>CM039482.1:14955940-15117916 GCA_022433065.1 Begonia loranthoides
TTCGTACCCTCATTTATTTTTTCTCACATCGATGGTGGATTTGTCATTTTTAGCATACGTGGATGGTTAAATTGTTAGAAAACATACCACAGTGGTTGACTTGTCATTGACCGTAAACCACGATGGTTGAATTGTCATTTTCCCTAATGAAAAGGTATTTTAAAGTTAATTGGATGAATTGGATCAAATTTAATTAATGGATGTATATGCTAAATTGGTTCAGCAAGAACCGAACTGGTCCAGCGAATAAAACAAAGAATGGCCAAAGGCCATTCTGTGCGCGTTGATCATGAACGAGAGAAGGGAGAGAGGGAACTGAGGTGAGAGCCACCGACAGAGGAGAGCGAGCGATTAGGAGAGATCGGGCTCGGGCGTTCGAGGTAGTGGCTAGCGACGCGTGGTCCGGCGAATGGCGAGCAGCAGTCACAGGTGTTTAGGGCTCTCGGGTTGCAGCTTCGCAGGTGTGATTGGGAGCGAGATCAGCCACCGATTGGCAACGGCTCGATGATCGGCAAGCGTGGGTTGACAATTCGGTTGGAGGCGTGTGGTCTGCCTGTGATTCGAACTGAACCAGTCCACTGGTTCTTGGTGAAAGACGACAGCTTGCAGCTCAGTTGTGGCCGAAGAATCTGCTCCTGTCGCCGGTAATCGTGGGATAAATTATGTGTTCTAAATTTAATCGTTTGTGTATTTATGTTGTGTGAGAGAGTACGCCGCAGGGAAGGTGTTCTGGAGAAGATTTTCTCTCGGGTGTGATGGAGCTGCCGTGAGCTGAACCGTGAGCGAGAGCAGGAGCAGCTGCTGCTGCGTGGAGAGGATTTGCTATCCCTGTTTTTGGTTCTTCAATATGGTAAGACTTGGGTGTGTCTTGGCCATGTGGAGGCCCTACACCGCAAGTGTGTGCATGAGTTAAGCTATGGTTGTTGATCTCTGTCGTTGACTACTTTGTTTATTGGAATGTTCTGTTAGTGTTAATTTCCATAATGCTTTGTGATAGTGGTAGCATCTGAATGTTTCCTATGCTTGTTGTTGATTATTTATGTTATATTGTAATTGTTAGTTAGTTAGGTTGATAATGGAAATGTTTCTTGTTAGTGGATGAAATTCTGTTGTGAATCCTTAGTTGATTTTCCTTGTCGTTGGTATTTCTTTGTGTTAATAGTGTAGATAGATTATTAGGATGCTCTGTGATATCTCCTTTGCTGTTCTTCTATTGTTAGCCTATATGTTCTTCTATGTTTGGATGCCTTATGCTTTAGTGTTGCCTTTCTCTGTTAATAGTTCCTTAAATTACTGCTATGAACTAACTTAACCATCCATTAGCTTAATTAAGTACTACTATGAGCATGTTTAGATTAACTTAATTAATAAGTATGTTCACTGCGTAGCTTAAATAATTTATTAGAGAATGATTAAGTTGTTAATTTATTTAAAAGCTGTTAATTGATTGAATGCATCAACCTAATCAATTTAGTTAACCTAACCAAATAATTAATACAAGCATCTTAATAAATTAGGTTGTAAACTTCTCAAGCACGTTGTATTGTTTTGATTGAATTTGAAATGTATGTTATTGTCGTACATGTGTACATCTGTCACGGTTATTATATGAACTCTCTGGTATGCTAAATGTATGTTAAGGATAGTATCATGATGATAGAAATAGTTAGGAAAACCACCACTGGGTGGCCACATGGCTTGAGTGAGGAAAAACACTAATATTTCCCTTGTCGAGATCATAAGATTAATTAACGTAATTAATTAGAAATCATAGGATTCCCCAAACTTCATGCTCCATGTATGAGCTATTCCAAAAATACCTAACTATGCCTAATATACGTAATTAAAAGGTTGGTTTGGGGCAGACTCATTCCAAAGAATTAAAGAGAGGCATCTCATATGCATGAACTCATTCTCTTACTACGTCTTCAGGCTCATGTCTTACTTGCGGTGTAAGTACATGTATGTGCCAAGTCTTCGAGCCATGAAGAAGCAGTTGATGAGGGATTGACATGTGCGAGCTTGCGACTAGCCAGGCTATGTAAAGTGTGGGACAGTTGATTTGTAATTAATTTCAGTTTTCTCTTTCTAAATTGTAATTAAATGTTTAGTTTATTTTCTTTACATTATTTACGCTTCCGCAAATGATTTACTTCCGAAATATTTTAAGTGTTTCTAACCGCTCGGCTTGCACTCTGATATGTTTTTCTCAAAATTTAATGCATTTTTAAATGTATGAAAATCCGGGTCATTACAATTGGTATCTAAGCCAAAGGTTTTAAAAATGATTTTTGTACACTGCTCTGATGTTCATTTTTAAAACGGAATATCTCACTTGTGCTAAAACGATTTTTGTAAAAGTCAAACTGATTCTATAGCCTGCCTGCCTGCCTGCCAGCACAAGCCTTCTCGTGGAAATACTTCATCAACTGTAAGTATTTCAATTAAATCGCTTGTAATTTAAGTTCATCGCTGTAATTTCTTTCTTTAGTTAAAATTATTTCGAACGAGAATGAGTGTATAGTAGAGAATGAACGGTATGTAATAGAGTGTAGAGGATTCTGGAACTGTTTGGGGGTTTTTTATTCAGGATGTTTAGCTTTGGGGGAGTCTAAAAACAAGGGAGACTCTGGCCAAATTTTTGGAAATAGGAACGGGATAATAAGTGGAAGGAATGTAGGGTTAAATGATGTCAGATAGTTAAGCGAGGGCACTTAGGTTGAGTATGCACAATGTCCGACATACACGAGGAACGAATCACGATCAACAAGAGTGAATTAACAAATGATAAAAAACGAACAAAAAGCGAACTAAAACAGTAAATGGTAAAAAGTGAATTAAAGAAAGGAAAAACAGAAAACAAGAAGGAACATGAACGAACGATTAATGAAAGATAAAAGTTCTTGTAGTCCGGAAGGACAAGCTTGGTTCAAGAATAAAAGAAAAAGGAAAGATAATTGAAATAGGAACAGGAACAGGAATTGAAACAGGAACGAAAATTGGTGTTTCTCCTGTTGTGGCCGAAGAATCTGCTCCCTTTTCCGGTAATCGTGGGATAAGTTATGCGTTTCAAATTTACTCATTTGTGTGTTTATGTTGTGTGAGAGAGTACGCCGTAGGGGAGGTGTTCTGGAGAAGATTTTCTCTCGGGTGTGATGGAGCTACTGTGAGTTGAACAGTGAGCGGGAGCAGGAGCAGCTAATGCTGCGTGGAGGGGAGTTCCTGTCGCTATTTTAGGTTTTTCAATATGGTAAGACTTGGGTGTGTCTTGTCCATGTGGAGGCCCTACACAGCAAGTGTGTGCGTGAGTTAAGCTATGGTTGTTGATCTCCATTGTTGGCTACTTTGTTTCCTGGAATGTTCTGTTAGTGTTAATTTCCATAATGCTTTGTGATAGTGGTAGCATCTGGATGTTTCCTATGCTTGTTGTTGATTATTTATGTTATATTGTAATTGTTAGTTAGGTTGATAATGGAAATGTTTCTTGTTAGTGGATGAAATTCTATTGTGAATCCTTGGTTGATTTTCCTTGCCGTTGGTATTTCCTTGTGTTGATAGTGTAGATAGATTATTAGGATGCTCTGTGATATCTCCTTTGCTGCTCTTCCATTGTTAGCCGGTACGTCATTCTATATTTGGATGCCTTATTCTTTAGTGTTGCCTTTCTCTGTTAATAGTTCCTTAAATTACTGTTGTGAACTAACTTAACCATCCATTAGCTTAATTAAGTACTACTATGAGCATGTTAGATTAACCTAATTAATAAGTATGTTCACTGCGTAGCTTAAATAATTTATTAGAGAATGATTAAGTTGTTAATTTATTTAAAAGCTGTTAATTGATTGAATGCATCAACCTAACTAATGAATACAAGCATGTCAATAAACTAGGTCATAAACTTCTCAAGCACATTGTATTGTTTTGATTGAATCTAAAATGTATGTTATTGTCGTGCATGTTTACATCTATCACGGTCATTATATGAACTCTCTGTCATGCTGAATGTATGTTTAGGTTAGTGTCTTGACGATATAATCAATTAGGAAAACCACCACGGGGTGGCCACATGCCTTGAGTGAAGAAAAGCACTAATATTTCCCTTGTCGGGATCACAAGACTAATTAACGTAATTAATTAGAAATCATAGGATTCCCCAAACTCCATGCTCCATGTACAAGCTATTCCTAAAATACGTAACTATTCCTAATATACGTAATTAAAAGGTTGGTTTGGGACGAACCCATGCCAAAGAATTAAAGAGAGGCATCTTATATGCATAAACTCATTCTCTTACTGGGCCTTTCGGCTCACGTCTTACCTGAGGTGTAGGTACATGTACGCGCGTAGTCTTCGAGCCATGAAGAAGCAGTTGATGAGGGATTGGCACGAGCGAGCTTGTACCTGGCTAGGCTATGTAAAGTGAGAGACAGTTGATTTGTAATTAAATTCAGTTTTATCTTTGTAATTAAATGTTTAGTTTATTTTCTTTAAATTATTTACGCTTCCGCATATGATTTACTTCCAAAATGTTTTAAGTGTTCCTAACGGCCTGGCATGCACTCTGATATATTTTTCTCAAAATTTAACGCATTTTTAAATGTATGAAAATCTGGTTCTTTACAATTGGTATTAGAGCCAAAGGTTTTAAAAAAAATTTTTGTACACTGCTCTGATGATCGTTTTTAAAATGAAATCTCTCACTTGTGCTAAAATGATTTTTGTAAAATTCAAACTGATTCTATAGCCTGCTTGCCAGCACAAACCTCGACCTGGAAATTCTTCAACAACTGTAAGTATTTCAATTAAATCGCTTGTATTTTAATTTGATCGTTGTAATTTCTTTCTTTAGTTAAAATTATTTTGAACGAGAATGAGTTTATAGTAGAGAATGAACGGTATGTAATAGAGGGTAGAGTATACTTGAACTATTTGGGGTTTTTTGTGCAGGATGTTTAGCTTTGGGGGAGTCTAAAAACAAGGGAGACTCTGCCCAAATTTTTGGAAATAGGAACGGGAGAATAAGTGAAAGGAATGTAGGGTTAAATGAAGTCAAATAGTTAAGCGAGGGCTCTTAGGTTGAGTATGCACAATGTCCGACATACACGACGAAGGAATCACGATCAACTAGAGTGAATTGACATTGATCTTGTTATTGGTTCTCCGATATTTTGCAATGGATCTTGGCCCTTGGTCATGACTTGGCTCTCAATGGGGGATTACATCACGGGCTTATCACTCATAGGACCAACCTTTGGGAAAGTCTTTCCTCAACCTTAGTATTCTTTCTTACATATCTTAAATTCTTTTTCTATCTTTCTTACATGAAAACATATGCATGTCAATCATTTCCATTCTTTCCTTGAAAAACATGATGCATGTAACATACATGATACATGATACCAGTCTAACGTGCATAAACATACAGTGAAAATATCCTCGATCAACGTCTCAATATGAACAGTGAGCAAGCAATAAGCATATCCTCGATCAATAGCCAATAGACATCACATTATATCATCATCATTGCATGTCCTCAATCAACAACTAATAGAAATCATATCCTCAAATAATATCACAACATGAACAATAAATAGAAAACAATAAGCAAGCATCATATCATCGAACAACAGCCCGTAAGCATCTCAAAATAGCATCATATTTCTACCTGACCCTAACACTTTTGTGACGCAACCAAAGGCCAACCAAAATATTGCTTACATAATCTATAAACATGAAAAAGCATCATATAACACATCCTTGATTAATGGCCCGTAGGCATCATAGAAAGAACAATTATGATAACATAATACCCAAGTGTCTTTGTGATGCTGGCCAAATGTCAAACACATGCAACATCACTTACCTAAAATTCGTAGTAGAGTCAGACTATCCTAAACTCTTCCTTAACAATGAATTTTCCTTTAAATAAACAAAGAGTTACTACTAAAAGAAAAACTCTAAACATTACTCAGTCAAAACTACATCAGGAACTAATAGTGGAGAACCTATCTTGAGAAACCTAAAGAAAAGTTTTACCTAAGAGCTTGAGAGAAAGCTTCTCTTGTCCATGGGGTCCTCGGGTTATTAGGGTTTGAACTCAAACCCAACACTAACTTGAGAATACCGCAGGACAAAATCCCATGAAATCATATCTAAATTCCATCTTTTTTAAAACTATTTAACGATCAAAATGTAGCTCACAAGAATCTTGTAAAACAACCTTAACTTAAACCTACCAAAGCTATAGCGAATGCATGAGTAGGAGCTAGGAACGTTTGCAACATCTCGTTCGAATAATAGCCAATAGTCATGTTAGCCCTAAAACTTATATTTTCGGCCGCCAAAGCAACTGCAGAGGCAAACACTTCCACGAAAGCCAACGCTCTAGTGGAAACTCCAACGTTAACAAATTTCTTAAATCGAACAACGACGTTTTACTTCGTATAATAATCTACCGCAGACAATAACCTATCCTCGAAAGCGAATGCTTCCGCTCTGACACTAATAACCGAGACTTACTAATCTAAACAATGTTGTTCTCATCACTTAAAAACATTGTCACAAACACAAACACAGTCGCAAAAACACATGAAAACATAAAACATCTACATTCCTAGCTTATTTTACTCTCTTGAATGGCATCTTTCCCTTTCATAGAAGAATCTTTTCTAAATCTAATGGTTCACACTTCTTTCACTAAACTAAATCTAACGATCCAATACTCTTCCGTATCTAAGCGGCATTCAACTCTTTCGCAGAAGAATTTTTTCTAAATCTAACAATCTATGTTCCTCTGGCTAATCTAATCCTATAGTCCAGCACTTTCCCACACCCAAACGACATCAAACACTCCCACTGAAGCATCTTTTCTTAATTTTAACAAACCACATTTCTTTCACTAAACCGATCCAACGTCCAATGGCTTCCCACATTAAACACTTTCACAGAGCATGTTTCTCTATCTTAAATGATCACTGTCATTCATAAACCTCATCCAACGGTTCTTATTGCATCCAGTCTTCCTATGCTATATTTTCCTTAATTTCAAAATAAAATTAACTAATCAAACAATTAAATCTTTTCTTTAACTGTGGATTATTACATGTTATTCTTGACTAATTCTAATACTCTCGATTTTTCTAATTCTTCAATAATTCCTATTTTATTTTATTATCTAAATTAATAAAATTATTTATTTTTAACTTCTCTAATTCCAATAATTCTAATAATTCTACTAATTTAATTTATTTATTAAAGTTCTCTAATTAATCTTTTTAATTCTAAATTGTTGTATTACGTAATTAAAACTATTCGTGAAAATTTTGGGTATTACACAGAGCTTACTATGTTATTGATAGTAACAATAACAGTGATACTTGGTGATTGCACTAGCCACAAAAAGACTCTAAACAAGTTTAAGGTTTTGCACCTAGGGACACGACACATACAATTATCTCACTACTCTAGTTATCAATAACAAATAAATACATCCTCCAATGGTCAAATGTACGAAAGTAAAAACATGACCCGTACATGAGTCAATCAAACTTGATTCCCACAGTCAAGCTAATCGATGAAATTAATTATACATGTTCAACTTAAACGTGTCTAGCAAAAATATAATAGACAATATGAAAAGCTAACGATATATCAAAATGGCCATGTCCCTTTTATATAAGAACACGTCTCAAAATAAGTTTTTTAGAAAACAGTACAATGCTTGACATAAAATATGTAATATCCCAAGAAAATAATAAATATTTTCAAGGAAAATAAGAGAGATTTTCAAAGAAAATAAGAGAGATTTTGATAATAATTAATTTAGAGAAAATTGGAATAATAAAGAAAACTTTATAATTTTCCATCGTTTTGTGAGAAGAAGAATATCCACAGCAGAATTGAGGAGAAAAACAACATTACCATTGGAGAATGAACATAGGAAGGATGTCCATTGAAAAAGGAAGAACGTTGTAGGATGCGGATAATCGAAGTGCACAGTGTGTGAAAGTGTGAATATCCACAATGAATAATAGAACAACTGAAAGGAGAATTCAGTGAAGTAAACTTTATTGTTTAAGTAAGTATCCACAAAAGAAAAAGGTATCTGGGGAAGGAAAATGTTAAGATGAACAACATAGATCGATTAGGTAAAAGAATGGATGGTTGAGGAGTTGTTGGATCGGGAAGATATACTGCGAAAAGATGGCATGCAGAAATATGTTTGGTGGGAGTAAGGATAATCATTAGATTAAATAAAGAAGGGAATGTTGGATTAAGAAAGTGGAGAAGGAAGATGATCCGCAGAAAGATGCTTGCAGGAGGCAAAGATGCCGAGCGAAAGAAATAAGGGGCATTGAATCGGGTTATAGGATTAAATGAGGATTGTTAGATTAGATGAAAGATGCTTCCACAGATGGAAAAGATTTCTTGTGGGATGAAGTGGCTGCGTATAAGGATAAACGTTGTCTTTTTAGGATATATAACGGGTCCGCGGTAGCAATGTTATCGCAGCAGGGTTTTATTAAGTGGAAGTGTTGTCATTTTGGTTAGTAAAGTGTCAGCAAAAGGAAGTAAATAGCATCATTTTGGATAAGTAACGCATGCTGAATAGTGGACCCGCAGGAGCGTCGTGGATTGAAATGTGTCCACAATAGGAAGTGAACGTCGTCATTTTGATAAGTGAATGACATCATTTTGGTTGAGTAGCACACGTTGACCAATGGACTAGCAAGAGTGTTGACGTCAGCGAATGGAAACTCGTTCATGATGAATAGTACAAGACTAGGTACGAGGTAACACAGCGTGAACGACTGGCTATTGGAGCGAATATTCGCTAGATAGATGCTCTTGCAGAAGCGTATACATCTACAAGCAGACACTTAGACATCCTTGGATGATTAAAATCAATGGTGAAGGTTTATTAAAAATCTTCCTCCAAGATTAATTGGGGATTAAGCTGATTACAGATAATGACAATTACAAATAGAATTTATTTAAAGTAGGTGATTGTGGCATATGGTAATTGGTTGAGGGTGGCGGTTCTCAAGTATAGGTTGCGGTGGCTTATTACAATTGAAGGAGAGGTTGAGTCATTGGATTCTCCAACGCCTAAAAAACCCCTATAAATAGAGGGGATTAGCTGTGTAGCAAAGGAACAAGCAGGCCGTGAGTTTGAAGGTGTCCGATTGGTAAATTGTGAGGAATGTTCCTTGAGGGTCTCCAATTAGTGGTTGAGTGAAGTGTTCCTTGGAGGTATCAGATTGGAGTGGTCAATAAAGGTTTTTGACTTGTAATTTCATGAAAGTGCTCTTCAACGGTTAAGTTCTATTTTAAAGTTATTTAAGTTTAAGATATTAGATTAAAGTGAGATGAGAAACAAAGAAGTTTATGTATAGGTAACGCCAACCGACTTGAATGGTTTTTTATCAATAAACTGTTTTGATATATTTTATAGATGAATGATTAAGTGGAACTTTGGAGAATGATATGCGTTGTTCTTTGACGATATAAACATGATCAAGGAACTTGAATTTATAAGATGATTTAACTAAGGAAAAACTGTGAAATTGTGAAATGGCCAAAGAAGAAGGTATAAAAAAAGGATGGAAGTCTAATGAATATACAAATACTAATTTATTGTCTTCTGTTTGGTGAAGGTTTTCAATTAAAAGAGATCAACCGGATAAATTCTAAGACCCTAAGGTAAGTAATGACTACATGTGTTTGGCCTAACGACCTACATCACAAGATGTTAGGATTTAAGTGAGATGATAATAGTGATTACTTGGTTGGAATTGTTATGTTGTGCTTATGATAATATCTTATGTGATGATTATTCAAGATTATGTTACGATTATGCATTCAATATGTTTTAAAGAAAAAGAATCATACATACAAGTAAGAAAGACAAACAAAAACTAAAGGAAGATTGTAATACCCCATAATTTTATCGGGCTCAAAACTATATTCTTTATGAATTTTTGAGATTTTTAGAATATGTAATGCTTTGATTTAATTATAAAAGAATTATAAATAATTGAAATTAAAATGAATAAAACAAGGAATGTTGCAAATGGAGGACCGGTCGATCACAGCAGCATGTGATCGACCGCCAGCCATGTACGTCGGGTGATGACATAGTGTTGTGATCGACCGCCAGCTAAGATTGTTGTCACATTTTTGCTGCACTCAATGCTCGCCTAACTTTCACCTAATTTCTCCACTGCTGGCAAGTGCTGAAGGGTCCAAAGTTTGCCTATAAATAGGCAGTGGAATTGAGAAGGAAAAACACAACAAGGAAGACGAGAGAAAGGAAGGGAAGGAAAGAGAAAAAGAGGGGGAGAAGGAAAGGAAGGGAGTTATGAGAGGAAGAAAAGTGAAGAGAAGTGAGGGGAAAATTGTGGAGAAATTTACGGGATCGCCTCTTCGATTTCGGTAACGATATTTTCCCTATTTGGTTTATTGGTTAATTTAGTTGATAAATATTAGTCAATATTGTCGTTATTATCGCACTGTTATTTTAGAGACATTAATATTAATTGGAAATATTATTAGTGGTGTAATTGTACTATGTAAGTAAGTTCTGTCTAAAGAGACTGGTATTTAATCGGACCGTTGTGACCCTCCAGTCTTTCCTTGGAACTTACTTGGAAAGGATATTATGTCTATGGAGAATTGCTAAAGGCATTCTTTCTTGGGAATATTCCTGATCGGTACTATCCACGATTAACAAAAGAGATAAAATAATAAATAATGGATTTTAATTGGTAAATATATTGTGAAGGTATTAACGATAAAGAAGGAAAGGATAAGAGCAAAAAACGCTAAGGAACAAAGGAATATTCTACAAAGCTAAGAATTAGAGTGTAGTTGGCCAAAGGAGGCCCTACATCATGGGTTGTTTGTGATTTCTTCTGCTTGGGGTATTGTTGCAAAGTTGGATTGTTGCCTTGAATTCCTTAAACCTAAATGTTAATAAAACTTAAAATTATTATCATCAAATAACGAAAGTGATAAGATAATAGGTCTTTAAATTACTTTCCATAAATTGTTAGTATTGTTGTTTAATTTTCCAAATATTTTGTGAATTATAATTGACATTCATGCAGCATAACTAGGGCTTATGAAATTGTCAACATAATGTATGTCATACTTAATATATGTAAATATGCATGTGGGGGTTAAGGAGATTTGGTGACGATCCATCGGTGGGGACACCATAGGATGTATCTCCCCATCGGAGTGACAGTTAACCACGTGGAACATACGATGTATCCACTTCTCTTGTACTGAAACTCCCAACGTCTCTAACAAAGGAGTGCGGTGACAGTCATGACAGTGAGGCCATAGAATGTATCTCCATGTAGGGATGATAGATAGCTACATGACCATAGGACGTATCCGACTCTTGGCTTAACAAAAAAGATATGGTTCTTTTCTGCAAATATATCGTATGATCATGCAAAAAGCATTAGCACTGCATCAATTCTAATTCTTGCTGAGTGTTAGGCTCATTGTATTTCCTGTGATGTAGGTGATGATGATTTTGGTGTACCAAATGAAGATGAGATATTTCAAGATGATCCCTTGGGTTATCAGCCGAGTTCAACCTTATTGGTTGTGGCTCACAGTATATTGGATATTTGGAATTTAATAAATGTTTTGTAACCGTGGACTTTTATTGTAAAACCTAAAATATTTTTTATTATCTATTTCTGCTTAATAAAACTCTGATATGTTTTCAAATTGAGATTTATTACTTCTTCAAATTTAGCAAAAATTTTACAACACGAATTTTAAATAGCGTTACAAAGATGTTTGAGTTCACTAGTGAGACTTCGATTGAGGTCAAGAAGGACAATCTCTAGTGAGTCTTAGATTGATGTCATAACGGATAATCAGTAGTGGAGTTCATGCAACTACATCAAACTAGATCGGTTGCGAAATATGTTCACAGATTTGAGGCATTCTCACACTTCGCATTACATCTTGTAAGTACTAATGAACATAAGGTACATTAATTTGTGCAATGACTGAAGGTAGAAATTCATAACGACGTGAAGATATTTTGTGTATGAGGAGTACCATATTCAGAAGTGGTGACAAAAGCCCTCAAGCAGAAGAAGTTGAGTTCAAAGTTGCAAAGCCAAGGGATTCTAATAAGAAATCTTTTAAGGAAATATAGCCAGAATCAAGGGGTGAAGGGGAATGCTCAAAAGGTTTCAAAAGACCATTAGAAAATGGAGATTAACAAGGAAAGAAGAAACTTATTCAAAAGGAACTTAAGGTTAACCCATGTCGAAGATGGAAGAAAACTCATCCTAGTGAGTGTATAGCTGGATCAAGGCGATGTTTTAATTGTAATTAAATGGGACATTTTGCTAGAGATTGTCCAACATTGTCAACAGAACAAGGGAAAGTCGTGCGAAGAGTTTTCTCTCTCACAGCAAAAGAAGATGAAAATGAGGATCCATTGGATATTATTTAAGGAGTAAATTTTGTTATCTAGTTATATATATAAACAACGTTTGGTACAATTTTTGCAGGCTCAATTCATGGTTATTTTCTAAGAATCATAAAGGTAAAAGAAACGTGGAATGCCAAATTTTGGAGAAAAAAATTTTATAATAGAGGAGAAAAACAAGGTCACAATTGGAGAATGAATGAAGAAAGGATGTTCACTGAAAAAGGAAGAACATTTTAGGATGCGGATATCCAAAGTGCATAGTGTGTGGAAGTGTGAGTGTCTACAATGAATAGTAGAACAGCTTAAGGGAGAATTAAGTAAAGTAAACGTTGTTGTTTAAGTAAGTATCCTCTAAGGTATTCATGAAAGGAAAATGTTAAGATGAAAAGCGTAGATTGGATGGGTTAAAGAACGGATGATTGAGGAGCTTTTAGATCAGGAAGAAGTTTCAAAAAAAGATGACATGCGGAAATATGCTTTGTGGGAGGAAGGATAATCATCGGATTAAATAAAGAAGAGAATTGTAGCCGTTGGATTAAGAGAGCGGACATGGAAGATGCTCTATGAAAAGTTGCATGCGGGAGAAAAAGATGCCTAGCATAAGAAATAAGGGCCATTGGATCATGTTATAAGATTAAATAAGGACCGTTATATTAGATAAAATATGCTTCCACAGACACCTCGTTTAAGGACCAAACGTCGTCGTTCTAGGAAATATAACAGTTCCGCAGTAGCGAACATTGCAATCGCTGAATTTTATTAAGTGGAAACATCACCATTTTTGTTAGTAAAGTATCAGTGAAATGAAGTAAACAACGTCGTTTTAGATAAGTAACGCACGCTGAATAGTGCACCCGTGAGAACGTAGGTGTCCATGGATTGAAAGGTGTTCGCAATAGAAAGTGAACATCATTGTTTTGATAAGTGAACGGTGTCGTTTTGGTTAAGTTGCACACGTTGAACAGTGGACTAATGGGATCGTTGGCATCCACAAATGGAAACATGTCCGTGAGGAATTGTACAAGAGTAATTGTTGTAATACCTAGAATTAAGCTGGGTCTATGAACAATAATAATTGTGAATTATTGAAAATTAAGGAGTGATTTTACTATGGAATATATTACCTTGGTTTTCCGTAATGAAATTAAGTAAGGATAATTGAGGAATTAATGAGGTGTAATAGAATTATTTGGATGGTTATTGAAGATTTATTTGATGGAATTATTAAGAGTGGGTTAAGTGGGAATTTTGGTTAAGGATTAAAGTATAAATTGTTGTGGGAAGCGTTAAGTTGGCATTTTCGGTCGACTATGGAGAAATCAGTCGACTAAATGGTCGATCGCTAAATATTACAAATTTCTCCCTAGTTTTTCGGTCGATGAAGCGGTCATGGACGCAGTCGAGCAAGTCGACCAAAATATATTACAGATTGCATTTTGGGTTTTTTGTCGTGTGATCAGTCAAAGATACTTGGCCAAAACTGAAGAAAACAAGGCATTGGCGAAAAGCGGGCGAAGTGGAGGTTGATTCTACGGTTGAATGTTCTATCGTTGGAGCGATCGACATTCCATGTCAACCGAGAATTACCGGTTGATTAGTACGTCAACTGGTCCAACGGTAAAATGCAAGAACACGTTGGAGCGGCTGATAGCCCTATCAACCGAGAATTTGGCCATGGGAATTAGTGATCGATGCATATGTTAAGCACTCCCACGTAAAAATATGAAGATTGGATTGTTAAATGTGCTCCGATCAAGTATGAGGTCAAGTTTACTCAACCGACTACTCGACCTGAATCGATATAGATTGCAAAAAATGTATAATCCCGAGATGGACGTTTTATGTAATTCTGCCACGTGTCCTCTACTTTATATATGGCTTAATTGGTGGGGGGTTTTGTTTATCGGGATACATGCGAGGCTTATAAGAAACGCTTCTGGTCAAGAAAAGAAGAGAGAATGAGAGAAAGAGACAAAGAGTTTGCAGGGAAAAAAGAGAGAGACTGAGAAGTGAGGAGAGGAGCTCTCTGGTGAGCTGAGTGCTCTGGAGTTATGAGTGAAACCAAGAAGAGGAAAGGGGAAGGGAAAAATAACAGAGAAGAAGAAAGTGGAAAGCAGGAGAAGGAAGTTCTCTGGAGAAGAAGCTCTCAGGCCTCTCAGGTCCTTCTTGTGAGAATGGTTTCTTCATGCTTTTAGGGATTTTATGGGGTGATTATAATGTGGAAAAATTAAATGGATGATAAATGTGATGCACGGATATATGGTTTTGATCCGTGGGTTTGGTTTCTGTCATGGTATGTTACTCTACAATCCCCTTCTATTTATGGATTTAATTATGTTAAAGGTAGAAGATGAAGTTGTTTAGAGTCTCTAGTTAATTGTTGCTCGGTTGGTTTACTGCTTTGAAGGAAACTATTCCCTGCTTGATAAATATGCTTTGTTAATGGAAGTTGGGGTTCTGTATGATTGGATATTTGTGTTGGTGAGCCTCTGTATGTCTGTTATAGATTTTTAGGATTTTATGTTAATAAATGAAGAAGATAAAAGATGAAGTATATTATTCTCTGTTAAGGCTTGGATTATGCTCTGTTGGTTTAATGTTATCGTTGGCTACTATTTTATGGAAAATGTTGAGGGAATTTTGATCTATTGATGAATGTCGATTCTATGTGCAATTTATAGGAAGAAAGAAATTTGAGAAATTGAAGAAAATATAGGGTAGAAGTATAATGTGTAATGTATATGCATGTTACTGAGTTGTAGGTTGAGGAATGATGGTATCAAAGTTGAGGTTCATAATTGGTGAGTATTGACGATTAAATGTTATTAACTTTGAAGGTGTTAAGAGGAAAGAAAAATAATGTGTAGAAATGCATTACGAATGTCAGGTAAGTAATGTGTGTGTGTTGCCGAAAGGCCTACATCACAAGAATTAGGAATCATATGTTGACTATTTACTGCTTTCATTGATTATTACATTAGATTGTGATCATGTCCTAAAGATTGTATTGATGTTAGTTGTGTGTTTGCTAGAATTAAGTTTTTTAATGATGTGTTTATCAATTTTAAGTTAAGGATAATGATGATAAGATTAAGCATATTCTGAGGGCTATATAGAGGAGATTGAACTGTATGTATTCACGAGCATGGCATACATTATGGTTTTCAAATGATACAAAATGGTTTTCATGCACGGTTTTGAAAAGGAAATAGAAACAGATACTAAATGGAAATGAATGTAAATGAATACGTTATAGGATGAGACTGTGGGTCAAAAGGCCTGGGAACGTAGACATTCCAAGATGAGACGATGTGTTAAAAGGCCCGGGGACAGACGTGTTCTAGGATGAGGGTTGGAGCCCAAAAGGCATGGGACCATGGGTGTTCTAGGATGAGACTAGTTGTCAAAAGGTCTGGGAACGAATGCATTACAATATGAGACTGTGTGTCAAAAGCCTATGAACGTATATAAATAGAAAAAGAAAAGAAAACAGAAACAAAAAACAAAAATGGAAATGAAAATGGAAAATGATATACGGATTTGAAAAGTTACATGGCATGTGCATAGTTTATTTTATATCACTTACTGAGTGTTAGGCTTATTAGTTAAGTTATGTGATGTAGGTACACGCACGAGAATAGGAGAATAGGTTAAGGTACAGTTGATGAAGGATTTACATGCGCGGATCTTGTGGTTAACTAGGCTAAAGGATTTAAGAAAGAGAAAGGGTTTGTAACAGATTTTGTAAAGTGATTTAATTGTAAAAGATAAGACTTTCATTTATTTTCTCTGTGAATTGAAAAAGGATTTTAATTATTGGGTTTTACGAAAGAAAAGTCTTCTGTTGTTTTTATAAAAGAAAAGTTTTAAATTTTATATGTTTTCAAATGTAAGAAAAACTGGGTCGTTACAACTGTGGGGTAATGTTGCATTAAATGACTAGTTGTTGGAGCCAATATTCACTGGATAGATTCTCTTGCAAGAGCGAATACGTCTGCAAGTGGACACTTAGGCATCCGCGAATGATTAAAGTAGTGAAGGTTTATTAAGAATATGCCTTCATGATTAATTGGAGATTAAGCTGATTACATATAATGAAAATCACAAGTTTGATTTAGCTGAAAGTGGTGATTGTGGTCGATGGTAATTGGTCGAGGGTTGCTATTCTCAAGTATAGGTTGAGGTGTCCAATTACAATTGAAGGAGAGGTTAAGTCATTGGGTTCTCCACCGCCTGGAAATCCCTAATAAATAGAGGGGATCAGCTCTAAAGTAGAGGAACAAGCGGGTCATAAGTTTGAAGGTTTATTTGTAAATTGTGAGTAGTGTTCCTTGAGGGTCTTAAATTAGTGATTGAGTGAAGTTTTCCTAAGAGGTCTCGGACTGGAGTGCTCCGTAAAGGTTTCTGACCTGTGATTTTGGGGAAGTGCTCTAGATGGGAAACGAAGAAGTTTCTGTATTGGTAATGCCAACCGACTTGAATGGTTTTCGATCAATAAACTATTTTGATATATTTTATGGATGGATAAGTAGTGAAACTTTGGACAATGATATGCCTTGTTCTTGGACGATGTAAACATGATCGAGGAAATTGATTTTATAAGATGATTTAATTAAGGAAAATGTGAAATTGTGAATCAGCCAAAGAAGAAGGTATAAAAAGAGGATGGAAGTCTAATGAATATACAAATACTAATTTATCGTCATCTATTTGGTGAAGGTTTTCAATTCAAGGAGCTAAACCAGATAAATAATATGATCCTAAGGTAAGTAATGACTACATGTGCTTGGCCTAACGGCCTACATCACAAGATGTTAGGATTTAAGTGAGATGATAATAGTGATCACTTGATTGGACTTGTTATGTTGTTCGTACGATAATATGTTATGTGATGATTATTCAAGATTATGTTACTATTATGCATGCAATATGTTTTAAAGAAAAAGAATCATACATACGAGTAAGAAAGATAAAGAAGAACTAAAGGAAGATGCCTTGAGTCCACTAGTGAGTCTTCGATTGAGGTCAGGAGGGACAATATCTAGTGAGTCTTAGAATGATGTCAGGATGGATAATCACTAGTGAGTCAAAGAGACGGATAATCACTAGTTAATCTTCGATTGAAGTCAAGATAGATAATCACTAGAGAGTTTTCTATTGATGTCCAGACGGATAATCACTAGCAAAGCATTGATTGATGATGGGATGGATAATCACTAGTGAGTCTTCAATTGATGTCGAGACGGATAATCACCAATGAGTGTTCCGATGGATATCAAATGGACTATATAGAAAGAATAATCAGAAAGAAAAGAAAGTTTTAATTTAAATGTTTTTATGTATTTGTTTCTCATTACTTATTGAGTATTAGGCTCATAGATTAAGCTTGTGATGTAGGTAAAATCGAACAAAGACACTAATAATGAAGGACCACACAGTCGATGGAGCATACTTGTGAAGAGCGCTTGGAGTTGTTATAGCGAATCAGACTTGTGGGAGGGGACACGTTTTGTAAAAGACAATAATTTTTAATAATAATTGATGAATGATTCATGTTTTGATTATCATTGATTTGTAAAAAAATAGACTTCAAGCTAAAGAAAAAGGAAATACATGTTTCATAGACAATAAAGAAAGAAAATATATATGACCAAAAGGACTAAAAATAAAATAAAAGAAATCGGGGCGCTACAAAATAAATCTATACATCAACTGCGATACCTAAGTTAAAGTCCAACTAAATGAAATCCAAAGTCCAAATCTCTAGTTAATCCATTGGACCTACTAAAGTACCTATATCCAAATCAATTCACTTTTTCTAAGCCTATAAAAGTTTTTGGGAATCCACAACTAGGATAGATACCAACTCGAGAAACTTACAAAATGATCCCTTGAAAAATCCTACATTAAAAATCTCATCTGGGCGTTTGCTTATAAAATTTTGTACATTCTGCTATAGCCAATCAACTATGGATTAGGGGTCCAAAAGCCCGTTCTTCAAGCGACATCCCCTCTATCCATTTTCATGAAAGTCTTTACTCCAAGGGATCAATGCATTTTCACAAAAATTCTTCCCTTCCATGGAGACATGCCTCTTGAGTTGTAACGCCCTGTAACGTAAATCATCATTCATGTCATTTTTTTTAAAAAAAAAAAAACATTAACAATTTTGAAAATAACGGTGGGAAACTTTCACAAAATCTTTCATAAAATCCAAATTAAAATCCAACATACTTATACTTAAAAGAAAATAAATCATTTAGCTAAAATCCAAACATTCATAAAAGCTTTTTATTTAAAACTGAGTTAAATGAGTAATAAAATTGTAATACCCTGACTTTTTTTAAGTGGGTTGACTATCGGAGTATTACAAAGAACGTACTCGTTAGATAATATATTAGGAAAATTAATGGGGAATTAACGTAATCAAAATAAATAAATATTTACCTAACGAATTAAAATATATAAAATGGGGATTTAAAATGTAAGGGGCTAAACTAATGGAATTGAGGAGATTTAGTAAATTAATTAGATTTACCATAAGTAGAATTTAAATACAAGTATATGAGTAGGATTTAATTGTTGGGGAATATGTTGGATAACTGAACTAGTTCAGTTGGACAACCGATTCAGGCAATATCAAATGGCCTTCGGCCTCGGCGAACAGACAGAATACGAGACCAGAGAAAGGGAAAATGGGGGAGATCATGGTAGACGAGCGAATGCTTCAGGCGAAATCTCTTCGTGGGAGAAGTGGGCGCCTCTCTAGAGAAATGAAAGAGAGGGAGGCGGTGAGCTCGAAGAGAGAGAGCGAGTGAGGGGCGAAGCGATCGAGAGACAATGAGGAGCTCGCGACAGGGGGACGTCGACGGCGAGCGTGGGTTTAACAACTGGTGTGTCGCGAGCAGCTTCGTGCTTGTGAGTCGCGACTGTGGTCATGGGTCCCTAGCTCGTGGGTCTGAACGGTGAAGCGACGGAGAACTCGGCGTTCCGAGCTGCGGACAGACGACTGTGAGTCATCGTGCGCTTCATCCAACAACCTCTAGAGCTGGGGTTTCAACTCGGTTTAAGCACTACAAAGACCCACAGCATTGATAGCTCCAGATTTGAGGAAGAAGAGGAAGCTACTGTTGATGGTTGCTGCCATTGCGGTTTAGAGCGATCTTTGGGGTAAGGATTTTCCTTCTCTGTTGCTTGTGGATTTTCGGGTGTTGATGGTTTGAGTGTTGTATGATGGATTTGGTTTTGTTGCTGAAGATGGAATTGTTAGCTGTTGTAAATAAGCAGGAGGACAGAGTTGGAGTGATGGCCAAGGACTCTGGTATGATTCAATTTCGTTTTCTTTGCTGCTTCAGTTTGGATTCTGTTATGGATGCTCTGTTAAGACTTAGGCTTGGGTTTTTGGATGGATAATGCCTCTGTTTTATGTCTGCAACTTGATTAACTGTCTGGAATATGTTCTGTATGGCCTGTATACTCTCTGTTGTTGGAGTTGGATTTATAATTGCTATGATAAAACCATACCCCCTCCCCCCCTCTATTTGTTGAGTTGTTGGCAGAAATTGGAATGAGTTGGAATGGATTGTTCGTGGTGTTGTGTTTCAATTCGTAAAGTGAAGTTATGTATGGGGAAAAGATGGTTATGTATAGATTGTTTTGTTGGATGGTTGCTCTAGATTGTGGAGTATTGTTATTGAAGGATAGAAAAATACATATGTTTTCTATGTACATTGGGTTGAAATTTGGATGGATAATCTGTTATATTCTAAAATGTCTAGTTGATAATTAGATGCCGTTGTTGGATGATCTTGTGGGATGTGATAATCTGTTGGTTATTGTCTGGATGAGAAATTATTAATGAAAGATGTTTTGATTGTGAAGGTATCGAAAAGACGAAGACGGATAACAGTTAAGCACCGATACGCGTTAAATAATCGAGGTAAGGAAAATGGGGTGTTTTGGCCATTGAGGCCCTACACCACAAGTATGGGTGTATGAGTTTAGTGTTGGTATGTTTATTGCTAGTTATTAAGTATATGATTTCCCTTAAAAAGGCTTAATGTTAGTTGTTAAGTACATTAGCCTTAGAAATGCTTATTGCTACTTGAATTGGTTCTGATTATTATTATTGGATAGTTTAGGTGATAAATTTCCTCTGTGCTTATATGTTTTACCTTGTTTGCCTTGGTTAAGTTTTGTTGTGAAGTGTAGAATGAATGTTAAGGAGAAAAATACTTAAGGATGAGATGAGTAAGAATGAACTACAGTTTCCTTGGATTATGTTAATGTCATTCCAGTTATTTATTTCATTACTGCTATTGATTAACCCTCTCTATTTATGCACATATGCTTAGTTTCCACTTGTGGTTACTTATTTAGCATGAGATCGATTAGGGTAGTCAATTAGCAACCTAATGAGCATGTTTAATTATTGATGAACTAACTGGCAAGAATGTTTATGGCAATTTAACTAATGTGTGAATTAAGCATGTTTAGTAATTTAGCATGTTAGTTAATCAGCCCTAAGCAACCCGCTAAAAGTAATTAACCAAGCATGTCAATTTATTAGTGTATAATTAACTAATTAACTAAATTAGAGAATTGTATGTTCGCATGTTAGTTAACAATCACTCGTTAATATGCAAGCATGTTAATTAACTAGGTTAATTAAATAAAATGCAATTACTACTGAATATGTTAAATTGTATTTTAGTAAGCTTGTTAATAACTAGTCTAGCATGTTAATCGATTAGTTAAGTAGGCTTAATTAACTTGCTCTAATGTTAATAAATAGTTGAAATATGTTAATTAACCAACTAGTTGAGCATGTAATTGACTAGGATAACAATAATTGTATGAGCATGAGTATGTAATTGACTAGAGATCAACTAGTGATTAAAGTAATCCACGAGCATATAAATGGGCTAAGAAGTTAACTTGGCTAAAGAACTAAAGAGCTAGAATGTTAATCTTACCTTCCTTGAGCATGTAAATTGGCTAGCGTAATTGACAAGACCGAGCATGTAAACAAGATTGCATGAAAGTAAGTAATTACCTCGGATAATAAACTAGAATAATCACCAAGAACAATGGACGTAGGACGCATGTAATATGACTAAGAAATAAATTAGCATATGATGGTATGTTTTGAATTCTCCTTCTGTGCTTCGCTGTTTACCAATATTATGATTATTCTCCATTATGTGCTTTTAATTACTGTAGTTTATTATATGCGTCTTCCATTTCAGTTGCTTTCAGTTACTTTCGTTTATGCGTACTTTAAATTATTATGAATGTTATGTTATAAAGCATCATGCATCATGTTAGGTTGAGAATGTATGATCACGCATCATGTAATAGAAACAAAGTAGGGAGTGCTCCCACGGGGTGGTACTCACATGCATGATAAGGAAAGTAAAAAGATAAGAAAAGACGAAGGAAAGGAATAAGAGAGTTGGGAAGCGGATGGGTAGCAGTCTTAGCCTGGCAATTAGGAAATGCCTCTACCTTATCGGGAACGGGACCTAGTTGCCCATAGAAGGTTAGGTCTGACCCACTATACCATCCGATACGGGTCTTCCAATCTCCAGCTCAAAGTACGAGTAAAGAAAGAACGAAAGAAAGAAGAAATGTAAGAAAACAATTGGTTTGGGTGGCCCCCATTCCAAATGAACTAAAGAGAGTCATAAACATATTGCATTAACCATTTTTCCTTACTAAGTCATTAGGCTCACAGTTGCTTGTGGTCTAGATGTAGATACTAGTACGTTATGAGGAACGCATAGACTAGGAGTAGCGAAAGATAAAGAACAAACAATAGCAAGCAAGGATGATGGGTTTGCACGCGAGAGGGAGATCGTGGTTGGCCAGGCATATGAAATGGGTAAAAGAGAAACCATGTTAATTAAGTTAAGTTTTAAATGTTGTAATTAAGTCACGTAGTAAATCGTATAAAAGTGGTATTTCAATGGTTTAGTATTTCTTCTTTCAACTAGTTATTTACGCTTCTGCCAAGTTTTAAATAAACGATTTTATAACGCTTCCACTATGTTTTACAAATGATGATTTTATTTACGCTTCCGCATAAGTCTTTACTAAATGGATTTTATATCGAGTTTTAAGAAAGAGTCAGTAGAGATCCGGTCAGACGCGCTCTGATATGTTTTGTTTCTTAAAAGAAAATTTTCAAATTTCTACGTATTTTAAAGGATTTACGAAAATCTAGGTCGTTACAAAAATATAAGTCTGTCATATCAAAAAATTCTTTTTCGAGCCAATACCCACTGGTCGTCAACATTGCTCTAACAACGCCACAACCTCACCTATAAGAATTCCTCTTCAATCGTAACTTTTAATTATTTCAATCTTCAAGTATATCATCAATGTCATCCTCATCTACGTCATAAAATTCAACTATGAGTTTAACACTCAATAAGAGATGCATAAATGTCATGGGATGTGATTTTCGTAAAAACATTCTTTTCATCTTTCTTTCACTTCTTTCTTTTTACCGTTTATCATCGTGGCAAAATTATCTAGAGGAAAAGTAGGTACCACATGGGCCACATACCACTTACTCCTCAGGATCTTTTTTGAGACAGTCCCAACATCGGGGACAACCGTTAGCTGTCACATACATCAATGTACATTGATCTCACAACCTCTGTTGAGGTTCCTGTGCATGACAACCTCGCGACCTTTGTCAATGTGCTTATGCGTAATGACCTCGTAACCTTTAGCAAAGCCCTTGAAATCCCTTACTAACGGGTTTATGCCCTATAAGTCCAACATTTGGAACAGCCTATCCTCAAGCCCCACCCACACAAAGCTTCTTTACATTTATTTATGTTTCATTTTTTCTTAATGAAAAACTTGAGCATAAAGATCATTTTCGTTCTTTTTTTTTTAAAACATGATGCATGAAATCAAATGAGTCATATGTGTATCTCAACCTGTCATATGACTATGTCATAACTTCACAATACATCCTCGAGACAATGAAACATAGCACATTATAACATATCCTCAAAGTAACATAACATAACAATATATTCTCGAGTCAATGAAACATAGCATATCATCAAATAGTATAACATATCCTCATAAATTACAAACAGGGCAACATATACTTTCAAATAATCCATCAAACAATGTAACATTTTCTCGAGCGTTATATAATCAATCAATATAATCACAACCTAATAGGTAGAAACATCAAAATAATCCTAGCGTCTTTGTAATGCCCAACTTTACTTAGATAGGGCTTATTAGTAAGATGTAGCTTCACTAGTAGATCCAAATTCAGTCATTGATCTCATTGGAGTAGAAGGAAGGGTAATTAAAAACACTTACATCAGGGTATTAATCAAATCCAATAACTTAGGACAATCACCCTCAATCTAGATCAACTTTCAATTCACTTTGTTTCCAAATGCTTAGTTTTCTTGAAATACAAAAGATCGAATCAAAATAGAAATTCATTGGACTAAATTATTTTTGAAAATCCCTAGAATGGTAAAATTTCTCACTTTAAGCTAATCTTTTCGTTAGATGTTAGGTTGTGAATTCCCATAATTTTCCTTCTCCTTTAAATTGTTAATACGTCCTTGAGACAAAAATATTTACCAAATTCTCATAAATTTAAAATATGACTTTTCCTCTATGTAAACCTTAATATCAGCTTTTACAATTCCAATCATTATTCTCACCCATCACCATAACTTATCACATAGACAATCTATAAATCCAAACTTAGGAATTTATAACATGAATCAAACGTACCCCAGAGAACTTGACAGGCAATGGAACGATCTTGTGGCTCCCAATGAAAATATGCTAGTTTTTCAACATGTTTTTCTTTTTAAATTCATAGTCCAATGTATACCGGTCGACCGCTTATTGGGCAGTAAGCATAAAACATCAAGTTTTTGTCCGCCTTCCATATCAGGTTGACCAAAAAGTTTCCTAAATGGTCCTAATTTAATTCTTGATGGACTACAAGGTTCATCTACAAAGATAAAGGGCCAAGATCTCATCAACTCCTTCCTTTCCATCCATTCGGAAGGTAATTTATCAAAGGCCCAAATAAAAGACTTATCAAGCCAAGGAAGTCAAGGAGGGCCAACATCCCTAAAGTTATAGAAAGGAGCCCATGAAGACATGTTTGAAGGGCAAGAAAGACTACAGGAAAAAGAGATAAGGAAACTTCCTTAATCTTCCAAGAGCAATTGGACAAAGGGAGCCGATTGATGCATGGATTTAGCAACCATCTAAGTGGCAATTCTTAAAGGAAAGTAGCTACCAAAATTCACCATTTTGTAGAGTCAAAGCCAGCAAGGAGTGATAAAATATTAGCTTTAGGAAGTTACTAAATTTCTAGTTTACCAATCGACCAATTAGGATCGAATACCTAGTGTGTTTCCTATTTTATGCTTTGTAATTGGCTATATAAAGTCTCATAACGCTTATGTTTTACACATTGAAGTTTGAATACAAAAAACTTTTACTTATTTTGAAATTGGAGTGATTCTTTTTTCAAACACTTTGGTGACTTGCATCCAAAGTTATCCTTGTGTGAGTAACATCACAAGATTGGGCTAACTTGGAGTTGAGTGAGTTCTCTTATTGTCATCCGTAGCCCACTCCTTGGAGAAAGGTTGTGTGAAGTGGTGTCCAAGCATCAAAAGGCGTCTCCATCAACAAATCATCCATTCGGCGGTTACAAGCTTCCTTACTTGCCAAATCCGAGCACTTGAGTTCTTCCAAGCATCTTTCCTAATTCTTGAAGATTCTTGAAGGAGTTCTTCCTATTCCATTTAAGAATGTGGGGTCCAAATTTCAGTTCCAAAGCTTCTAAAATGAAGGAGTTATAAACTTCCAAAGTTGGACTTTTCTAAAGTGAATTTTTGAAAATTAAAGAAACCAGGAGACCGGTCAACCAGCTCGACCGATCCATCAACCGCTCTATCGACCAATTTTTAGAGTCGCGATTGTCCTATTTTTTTATTGACTTACTCGACCGCTTCGTTGACCGTCCTGTCGACCGACGATCCTGAAAACAGCCACCTTTGGTTGATCAACATACTTCAACACTTCAACAATATATTTTCAGGTTACATTCTAATTTTCTTCCCTTGATGCATCAATTCTTATCATTATGATCGATCGCAACTAGGCCCGGTCGATCGTAACCATGCTCAGTTGACCTTAACCATGCTCAATTGACCTAACAACTTCAAAGTTAAAGTTTTATACAAGTCTGATCGACCATTACCAAGGTCCACTTGACAACAAAACTTCCAAAAATGCAAAATAAGCCTTAATTACACATCTTCCCCAAACACAAACCATCTAACCATTTCTTGCATTCCACAACAAATATTTCCAAATATATATCCATTCAACATGATCAATAATATCCATATCGCAAACTTAAATATAAGAGTACATCAACAAATCAAACTAGGAACATTAAAAAGTTACTAGTGTTATAAGTGTGCTTCCACAAAAATCCTCGTTTCTATGGATGTACATGTTTCTGCGAAATCCCTCACCTATGCAGACATGTGCCTTTTGCATGCTTCTACGAATTCATGTATTTGCGCATAAGCTAACCTCTGCTCTTATGGATAGGTGTTTCTGCAAAGGTTTTTGCTTCCTCAAACGGTCTTTTGCGTGCTTCCACAGAAACCTTCGCTTCTGGTACCTTGAAAAACTCCAAATTTTCACAAAAAGATCCAACGTTTATACTCAAAAATGATTTTCAATCTTCCTTAATCAAACTCTAAATTCTCTAATAAAGCCAACATCCAATTGCCAATGAATACAAGATGAAAATTGAAGTTTACCTCTAAAAATATTCAATTCTTCAATTTTATCAAGTCCCAATATTGTAGCAACAAACTAGTTTTACATAACACTAAAGCTAAACCAAATCTATCATCAAAACATTGGTTTCTTTTTTCTCCAAAAATTCATCACAGAGGACAAGTTTCACTTATTGAAATAATGATTATGCACAAATTAGACTTCTAGTAAAATTTCTCCCTCTCGATGATTGTCCCCACACTAGTGATGTCCTCTCCAAAATTCTAAATGCTAAAGAAATCTAGTCAATGGTAACTCTTTGAGGAAGTGGTTGAGTGATTTTTGGTAACCGCTACTACTTGCGTAATTAAATAGATTAATAACTAAATTTTAAAATATTATGTAATTACATTTTTGTGGCAACTGTTACAGTGTTGATTCATATTTTGAAGTGACTCCTTCAGGTACGTCTACGTGTAAAATATTTGATCGAATGGTCAAACCGATAAAGGTTAAGTTACTGCATGATTCGATCTAAGGAATAATATCTAGTGGATCTAAGTTCTCGCGTGTGAAATTTTGTAACGTTTGAGTTTCTGTTGAATTGAAAATTAAAATGTTTATTTAATATATATAATATTATATATTAAATAAAAAAATTTTTTTTTTTTAAATGAACGAAGACTTCCTTTCTTCCTTCTCAGCCACGCAAAGAGAGAGAGAAAAAAGAGGGAGAGGGAGTGTGATCACACGAAAGTGCGATTCCGACACTAGCCCCATGTTTGTGACGTTCCGATATGCAAGTTTTGTAATGGTTCCCCTAGGGTACTTCGATTTCTAACCTTTGTTTTCCCGTTTGAAATTTCCCATATGTCATATTTGGATTCAAGCTTGAAAATCATATAATCTTTGGTTATTTCTATATTACTGTGGTCAATCTTGAGTATAAGTAGGGTTTTAGATCGATTGGAGTTGGAAATCGTTGAAAATGCTGAATTGTTTGCAATATCCATCTCCGAAGCATTGGCTTTGGGCATCCGTTGTTTGAGCTGAGTGTCCACATTGGATACAAGTCCGAAAGTCTGCATTTGGATTTTTGCTACAGGGGTCCGTGGCAGCAGTTTGGACATCCACTACGGGGGACCATAGCTAAGGTTTGGACGTTCGTGGTAGGCATCTGCATTTGAAAATGCTTCAAGCGTCTATGCTGAATTGTGTCTTTGGACTATTCGTCTACCTCAGTTGTCCATAGCTAAACCTTGGGCATCCGTGGTTGGGTCCAGACTACCATTTTTGAGTTTCAGTTGACTGTTGTGTGATCCGAACGTCCACGAAGGAATCTCGGACGTCTACACCAATGTTTTTAAGGGACAAATGTTGTCGCCTCGACGATAATTTGTAACCATTTATTGTTCCCATTTTATTTAGGGTTCTAGTCTCGATTCAGGACCCATACTTATTCCTAGTTTTCTAATTGGGATTTTTACATGTGTTTCGTTTTAGGTTCCGATGGTATTTCTGATTTTAGTGTCTGGCCCTAATAACTTGTTCTGTCTAATTGGTAAGACTTTTATCGTCATTGAGATAGGGATTTTATATTGTTCGACATTTCATCATGGTTTTTCAAAACTCATATTTTGTGAGTTATCACATAAGAAAACCTGATGTGGTCTGTTTGATAGCACGTCTGTTTTTATATTATACGTACACACGTTTTTCACACTTAGTTTATACATACATGGTACTTTAATATTTTTATTGTATCTATTCATTGGTGGATGAATCATTATGGTGTTTTGGACGGTATCGATGTCAAAACAAAATGAGGCAATCTCAGTACTCCTTTCATAGCGTGAAGATGTTTTGTTTGTATGATATGAAATGGGTAATAGAGCGGTGATGATGCACTCCTTGAATTTCAAATCCCTAAACTTGGTCATAGCATGTTTTGTTTATACATTGATGACACCTGGTCTTTGGATCGTCATTATATGTCTTTTGATTTATGTGACATTGTCTGGTCTATGAATTATAGTCATACTTCTTTTTGCCTCATGTAAAAGTTGTCTGGTATTCAAATTGCTATCATTCTCTGTATATCCTTTGGCAATTGGTGTGTCGAAGGGTCGTTAAGTGATTTTTCTTTTTCACTGAGGCTATTTTTAAAAATGCAAAAGCGATGGAGGCTTATTTTGTTATAGTTGTCTATGTATACAACAAGGTTTTGAAGATCGCCTTATTGATGGATCGTGGAGCCGTGTTATTAAAAGGATAAAAGAGTTGTCAAAAGATTTGAAATTCATGCATGGCATATTAATGCATCATGGCTTTGAAAAAAAAAATGATAAAACCAATTTTCTCATGCATTGTATATGGTATAAATTTGCTTCTAAATTAGTCACTCACCTCAAATGACCCCCTCCTTCCCAAGTAAGAGTCGAGGTGGTCGGGAGCAGTAATTGGAGTGAAGACACTTCTATTCCTCTATTTTTCCTTGGGTGATTATTTTTGTTCCTTTGTGAGAACTTTTCTTTTGGGACTATATTTATATTGTGCGATGTTGGATGTTTAGTGTTTTATTCATGCACAACACTCATTGGATTTAATTGTATGTTGCGCTATCATGTTTTGCTATGATTGCTATGTTGACTATAGCTCATGTCGTGTGGGCTATAGCTCAATATATGTTTAAATCTTCTGTTGTAAACCGAGTTTTGGGTTAAGCAATCGATTTCTCTCCAAGAATTGAGTCGTTGACTCAGAGTTTCTTTTTGGCCCATCTCTGAGCCATGACAGAATGACACTTTAAACACATTCATTTTTCTCGAGTATTTCAGGTAATTACCCCTAATTTTTTTCTTTGATGTATTATATATCAAACAAATATAAATAATTAAATTATTTTTAACCCAACAATTTAAACTATTACTATCGTTGATAATTTATCATAATATCATAACAAAATATCACAAATTCAAATCCATGCAAAATTTTTATGGATAAAGACCAAGAAAAGAAATTGAGACTAGCGCCAACTCAACAACTTAAACTATTAAAATTTTTGTTAAAAAAAAGTTTATATTTTCATAATGGAGATCTTAATACTCGTGGGTTGTAAAGAATATTTACTTTAATCTAAAAAAAAAACGAAAATGGAGAAAAAGGCGAAGAGAGAAGGCTTTGATAAAGTGGTCGTGTGAATACTATTCTTTGGACAGCTTAAAGCTGTTCAGCTGTTCAAATTCACAACTTTTGATGATATCAAACCTAGTTGGTTTTTATAGCACAGGAATCAAACACATGGGATTGTAAGATTTTGGATGAACAAATGAAAAACAAGATATCTTCTAGATTGAAGTTGCAGAACCTGTTCCGAGAGATTAAGTAAGGAAAGTGCGTCCTTTGGTTCAGTTCTCTGCAACAAAGATGCCATTTTGGAGATTGAATGATTGATAGGTGGTTAGAGAGAATAGAACAGGTTCCCCCATCTTCTACAAACATATCTTCTCTCCTTGTATTTGCATTTTGAGCAACGCTCTTCACTTTGAATCCTTTACACTTGTTGTTTGACCAAAAAGACAGCACTAGAAAACGGAAAAGCAATCCAATTGAATGCTCCCCGGTGACTTTGTCCTTAGTTATTCCCAACCACGGTTTAACCTTGGTCTAACCAAATTAATTGCTGAAATGCGATGACCCTAATTTTATTTTAACCGATCTCTTGAAAAATCTTACAAAAATAATGAATTTTTCGTAGGAGTATGTAGCGATAGGTTGGATGATTGCAGAGAGAGTGAGTAGTTTAGATGCCAAATGATTTAGCAATGACAGATCTAACTCATATTTGAAGATTTTGGCTGGTTTCACCTGCGGCTCTTCATACTGACGCGCTTGCATTTGTCAAAAATGGTTCATCCCAAGTACATATTTTGGCCTCTGCAAAGCACGGTTAACCGATCATCTCAGTTATGGGTTGTCAGTGTTGATCATATTAGGATCTGCTTATATGCCCACGAGAGAGAGAGAGAGAGAGAGAGAGAGAGCCTGTATTTTCACTCTCACGTTGAGACAAGTATTACGGAGCTGAATCAGAGAAAATATTTACAGGGCATTGAAAAAATAAAACATTTTTTATTCAGAAAAGAAAAATCACGCGTGGCATTTCTCTCTTTCTTTCTTGTCAGCTCTGCAAAGACGATCATGTTTTAGCAATGGTGGGCATTGCATTGAAGTGAATCTACGCTGATTTTGAAGCATAATATCTTGACAGCATCTTCCCTGTTTTCCCGTCTTTTACCAGAATATAAATCATACACCCTTTTCGGCCAAGCTTCATTTGAAGATTTGTCTTTCTACTTTGGTTTTCCGGCATGCAACTCACGTGCAATTGCCGCCCCCTTTCCCAAAAATATGAGAGAGAGAGAGAGAGAGAGAGAGAGAGAATGGGTGGAAAGCAATTGCCCACCAACTTAGTGTTGACATAATGAAATCTCTCAAACATAACTTGATCAATATCTTCAAATTTCATGCAGGAAACTAGAACAGCTTATTTACAAAAGCACTGCAATACTGATGGAGCAGTGCAGCCTAGGCAAACCAAAACTTATTTTTCTCAAAACTGTGATCGTTCTTTTAACAAAGAGAGCCCCAGACAGAACATTCAGAGCAGCACCAAACAACCCCATTAACCTGCAAACATTAATACATTTAGCCATCATCTGAAAATTACAGCTTAACAAAAAGCTTCATTACCAAATTGAACTCTCTACATATGCAAAAACCCGTGGCAATGAATGTATGAGAAAATGAACAATCCAATCAATTCTTCCCAACCATTAAATGGTAACCATTTGGACCAGTAGAAAAAAATGCCCGTCCCCTGGCAAACCTCTCCGATACAACAACACTAGGCAGTTTTTTAACACTTCAAACCTTGGTTTAGTGCCTGATAATAAGGAAACATTAAATTATATCCTATATTTGTTAAAACCCCCAAATATAAAATTCCAGCCAACATTGTTGGTTGTGGAGGAAGGCAATGCAAAAAAAAAGAGGTGAAGAGATAAGAATCCAGAACAAACCCAAAAAAGAGCAAAATCCAGAGCCAAGGCAGCTTCTATGTGTCTAGCGGATGTTATAGGTATGAACAGAGTCCATTCATGTTATATGGATACATCAAATATAGCTGACATAGCCTTCAAAATTACGGATGGGAAACACATAAACACACGGGCGAGCTCGTGGAGAGTAGACATACCAATGTAAATCATCAGATGAAGATGCTTTTAGATTTAGTGTACGTTTCGATTAACCAACCCTTGAAATGATAGAAATAGATCTTTGTTATCTGTCCCAAAAATCTCTTCTGCCTTTCTCAAAGTTTCCTGCAAGAAACCCAATACCAAGCATTAAATCTATATTGAGAACATTACCTCACTAACACTATAACTTTACTTAGGTAGTCTGTATATTACCTCACGAGTTTGCTTTTGAGCATTTAGTTCCTTGATATTAGCTAGGAATGCTCTGAACTGTTCATATGACAGGCGGGTCCTGATTCATAAATGCATTTTTTTTAGCCTGCAGAGTACCAATTTTTTACAGGAAGCAATGAAACTAACCTGGCTAGACGAAAAAATTCCTTTCCATCAACTCGAGCAGTGCGCCCTACACCTATTCATTGGTAAAAGATGAAATTTCATTAGTGGGAAGAATACAGAGTCTGGAATAGCAATATTAGAGCCAAAAAACAAGAAAATTGCACCATTCTAAATAGAATGGAAGTCAAGTTAGTTTCAAGTCAGAAACATTCTCCACAGAGCATAAAATAATTATTTAAGTTAGCAAACCACTTGAAATCTCTTTCAACACCTGTCATTGGACGCCCACGAGTAGGCGAGCTTGCTGCAGATGACTGCTGGCTTGAAGGATACCAAGAAGACAGTACATTCCGTCCTTCATTGGAGATCTTTGTTGGAGATGTAGCACCAGATGTAATATGAGGAGAAGCCACAGCATAATACCCTCTAGGGGAACCACTAGTAGAAAAACCTTTTGGAGTTCCAGTTGGTGTCAGCCTTGGGGTGATATAAGGTGTTATTGAAAATCCTTGTCCAGTATACCTCGTTGCTGAAGAACATATAACTACTTTTGTTGTAAGAAAAAAATATAATTACTTAGAATGTATTAGTACGCCAACTATAATGTTTAAGCGTTGTAAAATATTATGTTCATACTGACTTAACTAATAACTTTTTCTTCCTATCTCACTTGATAATTCAGAAAAATTGTAAAATTTGGGGTGATTTAGCAACCTCTTACGTACATGCAATGACAGGAAAAGATATTAAAAACTATCATCTTTGAACTAATGATACAAGTCTAAATACAGATGCCTGCCACATGGGTAAATTTTCAAGAGTAAACTAAGGAGGAAAGTCTAAGTACCATCATTATTTTTACATGCCAAGTCTGTCGATCCACTGAAGGAATGATGTGGCACAAAACCATTGGTTACCTCATCTGCAGACAGAGAGAAATGAGGATTGACCACCCGTGTGTGAGCAACAATTTCAAAATCAACCAGATGAAGACAAACAAAAATAAACATGTTGAAGCTTTGAAAAAAATCATTTTCTGAATAGAGCATGGTCAAGAGGATTGATTACCCTTATCGGGACATGCTTTGAGAGCAGCTTGATCGCAGGTCCCAATATCAACAGTCTCAGTATTCTGTAAAAAAATAGTCACAAATAAAGAGAACTACTACTAAATAAGGAATCATGTATTCATTGACAATATAAACAATCAATCGCAAATCATTCAAAATCTTACGGAGGAATTTTCATCATTCAATGACAGCATTAGTTGCCTCTTAAACGTCTCCAACTGTCAATGAAAAAATAATCAGCCAGTTGAATAATATTAATCAAACAAACTGAAATTATTAGTGTGGTACACAAAGGTTAAAAGATGGGTGAGCAGGCTGAAATTTCAACATGCTGCTGCACAACAATTATAGAATGTATATTATATAAAGAAAGAACATAATTAAATAAAAACTGATATAATAACATATATAGAGGTCAGGGCCAGTTTGCTCATAAAGTTTGTGCTATGAAGACCGGGATACTTTCGACCTTAACACATGAAAAGTTGGGGTCATACAAATAGACATGCATGGATGTGCAATTAAAGTAAAGCTGCAAGAAGATGATTGCTAAGAGACTGTAAAACTCTTCAAGTTCATATTTAGAGAAATGGCAGTTTACCTTTGTCAAATCGCGTCCAAGTTTCTTCGCAGTCATGGCTAATGATTCCCTTTCCCTGGAAAGTCTCATCTTCACAAAGGGAAAAAAAACAGAGAAAAGGAAAATTAAGAAAATCACATCAGTTAAAGATCGTCAGTTAGAAATTTATAAAATTATTTGTACTAGCCTGTTACAAAAAAAACCATCATAGTACTTCCGTTTATGTCAAGTAAGAAGAAATTTTGTTATTTTCTTTTCCGTGAGAAGAAGTTGATAAAAATTAATCCAACGAACTCTTCTTACTCTACTTGACATTTATCACAATCTCATGCCAGAGATTTTATCTATAATTACTCCTGAATTCCTTCCAATATTATTTGTAAATATCCAAGATTACTTTGTCCTAGACTCTCAACCTACCCCCCCATAACTCAGTTGATTTTTCTTAACGGACAACGAAACTCAATACAAAATTAACAAGTTGATAATCGAAACTACCATCTAAAAATAATAAAATCCCCTTTTGATGCACTACAAAGAAAAGCAACTGCAGCGCATTTCACCGAAAAGCACCATTTTTTTTTCAGGCAGCAAAACATCAAAGAGGGAAAAAAGAGAACTTTCCTAAGAAATGAGCTTTATGGTCTTACATTCTCATCGAGTGCGATCTTCAATCGTGATTCAGCATCTTGGTTGGCATGTTCGAGGTGAGACACCTTCTCCTGGAGGTCAAATATAGCCCTGTCCTTGTCATATAGACTCTGCTTCATGGTAAGCATTTCACCTTCGAGCTTGGATACGCGAGAGGCAATCGCCATCGACGTGATCTTACGGGCAAGATCGAGCTGGTCGTAAGGATCCGTAGGAATCACCGCCAAGATCTGGTCGGGTAAATTAAAATCCGGACTACCACTCCTGAAGCTGCCGGGCGACATGGCTGATCTACCCTTTTCTCCCTCGATCTGGAAAGAGAAAACCCCCTTCCTCTCGGCAACTCCAGAACCAGAGACAGACGGTAGGCGAAGAAGATGAAATCGGTAAGTGGGCTGTATGGTTTGGGACAAATCGAATTTAGAAAAAGAAAATTTCGGAGTCTTTTAGGTGGCAAGACGGGGGGAAAGGCAACATGACCGACCACTTGTCTTTCTCCGGAGTTTGAATTTTGGGGGCTTTCCCTCCAAAACCCACATTTTCGTTCTTCTTCTGTTAATTTTTTTTTTTATTGTATGTTGATCAACTAAGTTTAAACGAAGAGAATAATTGCCTTAACCTTAGGCCACTTTCATATTTATTGATATACAATAAAATTGAAGCATAAACTAAGCATTATATTATAATCAAGATTAATCGAAACTCGGAGTCTTTTCTCCCAGCAAAGAGGGTGCCCAAACTAAAAATGATCTAACACCAGAGAGTCGTTGGAGTTAGTGTTGTAGAAAGAGACTCGCCTCCTGTCTCACCTCTCTTCTTCTGATTAGTGATGCTTAGCAGAAAGCAACGGCCACTCTTCCAAAAATTAAAAATATGAAAAAAGTTTTACACTATCCTCCCTATAATGGAGATTGTGACACTAATACAACAAATATGCCGATCGACCAGCTCTCCGATTTGCATCTACGCTCCAAATTTCTTCAACCATACAAATATGCGGCTCCTCCTGCACCTACGACCCATCATTATGAAACCTGGAATGGACTGAGATCAATGTTCAGTTCTTTTCTTATTGTGTCTTCCCAGATCAGATCACTCCCACTCAGCTGGCAGAACAATTTATACCAACATATCATTCCCAACTAAAAGCTGTATAAATTGAATTTACTTCTTCCTTCAGACATGATTTTCTTGAACATGCCGCTTGTGATCCCTGTCGACGTGGCGAACCCGACCTACACTGTTTCCATCTCCCATATAATCAGAATGCTTATCTCGGTGAGAAGCAGCCAATGAATCTTGCCACTGCTTCCCCTCAAACACTTTATCGGGTGGGCTCCCAGCCTTTCGTTTGCGGCTCCCTGACTTTGGGGACTGATATTCCAGGCCAGGATCATTAGTTATTGATAACTCCCCTTCTTCCATGTTATTTAAATCTGGTCCATAATTTGATTGTCCTATCATTCCTTGGCCACGTTCGTCTCTATCACTTTCTTGATGCAAATCCTCATATTCTGGTCTATTTGACAACTTAGCCCAACCTTGCCTTACCTCTCGCTTATTTTTCTCGCTTTCAGCAGCCAGTTCGATGCCAGCTTCAAGCTCCCTCTCGATGAGATCATCTTCATCCATTGATTCTGTTTTCCGAGTGACACCACCAAGGGTCTTCCTTCGTTTCTCCAATGCGGCCTTTACCTTGTCCTTATCAATCTTTTTTATTACCTCCCGAGGCGACCAACGAACTGCACCATCTTTATCCTCCACTCCTCGGCTTGCATGTTTATCCTTGAAGTCCACTACTTCTCTTGCTTCATTAGTTCTCAAACTGATTTCTTGATTTTGTTCGTCCAATCTCTCTGACCGAAACTTCGACAAATTCTGACCTTTACCTATGATGTCTTGAGAAGGCAAGGGCTCTGATTCATGATATGGATTTAGTTTAGAATCACTGTCTTCTTTGAGGTTCACATAATGTTTCATCTCCATACTCCCGTTTTCACTACTTTGACTTCGGTTGGGTCGCTGAGGCTCACTATGAAGATCTTTACATGATTGTTCAGATGCCGGCCTTGACGATCCAGGCTTCGAAGTTGCAGATCTGGAGCAAGTACCTCCAGCCTGTGAATGATTTTGTGTTGGCAGGTGTTCTTCACTGCTAATGGGAACTTTAGTAGAGATTCGATTAGTAGATCCATCAATTGCACTTCCATCAACTTCACTCGAAGGTGGCACTCGATTCTGTTCATACAGTTCCAACATCTGGTTGCTAACTTCTGCAAAATACAAATGTACAAACTTAGAACAATTTTCTATCCTAGTACAAGGAAATAGAAATTTGCAATTCAGCTGCAATTTTATCAGACAAGAACTTTGATCATTCGTGCTCAAATAGCAATTTGCATAGAAAGAAGTAAGGTCATAATAATTAAAAACAAAATTTCCTTTCTCCACGGGTCCCCCTAATGTAAGAGAAGGATTTGTTCTTCACATTGGTCAGTTGCTGCCATGTAAAACAAAGATAAACTAACCCTCCAACTGACGTGGGGTGACATCAAACTCTTGCCACCACACCTTCTCCCCATCTGACGGGAGCTTTACTTTAAGGAACTTAGCAGCAAGGAAAATGGCACCAGCAGCAATGTGGTGGGGTTTAAATTGCAAGCAAAGAGATGTCCTCAATCTGCATATGACATCCTCCATTTCAATAACAGAGAATGAGAAAAGCCACAGGTTCGGTAATACAAATCAACTAAGGCATGCAATATGCCATACCCATCATTGACAAAATTCCATGCTACTTGTGCAAGGGCATTTTGAGCAACTTTGAATTTTTTAATTGCCTCAACGAGGGGCTTGTAGGGATGGTGCACGTTAAGATCAAAACCAAGAGTTGCAAGAACAAGTCTCTCTCCAAGTAAGATTAATTCCTTTTGCTGTTCATACACCTCCTGCATAAGATTTATATACGGAAGGAAAACGAGAAACTTATGTCTTTGTACTAAATAAATACATATGAAAGTAAGATGGTAAACAAAGATCAGAATGAAGTGAGATGGTCAATAAAGGAACAAATACTATCCATTATTTAAAATTCCAAGCTCCATATGTTTCATATTCTATGCAATCTGTTGTGGTTTCATATAAGTTGACATTTGGGGCCATAGAAATTCAGCTATTTTGAAGCAAGAATAATAAAGTGAAAATCACCATACACAACTAGCACTCAAACAAAGGCAACAAGAATAAATTGTATTGAGAACAACACAGTAAATTAAATTCAATAACTGCCTAATCATGCAGAATTGAACAGCTATTGACATAGCACTGCATGCACGCCAAATGGAAATCAGAAGAATCATCTAGCCAAACACTATGACTATTCTATACCTTTTGCTTGATCTTTTGAACTGCGGCTGCATCCTTTTTGTGTATAATCTCATATGAAACAAGGATAACATCTTTCAGAGGACGCGGAGTTTCTTCTACTTTCCCAGCAAGAAACATGCATATGGTCGCAATGGTCTGCAAGAATATTATACCAAACTGAGGACTAAAAAGTAAAGACTTGTGATCAAACTTTTGCTTTTCCATTCTCGGTTCAAGATCAAAAAGATTATTCTAAAAACTAGAAAGAAATGAAAAAAAAAATACCAGCAATTACATTAAATAATTCACTGGTTCAATGGACTTGGAGGAGAATAATCAAAAATTGTACAAAGAAAAAGAATGCACAAGCAAATGAGTATTAAAACTGCTCAAAACGCTATGAAAAGTTCCCAGTATTGCTTAAAATTCTACTCCATCCATTTAAAGTACTAAAAACGAAGCAAAGTCAATTCTTTCATGTTATATTTTCTCTTTCAACCAAAAACAAAAAAAAAGGATTTGTCTTTAACAAAAATAACATCCATAGGGACAAATGTCTTCTTAGTAGGAGGAAAGAAACACATGCATCCCCTTTTTCTTAAAGAGTGTACCCTATAAACAGATGCTTCAGAATTTATAGCCCTTTAGTCAAGATTACTGTGAAACACATTCACATACTTTCAGTAGAAGAAACCCAATTCCACAAAAGTTTGGACACTAGGACATGAGTTACTTAACTAGTGCATGAAGATCAATAATCTTGGTTGCCATCCTATTCATAAGATAGGCAACTGAAAGAACATTATCTCAACAACAGTGTTTAGGTGCCCCTATTGGAAACAAGAAAAACCAAGCAACTTCAAGATGATGATGATTATTTTACCCAACCACTAAATTTTGACGCGGCATAAAAATATGGGTACATATATATCCAGACAAACCAGTTACACTAAGATTCACGAACCAGGGGTGCGAAGTCATATTACTTTCCTTCTCCTTGTTCCGGTCAGGCGTAAGCATATTTCTCCTGGAATAAGTCCATCTTATTATTGGCTTATCATATTATTTATCCATTATATGACTCATCCCCGTTGGAGGATAATCAATCTTCGAACACACTTACAATATGAAAAAACACATCACTAATACTCATTCATAGTGTCTGACATTGGATCTATAATGTAGAACATCTATTCTTACAAACTACTTTAACAATAATAGAAATAACGATTATGTCATAAAACTATAGAAAATCCTGTTGCAACTAGCTGTCTGGGATATTCAGCAAACCTTGTGTGCCATCTCCTCACAATAAACAGCTACTTGCATGGTTGACCATCCCTTAATGCTGCCATGAACCATCCATTGGGCTTACCAAGTCTTGCTCACCTGCATCCCAAACCAATGCATCTTTGCCCTCAGTACCTTAGTTGTTTGGTCCTAACCTGATATCTCAACTCAAATCATCTACCTTTGTCTTTGCATCGCCAACCTCCCATACATCTTTTTCTTACAACCAAGAATGGCATACCCTGCTCCTCTTGCCAACCTACAGCCATACTATAAACAACCTACAGGAATACCTCTTACACAATTATTGTGATCACCTCAATTATCCTTAAAGAGTTGATCTATAAACCTTTGATGATCCTCTCAACATTGAATCTTTCTTGGATTGATTAAAGGTTGCTGAGTCTTTCAAATATAAAGCAACTATGGCTGACATGAAGGTTCAGTTGTTTTGCCATATTCTTGTTGGTGGTACTTTTAAGTGGTGGTATTTCTGCTAGGAAAGAGGGAAATCATGGTTTAACAAAAATAGTTTAACGGGTGCAGCAGTAAGTGATAACAATTGGTGATCTGTGTAGTGAGATATATGAATAAGAGTAACTTGGTAATTAGCTGCTCTAGGAATTAGTTACACTGGAGATTAATAAACCGAGATAGATGAGGGAAAGGGGGATAGGAAGTGTAATTTGAATTTTGAGCTTCGCTCTTGGGAGGGATAGTAGATCCTCAATTTCTGCAGATTTCTTTGTATTTTTTTGTTGCATGTGAATAAAAGATATGTTTTGATTATCAAATCCGTGAATTAGCTGAAAAAAAATTTTCAGCTAATATCATATCCAATGGGTATCAAAGCTTTTTCCTTTCTGGGATGGCAAGGAAGAAGATGTAAGATGGAAATTAATGGAGAAAAGAATGAACTCGGTGCTAGAGGGGGTGGAAAAAAGCACGAGGACAGCAACCTGCTGTCAACCAATCACTCTGGCAAACCTACAGGGGTGGAGGACAGCACCATGGGAGGACAGCACATGGCCAGTGGAGCACAGCAAGGATGGTGGAGAGAAACAGGATCACAGCTGGAGATTCAAACTCATCAAATTGAGATGCCAGTTTATGATGGCAACGATCCAAACAACTTGTTGCATTGAAACAGTCAGAGAATTTGGTGTGGTATGGACATATAAGGGAAGGAGGTCATTGTACTTGTGGAGAGTGGGATTACCCACAATTTCTCACGTTCAACACTAATAACCGGTTTGGGAATGCGAATGGAAAGGACAGTATATCGGGTCAAATTGGGTGCGAGGTTAGCAGTTAAAAGAGAGCAAAATTTGTAGGGGATGGTGTTGTCAACACAAGTTACCAACCCTTTTACCCTTGTAATTGAGGAGTTTTGATGCATGCAATGGTTGATTTCTTCAAAAGGTACTCACGTCAATTGGAAAACTCACCATGTGGTTTAAGCTTTGTGACAAAAGGGTGCTGCTCTAAGGGGGATCCTTGCTTGTGTAAATCACTGGTTACTCTCAAGGCATAGATGAAGACCATAGCCATTGAGTCAGACGCTGCTGAACAGCATTTGGAGGAAGATGTTCCTCCCAAGATAGAGGGCTTAATCAACCGTATTCTAACATATGAGGCCCATCACAGACTCCCCCGCCCCCAATGAGCCAAGGTGCCAAGGATCACACAATAGTATTCCAGGAGAGACTACCCCAAGTCAATGTTTGTCCCTATCTATGCCCCCAAGGATAAGATCAAGAGATCAGTAAGAGAAATGCTAATTTCCAGTATTATACTTCCAGTATAATACAGCCATGCAGTGTTGCTCATTATAAAGAATAGAAGTTGGAGATTATGTGTGGATTAAACTAGAATCTCAACAACGTACCCAATAAATTTCCAATTCTAGCAATGGAGAAGTTACAAAAAGCTTGTATCTTCTTGAAGCTTAACTTGAAATTTGACTATAATCACTTAGAGGATGTTCCAAAAACGGCTTTCACAACACAAAGGGTCACTACGAGTTTTTAGTAATGTCATTCAACCTTACTAACAATCCTTAGACATTTTAGGCACGCATGAATGTGGTATTCAAGAAATATCTTTGCAAGATCGTGCTCATCTACTTTGAAAATATATTGGTGTATAGTACAACACTAGAAAAAGCATGTGGTCTAATTGGGACTAGTATTGGAGATCCTAAAGGAACAAGACATTTATGCTAATCAATCTAAATGTTTTCTTATGCACGAAAAGATAGAGTACCTAGGTCATATAATTTCCTATGAGAGAGTTTCCCTTGATCAATCAAAGGTAGAGTGATTCAAAGGCCCCATTCCTAAAATTTTTAAAGAACTACTAAGTTTTATAAGACTATGGCAAGGTTGGTAAACTACTCATAGATCTGTCAAAAGCACAAAAATAAAGCAAACGCCGAGTGCAAAAGAAGTTTTCCAACAACTCAAACTCGCCATGACAATGGTAACAATGTTAGCACTTCTGGCTGATTCACACTTGAGACAGAATATTATGGGAACAGATTCAATTATGTCCTTAAGCAAATCAACACTCAATATATTTTCATAGCAATGTGTTCATGCTTCTTGCTCAATTGAAATCAGTATATGTAAGGGACGTTGTATTTGCTTTATAAAAATGTCAATGTATATGTTGGAAAGAAAATTTATAGTAATTATAGACCAGAGGAGCCTCAAAATTTGTAAGACCAAAGCAGCAAAAAGTGGGTGACGAGGGTTATGATTATGAGATTCAGTCCCTGGGATTAGAAAATAAAAATTGTGATGCATTATCTTGTTGTCTAGAAGTTGATGAACTATCTGCCAGAGCTGCATAAGTGGTTCTTGCACAGGATCAGATTTGTAAAGAGATAGAAAGCAACTCCAGTATGAAGGCAGTCAAACAGTTTGGAAAAGGGATAGGAGGGTTATATGGGATATCATTGTATTGATAATCCCTTCTCTTATAAAGGATGCATTGTATTGGTTTACAACTCATCACTAATTCTATTTAAGGAATTTCATGAGTGCACAATACGAGAACATGCTGGATTAGTAAAACCTTACAACGGTTGAATGAGGAATTTTTCTAGTTGGGAATGAAGGTCATCCAAGATTTTCTGACAGCATGTTCAGTATGCTAGCAACACAAGTACATGTTGTAGTCCCTGGCAGAGTTTTTGTAGCCTCTACCAATTCAAGATCAAATTTAGGAGAATATTTCCATGTATCAAAGGGTCACCTCGTTCTCTAGTCCAAAACTCAGCAACTATTACCATTTTTTAGCCCTCCATCATCCATTCACAGCAATCCGCAGTTGTTTTATTCATCAAGGAAATAGTACATTTGCATGGAGTCCCCCACTCCATCTTGTCAAATCAAGATAAGGTCTACATTGAACCGATTTTGGACTAAAATTTTTAAAGCACAAGGCACAATGTTGAAGAGAAACTTATCACCCACAAACAAATGGCCAAAGCGAAGAAGTCAGTTAATACCTTGAGACATACCTTCGTTGCTTTGTATCCAGTAAGCCCATGGTTACCATAGTTGGAGTATTCGACTTCAACCTTGTTCACAGCCACTCAAATCACGCTTTTCAAAATTGTGTGATGAATTGAAGATGCATTTAGAGCATACACAAGAACTTTTGAAACATGTAGCCAATTGCAAAGGGTGAGATGTCCACTTTAATATTGAAGATCGAGCATATGTCAAGCTTCAACTATACTGCCATCAATCATTCAGTCAACAACATAATGAGAACCTCAGTCATCGTTTTTAGGGACTATATTGGGTAGACGCCAAGATTGGATATGGTTTATAGACTCACCTCGCAGCCACCTTCCACCATACACCCTATTTTTCATTGGCCGTTGAAATGCGTAGCTATGGAACCATTTTGTCCTTACATGTTCCCCCACAAGAAACATCAAAGTTGGAACTAGCGATAGGGAGTTGGAAATAGTAATTGAGCCCGCGGCAATATGAGATGTTAGACAACATTTGTGTTAGGGCAAGAGAAGGTCGAGTTTCACGAACGTTATTCAACAACAATTTCCTCAATTCCGCTTTCACAACAAGGTACATGTTTGGACATGGAGTAATGTTAGGAAAGAGGGAAAACCCCTAGTTTACCTCACTTATGCTTGACGAAATTAGTACAAGGGGTGGCTTAATAAGTGAGAACAAATGGTGGTAATTGAATAATTAGATATCAATAAGGGTAGCTTGGTAATTAGTTGCTCTAGGAAATAGCTACTAGAGATTAATAAACTCAAATAGATGAGGGAAAGAGGGAAACGAAGTTTGATTTGGATTTTTGAGCTTAGTTATTGAGAGAGAGAGAGCAGATCCTCAGCAGATTGCTTAGTATTCCTTTGTTGCATCCAATAAGAGATACGTTTTGATCATCAAATCTGTGAATTAGTAGGTGAAATATATCAATTTTCAGCTTATCGGTTTTCTCGTCTAATATGATTTGCATTTTGAAGTAGTGTGAATGTCTGACAATGTCACCAACCAATAACAAGTGATGTTGAATTTGAACAGGTGAATCGGAGGTAAAAACTAATGTTCACAGAAATAGAACAAAATAATTTAAAGGTGACCATGAACTAGAAGACATAAAACTCCAACAGAAACTTCCAATAAGTCGATGTGATGTGAACATACTGAAATTTGAAGAAATAATTTCAAATGCCACTGCAGTTGAGATCTACCAACATCATGGAATATTCTCCAACTTACAAGGATGGAGACCTAACTCATAACTTTCATCCAAACGGGTTTACTGGGTCAACCCAAAACTCGTGGACAAGTTTTAAATCTAGAAAGGAGGAAACTTACCAAGTGCTTTTTTTGTACTCTAGAAATGTTTGTAAGCTAATTTCTAGATACTAAATATATTTTCCTACGCCTTGTTCAAAATAGTTAGCTAAGCAGTTAAATATTTGTTCATGGACTCGGTTTCAATCTAGCTTTCCAATATAAGCTATAAATTAAGTTAGGTAAAAAGTCTAAAATGAGTTAGGCCATGTGAAGAACGGCAAAATGAAATTCAAATTCTTTGAAAGAAATGCATACTTCTTTAAATTCTTCTCTGTTCTCACCAATTCCTAAAAAAAAATCTTCTTTGTTCTTCAGAAGATTTTCCCTCAGGGAAACTCAAGGAAATTTAAACAAGAAAATAATGGCTTTGGCCTAAAAAATCTAAAGGAATAATGCTTAAAGACTTAGCCTCAGCAAGCCATGTTGTAAGCCTTTTTCCAACAATTACAAGCTTAAGGTTCTAGGGCATAGTTACATAGCTTCAAAGAAGGATGCTCAAAGCATAAGCCCCAATAGCTTCTTTGAACATAGTAGAGAATATAAGTTGAGATGAGCAAGACTCAAGACTGTAGGTTTCATGTTTTTTCCCTAAAACAATATTTTTAGCAGGAATATTTCCCCCATCCAATACACACTTCCAGCTGAATTTCCAAGATGATTTGTAAAGAATGCTTTCTTAAAAGAGTCATTATCAAGTTCTCAATTAAGGACTTAATTTGGTGAGCAATGCTTTCCACAGGATTCATTATCTTCTCAAATAACGACTTTATTCAGTGAAAAATGTTTTCATGGAAGAGTCATTATCAAGGCACTCATGATCAATTTTGGCTATATGCCTCATTACTTAGTCCCCAAAAAGCATCTCATAAAAAGGAAGATTTTAATTTCTCACTACCATGTCACACTCACAACTATCGCCTACATGTTTCTTCCGCAGGATTTCTCCCTCCTAAATGATGTACATATTATAGTAATTCAAACAACAGCGAAATAGTAAGTTACCTACCCTTCTATCGTTCTTTGCAAGGGATTGTCGAAGAAAAAACCGGTGGCAGAAAATTATAGCCGTAGCAATTGTTACCTGAGGTCTGCATAACAAGAACTCACATTATAATATGCCAATTCATGATCATATATTTTTAGATGTAATCAAATTATCAAATTCTTTTATTTTTGTCTCTGAAAAAAAAAATTATTGTGAACAAACAGGATATCATCATCGTAAACTAATACCATCCTAATCCATATTAAATTTGTAATTTGATGAGATTGAGAACATATTCTACCCACATCTTTGAAAACTCACAGGATCCAGAAAAGGAGTGGACTCCCAAAATTCCAGTTTTCTAGACTGTGTACAATCATCTTAAGACAAACACACAGCATGGTATATTGATCTAAATCAGTAAATAAAATTATAAATGTTGTTGGTCAACTACAAAAAGACAATTTTTAGCAAGTTTAAGGATCTTTGAGACAACTTAAGATCCCACGTAAACCAGCAAAAGAGAGAGAAGAAACAAATGGTCAATAAGAGATAAATTTACCTAGTTATTAACAGGAAAAGAGATTAAACTAAACTTACACTTTAAGCCTCATTCCCAAATCTTGCAAAAAGGTACAATATGACTTGCGTAGATAACTCTCCTTTTTCAAGTCAATCCCATCTTGTTTAGATGGCGAACTTTCTTCAATTTCCTTCCGGGAAAAGTACCATCGAGCACCATCTTCTGACTTGTCCTGAGAAGAAGAACCACCTTCATACATTCCATGAAGGGTTGAATCACCAGGAAGAAAACTAGCCATATGTATCTGTCATCAAGTGTTAGATAGGTAACTACAATTTAAAAAAAATCTCACATTAAAGACCAATTAAACACCCATAAAATCCAAGATGACTGTAAATTTTTAACCAATTAAACAATTGCATCCAGGATTATATTCCGTATATGGCAGAGGAAAATCATTGGAAACAAACCACTATGTTTCCAAATACCAGAAATGTAATGCAGCAATTTTCAACTAAGTGGCAGTGTAAAAGGTCAAACCCAACTTCAAATCAAATTAATTTAAAAGAAAAAAAAAAAACCATGACGACGTCTGCTAACCGAAGGCAGAAAAAGCATAGCCGCAGCCCAACTCGCCCAGTCATAATATAGACACTTACATTATCACGAAACTACAGTAAAAAAAAATTTCCTTCAACGCACAACCCATAAATTCAACAACTCAAGCTCGAAAATCTTCAAAAAGAATGAAGTAGAACCCAGTACAAGAAAAGGCAAAAGACAAGAACACCCCAATGGTCTAATTACAAATACGAATCCAAAAGAAACAAAATAATGGCCCGTGTTAGCATGAGAAATTGAAATTGACGGAGGTACTAAAATTGAAACGACAAAAAGAAAATCATATCGATGTTACCTTGAGGTTGAGAACAAAAATTCAGAGAATGCAAATAAGGAAATCGCTCAGCGAAAAACCAAAGGCTTAGAAAGCGAAGAGCGACTCAATAATATAGAGCTGTGAATATGATTCGCTTAATCGTTGTTTAGGGTTTGAGAGAGAGGGAGGGGAGGGGTAAGCCGACCTGAATATAAAGCTTGGGATTATTGTTTGACCGTCGTTGACGACTCCTTTGTTGCCAAACGACGTGTCGTACTGCATATGGGTGATGATATATTGACTTTTTTACGTAGTCACAAAAATGTAAGTTTGATATTAAAAATAAAAGTAACGTAAAAGTGAAAACTGAAGCATGGTGATTCAACTTGCAAAGATTGTTCTGCTCGTGATGGGGTGGCTGAGAATTCAGATTTGTTGGTAAGTATTATATGCATGGATAGTGTAATATAAATATGACAAATGAAGAGTTTATGGTAAGACTGCTCAAATAGAACAAGCATGGTTGGATGAATGTTTGTAGCAGCCCATAATGATAATTGATAATTGGTGTCATCAAGGAAACAAAAACCATGAGATTGACAATGAACGCCTCCTGAGTGCTGTGATGTCAATACATATATATATATATATATACATGCATCAAAGAACCATCATGAACATCAACCACTCGGGGCTCAACTCGTGCATATTCCCAGAAGAAAGTACAAGTTTATTTTTCTCTTGAGAAAGAAATATACAGTTAGTTACTGCCCCTCTCACACAAAACCTTAGAAGCATCCAAGTTTGCGTTTCTTCCCCGTGTGTTCTCAGCTGCCGAAAGAATAACTTCATACCTAATATTTGTGGACACGTAGCACCCAACAAGATCATTCTACAAGGAGTTTGGATCACTGACTTCTCACAGACCAGGCATTTCATCTACTGCCAAACAACAATTGTAAACACCCAACAACTATGTGCAACTGATTCAAACTCATGTTTTCTAAAGCTATGAAGCACACCAACCGCAGTTCACACTTTCAAAAACAGCATGAGCACCCGTCTTGATTCAAACTCTCGAGGGAATTGAGTTTCTGCCCGTGTATGATTAAAATATTTATACTTGCATGGAAGTCATTTCTGTTATTTTACTGATTTCACACCAACTGTTCTAACACGAAAGCGATACTGAGGTTGAGAATCCTCTTCTTCATCATCATCATCTTCTTCGCTAGAATCATCATCAACCCTGTCCCACCGACCATAATCTAAGGTGGAGTGCCCTTTTGGCTTCGGAATTGCACACCATCCATTGGGATCTCGCTCCAGTGAACCCTGCACACTCTGTGTTGGCGCTGCATGCCCATTACTTATAGTAGTGATTTTGGACGAGACATTTTGAACCACCACTTTTTCTAACAATCCATTGCTCTGTCTTGTAGGGGCAACAGATTCAGCATCAGTGGTGCTAATATGAAGCTCAGCTTTTACTTCAGATTGCTCCTTGTCTGCCTCACAAGTGTTTAGATGTGTATCATCATCTTCTTCTCCTTCGAATTCTGCTTCAGATTCAGGTATTGGAGCAAGTGACTTTCCTTGAGCAAACAAATGATCTATTATTGATGGCCGTCAACATAATACTACAATTCTCCAACACAGATCTTATACAGCAATTAAATATTAAATTAACACAATAATTTGTTATTCCAAAGAACTATGTTTCGGGTTGAGAGAATAATAGAGCCCAATGAGCTGTTTTCAAGTTATTCTCCTACTACCTTTTAATTGATTAAAAAATATCCCTGGACTTCTATGGAACTTTTAATCAACAGATGAAAAGCCTAAAAACTGGTCAGCCTGTGGCAAATAATGATGACATCGACTAAGATTCAACATTAGATGTGTCATCTAAAATTATCCCATCAATCAATAACAAGCATCAAGGGTAGACAGAGAAAGTGATAAATCCAGAACCAAATAACAGAAGACAAAGGAAATCATATTAGCACTCCAATTTCCATCCAAATAACTCATTTTCCTACAGAAATAGTTTGGAGGAAATTAGGGTATACCAATTGAGTCTTCAAACGGGTTTGAAGATTTTGATACACTTCAGATGATGGATTCAACTCCATAAGCCTGTTCACATCAAAAAGTGCAGATTGATATTCCTTGAGGGTAACAAGAGTCTGAGCTCTAAGCATTAAAGCTCCTGTGTGCTTATGATCGAGCTCGAGCACTGAAGTACATTCTTCTGCAGCCTAAGGTGGGAAATAACATAAAAGATTATTAAGAAAAAAATACAACGCATGTTCCTCTCCACCTAAAGAAATGATGACTGTCAGAATCTACATCACTTTTACATTGATGGTGCGCGTACTGGGTTTCAAGAGCCAATGCAATAAGAGAATGAATTCACCCCTGCGAAAAAACAAAATCTAAACCAGACCTAAACGAATTAAATCATTGTTCTCCCGAATCTAAAAAGGTGAATTACGATAAACACTGTATCTTCACCAAGGAAATAGGAGACAACAGATAAATAACCAGGAATCCCAAAAAGTTAAATCACGTGGTTGAGAGTAATATAACAATTTATATATTTCTTAATATATCTCATCACGAGTAAGCAAATTTCTTTCATGGGTCCTTATAAATAGATATTTTTAATTTTTGAATTGTGATAATTTTTTAAGAAGGGATTCAAATTTGATAAATTACAAAACATTTCAAAAGATTAAGAGATTAAGAATCATCGGATCTCACATTAACAAGAGTCTTCTAAATCTATGTGACAGCGAAAATGAAACGGCTGATAGTAAGGAAGACAAAAACTTGCTTAGGCTAAAAAGATTTAGAAAAAAAAAAGTAACCTTCTTGAAATCGTGAAGTTTCAAATAACAAGCAGCTCTATTGCTGTGGAGGGCAATGTTTTGGGTCTTGGTCTTAGTCATGGCAAGGGCTTCTGTATAAAATCGGAGAGCTTCATCGTAATAGCCTTCTCTATACATCTGGTGAGCACGTTCAATCTTATTCAAAGACGCAGATGCCATAGCCGATTTCAAGAACCAGAACACCTCAAAAATAAAAAACCCCCCAATTCGAAATTGACACTCAAATCAAATGGATCAAAAGAAATGGTGCAAAATTGGGAGAGTCGGAGCAAATCTTGATATTCACGAAACTTCGGAAAGCGACAGAGAGGAAGGTTAGTATCCTGAATTCAAATTTGTAAATAATCAAACGCGGTGACGCCCCCCCTGGCGCCTACCAACTGGCCGAGGGAGGAGTACAACTCGTCGGATTTGTAGGAAGGATGGAGGATTATGTCGACCACCTGCCAAATATAAAAGTTCTCTCAAATTAAGGGGGATTTAATTTAGGGTTGGAAATGGGTTTGGTCCGATCCTGGTAACCGAACAGAATGATTTTATTCGGTTTGGTTCGATTTTAAAAGGCAAAAAAATTAAATTTAAAACCGAACAGAATATAATTGAAATCTTCGATTCGGTTCTCGATTTTAATGAAGAAAAATCGAGTAAAACCGAACTGAACTGAAATAAACTTAAACCAACTCATTTAACCTAATACCAATAATAAAATATTTATTACTACATTTTATAATTTTTTTTACAATTTTTTTTATAAATAATAAAATTATAATATAATTATTTAGATTTGACATTATATCAATATATCATTTAAATTTATTATGATGTAATAAGAATATTTAAAATAATAAATTATATGAATTAAAAAATGAATAACACATAAACGTCATACCAAATATTGTCTACACTATTTGACAACCGAAAAGCTAAGAAAATCTAAATTTTTTGGTTTTTTCAAAAATCAAACCAAAAAAACCAAAAATTGAACCGAGAAAAACCAAAAATCGAGGTTTTGTTTTTTATTGGTTTTCCAAGGGATTCGGTTTGGTTTTGGTTTTTTATTTTCAAAACCAAACCGAGACGGTTCAGTTTCAATTCACTATAGAACCAAACCGAACCAATTCCACTCCTAATTTTAATTCGTGTTTTGAAAAATTATTTAAATATATGGAAATTAGATATAGGGAAAATGACAAAACAACCATCATCCTTTACTGTTTTTGACAAACCAACCATCATCCTTTTTTCGCTAACAAATTAACCACTAAACTATGAAAAATTGACACCGCCAACATCACTATCACGTTTGCCATTAAAAACGATAATGTTGCGCTGCAGCGGTTCGCATAAAACTGTCGTAGCTCCATAGTGTTAAAAAAACCACATGGCAATTTGGATGTCTCGCCGCAGTGTCATACTAAACTGCCGCGATATGCCAATAAACCACTGTGGTGTCTTACCAAACCGTTGTGGTGTGAGGATAAACTGCTGTGGCATCATATGAAGATGTCATGGTTTGACTATAAACTGCGGCAACGTGCCTTAATTTGCTTACCAGAGCCTTAGAATAAAAGAATTGCATGTAAGGTCAGCGAGTTCATCGTGAACCACGGAATCCTCGACAACGCTAGAAGTGGAAGTAATGTTGCAGTAGAGCTCAATGACGATGTTCTGAGGGTTAAGTACTACAATTGCAAGCAAGACAAAAGTGTTCCTCTTCAATGTTTTGGGAGGCTAGGTTTCGACCATTGTTGGACAGTTACAGTACTACGAGTGCTCTGAGCCGGTCGCATACACGAAGAGCCTCAGAGCACTCGGAGTCTTGTAACTACACAGACAATGGCCGAAACCTAGCCTCCCCAAAAATCAAAGACGAAGACTTTCGTTTTGCTCGCCATGAAAACCATAGTACTTAACCCTTAGAACATCGTCGTTGAACTTTACTCCAACATTGCTTCCACTTCCAGCCTCTCTAATGACTTCGTGGTTCACGATCAACTCGCCGAAGCATTGCTTGAGAGATGCATGCTAGGTGAAATGACGTTTCAAATAAAGTGCCACAACGACATTCACACTTGCTCGAGAAAGATGGAAAGTCATCATGCCTCTGCCAAACAGGTAGCAAACGGAACATTGATTTTGCATCACGATGAGCCCATCCAATATGTTTTAATGAGCAAACATGCAAGGATCATCTACAACAATTTCTGGTTGTTCCTGAAGAAACAAACAATACAAATACTTGATGTGGTTACAGCACACTGATTCTTAGAGCGCATGTATATTATATGGTTGTAATGGAATTTGGTTTGTGCATGTCATGAACATATACACAATATGGTTGTAATAGAATTGGCAAAGTGGTTTGCAATTGTGATACACATGTATATGATATGTTTGTCATGGAATTGATAATTTGGTTGTTGATGATAAAATGAAAATTGATTATTATGAAACTGTAAAATTAGCAACATTTCTCCAAGCCAACATTTCACTTTTTGATCCACTGCGTTTCAATTTACTTGAATCTGTGAAGCATATTTATGCACAGGTTTCTTAAATTGTTGAACGAAGCATGTATTAATCCGATGCGGTTTATAGTTGAATCGCGGTGGTCTGATAATAAACCGCAATAGTTTCATATAAAGCTGCAGTGATGTGACAATAAACCGCAGTGGTTTCATATGAAGCCGCCGCGGTGTGATAATAAACTGCGGCGGTTTCATAATCGGCGGACCATGAAATTGTAGTGTTATTTTTGAAATGTGGAGCCGCGGCGGTTTGTAACGAGCAGCCGCAGTGCGACATTATTGCTTTTAACGGCAAACGTAACAGCAATGTTACGGTGTCATTTTTCCATAGTTCAATGGTTAATTTTTTAGCAAAAAAAGGATGATAGTGGGTTTGTCACAAATAATAAAGGATGATGGTTGTTTTGTCATTTTCCCATAGATATATAATAATGGATTAGAATTTCATAAAAATATGTTTTCATAGTTTATAACAAAATAATAATAAGATTTAATCAAATACAAAAATATGAATATTTGAGAATGAGATGCAACTAGAGATGTTAAACGAGTCGGTCGGGCTGAGCTGAGCCAAGCCTGTGAAAGCCTGGCTCACCGAGCCTGCTGAGTTTAATGAGCCGAGCCTAACGAGTCTGGTGAGCCTAACGAGCTGAGCCTAAAAAATTTTCAACCCGAGCTGGCTCGCGAGCCGAGCCGGCCCAATGAGCTTAACAAACCAAGCATACATAAATAAAATTATTATATATATATATGTGTGTGTGTGTGTGTGTGTGTTATACATTTTTTTTATATTTTAATTATTAAAACTATAATAAATATTTATTATTATAATGTTAAAATATGATAAACGATAGTGAAAGATCAAAATAACCTAAGAGGGGGGATGAATTAAGTTTTAAAACTTTTTTAATGTGATTAATTTGTTCAATGTAATCAAGTTAATTTGAAGCAATTAATTTCAAAATAAATACCCAATCAACTACAGTAGCAATATGCAATAAGAGAGAGGGTGAAAAGGGTGAAAAATACACAACCGAGTTGTTAACGTGGTTTGACAAAACACGTCTACGTCCCGGCTTCAATGCTCCCCCTTGAAGATCTTTTCACCTTAACCTTTCAGGCTACAACTTATTGAACTTCACGGGCCTCAATCCAACAGTTTACAAACTGATTCCAAGTGTGTCACTTTTTCCGTTCGGTTACAAGAATTGAGAAATGAAAATCACACTTTAGAAACTAACTCTCAAAGAGTAAACCTCAAGTTGTAGATTGAGAGAATTAGCCCTTTTCACTCAAATGCGTGAAATAATGAGTATTGATTTTGGTAGCGTTTCAGTTGGATTCTGCACTTTTCAGTCAACCATTTTCTCCTTTGTCGACTGCTTACTCAACCGAAAACTAAGATACACTTTGTATTGTATTTCAGTCGACTGCTTTGACTGTTTATTCGATCGCTTACTCGTCTAAAAATTTGGGAGCAATCTGTTATATTGTGCGATCGACCATGTTCTCCTTTGTCGACTGACTACTCGACCGAAAATCTTAGGTGCACTCTTGTAACATCTCGCAACCTTTTCTATATAAAATTTTTCTTTTCTTTAAATCATTTACATAATTAAAAACTAGAGTCATAAACATACAGCGGAAGTCTTAATCGTATAAAATATACAGCGGAAGTCTTTTAGAATTTAATACCACAAATTCATTCTTTAAATAAACATTTAAATAAACACATTAACTTAAAACATTTATTTGAAATCATAAAACACTTAAAAAGTCTTTAAAACATTTATTTCATTTCTGTGATCCATAACCACTGGTCAATATCGCCAACAGCAGAAACGCTCACACAACAATACTCCATCAGCTACGTCCTTTAATAGCTTTATCCATTCATCTACTCCTTACTTACATCAGTGAGACCTAACTATGAGTCTAACGGTCAGTACGTGATATAAATGTAAAACATGAAATTCACATACAATTTCTATAACATCGTATACTGTTTTTTGTAACGACTCGGATTTTTATCCTTTCAATTTATCTTAAGGAAAAATGCAAATTTTTAAAATTTCTAAACTTTATTTTCAAAACCTTTATTTAAAATTCACTTTTTATCAGAGTGCCCTTTTAAATCCTGGTCATTACCATCTTTCCCTTGAACTCGTTAAAATCATGAGAAGTGAAATCGTTAAGTTGCTTGGAAATCTGGCGAATACGAGATTAAATAGCATAAACGGATTTGAAAACCTTTGGGCAAGACATAATTCAAAACAGAAAGTCTAGATCAAACGAATCTTAAAGTTTAGGGTTAAATCTGTCATATATTCAAAACACATAAGTTAGAGCCATAGTTGATGTTTTTACAAAAACTAGTTTACTATTTAACCCCTTTCAAAATGGCATTTTTCTTTCCCTTGAGCCATTGGTCTACTCTGCTCTGGTCTCCTCCAGATAATCCGCAGGCTCCACGGGAAGGGCCTCCTCCTCTGCACCTTGTAGTACCATTTCGTTACCTACACTATAAATAAGGACATGAGCCTATGGCCCAATAAAGAAATGAGGTTATGCTTATGCTATGCCTCTCTTTAGTCCATTATGGAAATGGGTCACCCAAACCAACCATTTTATTACATTCGTTCATTCATTCCTTTTTACTCGTACGTCGAGCTGAAGATTGGAAGACCCATATAGGGTGGTATAGTTGACCGAACTAACCTCTTGAGTGCAAACTAGGTCTCGTTCCCGTTGAGGTAGGGGTTATGCCTAGCTGCAAGGCTAGACCTGACTACCCACCAGCCCCAAACTTCCCATTCATTCATTCATTTGTTTTCTTTTACAATTTTCTTTTTCATCACCCATAGCATGCAAGTACCACCCCAAACAACACCTAAGGTAGCAACAACAACAACAACTCCTATACATTTTCATGCTTTAAGTTAGCTTTCCAAGCCATCAACACCATATTAAGCACAAGTAGAACCAAAAATATGGCGAGGTTATTTACAGTAGAGTTACATGCTTCGCAAGAGAACAATCACAACAACCTAAATAATGTGCACAAGCTAATGATAATAATGATAATATGATAGAGGCCGCACGATGAGAAGACAACATACAAGATTCACGTTTTGATATGTCATTCGTTAGGTTACAACGGTTTATCATGAGAAAAAGTCAATAATTAAAGTCGTATAGCAGCAACGAAGTTAAAACAGAGGATTTTCATGCTATCAAGTTTAATCAAGTGTATATAAAGGAAAGGCAGGAAATAAACATATGCAAAATATAAGTATTGAATCTATTTCATTTCTCCTTAACATTTACCATAACTTTCTTAGCTCACCTTCTAACAAACCTTGACATCACATAAATACTTGTAGTTTAAGTTGAACATCCAGAGAATATACAACAACAATAATATAATATTCTAACAAAACTAACTACAACAAATAAATCACAGCAAATAGTAATGGAGACCTCAATGGAATGTAACAACAACACAGGTGAGAACATCACAACAAAATAAACTGAAACATATAGGATAGAGCAGCAAAGGAAAATTATTCACAAGACGACAAAATATACTAACTTTTATTTCAGTTTATCTTTACTTAGCATTCATCCATCCATACCTCATGACTTCCCTTGATCATAATTTAGTTCCATTGTTGAGTAAGTACGAAAATGTAGCTACAGGAAACTATGAAAATCTAACTATAGAAAACTAAAAGAATAGCACTATCCAGAGAAGGCAACAAAACATCACCAAAATACAGCAAAACAAACATAGAGACAACACAATTAACACTCACGCAATACTTGTGGGTAGTGCTTCCTCAAGCCAAGGACTACCCATTTCCTTACCTTAGTTGTGAGACAATTAGCAAGGATAGCTGACTCCAATTCCCCACCACTCCACACACACAGAGACGATAGCTGCTCACCAGAGAAAAGGAGAAAACGCAGGAGAGAAGTGAAGAGGAAGGAAGGAGAGCTGAGCATAAAAGGAGGGCTTACCATGTAGGGAAATCATGGCAAGGAAGGAGGGGAGGTCGGCGGGCTACGATCGAGCTGGGGTTATGCTGGAGCTGGAGGACGCATTTTTCTTCGACAATATCTCGTGTAGTTATTGACTACACGACAACCTGTCTGAGTTAAATCCCTAATTTTTTTCCTGATCTACTGTCATTCGGACAAGTGCAGACGACTTGGTCTCGTCCGCAAGAGCAAATATCGCAGGCTAACTTGATGACTCGGATGAGAAATGGCATCCCCATTCTCATCCATACCGTCTGAAAGGCGTTTCAGACGCGGTTTAGCGTCCGCAATAACGTCTGAAAGTGTCGTATGAAAGTGTCCCTAAATTGTATAGAAGGCAAATCGGACGAGGTCCAATCTCGTCCGCAGGTGTTTGGACTCGTTTAAAAGTCCCCTGACTTGGATAGATTCGATGCGGACGCTGTCATCCTCGTCCCCATAGTCATCAAGCTTGTCCGATAGTCCACGTCATTCAGAAGTTAGGACGCCTCATCTCATCCCCAGAGTCATCGCAAAGTTCATGTGTGTTGCGGATGACACATCACGTCTGAACTATCGTCCGCCTGCGTCTGAAAGTCCAAGTCAAACACTTCAAGGCGAAATTTATCATCCTTAGCTCGTCCCAAAGGTCAGGGATGCAACACCACACACTTGCAGATGACATACTGCATCCGCAGAGTCGTCCCCAGGCGTTTGAAAGTCCCTGGACAGCCCTTCCTTGCAATTTTTCCACTTAACTCCAATCCCATAATATTTCTCCCATGAATAAACCTCATAATTTATCGTGAATTAATACGCCATGTAATATATGTCATTTCCAAAAATTCGATTGTAGAGCGTACACGAGAAAAATTCGGATCGGGTTATTTCAGTTTTTTGTTTTGTTTCTCTGTTACTGTTCATGTCTTTTATCATTATTTTATTTGCTTATATGTTGGGCGTATCAAACCAAACCATACAAACATCCGTTTACTATTTCTTTCTTTTATTGTTTACATGTCGACGTATCAAACCAGACTATACAAACATCCATTTACTGTTTCTGTCTTTTACTGTTTATATGTTGGGCGTATCAAACTGGACCATACAAACATCTGTGTCAGGCGTAAGAAACCGGACCACAGTTGATTTCTGTGCCAAGCCATAACTAACCAGACCACAGTCATTTATCTTTAGTTTCTGTACCGGGCGTAACTAATCGGTCCACAGAAACAACTATTTACGTATCTTATTGTTTCATTTTGTTGTCTCATATTGTTTCAGTTTTTTACTGTTTATGTGTCGAGCGTATTGAATCGAACCACACAAACATTTGTGCCGAGCGTATTGAACCGAACCACCGTTATTACTTATCTTTGGTTCCTGTGCCAAACGTAACTAACCAGTCCGTAAAAACAACTAATTATGTTCATTTCATTTTCATATACTTTAATTTCTGTGCCAGACATAACTAACCGAACCACATCTGTTTACGTATATTTCATTTTTGTGTACTTTAAGATTTTAAGTCTTAAAGTTGTCATGCACATACAATTTTATCTAACATGTTCGTTGATCATATCCTTAAAACGTGATCCATCCTAACTAAGGAACTGAACTTAAATCTAACAAACATACAAGCAAACAACATATGTTTCCATATAATAACATAACCTATGCATCTAGTAAACAAGCATTAAACAAAACCCTAATTTCCGTGATGTAGGTCCTTTTTGACAAAGAACATGCAGTTACACGTACCTGAAGTCCTTAGTTTTAAATGAGTTTAACACTTTAAGATTCTTTCACGAAACCTACCGATTATTAACAACATGAGATAATCAATAAAGATTCCCCAATAACAACCCTAACTACTAGCAATTCAATGCCTAACATATCTCCTTAATTCAACTTAACAATTTACTCCAATAAGGTATAGCTTAACAATATGTCCAACAATGACAAATCCTTACTCCTATAATAATCTACCAAATAATAAAGCTCATACCACCAACTAATTTGATAATCACTTAATCCAACAATTTATCACTTCGTCTATTGTTAACAAGTCTATTAAATTCCTAACTTTAGTATTATTTTTCAAATAATACTTGATTACCCATTTATTTTCCAAACAATATTCTTCAACATCCAACAAAATAATGCCTTAACCAATTAATATGTTCAGAGTCAAACCAAACTCACTAACAATCTATGTCGCATAAAATCATGCAAACCCAATTATATTCAATAAACAGCACAACATAAGTCTAACTAATTACTATCCTCAATATTACCACTCGGCAAAACCATAGTGTAATACCTCAACTTTTATGTCAGAATTTAATAAGAATAATTGGAATGAAAATTGGGGTATTTCGAGAATTGGGTAATTATCGGGGTATTACTAAGGACATATTCGTTATATTATAATTTTGGAAATTTATCGGATGATAATTAAGGATTAATTTGAAAAAAATAATTTATTAGATAGTTAAATTAAGAAGAATAAAATGAGATATATTGGATTTGTTTGAATTGAGGATTATGTAAATAATTAATTGAAGATTTAGTAAAGATTAATTGGGGAATTAGAAATTTAAAAAGGAAATTTAAAATGGAGATTTGGAGAAGTAGAACCGGTTCAGCAGTAAAACCGGTTCAATTTGTGTGGCTTTGGCCGGTTCGGTTCAGGAAACAATTGGAATGAAGGGGGAAAATCAATTTGGCCCTTGGCCATTTCGTGATTCAGGAGAGAAGAGAGGGTGCGACGGAGAGAGCTCGCGGGTGACGTCGCGAAGGGCGAACGACGAAAAGTGACAGGCGAGCGCGGGATGGCTGCTGCGACGATGTCCGATGTCCAGCGAGCGGCATCCGTGGGCACGAACCATGTGGAGCTAGGGCACGAGTTTGTTTTGCGCGTCTACAATCGTGAATTGTGGACACAATTTCTTGGTCAAGGTAAGCTGTTGGTTGATTTCTTTTTGCTCTTCCTTTGCGTTCGGTTGCTCGGCGTTTCGTGTGGCGAATCGGCAGGGGGCTTTGGGTCGATGGCTAGCGGTTCATGAAGGAAAAGGGCTAGAACGTATGGGCTCGGTCCTGTAGGTTCTGCACTGAACTGGTCCGAATAAATTGTGGTCTGTCGACACAATGGTGCATGAAAGGGAGTGGTTGGCAGATTTAAGAGGGAGACATCCATCTTCATGAGGCTGTTGAAGCCATAACCGAGTTGCAGAAAAATTGAAAAGTGTTCGGGTAAATGAAGGATAAAATGACAGAAGGAGAGGAGATGTGTTCTGTGAATTTTTCTAATGAGCCAAGAGAGGATGTAGGGCTCGGGTTTGCACTGTTCTGTGGTGAGTTTTCCTTCTCTGGAATTTAGTCAATTGGAGTCTGTTTTGAGCTTTAATTCTTGTTTCAAGATTATGTATAACTTTGGCAACTTGGAATGGTCACTTGTATCTGGTCGGATGAAAAGGGGATAGTATGTTGTTTTGGATTTCTAGATGAGTATACTGGATGGAATAATCTGTTGGATTATGGTTAAATGGAATGAGCTATTAAGTTTATGTTGACTATGAATATTGTTGAGGAATGTTTGGATATGTTCTCTGTCTATTAAACATTTCTTTTTATGAAAGAGTTATATTCTGTGGAATGTTTTATATGGTTGGATGTTACTGCTCTGTAGTTGGATTCAATTCTTTGTTGGTTATGCTGGAAAAATGGTGTCGAATGAAACTCTGTTGTTTGGATAACATGTTGTGTCTAGTATTGATTCTGATTAGCTATTGTCCTTGTGGTCATTGTGGTGATCAATGAGCGATTTTACTGCTGTCATTCTATATGGATAAAACGAACAATAAACATGCTTTGTTGGTTGTTGAGTTTTATTAATGGAAACTGTTATGTTCAATTGGATATCATTAATGGGGAATAATATCATGCACTCTTCGAATACGTCAATTGGTTATTAGGATGAATTATGTTCCGAATAAATTTTTATGGGATATTATCTCTGTTGATACATTTGGTCAGAGTATACTTATGGATGATGTTTTTGTAATTTGCTACTATGTTGGATGGTTGAGATAATTAGGGATACTATTGTTGAATGTGGAAATGAGTCCATGTTTATATTTTGTTGGGTTTCTGAATGAACTTATTAGATGAAATAACCTGTTAACTATAAGTGTGTAATGTTAAGTTGGATTTGCTTTCTGTCGTAGTTATCAGAAATGTTAAAAAGGAATTTTAATCTGTTATTGGGTGTTGGAAGGTTTTGTTATGGGAAATAAACCTCTTTGGCAATATGCTATGTTGGTTTTGAATTGAGTCATTAATCGGACAAAGGTATGAAAATGAATGTTGGGACTAATTAGTTAAGCTAAGTTATATTAATGAAGTGGTTTCGTTTAGAAAACTCTAATAGGTGATCAATAGGAATTTAAGATAGGAAAAGGCGTTGAGAGTAATAATGTGATTAATTGATTAAATTAATGATAAACGCTACTTAATTATGAAGGTATTGAAAGAGAAAAAGAAGGATAACGACTAAGTATGAATACGCGATAAAGCTTCAAGGTAAGAAATTGAGTAGAGTCGTTGGCTAGTGGAGGCCCTACACCATTAGCCGAGTCGTTTACTTTAATTATTTGTTTACGTTTCCACTATGTTTCTTTATATATAAATATATCATGCATATGCAAATCGCACATTATTAGTTTAATTTCTGAGCGTGTTTAGAATATTAGCATATGATTATTGTTTCGTTTAAACTGTCAAGCCTGTTTGTATTGTTACCGCTTTCCTTAAATTTCCAAGCATGTCTAATTGTTATTGTTTCTTCTAAATTACCAAGCATGTTAGAATGTATTGCCATGTTTAGGGTATTAGTAGCTTGCTCTTATCTCCCTTACTTTTATATATATTTGTGATTACTGCTTCTTATTTCATGCCTTTATATCATGACTATTACTGCTTTATAATGACATGCATCATGATAACGTTTTTTTTATGTACATGCATCATGATAATATAAATAAGTAGGGAGTGCCACCTTAGGGTGGTACTCACATGCATGATATGAGGAAAATGAACGAACGAAATGAACGAATGATAGAATGAAAGAATGAAAGGGAGTTGGGGGGCGAATGGGTAGCAGTTCTAGTCTGGCAGCTAGGAAATGCCCCTAACTTGTCGGGAATGAGACCAAGTTGCCCATAGAAGGTTAGATCCGACCAACTATACCATCCCATATGGGTCCTCCAATCTTCAACTAGAAGTACGAGTAAAGAACGAACGAACGAAAGAAAGAACGTAAGAAAAGATTGGTTTGGGTGGCCCCCATTCCAAAAGAACTAAAGAGAGGCATACATCATACTACATAGCTCATTTCTCACTGGACCTCAGGCTCACAGTTGCTAATGGTGTACATATACGTATATGCACACAAGAAAACAATGAATATAACAAGGAACAGTTGATGAAGAATTTGCACGGGCGGGACCTTGTGTAACACCCCGATATTTTTAAGTTGGATAATTGTCAAGGTATTACTGAGAATGTTCTAGGGCGTTACGTCGAGAAGTAATTCCGTTACGTTTTCCCCGTATACGTGATGTAATCGAAGTGTTGGGAGTATGGGGATATTACATTTCTTATTTTTACGTGTTAATTGTGACGTGTATTTATGGGGAAGATGTTATGGGATATGAGTTAAGTGGGAAAATGTGAGAAAGACTATCCAAGGTGTTTTCGGACGCCTACGGACGACACTGTAGACGCATTACGTCGTCTACAAGTGCATTGCGTTGCGTCCCCGACATTTGGGACGAGGTTTTTCGTCCTAAATTGTCTGGAAAATGACTTTTGGACGTTTGAGGACGACCTTACGGATGAGAAGTGTCATCCACTAGAGCATTGCACGTCGCCCTTAGCCTAGTGACGACTCTCGCGGACGTTGCTCACGCCCCAAAGTCATCCCTGCCTAAGTCATTATTTCGAACGAGTCTGGACGGCACTGTGGAAGAGATGTGTCGTCCGCAAATGTCTTGCACACGCGGAGAAGGGTTGGGACGAGACTTATGACGTGATTTGGCATCTTGAGTAGTGTTGCGGACGAGGTCCCAAACGATGCGGACGCAAGCTGCTTCATCCACATCAACTCTGTACAATACTGGGGACTTTCGGACACAGGCAGACGATGGGTGCGAACGCCATATCGCGTCCGAAACTCGTGTGCGGACGGTATGGACATGGACGAGGATGCCATTCCTTGTCCTCGAGCGCGTTTTAGCCTGCGATATTTTAGCCTTGCGGACAAATGCGGACGAGACCTATGCGTCCGCATCTGTCCGAAATAGCCCAGACCTACGAAAAAAATAGAAAGAAAATGATGGAAATTGTTGAAAAATTGACGAAATCCGACAGAGTGCGATGCCTCCCCACCCATCCAGCTAGGCGCCGACCTCCTCCTCCCCTATGGTGATGATGGTGTCCCTTCTCCCTCTCCTAGGTAAAGCTCTCCTCCTTTGCCATTCTTTAGTCTTCATTTTGTGTCTTCCCTTCTGTGTGAGTTCTCCCTTCTAGTGAGAGTGAGAGCTGCGAGAGAAGAGTGAGAGAGAGAGACTCGTGGGGATGTGTGAGGATTGAGGGAATGTGTGGGTTAGCTAGTGAGTTGAGTATGTGAAGGTGAGGTGAAGTGTGAGCTAGAGCTACTCTCTACTGGTTTTGTGAAGGTTGGAGTGCAATTGTCTCTGGTTTTTAGTGTCTTTAAAATTGGTAAGGACTAGGGGTGTCTTGGCCATGTGGAGGCCCTGCACCACAAGTGGGAGTGTGTGAGTTTTACGTTAGTATTGTTGATTGGTTTAAGTGATAATCCCTTGAATGAATTACTATTATTGATTTCTTATTGATGCTTTGTAAGTTTCCTTGCTGCTAATTTCTAGCACTTTATAGGCTTTTAATTGCTCTATGGTATTTTCCTTTTTGTGAGTTGCGTTGTTTAGTGATTGAATGTATTGCTTTATAGAGAAAGGATGAATATAGAAAGGGTAATGAATGGTTAAAGTGTGAAATAATGAATGGTACTGCCCAATCTACTTGCTGAAATTTAATTGTGCTATTTCCTTTAATTGCATGATCTTGCTGTCGTAAATTGTTCTGCCTTTCCCTTGTTGGATATACATGTTAGATTAATAAGCATATTAATCAACTAGGCCAAGCATGTTTAGATGTTAACCAATTAGAAGCTTAAATTAGTTAACCAAAACATGTAAACTAATTCATGTTTACTAGTTGTTCAACTCATAGTTGTTAATAACTTCGCCAAGCATGTTAGTAAATTAGGACAACAACATATTAACTAGTAAAGTAGAATTAACTAGTGCTTAATAGTCGCCAACCACTTAGATAAAAATCAAGTGCGCATGTTAACTCATATGGTAATACAAGTATGTAAACAATTTAGTAATCTAAGCATATTAACTAAGGTTTAACTAACTATGTTTGAGTAAGTAGTTAGTGTAGTTAATTAAATGGAACCACTTTTATAATCTCACTTAAGCATGTTAACCCGAGCACGTTAAATTAACCCATTTAACGATAACGTAGTATGAGCACGTAAATTGAGTAATTGTGAGCAGCACGTTTAACTAGCTAGCTTATTAGTAGCTTGTTCATAAATCCTCTAGGTTATGCTATGAAATGGTAAATTGCATGTAATTAACACAACATGTTAATTAACTAGGTATGTAATTTGTAATATCTCGATTTTCTGTAATATAATTTAATTAAAAAATAATTGATAATATTTGGATTAATTGGATATTAATCAGGATATTACCAAACACATAACCTGTATATTATTATTTAAGAAATTTAATTGGCTTAATTGGAATATTATTTTTAACAAATATTTATATAATTATTGTGGGGAGAATAATATTAGAATTAATAAAGTAGAATAAATTGATTTAAGTAATTAAATTATATATATATATATATATATATAAACATAACATTAAAATAAAATAAAAACTAATAAAATAAAAGTTTAAATGGAGAATGGCAAAAAGCCATTCTCCTGTGCAGGCCGACGCGGGCAGAGAGCGAGCACCCCGAGAGAGAGTAGGGGTGTACAAATTCGGTTTCGGTTCGGTTTTAATATGAAAGTAAACCGAACCAGTCGGTTTCGGTTTGGAAATTTTAAAACCTATACCGGTTTTTTATTTTGGGGTAACCAAATCGGATTCGGAACCAATATTTCGGTTCGGTTTCGGTTCGGTTTCGGTTTTTTGAAGTGAACAATTTCAATAATTTGAAGTGAAAAATTTCCGAATCCATTTTAGCAACTAGCAAGAACCATCCATTTAGAAATAAACAAATGTAATCCTCTGTTATCAAATAACAACAATACAAGAGAAAAATTACTAAGATCAGATTTTTTTGTCCTCTGTTATCAATTGAGCTGAAATTGCAATCTAGAAAGACAAACCATACAACTCAGAGTTTCAAGCTAGAGAGATGCAGGATGAAGATTGGTGTAGTTAAGTTCAATCTCCAAGAAATTTGCGTTTCTTGGCTGTGTTCATGTAGGGTCTGATGACCCATTCATTCTGTGCTTCATTTTGGTCCACTGTCCCCAACTTTATCTGCAGAATCAACAAATGCAATCAAATAAAAAAGCATTGCATTCATGTTACTGGACAAAATATGAGGTTGGAATATGCAATCTATATCTCATATGCTAAACATTTAACATAAAAAATAGCTGTACTAAGAGTTGACCCAAATGTGGTTGCAGAATAGCATGCGCCTTAGTTTCTCGGGCTACCCGGTAACAGGGAAAGAAAATCGAGCAAGAAGTACCATGATATTTTGTTACTTCTACCTGATATCTTCCAATTTTGCATGAACAATTGCACAAGTTTCTTTCAATTTCAATCTTTTGACCAACCATCAGTTTCAGATTAAAAGTAATCTGACAGGTAAACTATGTAATCTTACAAGAAATTTCCACCATGAACATATCTAACACCTCACAACAGCCAACTATTTGTTAAATGACTTCAAGATACTGAACATCAAATTCTTATGATACATACCTTATAGAGTCGTAATTCAAACCGCGGACCAATCTCTTTCAGCTCAATCGATTTAGGACCGCCATGCTTCTCATAAATGTGATGAGAAAAATTGCTAAAATTGATGCTGATAGTGCAAAGATCAGAAAAGTAACAAGCAAAATAAATCAACAAACCAGAAAAATTGCTAAAATTGATGTCGATGGTGCAAAGATCAGAAAATTAATCAGAAAACTTATAATCGGCCAGTGAATTGATCTATAGAAAACTTATAGAAAAATTGATCTATAGAAAACTAACCAGAAAAATTGATTGCACTCCCAGATTTAAGCGGCCGCTGCTAGTGCTGGAGACGCGAAGAAGAAACAAAACTGGGCAACGAAAAGGTGGACTACCTAGCGCCTGCAGAGTGCAGAGGAACCAAAATCGTTCCTTTGTTTCAGCCGAAGAACGAAAACGAAACCATCGGGCAGCGTCGCAGCGAGGAGCAATCAACCGAGGGGCGAGGAACGGAGAGGGATGAGATGAGAACACTCAAAGTTTCGATCTCTGAAGAACGAAAACGAAACCAGCGGGCAGCGTCGCAGCGAGGAGCAATCAACCGAGGAACGGAGAGGGATGAGATGAGAACACTCGAAGTTTCAATCTCTGAAGGCTGAAGTCGGGATCGGGAAGAGAATGAGTCAGAACATAAGAATAAAACAAAGAAAACCCTAAAACTAAAGGAAAGGAGGACATAACTTAGCCGGTTTCGGTTTCTCCGGTTTTTAAGAAAACAAACCGAGAACCAAACCGCTAATACCGGTTTGTCAACATTTAATCCGAAAATCAGTTATTTTTTAACAAAACCGAACCAATCCGACCCAAATTGCCCGGTTCCGGTTCGGTCTGACAGTTCGGGTTCGGTTTGTACACCCCTAAGAGAGAGGGAGATCGAGCCGAGGGAGGGAGATCGCGCGACGAGCGGGAGTCGGACGGCGACGGCGAGCGACGAGCACCGGCAAGGCTTCGATGTGAGGTGACGGGCTTTAGCGGTTAGGGCTCGGAATCGGGGATTCAGCGAGAGTGTTTTCCGGCGACAAATCGGAGGTATGGTTGAGCGGGTTTTTCTCCTCCGTTATATTCCTATTATTTGGTCATTGTTTGGTGGCGCGATTCGACGGAAGAACCGTCGGTTCCCTGCTGGCAGTGGCGAACTCGTGATGGTCAGGGAGTTCGCCGACGGGTCTGAATGGCGAGCCGTGACCTCGAGTTTGACTGGGTCCACCTCTCCAGCTGGGTAGGTCTGCCGACACTCAAAGAGTAAATTGGTGGGGTTGGGTGACGAATTGATAAGGAGGTTGGAGGTGGTTGACAATTGAAGAAGTTGTCGGGTGTTGGTTTTGATAAATGGCAGAGGGCTTCGCTGGAAAAGAGGGAAGGCCGAGAGAGAGTTGGGTGAGAGGTAGAATTGTGATGGGATGCAGGGGATGACTTGGATGGTCCTGGAGCTGCTGTCCAGAAGCCGTAGTTGGAGCTACTGTTGGAGCTGTCCTTGCTGGAGCTGCCGAGAGCGAGAGTTGGACGATCTTGCTTGCGGTTTCAATAATGGTAAGGAATTGTGAGTATTGGCAATCAAAAGCCCTACCCACAAGTATTGTGTTTCTGTTTTAGTGATTGGATTCTATGATAATCTTCCTTGATTGAATGTGAGTGTTAATTAGAGATATTCTTGCTTACTCTTGAATTGTCTTTAGTTTATTGCATGTAACTCTGTTTGGAGTTTGGAAATCTGGTTAGGAGTTAATTAGTTTTAATATGAGTGTGGTTGTTAGTTGATAATTGTGTTATTCTTATTGTTGTTTGATGATGGTGCTATTTCCCTTATTGTTCACGTTCATAAGCTTTAAGAAATGTTATTGTTTCGTTCTTAAATGTCAAACATGCTATAATTCTATTTTATGATTTTATTCGGTCAAATCTTGAAGCATATTGTATGTCCAAATTATCAATGGAATTGCTAGATTGTTAATGAGATCGTGAAGCATGAAAACTAGTGGAATGTTGTTATGATCGTTAAGTAGTTGTGGAAATTGTAAAAGTATAATATAGCTGCTGATCCATATTTAATTTCCGATAATTTCGAAGTATATTCGTATGTTTTATTCGTTGTTTACCCCACTGTTTTGTTGCTGTTAGTTCAATCGATTTCAAAGCATGTTTAGGATGTTTTAATTGATTAAATTCATTGAGGAATCGCTGCTGTTTCATAGTTCGTTTTCGTTAACTCCGAAGCATGTTTAACACGTTTTAATTGTTGAATTCGCTGTAGAAGTAGCTGCCGTTCTGTATTTTATTTTCGTCAATTTAGAAGCATGCTTAGCACATTTTAGATGTATAAATTAATGTTTAATTCGCTGCTGTTCCGTAGTTTGTTTCCTATAAATTCCAAAGCATATTCAGCACGTTTTAATTGTTTAAACTCGCTGATAATTGCTGCTGTTTTTGTTGTTCTTTTCCGTCAATTTCGGAGCATGATAAGCATGTTTTAAGCGCTTAAATTGTTGTTGAATTCGCTGCAGTTTCGTGTTCGATTTCTATCAATTTAGAAGCATGTTCAACACGTTTTAATTGCTTAATATTTGCTATTACTTCACTGCTGTTTCGTAGTTTGATTTAATAGAATGTTGTTATTCTTCTGTTAGCTTCCACATAATTCGATGTTCGTTAATTTAGTTGTTGAAGCGTGATTGTATTTCCGTGATGGTTGCCATAGTTCAGCTCTTGATAAATTGGATTGTAGTTCAACGATGGCTTGTAGAGATTGATTTCGTGATTGTTTGTATAGATGAATCCTATGGCATCTTGGGTGTTTATTTGCACAGATTGCTTGCTAGAGTCACTAAGTTAAGGGTTCATGGTCTTAGAAACCCTTAGGAAATACCATGGCCGAGTTGGTATTCATGATGTGAGAAGAAAATGATTAATAAAGTACGTAAGGGAATTAGCGATCGGGTTAATGGTTCGGATCTAATCGGTAGACTCGGTAAACCAAATGTAAGAACTTCCCGCCCATGGGAATGAAAAGTTTGTCTACTCTAGGGTGTTAGATGCCGAGTTTCCCCCCATTGCCTGCTAGAGTTCTCTAATCTCCCAACTCGATCCACGAGTTATAAGATATAATAATGAGTAAAGAACGGTTGGATGGATTCCTTTCCGACATAACCAGTTAGAGGCATTTGTTGTGTTTTGTTTGTTTTCCAATTCCTTACTAAGTCTTTTTAGACTTACAGTATCTATTTGTGGTGTAGGTGTTCGTGATAATATGCTTTATTTAAAAGAGAAGCGGTTGATAAGGAATTTACACGGTCGAGCAACGTGGTTGGCAAAGTTCAAAGCTAAAGGTTAAAGACTTAATAGTAAAGAGCAAAAGACTAAAGAGCAATTAGTTTTGTAATTATAAATGTAATTTAGTTATTTCTAAAATGGTTTATTTAAGCTTCCGCTACGTTTTCAAGGAAAATGATTTATACTCATATATATTCATGGTTTAAGTAACGATTATAAGAGAGAATTTGACGGTTTGATTTTTAGAAGAAAACTCAGATTTCATTTAATAGCAATTTAAGTTATTATTATAAAAGTTTTAAATTTATCGGATATTTTTAAAAGAAAAGAAAACCGGGTCGTCATACAATTCAAGCATGTAATTTACTAATTGTAATCGATAATCTTTTGATTGAGCATGTCACTCACCTAGGATAACTAATTAAAACACTCACCTAGAATAATAAATGAAGGAAACATATAAACGAACTAAGAGATTAACTAAGATATCTAATTAGAATAATAAAATAATTAATCCTATAAATTAACTAATTAGGCTAACAATGGTATCCTCAGAGTATGCTAAGTAATTAGGATAATAATTAAGAAAAATAAATATTATTCGTTCTTGAGCATGTAAATTAATTAGGATATCTAACTAGCATAATAAATGTAGTTATTTCTTGAGCATGTTCAATTTATTGTTTTGCTTGTTTTCTGTTGTGTGGAGTTGTTACCTTCCAAATTACCTTCTTTATATGCGCTTCCCATTCCAGTTTACTTTTAATTCCTGTTAATTACTATTATTCTTTATATGCGCTTTCAATTACAATTACTTTCTTTATATGTGCACTTCAATTCTTATGAATGTTATGTCATGTCATCATACATCATGATAGGTTGAAAATGTATGTTCATGCATTATGTTAATAGAAAAGAAGAGGACGCATGCATGAGTGAGAAAAAATGTAAGAATGAATGGTAGAATAATAGGACATACGGGTCTAGTTTGGCAGCTAGTGTGCTCCAGGAGGCTAGTATAGCCTAGCAGCTAGTTTGCACCGAGGAGACTAGTGACTAGCCTAGCAATAGTATGCCCCAAGGAGGTTAGTTGTAGTCTGGCAGTAATATACACCCAAGAGGCTACCCCAACGAAAGAACGAATGGCTAATAGGAAGTAATAATTGAATGAATGGCTTAACGAAAAGGACTAAAGAGAGACATTTCATAATTGCATAACCCTTTTTCTTACTGAGCCATTGGGCTCACGTATTACTTGTGGTGTAGGTGTAGGTACAAATGATGAACAACTAACGAACATATAATAAACCGAACATAAAGCAAGGATGAAGGATTTGCACGAGCGAGATTGGGACTGGCCAGGCTAAATGAGAAGACAAGAGAAAATGATTGTAATTAAGTGTATTTAATTAATTAGTTCTTTCATTAAGTCTCTTTCATTAAATCATTTACGCTTCCGAAATGTTTGAAATAAATGATTTTTAAAACGCTTCACATTTCATTTGATTTTTATAATGAGTTTTACGAATGGTTGGTAGCGATCTAGTTTAGGCGCACTCTGATTTGTTTTGAAAAGAAAATTTTCAATTTTCACGCATTTTAAAGGATTTAAGAAAACTCGAGTTGTTACACCTTGTGGCTAGCTAGGATAAGGAAAATAAAAGAGAAAAATAATTTGTAATTAATAAGTAATCATTTGTTTAGCATTCTTAAATGAATTTCTTACGCTTCTGCTATGTTTTAAGAAAAGATATTATAACTGTCGTTTTCCAATACTTATAACGATTTGCATAACGAGTATAACAAAAAAATGGTTTTAACGGTCCAGTTTGGCACTCTGATATTGTTTTAAAAAGAGATTTCAATGGTTTTATAAAAGTTTTAAATTTTACGCATTTTTATGAGGTTAGAAAAATCCGGGTCGTTACACATAGCATGCAGAACAAGACCTTCAACTCCAACAAATGTAGAGAGAGTCTCTTACCTAAATTATTCATGCAAACAGAAAAGCCAAAAACTAAATTCCTCCACCCATCACCAAAACCTTCTTGGCCATTCCATCACCATTCATAACTTCTGTAACTTTTTCTTCTTCAAGAAACCTCACACTTTTATCTCCTTCACCAAGAGAACTCAAGGTTTTCTCACAAAACTTCAAAACTTATATCAATCCTTCACTGCTTTACACACAACTCTCGACACTCACAGTTTCCTCACAATATTTTGGTAGAGTAACGTTATCATTTCCTCTCTCTCCACTCACACTCCCACTCTCTCCTATTGAGAGGCAACAAAGATGACTCTTCACATCCATCATTAGCTCATTGAAGGTGGAAGGCCATGAGATACAGTCTATCAATGACCATTAACTCCTTAGACGTTTAGACAATCCAGGAGACAGACGATTCTTTTCATTTTTTTGTCGGTTAAAACTCTCCAGATGCCTTTATAAATGTTGGCAGATGATGACGCCGGCTGTTCTCCTCCATGGTGATCAACTACAGTTTTTCTTAAAAAACTATCATTTAGTACGCCGGTTGACCGCACCTCGCCGATCGACCGCCCCGATCGACCGCTGCCTCAAAGCAACATTAAATCTCCATATTATTACCTTAGCGTGACACCTATCTATGTATATACTCTCTCTCTCTCTCTCTCTCTCTCTATATATATATATATATATAATTATCCATAATCACCTATAATTATCTTTTCCAAATATCCAAACCTCAACTTATATTATATCTTTCACCATTTCTCCTTCACATTATTCTTCACTATAACCAATATGTCATAAATTAGTATAAATCATATACCTTTAACTTTATTATTAACTAGCTTTCAATTTTTTACAATATCCAAATACGTCCAAATATATTTTTTCTTACTATTCCCACTGATTATCAAATCAATTGATATCGTCTAATCTAGCTCCAATATCACCAAATAGTTCTCCAATTGATTTTAATCCTTCTCATAATCTAACTACGAACATAACGGGGTATCATAAGTTCACTTTTTCCAAATGTATTTCTCTTGACCAATATCTTTACTTGTCCAACTCAGCTCCTATCATTTCCAAAGTTATCATTTAAGCTATGCCTTTAGCTTGACCAAAATTGGGGATATTACAACTTTGTAATATGTTTCGGTCGTGTGAGTTAACTACTTACTCGACTGGGTGCTCAACCAGATCCTTTGCAGGGTAGTTTTTGGTCGACCAAATCTTCAGTTTGCTCGACCTCATCTCCTCATTTTGCATTTCTTGATTTCTCTAAATCTCAATATTTGTACCTTAGACTACAAGGACCTTGATAAACACATTAGACAACATTAATACCCTAATTTAGGGTATTTCCAATTAATATCAAAATAAGTATAATGTTTATACAATTAAGAACATTATCCAATAAATAACTTATAATTACACTCAATACAACCATCATCAAAACAAATAAGCCTAACATCACTTAGGCTTAAAAAAATATATCATTCATTATCAAATTGACACTTGTATCACTACAAATTATATACATCCTAACTAGGTTGACACTCATCTAATTGTCAATCATGTGCAAAATGTCAAAAAAATTACAAGTTAAAAAAATACTTCAAAATTAAAATTACAATACATCCAAATTTAAATGAAAATCTAATATTTAATTTCTAAAATTTTAAATTCTTCTAGTATGTCGTCCTCTTTGTTGATTTCTCGTAATGGCGTCGTTCTAATTTTTTATGCAAATGAGTTCCACCACAAGGTCGGGACTAGAAACAAACTCCGATGTTACGATAGAGACTAGAGGTGTTTGTAATCACGTGACATTATAGAAAGAATAGGATATGTAGTGAAAAATTTTTTCCACCAATCTAAAATATCAAAGTTCTCATTGCAAGAAAATTGATATTGAGTGCCAAAATAAATATTTAGTTCATTTCGCATAGAACTAGAATAAATATCTGTATCTAATTCATTCCCACTATCATGAATACCAAATTGTGGAGCTATTGTAGCACCACCACCACTACTAGAACTAGCATGTGAAGAAGGATGTGAACGACTAACATTAGAATATTTAATTTCATAAGAAGAATATAAACTAATAATTCTACGTGTTATTTGATCACTAGAAAGTATAAGAGTAATACATAAATTAGTAGAAATTCTATTAAGCATGAGAGTCACTCATCTTAATTTATATATAGGATCCATTATGCATGCATAGCAAAAAATAAAATGAATGTCAAGCCAATATTTTTTAAATTTTGTTTCCATTTTATAAAGTATATCTCTAAATTCATCTATTTATCGATATTGTGCAAAATTACTAGTTAAATTTTAAAAAATTGGGAGAATAAGATGAAAAGTGAAATAATAAATTTCCAAACATTCATTTGTAGTATCATAAAATGGTTTTAAAAAATCAAGAAATGTATTAGCTACATCACAATTAGATTTATCAAGATTAATACTTTGTGTTTTCTCATTAATAAAAGTACAAATAACTTGCCAATGTGACCTAACATTTTTCAACATTAAATAAGTCAAATTCCACTATTATCTATATCGATTTTTAATTTTCTTGGTTTAAGTTAGACAGCTTTACAAAAATCTTTATATTTTTGTTGTCTTGAATTAGATCCAATGATATAAGAAATTGCGGATCTAATTAATTCTATATGAGGTGAAATATATGTCATACCATCTTTAACAACTAAATTCAAAATATGACATACACATCTCATATGGAAAAGAGAATCATGAGTAGTATCTAATTTAAAATAATTTTTAAAATGAGAAATAGCGACATCGTTAGCATTAGCATTATCAAGAGTTATGCTAAATACTCTATCTCTAATGGAATATTCTTGCAATATTGCTACAAGATATCTATAAATAGTAATACCAATGTGAGGATATTCACAATTACGAAATCTTAAAATTCTTTTATTAATTGTCAAAATTCATCAATAAAATGAGAAGTTACAACAACATAGCCTATAACATTACGTATACTCCATAAATTAGAGGTAATACAAATAGACATTGAAGGGGCCTTTGAAAAAAGTGAAATTAGTTCATTTTTCATATCATTAAACATTTTAATAATATTATTTTTAGTTGTACTTCTATGAACACGTTTAAAATTAGGAGTAGCATACTCTTTCATAAAATTTTCAAATTCATCACTATCAGTGAATGATAAAGACAACTCGTATTGTGCTACAAGTTTTGTTATTCCTTACTTGCTTATTTAAGTGACATTTTTTATAATGCCTACCAAGTGTGCTAGTTGAACTACCGGCAACATATACATAATTTTTATTACAATACTTGCATTGGGCTCTAATTCTATTTTTCCACCAATTTTAATTTCTTTCATTTCAAAATGTTTCTATATCTCAAATGTTTTATTTCTTTTTTTAGTGAAAAAGTGGATACTTGTGCAGATGATTGTTCTATTGAAAATGCAAGATTTAACTCCCTATTTTCCTCAATATTATCATCAATATTCTCAATATTATAATTACGCGGATCCATTTAAAATAAATAGTTCAAATAAATTTTAAATAATAAATTGATACCACAAATCTGATTGATCAACAATTGTTTGTAGGTAGTGTGAATTTTGTGATCACCTCCACGTATACGAAACCAACAAAAATTCACACAAAAACTATTAAATCATCCACGTAAAATTAACAACAATACAAAAATATATTAAATAATAAATTGTAATATATACCTTGTTGAATGAATGGAAAGAGTATGAAAATGGGTAAGAAAAAGAGAGATCGATTGAGCACAAGAAATTCAAAAGTAGGAGATTAAGAGATTGAAAGAAAATTTGATAAAAATTTGAGAGTATTTATAAAGGAGGGGAGAGGGGAGAACGGGGAGAGGAGAGAGAGGAGGGAGGAGGAAGAAACCCCCCTCCCCCGACCGTTGGCAGAGGAGGGGGAAATCCTCCCCTCCCGCACACCTGGCTTGCTGTTTAAGAGAAATCGATCGACAATGAAGGAATCAGTTGACCATTTAGTCGACCATTAAATATTACAGTGGCATTTTCGGTCGACAAGGAAGGAATCAGTCAACTAAATAGTCAACCGCTAAATATTAGAGTGGCATTATTGGTCAACAAGGAAGGAATCGGTTGACTAAATGGTCGACTGCTAAATATTATAGTGGCATGTTTGGTTGACAATGAAGGAATCGTTCAACTAAGTAGTCGACCGCTACATATTATAGAGGCGGTTTCAAAGTTTTGAAGCAAGGAACTAGTCGATCTAGTGATCAACCGGTCATTTTGAAAGTAGAGTGGTCGATCAATCGATCATTGATCGACCGGTCTCACTGCACTGGTGGGAGGAGGAGTGTCGCGGTCCCTGGACTAAGCTACCCCGCCTGACCCGGTCTTCAACGGGCTCGCGAGCCCGAAACCCAAGCTCGGCTAGCTCGACCCACTGTGCCAGCTTGCCTATTTAACATCTCTAGATGCAACTAAAATTAATAATAAATTTATTAGTAATTTGATCTGTTTTATAAGGTAAGTAATTTATTACTTTTAAATAATTTTGGGTAATTAACCAAAAAAACTCTAAACTCTGGGATCAGCTACAAGCCAAACTTTAAAACTAAGTTTGCTAACAACTAAAATAGTGAACTATGAGAAATGAATGACACAAACTTCGCATTCATATTTTCTATTAAAAGATGTCTCCGGACGTCCTTGCTACCTGCGACCGTCCAATTATACCCCTTTACATGAAGCCATACATTCATAATTATAATAGATGTTTGCGTATACCCATTCACATAGAATGAGCAGACATTCATACTAATTGGAAAGACATTTGTGCTTTCAAATATATAATTTCATACATTTTTTATATAAGGGCGGCGCAGACGTCTGCTGCGAGCAAATAGATTGACCTAGGCTATTTCCCAGTAACCTTTCAAGTTTTGAACCCTAAAATGGCATCTAAGGTTGCAAAAATTACCATGAAGCGTAAAATCGCTCCCACCATAACTCAAGGTTAATGACAAGGTGATTTGACCTGTCCCTGCCTACCAGCATAGAAATACCTTTTATCGAAGCTCAGGATAGTGTCGTCTAAGGAAACGTGTGACAATGATATCTGATGCCATTCTATTACTATCTCTAAGAGGGTAGAATTTCATGTGTTTGCAGATTTTGGAAAAGAATATATGTTTGAGTGCATTTCACTTGTTGGGTTGTGCAAGATGACGAGATATTATTGTGAGCAGGTATGAAACTACTTTATGCGAATTTGGAGCTAGGCAACCAACTCTTGGAGTTGAGGACGTCTTTGTTTGGGCGAAAGATTAGGATAACCCTCAATAAGTAAAATGAGCTACTTGAATGCTCTATGGAGGAACTAACTAAGAAGTATTTTTATGTATTCAAGGATCCAGATTTCATTAAACAAAAAGAAGGTCTGACATTGTTACAGTAGTTGCATCTGTAATACCCAAAACTTTCACAAATAAGTTAATGAAGTAATACAATAATTTAGAATTTAATAGATTAATTAGTGTTAATTGAAGAATTTTACTGAAGGAATTAAAATAGTTGAATTATCGGAATTATGAACGATTAAATAAAGAATTTTATTATTAAGGAATTATGAAGGATTAAGTAAAAATTTTTATGAGTAATAAAATAGAATAAGGAAATATTATGAAATTAGGAAAGATTAGGTAACTAATTTTATTTTATAGGGGATAAAATAAAATAGGATTTTTTTAGTAATTAGGAAAGCCAAGAATTAGTAATGAATATTGTGTAATAATTCATTGTTAAGGTGAAGTTTAAATTGTTGGTTTAATAATATATGCTATAGAATTAATGAAAATATTTAATTAATAGTTTAATATTTTATATTCTAGAAGTTTATGAAATAACATGTAGGAGGGTCGGATGCTTCGAGGGCCGTCAGATGTGATTTTAGGAGGGCTAAGATATTTTAAGATGGAGAAAGATGTTCTGCGGAAGTGTTTGATGAAGGAGGACGTTGGACTATTGGATCAGTTTAGCAAAAGGAATGTGGATTGTTGGATTTAAGAAAACATGCTTCCACAGGAGTGTTTGATGCGTTTGAGTGCGGGAGTGTTCTAGTCTGTAGATTAGATTAGCAAAAGGAACGGGGACCGTTAGATTTACGAAAGATTCTTCTGTAGGAGCGTTGGATGTTGCTCAAGCACGAAAAAATGTTGGGCCATTAGATCAAGTTTAGTGAAAGAAATGTGAGCCATTGGATTATGAAAACATTCTTTCACAGAAAGAGAAGATGTTGTTTGGGAGCGTTAAGTAAGATTGGAATGTCGTCGTTTTAGAGTATAGCGTGTTTGCACGGCTACATTCGTGTCTGCGATAGCGTTTTTTGTGTTAGAAAGATCGTCGTTAGCTTTAATGAGTTCGCAGTACGCGGGAATGTTAGTGTCTGCGGATGGGTTTTAGCAATAGAATAGTACACGTGACAGATGGTGAGCCTTCAGATTGGGGTTCCTACGAAAGCGTTGGTTTCTGTGGAAGTGTTTTGTCCGTTGTTGCTATGGCGATCGTAAATATGAGTTTTAGGCTGACATATCTGTTCGCCATTAGTCGAGTGATTGTTAAGGACGTCTGCTACGGCTGTTTGAGAGTCCACTGTAGCTCAAGCATGTTTATATTTTGGAAGTTTTCTAGAAACTTGTGAGCCACAATTCAACCCTTAGACTGTTTAAGAAAAGATAAAGTTTAGACACAATTTTGTGGGATTTTATCCCATGAAACTTTTGGTTTTAACTCTATAAATGTTAGTGTTTGGGTCGATACTTTTATCTCTCGAGAACCCCAAGACGTAGGAGTTCTCTCTCTAGCTCGCATGTGATTTATCTCTTCCTAGCCTCTAAATGTAGGTTGCCATTGTAAGGTTTGATATTGTTTTTTAAGCTTCATAGTGTTCAAGTTATCCTCTTGTTTTTTTTAAAAGGTAGTGTAGTGTGAAGGAAGTTTAACAGTCACATCTCCATTAAGAAATCCAGGTAAGTGATGTTGCATGTATTTGGCCTTTGACCTGCATCACAAAGACACTAGGGTATTTATGTTATGATAACTATTTCTTTCTATATAACGTACGGCTGTGTGATGAAGAGTATGTTTTACTGACTGTTAATATGGTTCCTTGTGATGATGACTTGAATGTTTTCATGATCCTTTGTTTGAAATATGTAGCAATGACTTGATTGCTTCCATGCTAATATGATCCTTTGTGTGAGGTACGTAATGATGACTTGACTGCTTCCATGTTAATATGATTCGTGTTTGAAATATACGATGATTACTTGACTGTTTCTATGCATGATGATACTGCTGAGAATACGTTTACTATTATCTACATGTATGGTAGTTTATGTGTAATGTATGTTGCATGCATAATATTTTTCAAGAAAAGAACCAAAACGGTTTACAAGCATCAGTTTTTCATGTACGAAAGTCAGAAACAGAATTTAAGACACGCATAATTGACGAAAGGTTGTCCCAAAGGTTGCTCCTTTGGGGGATAAGCCTGTTAGCCCGATAGATCGGGGCTTGATCGAAAATCATCAAGTGGTAGAGCATTGAGTGTACAACTGTAATATCGCGATTTTTCATAACGGAAATTAAATAAGGAAAAAAGAAGTTAATCGGAGGAAAATCTAAATATTAATCTATTCGGATAATTTAGATTTTTTGGATATTATTTATAACAAACATTTAGATAATTATTGATGGAAGAAAATTATTTGAATTAATTAAGTAGAATATTTGGTTAATAATTTATTAAGTGTTTATTTAATGGAGAATTAAATTGGAAATAAAATTGAATAAATTAAATGAGACGAGTAATTATTATCAAGAAATATTCAGAAAGAATTGAGTTGAGAATGATTTAATTAAATAAAGGGTTTAGTTAAATTATGAAGTAGGAATTTAATTGAGTAAAAAGAAGATTTAAATTAAAAGGAAAATTAAATTGAATTAGTGGGAAGTAAAATAAAAGGAAATATAATTGAAAAGGGAAAAAAGAAATTAATTAAATTAAGAATAATTTAGAGGAAAGGGTAATTATAATTTGATTGGATGGATTTAAGTGGTTAATGGGAGGATGGAGAGTGAACTGGTTTATGGATCGGCCCGGTTCACTGCGTTGGTTTGGTCCAACAATACTTCAAATGACCTGAAGTCATTTCCTTAGGAGAGAAAATGGCGAGAGAGGCCAGGGAGAAGGGGGGACAGACAGGGAAATCGAGAGTGAGTGAGAAGGAGAGCGACGAGCAAGGGGAAAACGGCGGGACCATCTAGTTTCTAGGCATAACCCCGTCCCCATCCTCGTCTCCCGCCGACACAAACCCGCTCCTATTCCTTGTCGGCGGCGTGTCTCGCGTGAGATGGTGACGGATGGAGATCCGTCTCTCCCTCCTCGCCTATAAATTGTTTCAAAAGGGGCTCTTCGGGGGAGCATTTTGGAGATGGTGAGCAACGCTTTATCGGAGCGCAGAGCACCTTGGGTGGAGATCTCCTGGAGCTACCGTGTCAGACCTGTTGCTGAAGCAGGACGTTCACCTGAGGTAAGAATCGGGATGCTTGTGGCCAAGGAAGGCCCTACATCGCAGGTTAATTTTTGTTGTCGAACTCTGCTAGATATGATTGCTTCGCTAAACATTCTGTTAATTGCTGGATAATGGGTTGAAAGTTGTTGTCGATCGAATGCTTCTGTTAATTGTTGAATAACATTTTGGGATTTTTATACTGTAAATCATAAGGATTTGGGATGGATAGTGGCCAAGGGAAGCCCTACCTTGCTGGGTTATGTGCTGTGGTAAACTGAATTCGATTATTGTCGTGAGGATGTTAATGTGACCGATTTTACATGCCTGAGGGACTACTTCCTGTATCAATGCTTGTTCAGATTTTGATGTTGTTAAATGTGTTGCTTAAATTGATATTGTGAAAGCTATTATGTTGGTTACTCTGGATGGATCTTTATGGATTTCCTGCTCTGAATGTTGCTGCAACCCGTAATTTCTATAATTTCCTGTAGAGTAATTTGTTAACTGTGGAACAAATGCTAGTTGATGATGAATTATAGGAGACAAATGTATGACCTGTTGTGATGAATAGATGGATTATTATCTCCTCTATGTTGGATTCTTGGGTAGAATGCCATAAGCTGTGGATATGAGATTATTGAGTTCTGATTGGTCACTGTTGTGTTGATTTACTTTCCTGCTTGGTTCTGCCGAGAAGAGGATTTAGAAGGATAAAGTTGAAATTGCTAGTAAAATGCTCTCCTGACTACTTATGCTAAATGTCAAAATGCCTTTGGGTCCTTGGCTACTCTCTAGAAATGCTTAGGTGAATTGAATTGTTTTTGGTAAAATAATCCCTTTAATTGTTCTTATTAGTCATAGATAAATGCTATACGATGTGTTAGTTTAGCTTACACTATAACTTGTTATTTTTCGTGCTATAGTCATGTTTCTTCCAGTATCTTGTTAAAATCATGGTTGAATAATTGCTTTGGTGAATTGTTGAGTACATTTGATTCACTCTCTGGATTTATATATTGCTTCCATGATACCTTGATAAATGTTGTGCTCCTTTTGTACATATGTATAGAGAACTGTACGTGGCACTCATGCATCATACCTAGGGTTCATGAACTTGTTGACATGACATGTATAATAAACGTGTGAGGGTTCGAGGGTTATGGCGACTGTCCATCGGTGGGGACACTGTATGACGTATCCTCTCATTGGGGTGACGGTTAACCACGTGGGCTATAGTGTTCGTCATTTCTCTTGTTCCAGAAATCCCCAACGTCTCAAACACAAGAGAGTGGTGACAGTCAGGGTAGTGAAGCCATATGATGTATCCCCACGTAGGGATGACGCATAGCTACATGACTATATGATGTATCCATTCTCTTGAGATAACGGAAAAAATAGGTTCCTTTCTGAATTGCATTAGTGTAAGACATGCATATCATAAGCATTGCATTCATTCTGATTCTTGGTGAGCGTTAGACTTATTATTTTCCCCGTGATCTAGGTATGTATGAGAAATAAGAAGACAGTTGACGAAGGATTTGCACTGTTGGATCTTGTGGCTGGCTAGGCTAAGAGAGTAAATAGAAATTATTTGTAAAAGGTTTTATAAATTAATTAATATTCTTTAAATGTTTTGTTTTAATTCTGCCGCGTTTTATAAAAGAATTTATAAAAGATTTTCAAGAAAAAGAATTATTCCGCTGCAAAAATATTTTAAATGATTATTTTTAATTCTATAAATTGGAAAATGATTTTAAGTAAAGGATTAAACACTCTGTTTTAAAAGAAAATGTTACTATGATTTTATAAAAGAAAAAGTTTTAAATTTCACGCGATTTTAAAAGAAAATAAAAATCGGGTCATTACAACAACACTAATGGAGCTCTCGGTAAGTGGGACTATCTCGCTGAAGTTCATGAGACTCAGTAGTGTATTTCTTGTAGTCTAGTCTACTCTTCCATTAAAAATCTCGACAAAAGTTATGAGATAGTTAAAAGAAAAGAAAGAAAAAATGATAAGATATATTTTTACGAAACTGCATTGCGTAGTCATATTTTATGTTATACATCTCTTACTGAGCGTTAGACTCATAATTTGAACTTTGTGATACAAATACTGATGAATTCACTAAGGAACATGTTGATGATACAATTAATGAATAACACAATTGAAGAAGAATTCTCATGGGTGAAGTCAAAGCATTGTTGAAGCGAAATTGACTCGTGGATGAGGATTTGAATTAAATAGAAGAAAAAGAAAAACGTTACGTTTAATTTTGTTTTTATTAGTTGGAATTTAGAAATAAATATTTATATTTATTTTATGATGGATTTTTGCTACGTTGAATTTAAAAATGGATTTGTTTTAAAGAATTCCATTGTGTATGATTTTAAAAGTATGATTTTTATGCATGATGTATTTAAAAAATAATAATAGCAAGAAAAAGAGTTTTAACACTTCGGGATGTTACAACACCGCAATCCTTACTTTGAATTTTTCTACAAGCCCAAATCCATTGGCGTAAATGACAAAACTAAAGTTATCTATCATATGATAACCAACACAATTCTGCCTAGTGATTGACATAGAGACCATGTCAACTGCATGAATTTTTGTGTGATGAATAAGCTCTATAATGGGAAGAAATTTAATCTTGGATACATGATCATGAATCTTATGAAGGACGTCTGAATAGTCTAAGGAAGAACTTCCCCTACAACTGGCGCTTTCATAAGATTGTTGGCAGTAACAAGTTGATGCTCTCTCCCAACGAGCCAAGAATCAATGAAAACACATTTGATGTTTGCAATCAATTGACCTTGGCTCGGATGGGGACGATGAAAGTTAGAGGGGAGTGGGTATTCAAGGACGCAGAGTGTAACACCTGAGAAAAATAAGGAATGTTTTAAATATAGATGGAAAATAAGTGAGATTTTGATAATAATTAATTTGGAGAAAATTGAAATATTATAGGAAAATTTATAAAGATTGTCACGATTTTGTGTGAAGGAAAATGTCCACGGTAGAATAAAGAGAATGTGGACAATTGGTGTTCACTAAAATAAAGAATGATGTCATTTTGGTAAAGAATGAAAGGTGTAGATATCTGATATACACAGTGTGTAGAAGTGTGAGTGTCCGCAATGAACAATTGAAGTGCTTAAAGAAAAGAATTAAGAGAAGTAAACGTTGTCATTTCGTTAAGTCCTCAGAAGGAAACGTATCCGTTGAAGGAAAATATTAGAATGAACGGCGTAGATCAGTTGGATAAAAGAGCGGATGAAAGAGCTGTTGGATCCGAAAAATGCTTCTGCAGAAAGATGCTTTGCGGGAGAGAAAGATGTCGTGCAGGAGGAAAGATAGCCGTCGAATCAAATATTAGGATGAAAAAAGGACCGTTAGATTAGGAGAAAGGTGTTCCCGCGGATGGAAAAGATTCTTTGTGAGAGGGAAAGTGACCTCGATTAATGACAAACGTAGTCGTTTCAGGTTACAGAACGTATCCGTGGTAGCGAAAGTTGCTGCGATAGTGTTTTATTAAGAGGAAACATCGCCATTTTGGATAAATAGCACAAGCTGAATAGTGGACCCATGGGAGCATGGGCATCTGCGATAGAAAGTGAACGACGTTATTTTGGATAAGTGGTGCGCACATTGAATAGTGGACTCGCAAGAACATATGTGTTCGTGGATAGAAATGCATTCGTGGTGAACAGTACTTGAGTGGGGGTGCAAGTAACTGCAGAGTGATGTGACATTAAATGATTGGCTAATGGAGCAAATATTTGCTGGAATGATGCTGTAAAACTTGTGAAATTTTTTAAATAAGAAATTTCACATGTAAATTTTTTGCGTTATAATCGGTTATAACGTTGGAAAGTTGACCCGAATTGTCGCGTAGCGGCAACGTAGGAATTTTCGGTCAATTGGTCAAATTCGTGGAAATTGGAAATTTTCAAACGGAAAATTTATTTAAGCAATAGAATTGGAGAATTAAATTGGATTGATAATCGTCGTTTAGTGACATTTAGGATAAGTCGAAAGTGAGGTATGAAATAATTAAAAATGTGATATGTGTATTATGTATATGTGTGACATTAAATGGATAAGTGAGAGTTAAATCAAATAAAGTGCGTTAAATGAAGGAATTAAAATAGGAAATAAAAATAAGGTGAGTAGAGAAAGGAAATTAAAAGGGACTGAGAAGAGGGGGGAAAAATCCCACCAAAAGAATGAGCTAGAAAGGATAAGGGCCAATTTGAAAAAAAATTGTAATTTAAGAATCGATAGAAAAGGAAAATAGTTTTCCTTTCAAACAGAAAATTTATTTAAGCAATAGAATGAGAGAATTAAGTTGGACTAATAATCGTCGTTTAGTGACATTCAGGATAAGTCAGAAGTGAGGTATGAAATAATTAAAAATGTGATATGTGTATTAGGTATATGTGTGACATTAAATGGATAAGTGGGAGTTAAATCAAATAAAGTGCGTTAAATGAAGGAATTAAAATAGGAAATAAAAATAGGTAAGTAGGGAAAGGAAATTCAAAGGGATTGAGAAGAGGGGGAAAAATACCGCCAAAAGAATGAGCTAGAAAGGTTAAAGGCCAATTTGAAAAAAAATTTAAAATTTAACAATCGGGAGAAGAGGAAAATAGTTTTCTTTTTAAAACGGAAAATTTATTTAAGCAATAAAATTGGAGAATTAAATTGGATGAGCGATTTTCATTTGAGCTTTTGATTCAATAATGGATTTAAGCATTTGATGCTGTATTGGTTGTTGGAAATTTTGGTGAAGAACCGTGGATATAAAGATTGCTGCTCTATCTAATTTCTATTTTTGGATAAGTAGTGCAGTGTGATTTTGGTCTGTTGAGTGTGGGATGTTTAGTTTAATTCTCGCTTCGGTAATGGATGCCAATTTGGTCATGTTTCATTGTTGGATTGAATGATTTCTGCATATTAGTTATTTTGATGAGATAATGTCGAAGAGAAATGCTACTGTCTGAATTTAATTGTGCTGAAGTTTCTGAAATTTGGATTTGCAGTTGATTATGTCTTGCTGCGATTTTTAAGATTTGGATTTGGTTCTGACTAATTACAACCGTGAATGGTTTAACTTTTTTTGCTTCGGTTATGTGTCGTGAAAGAATGTTAGTTGAATGAGGAAAATGTTGAGGATTATGCTTGGTTGACATTATTTTTACAAGATAAAATTTGGGTTTATGTTGAAAATTTTTGGAACATACAGGTCCGTTAATTATGCTCTCTGTTTGGGGTCTGCTGTGATTTGGTTGGCTGTTAGTTCGGTTTTGCTTGTGAGAAATTCAATTGGATTGTTATATTTAGATTTTAGGACCTATTGAATTGTTTTGATTTGAGTGATAGCTTTCTAAATATTGCTATGCTGCTGCTAATGAGATAATGTTGATAGCATGCCTCTATTTAGATTAATTTGTGCTGCTGGAGATGAGTTTTGGTTATTCAATTGATTTCTGCCCAAAACACGTTTGAGGAATGTTGATATGCTGGTTTAAGACTGTTCTTTGGGTTCGGCTATTAGTCTCTGAATTTACTTAGTTTTGTTTGTTGATAAGTGAAGTGTTGAAGTCGAAAGAGTAAAGAATAATTGTCTTGTTTTGTTACTGCTGTTGTTTGTCATTTGTGGATTTGGAGATCCTACCTTGGGTTTCTATTTTGAAGGATGAATTTTAATTGTAATTGAAGGTTGGTAATCCAAGGAGTATGAATGGAACTTTGGTCTCAAGTTCAATATTTTTTTGAAGTGGAATCTATCAATGTAACGAAATGAGATTTTTATTTCTGAAACTGTGTAGGTGTTCATAATTGGATTATGAGTTAAGGAATGTTGTTAGGTATAATTTGGAAAATTTTATTGGGATTATTGGGTGAGTCATTTATTGCTATAGGGACCTCCGCTTATTTTCTAGAATTAATTTATGAATTCTCGCGTTTGATACATTTATCAGGCTTGGACGATCTCATTGAGTATGATATGATTCTCGCGAAATTGGTTGCTTCGGTCAACAAGACGGAACATCGTCGAGGTAGGGATTTCTATACCTCTTACATTGCATTACATTGCATCCTGGTTTCAAAATAATTATTTTGTGGAATACCACACTTGAAAAATGACGGGGACTATTCGACAGCACGTCAGTTTTTACTAGTAGTATGTTTTCTCACATTTAATTTCATACATGTTTTGAAATTATTGTGCATATACTGAGGGATGGATCCTCTTGATGCCTTGGCACTTAGCGCTAAAGCATCTTGAGACTGTCCCCTTTGAAACCTTCTGTTGTGTGAAGGTTGATTGTTTGACGTGTGATAATCGGACGGGGCATTGGTAACATGTCCTCAGGTCGAGAGCCCTGGAAGTTGTAAACAGTATGGGAGAGTGATGATGTCTCCTTAGGTCGAAAGCCCCTAAACTAGCCAGGATTTGTCTCAGGGATCAGACGGTTGTCAATCGCTGAGACTTGCTTAACCTAAATACCATGTCATTTGACTGGTGGCGTGACGGTCAAGCTTGCTCGTCGGCAACCCTCATCCATTTGGAGCTTCTAGCTATCTTAGCTGTTAAACAAATCCACATATAGCAAGCATCTGTATCTGTTTTATTTGATTATACAATTTATACGAGTTGTGTCATGTCGCTAGGTGTGCCGGCAACTCGGGTGACGTGCAGTCATCAATTACTAGGGATTAAGATAATAAATCCTATATGATTTAAGCCCAGTAGATTGTGGTGGTCAATTATGATTTTATGTAGAAAATATTCTTGGGTCAATTTGTGGTAGACCGGTGATTGGCAAATCACCACGAATCTTCTAGAAAACCCAACTTGGTGATCAAGGAAAAAGTGACACCTCACTAACTTGGTGATCAAGGAAATTAGTCACCTCATTAGACACTTGGAAGCACCATGCATTTTCAACCCTAAATGGGTGACACCTTAAGGGCTGAGTCGTCACTGAAAGATCTATAAATAGAGATCTTGACTCTTCAAATGGAACCAATGACTTGCAGCCTCTTCCTCTTAGCTTATTGAAGGTTTTCAACCCAAGGAAATAATTGTTAGTTGTCGTGAATTGTTCTAAGATTCCAAAGTAAGTAATGACCACTTGTGTTTGGCCTAACGACTTACATCACAATATGCTAGGGTTTGCATGATATGATAGTTGTGATTAACGAGTTGATAAGATTTGTTATGTTGATAGTACTGGTGAGTTAGAATAATATGTTGTTCGAGGATGTGATTACTCAAGGTCATGTTATGATTATGCATGCAACATGTTTTTAAAGAAAAAGGAATCATACATACAAGTAAGAACGAATAAAAAAAGTTAAAGGATATGCTTATCCATTAGTGAGTCTTCAATTGATATCAGAAAGGATAATCACTAGCAGTGGGTCTTCGATTTGATAGTGAGACGGATAATCACTAGTAGTGGGCCTTCAATTGATATCAAGACAAATAATCACTAGTAATGAGTCTTTGATTTGATAGTGGGACGGATAATCACTAGTAATGAGTCTTCAATTGATATCAAGATGTATAATCACTAGTAGTGAGTCTTTGGGACGGATAATCACTAGTAGTGAGTCTTCGATTAGATAGTGGGACAGATAATCACTTGGTCTTCGATTGATATTGGAAGGATAATTACTAGGAGTGAGTCTTCAATTTGATATTGGGACGAATAATCCCTAGTAGTGAATCTTCAGTTGATATTGGGACGGATAATCACCAACAATGAGTCTTCAATTGATGTCAAATTTGAATGTTATGGAAATAACAATAAGAAAGCAAAGAAATAAAAGAAAGAAAATTGAAATGCAAATGTTTCTATCATAATTATATTTCTCGTTACTTATTGAGCGTTAGGCTCATAGATAAATCTTGTGATGCAGGTAAAATTGGATAAAAAGAGACTGACAACAGAGGATTATGTAGTTGATGGAGCATACTCATGAAGAGTGCTTGATGTTGTTTCGACGACTTTGATTGTTGGGATGACTCACGATATGTAAAGAAAGAAATTAAAAGCAATTTTATATTAAGTTATGGACGTTTTTGTAAAACTTATTATAGATTTATAAATGATGGATTTATATGTTATTGTTCACCCTCAAAATTACGTTAAGTGTTTAAAAGAGAAAAGTTTTTCCCTACACAAAGTTAGTTTTAAAAAGTTGTATTCAAAATGTAACGAAAATGAACATGAAATTTTGGGCCATGAGACAGAGACTCCATCCATGTTGGCTGCACCGTGGTCAGATCAGGTGGAGGGGGAGGAAGATATTGTTCAACCCTCTCCTCAGTCCTCTCATTCTATGTCGATGACTGAGGAGAGGTGGAACTGGATTGTAGGTTACTTGGAGAGTCTAACTTTCTCGGTTGTAGCCCATGGCAGCCGAATTGAAGGAATGGACAAAGTTTCATGCCACTCAACACGCCACTCAACAGTCTCTCCAACAGCTCCTCTAGCAGCCTCTCTAGCTCCTCCAGCAGCCCTACCAGTAGCCCCTCTAGCAACCTTTCCAGTAGCCTCTCCATCTTCCAACGTTGGACTGAACAAATGCTTGTAAATATTTTAGTTTATATACACTTTCCATTTATGCATTAGTTCCTTAGTTTAGTTTCTTTGAATTAGATATAACTATAACACCCCACAACGTTAAAACTTTTTCAAGCCATTTTTTTAAATACCTCATAAAATTCATACCTTTAATGATACAGCGGAAGACTTAAAAGCAATCTCATTTAAAAATCCAAATGTCATAAAAACTCATTGTAAAATAAATATTAATATTTGTAAAATATTTAAACTGAAATCAACTAATCAAAAACATAATAAAAATTCTTTCTTTTTTCCTTTCGTTTTCTTCAAATCCTCACCCACCAGTCAATTTTACTTCGACAATGCCTTTAGCTTTGCTCATGAAAGTTCCTCCTTAATCGCAACTTTTATTTATTTCTATCGTCTGGTTCCTCTATAATTTAATCATTACCTACATCACAAAATTCAAACTATGAGTCTAATGCTTAGTAAGAGATGCATAAATATAATGTAAGTATGAAATACAAATTTGTAAAAACATTTCTTTTCTTTCGTTTTTTATTTTTTTTATTTTGTTTAACGACCTAGCAACTTTTTTCGAGTTCCTTACAGGAAAAGTAGGCACAACTATGGAAAACACACCACTGAGTCTTGTGAACTTCGGCGAGATAGTTCCTCTAAGCAAGACCTTTTTTAGTGTTGTTTAGTCAATGGACAACCACCTGGTGAACTTCGGCCAAGCCCCTACATTACCAGACTAACAAGCTTATCCCCTATATGACCAACCTTTGGGACAACCTTTTCTCAACCCTTTGTATTCTTCTTTATGATCTTAATTTTTATTTTTTTCTTTCTTATGTGAAAACATATTTTCATTATTCTCTTGAAAACATGATGCATGTGACATTCATAATAGGTTGCATGCAAAACATAACACGTAGAAATATGTATGAAAACAGTCAATACATCTCCAAAGCCATTACCTTTTTCACCTAAAATTATACGTTTCAAAGAGAAATCATAATAACAGTCAACAAGAACATATATTCAATCAACAAATAACATTATAGTAAATCAAAGAGACTATACAACTAACACTTTGTGATGTATTTAAAGGCCAAACACAAGCAAACATCTCTTACCGAAAGTCTTTAATGAAGTCAGACTATTCAACTCTTTCTTCAACACATTGGATTTTCTTTAAAACAAACAAAGAGTCGGTTAACAAATGGATAACCTTTAACACTATACATTGTTCATAGTCCAAAAAACAGTTTCAAAATCCTTACAATAAAAAACCTACCTTCAGAAACTTGAAGAATGATTCACTCGAGAGTTAGAGAGAAATTTTTTTGTCTTTGTGGTTCTCGGGTGATTAGTGCAATGACCCGATTTTTATTACCTTTTAGAAATATGTGAAATTTAAAACTTTTATAAAACAACTTAAATCTTTATTAAAACATTCTTAATTAAATCAGAGTTCTTTTCTAAAAAGTCGGACCGTTAAAAGCCCTTTCCTTAGACTCGTTATGAAAATCATTATATTAAGTGGAAAACCATAGTTATAAAATCCTTCATCAAAACATAGCGGAAGCGTAAATAACTCATTTAAGAAATACTTGACAAAGTATTACATGTTAATTACAAAACACTTTTATCTTTTATTTTCCTTAACCTAGCCAGCCACAAGTCCACCCATGCAAATCTTTCATCAACTGCTTTTTCACTTGTTCATCATTTTCTCGTACGTGTACCTACACTACAAGTAAGACGTGAGCCTATAGGCCTAGTAAGGAATGCGGTTATGCATTATGCTATGCCTCTCTTTAGTTCTTTTGGAATGGGTACCACCCTAAAGCAATCTTTTCATTACGTTCGTTCGTTCATTCATTACTCATACTTTGAGCAGGAGATTGGAGGAACCCATGTGTGATGGTATAGTTTGATCAGCTTCTAACCTCCTGTGTGTAGCTAGTCCCGTTCCCAACAAGGTAGGGGTGTAGCCTAACTATCAAACTAGATATGAACTACCCAACTCCCCATCATCTTTTCTTTCATTCATTTCATTCATTCTTTTCCTCAAGTAATGCATATGAGTACTACCCCAAGATGACACATTCTACTTGTTTCTATTACCATGATGCATGTTGATACATTCTAAAATAACGATAATTAAACAGAGCAGAATAATGAATAACATAAATTAAAATGAATAATTATAGCAGCGAATTGAAATAGTGAACATAAAATACCATGCTTAAATTTTCAAAATATAGTAGTAGCAGAAAATGAAAATTTAGCATGCTTCTAAAAGCAAAATATACAGCAAACATAACAACAGAATATCATGCTTTTAACTAACGAGTTAAGCGACGAACATAACAATGGGCTAGCATGCTTTTAATATTAGATAAACATTGATGTAACAATAAAGCGGAAACATAATTGATCACTTACTACGCATTTTATGGCATAATTAAATTCTAAGCATTTGGGATAGTATTCGTTTAGAGTAAAATATGGTTTAATGGCATAACTTTAACTGAGTTAATAACTTAGGTCATTGTCACCGTTATTAGCCTATTTAACATTCTCAATCGTTACAAATATTATCCTAGTTAACTTTGTTATCATTATTAATCTAGTTGATTAGATAATGCTCAACTTAAAGGAGTAATGACTATCATTATTAACCTAGTTGGTTAAACATGCTCAAATTACTATCGTTGTTAACCTAGTTGGTTAAACATGCTCAATTTACTATCGTTATTAATCTAGTTGGTTAAACATGCTCAAATTAAAGGAGTAATGACTTCTAATTATCTAGAGATTTCAATACTATTAATAGTAGGATAGTATTAACCTATTGTTACATCAATCTAGAGATTTCAACGCTATTAATAGCCGGACAATATTATCCTATTGTTATAGGAAGTAAAACAATAAAATGTATTCACAGAAGGGAATCATCATCAATGAAATTCATATCTCGTTCATGCTTATCATACCATAGTAAAATCTTCAGTTCATCTTTCTACACTACAAGGCTTAACGTTAGGGATTTTCATTCAAGTAGTAAACATTCATCACTTTTCTATCAACGTAAAGCATTTAATTACAATAAGGGAATTTACAGGAAATTAATAGCAACAAAACTAACACCACTCATGCACACTACTTGTGGGAAGGGCCTCCACAGGCCAAGACTCTAGCCAGTCCTTACCCTTGTTGAAGAAACAATTCACGGATGGCAACTCCCAGCACACTCCTCAGCTTACAAAGCCTTGCTTTACCCACGTAACATGCTGAAAGACTCTCACGAACACTCATGAGCTCATAGAGGACTCCCACAACATACTAGGTGATTTTTCCCACTCACAAGAACTCACTTAAATGGGAAGAAAAGCTGGACTGGACAAAGTGGTGGAGAGGGATGTCTTAAATTGAAAGCCTTACCTGGAGGGAGACCACCGTACTCTGAACGGAATGGAGGAGACTTGCATCGACATGGGAAGAGCATGCCTCAGCGTGGGGAGGGAGTCTCCATTGTTGAGTGAGTGCGTAATAAATGGCAAAATGACAAGAATTCCCTTATTTAACCCTAATCTATTTGTAGGTATGGGACATTTCAGACGGGGAGAGTCTTCCTGGTCTTGTCCGCGTGTATCTGAATTCCTCACTGTTACTGACAGAATTGCAATTTTGGACGAAGGAAGGCTTTCTTGCCTTCGTTCGCATTCGTCCGAATTTGCCATTCGGATGAAGGAAGGTGTCCAAATCCTGCGTCTGCATGCATTCAAAACTATCCAGAATTCGAACAGATTCAAAATCACAGCGTCTGTATGCATCCAAAAAATTGAGTTAGAGACAATGGACGAATTTGGACAATGCACGTCATCCTACATTGTCCCAAAGCTCGGGGATGGCGTGTTATCCATTTGTGGACGAGGTTCCTCGTCCTTGTGTCATATGCCATCGTTCGAATTCGTCAGATTTCAGCTTTTCTTCACCTTTCCATACTAAATTTTTTATTCCATAATCTTTACCCCTAATTACTTTCCAATTATCCTTATTAAATTTCGATATAAAAAGTCAGGGTATTACAATTAGGGTTTCAACCCAACCCTTCATATTTATAGACTGTCCCTTGAGAATTTTATGGAAAAAAATCTCGTGGAAATCGTATCTTAAGTTTATTTTTTCTTTAACAGTTTAGAGATCGAATCGTAGCTCGCTGAAAATTTAGAAAACAACTTCATTTAAACTTATCCGCATCAGCTTCGGATGTGCAAGCTATTGTTGTAGTCACCCACATCATCAATTCATCCAATAATAATCTGCCACATTAGCTTTTTTTCTTTTGTTTGCGGTTGCCAACATTCCTGCTGACACGAATTCTTTCACAGAAGCCAATGCTTCCACAGTACTTCCTTCTGCATATTTTTCTACCAATCATAATTTGCCATGCATTCTTATTCATTTACGAATCCGTAGATGGCAGTGCTCCCACAAACACCAATGTTTCCGTGAATTCCATTGGTTCAAATGACAACGTTCCAAATTGTTACTTATTTGCCACGAACATTTGCCTTTCTGTGTAGGAGAATGCTTCCACTCCATCACTATTAACTGTAGCTCTTTAATACAAACGACATAGTTCTGCACTTTAAAACACTACACAGACACGTTCGCTACTGTAAAAACGCATTATTAACATAAACGATGACGTTTACATTATTTAACCGCTTTCTGAATGGCATCAAACCTTTTCCCAAAAGCATCTTTCTCAAATCCAACGGTTCACGTTTCATCCCCTAATTCAATCTTACAGTCCAACATCCTCCCGCATCCATGCGACATCTTTCCTTTCAACTTTGATCTCAGTCGTTCCTTGACCTTATCCAATGGTTTTTGTTTCATCCCCTCCTCCATTAAACATCCCTTCAACAAAACAACATCGTCCGATTTGTAGATACACACTCCCCCGTAGATTCCAACTCTTCTGTGGACGCCTATGCCCCTGCGGAACCTAACACTTCCGCATTGCTAGCCAACAGGTGTCCACCATGCACACAATCCTTCGTGAACAACTCCTTTTCGCATATGGCAATGTTTCTGCTATTTCACTATTCCTCGTGGCAACCCAGTACCTAACCTAAATTTTCTTAATTCCAAAACATAAAATAAAATTTAACCAACGATTAAAACTTTCCTTTCAGTGGATTAAGAAATGCCGGCACATTACATATTATTTTTTATTAATTATAACACCAGCTTTCCTAATTCCTTAATAAATCCTATTTTATTTTTTTTATAAAATCTTTTATTCTTACATTCCTTAATTCCTTAACTTATTTAATAACCCTAATATTTTTAATCCTTCATTAAAATTCTCCACTTAATTTATTTAAATTCTGTAATGCCACAAAATTAAACAAGTAAATTTCATAGGTGTTATAATAACAATGTGTTAAGTTGCGCAGATCTCTTATCATCAGACAATCATCCCCTCCTCCAATACTTGCTAAAGTTTAAAAGATATTGGCAATGGGTCTATAACACCTGAAAATTTTATTACATTGTGTGAATTATGTAGTAATTACGTTCAATGATTATGTATCAATATGGATGAATGTTTTGAGGTATAATGATTTGTTTAGAGTATAATGGATGGTTATATTTATTGTTTATGTGATGTGAATTTTTTGGCAATGTCCCTAACGTCCACGAAATTTGTGCAAATGTCTGGATGGTAAGCATTGAGTGAGATTTAGTATGGCAGACGTCTGCAAGTGAAAAATTGTCTTTAGAGTGGACATCCAACTTAAGTTGTGATTTTCAAAGAATTGTTAAGCGATGATCTGCATAAAAGATGCGAACACCCGCATGTGATAGACTACCTCTAGAGTGGACGTCAAGAAGGAAAAACATATACTCTGGATTGGACGACTATTTCAAGGGAAAGGGGGTCAATAGTATTACGATCTACCAAACATAAGGTATGGTCATCCATAACTAGTGTATTGACTAATTTCTGCGGGCATGTGAACATCCGTAGCAGGTGTCTAGTATTAATTTCCCTTTGAAAATATAAAGTGCAGATGCCTGAAATTGAGGAGCGGTCGTTTGGGAAGTCAAAAAGTTATTAGAAAATAGGATTAAGTGTCATGTTTTAAAAAGGAAAAAAACATGTTGACTAAGCATCAATGCTACTGAAGTGTGTAATACCTCATGTCAATGAATAAATATATGGCTAGGAGGAGTCTCTTTTAGGTTAGAAACTCCCAACCGTGAAAAGTCATTGAAGATCAAGAATCTCTTAAAGAAAAGTGCTCTCTTTCTCGACTCTTTGAAGGTAAGATGAGTTTTCTTCATGGCTTAAAAGAATTTTAAGATTTTGGATAAGTTGTGAGTTGAAAAATAGTGGATGACATGGAATTGGTAAAACTGTGTAGTTTGGATGTTTGGAAACTAATAGTTGTTTTAATGAGTTCCAAATTCAAAACCATTCTATTATGTTATATTAGACACATCAAAGAACAATAGGCTCTGGAATTAATGGAAAGAGTTATGTATATCTTGAGTTATGAATCTTTGAAGTTGGATAAAAACAGTGAAGATAAAATTGAAAACTAGTGCATATTGGAGTAAGTTTTGATGTGTTTTATCTTAAGCATGCATAATGATTTATTCAAGCCCATTAGTTATGTTAATATGCACTTAATTGGTTAAGTTTGGGTTTTGGAATTAAGAGATTTGGTTGTGTATATTAAAAGTTTTCATTTTAAGTTATAAGTGTTTAAATGGATGTTAATGAAAAGTTTAACATGTTTTAGGTGTTGCAAATTAGAAGGATGCTAGTTAAGTTACCGTGATTGTCATAAGACAATAAGGTAAGAGATATTTGTATGTTTTTGGGCCTCTTTGGCCTACATCACAAGATGCTAGGATTAAGATTTTCATATTGTTGGAATGTTGCATTATATAAGGATAGTATTATGATGGATTAGTTGTTTGTATGATACAAACATGATTGTTATATTATGAAATGTATGAGGATATTATTGATTGTTAATTTAAATGAAAATGTTGACTGTGTATCAATGACATGTTGTGATAAGAAAATTTATTGATATGTTAACATAAAATAGAATCTTTAGAAAATGATGTGCATTAGCATTGTTCATATGCACCTTACATGCATCAGGTAAATGTTTTCTAGGAAATGATAGAAAAACATTTCATTGCATATGATTTTGACTGATAGACTGAAAATGGATTGTATAAATATAAATAGATGTTGTGGGTAGGGTTCAAGTTGGTTGAGGCGGACCAAATGGTGTCACTCTCCCATAGACTGAATTACCCCTAGCTGCTGGATTGTAAAGTGAAAGAAAGGACGGAAAAACTAAAAAGTGCATGATTTATAAAAATTGTATATCATGAGCATAACATTGTTATATCTCTTATTGAGCACTAAACTCATAGTTAAATCTTGTGATATAGGTGAGGATCTCAATCTAGATGAGCGACTGACAAATTGATGATAATAGGGTGCAATTGGTGGAGCATAGTTATGTTGAGTGTTTACAATGTTCGCCGATTTGACCGGTGGATTATGGCTCAGGGTAGTATGCTCTTACATAAAATATTTTGGATCAATTTTATGTTTTATGTAAGAATATTCTGAGATAATATTTTTGTAACATGTAGTTCGCAATGATGTCATGTAAATATGTTTTAAATAACTACTATATTTAAGGGTATTCTATGAAATGTATTTTATACTCATAGAAATGGAATGAATGAACCCTTTTATACTTACAAAGAAAAATCTTTTACGCTAATAGTTTTCAAAGTAAGTTAAACACATTTTATAAATCGATTTAAAAAAAATAGTTATGAAAAACAGGGCATTACAAGATCCTCCATCGATTGAAGCAGTTCTAGGACCTACTTCACATCAAAATTTGCACGTGATATGTATTCAATTTACTTTTGTGCAATGTATCAAATTTACACTTAGTAGTCTGATGGTAGTGCTTAAACTGATTATTATATCCTTTTTCATTGATGAAGAATTTCATGAGATTGACACATGCAAATACCAAAAGGAATCTAGAGACATGGTATTTTTGTGAGAATTATGGTAAGAAACGCTATTAGTTGAAAGTTATTCTCATTTTTTATTGCATAGCTAATATATCTTGCTTCATGTTGTATTTTTAAGAAAAACAATGTTTTCAAAATCATAGCTTTCATCATGTCGAAGCAAAAGTCAACATCTGACTTGATGAGAATAACTTTTATGAATACTTAATCAATATATAAGAAGTTGATATGTTAAATAAATCTCTTGAATGTTTTTTTTTTTTTTTATGTAGTGCATCTGTTTATGCAAAACTAACACTACGTAAGTACACGTGTTGCAAATCACGTAATAAAGTGTAAGTAAAATGTTGATCCCATGAGAATAATTTTAACAATAATTAGCCATGCGAAACAATACAATAAAATAAAATCAATTAATTGGTGAAGTGCGTACTTAAATAATTAAAACAATAAATAAATAAATAAAGGAGAGGTTTGATTTATAAAGAACTATTTCGGAATTGGTTTCCCTCATTATATGAGTTTTATTACAATTGCTCTAGGAGGATACAACAATCAGTTAAGTGACTTCAAATTTTCTATACTATCAAGTTTCATTCGAATTGTTTGACAACTTTCTTCATATTTTTTATTAAGATTTTTGAAAGATAAATATTTAGAAAATTTAATTTACTATTATTCTAATGTGTCATGTGATTCCAAACAAAATGATGTATAAATGTCGTCCTCACATAATTCAATATTAGCCTTAAACTTCATAGTTACCGATAAGTATCAGAGGAATGTAAATAATTATTTATGGCTATCGACATTGAATAAATTAAACAATTGATGGATATTGAATTATTCAACCAAATTGCATAAGAAACTTTAACAAAAAAATAACTTCACATAAGTTGGTACTCTCTCTTTCTCACCACAAGAAGAATTAGTCCATAATTAGAATAGAAATCAACATGATTATTCCAGAAATTTTCAGAAGAAAAGAAACAGAAAAATCAAATAAATTCCTCTCTATAATTTAATGTTGTTCAATGCTGTAGCATCGTTTGCGTATAGATTATTGCTGTGATGAAAAGAAATTTATGCATAGAAAACTCAAGGCTCTTTTTGTTAGTTTCCTCCGACCATCATTGCCAGAAAGCTCCCTCCGTTCTGCGCTGAGGCATCACCTCCTTGTGGTTAACTTCTTCTCTTGAAATCCACTTCCGTTTTAGTCAACAAAAACTACCTCATTCTAGGGTTTCTCCTCTTTTTTACATAGCTACTGTGTCCCCCATTTAAATGGATTCTAATCCCTATTGCTTCTTCCAAAATCTTGGTTCTCTCTCTCATCAACATTTTTTTCTTTAGCCACTTGTCATATTTGATTTTGTTTCCTTGTTTCCTTCCTTCTAAATATGATAATTTCTTTCTTGATTCAAAATTCAAATTACTCATAAGTCTGATCATTTACACATAAGAAAAACTATAAAATTAATTATTTCCCGTAAATAGATAATGCTAAAGCATTCTATAGCAATTGTCATAAAATTACGCCACACATCATCGAGTTCAAACATTTTTAATACAAAATATTCATGGATAATAACTCTTTTTCAAGAGTTATCAAACCCCCAACTTTGAATCATTGCTCGTCCTCTATTGATGCAAAATAAAAACACTTAAAGAAGTGAGAAACAAGAAAACTCATGCTAACAACATTAAAAATTCTATATTCTCAAGATTGCTTTCAAATCTTAATTAATGAAAATTCTAACTTTCTTAATATTCACATAAATATTCATCGGGATTATTCTCCAAGTAATTGTTTTCCAAAATGTGTGTGCATGTCATACATTAAATATTTCTCAAACTTTCTAAAGTTTTCTTAAATCATGCTAAATTTAATGTTTTATAGACTAATTCTATGAACTTTATCTACTAACTCAAAAAATAAGAAACTAATAATTCAACAAATTATTATAAGTATTTGGGGGATTTTCTTTTCATTTGTTTAGATTCTTTATTGACTTCTCTTTAAGTCATACTACCTTTTGACGCGATTGACAACATTGGTGATGAAGGCCTCCGGCTACTCAGTAATATCACTATTAAGAGAAAAATACTAATATAAAACATTAAGATATAGAGAAGTATAGTCAACAATATTGCGATGGAGTTCCTCCCAAAGTTCTTCTAATTAAATTTCACTAATTAAGTATCCAAAAGGCTTACTCAAGATTGAAAGTAGATAAATGAATCACAAACTTTATTATTATTATTTTCTTCCTTTTTTTATAATTCCCCCAAACTTATTTTATTTTGTATAAATCCTTGGTGTCTAATTCCCTCTTCTTTTATATTGAGTGTTCATATTTCTAAATATAAAACTTTAAATTATAACAAATCTAATATTCCTTGGGTTTTTTTAAGAAAATCTTAATGTGTAACCTTTGTGTGGAGGGAAATTGTCAGAAAGGGAATATTCCTAAATTATATCCGTTAAATACAACTATTGGAAGTTTCAAAGATTAAAAATTTTAAGGAATTTGAATAACCATAGAACTTGGATTTGTAATTTTGTAGAAAAAGTTTTATTAACCGCAGAGAACCAAAATATGATATTTAATAGTGACTTAGAGCAAACTAATTCTTACTAAATCTCCACCCAAACTTAAAAGTAGTGGTGTCCCCATTGCTCCAACATTATAAAGATTCAAAAATATATTAAGTCAAAAATAGAGAGAATCTTAGGACTTCCCTGATTTAGTGGCCTTTGATTCTTATGATTCTGCATCTTGTTCATTCTCATCAGACCTTAGTGGTTAGCAAATTAGAAAGATAAATTTTGGAATTGGGTAGCTTGGCTAAGAGTTATGTTGCTTAAAGCTTTAAGGATTTATGATGCTGGAGCATGCTGCAGCATCTACATTTATTTTAGAAACATTAAAAACTAACATTCAGATTGCAATTTAACTAAATAAAGGATATAAAATATTGGGTTGCCTGCTAAAAGCACTTGTTTTTTAGTCTGACGGCCCAACTAATTCCCTTTTTTTTTTCAATCTGGATCTATCAAAAAGGTGGAAGTTTCATCCTTCTCCAATGTTACTTCCTATAAAGAATTGTTATCTCCTGCCTTATCTTTATTTTCATCATCTGATAGTGTATATATTGTTCATATGTATGGTCCCATTCTTTGGCTATCACAAAAATTCATAACATCTACAGTTGCACATTCTTCAATGTCATCTAGAAACTTCATGGTTTTTGGAACATTAAAAGTGACTTGTTGATCATTCACCCTAATGGTGAGGTCTCCTTTTTGAACGTTGATTAATGTCCTTCCCATTGGTAAAAATGGCCTTCTAAGAATAATCAAGATTTCGTGATCCGCTTCATAGTCAAGAATAATAAAGTTGATTGGAAAAATGAAGTTATCCACCTTGATCATTACATCCTTGATTTTTCCTTTTGGACGAGCTTATGAACGATTTGCCAACTGAAGAGTGACAATGATGGGACACCAAGTTCTTGAATATAGAAATGGACATTAAGTTTATATTTTTGCTCCAAGATCATGATGTAATCCAAGGACCCATGAAAAGCCAAGTCATGACAAATGGCCAAAATCCATTGTAAAACATCAGAGGACCAATGACGAGATCATGGACAAAGAAGATGGTAAAAAATATACTTGTTTTTTTCAAGAAAATCCAAGTTATAAAACTATCAAATGTCAAGCAAAGACCCATGATGATGCTAAGTATGAAGGAAGAATCAACGGAGGATCAAGGAAGGATGGAAAGCAAGCAAATGTCACTAAATTGTAAAAAAGAGCTGCCCAAATCTCTAGTGTGCACCACGCAGCCAACACATCATCAGCGAGCCTCGTCAGCATGCGCATTCTACGAATCTTGCTCCCCATCAGCGCACGCTGCCCAAACCAGCCCAGCGCCCATCATCCAACCCTCTCCCACCCCCTAATCTCCACACACAATTCTGCCCAACCAGCATGCTCGCCTACGTGCCCACTGCTTGCCTAACCTGACCCATTGTGCCCACCGCGGCCACCACCCACTAAAACCCTAGATTTTTACTTTCTTTTATGTTTTTTATTCTTTTTACTATGTTTCTAGATTTAACCTAATTTTTCTTATTTAAACGAGTGTAAGCCCTCATTGGAGGAAGAACTTTAATGAATGAAAATTGAGCTTATGCTTTGTGTGAGATTCTTTGGAATTCTCTTCTTGAGTTCTTATTGAAGAACTTAATCTTCTTCAAGTGCTTACTTGATAAGATTGAACTTGATAGCTTTGGTTCAACCAACAAGTTTATTTCGGGTCAAGCACTTATCCTTTGTTAGCTTTGGTTCAACCAACAAGTTTGGTTCGGGTCAAGCTCCTATACTCTTGAATCTCAAAGGTGTGTTTGTGATTTTTTTGCATTGTTGTCGGGTCTCAGATTCTCTAATGTCTTACCAAAATATTTGCTTCCAATTGTGCATGGGATAGTGAAGCTACCATGATCCTTCAGCTTAGGAGGTAATTGATTCTATAATATATAGTTGATTTCTTTTGTAATAGCCATCGTTTGAAACTCACCAAATCTTCTCTTTTTCAACAAAATATCCTTCATAAATTTAATGTAGTTCAACATTTGCTCTAATGCTTCAACCAATGGTATATTAATGCGGAGTAGCTTTAGAACATCCAAAAACCTTTTGAACTGCTCATCTTGGTGTTGTCACTCGAGTCTTTGCAGAAATGGTGGAGGAGGTTGTTCTATTTGCTATTCTGTGACTCTTTGTTGTGGAAATGCTATAGCATCTAGATTTTCAGCACTGTTTTTCTGAGATTGTGAGTTTTCATTCACTATTGTCTCTTTTCTGAACTTCTGTATTTTTCATCGCCAAACCCTTCTACTTTTCCACTCTTTCAACTCTCTGCCATTCCTCAAGACAATGCCCTTGGAATGTTCTTTTCCTTCTCTTTGTGGTATTTTGGAGGATAGGTTGTTGTTGGTCTGTTCTGGGATGCCACATTATGTTGTTGATAGTTCCACTAAAAGTTTAGGTGATGCTCCCAACTAGGATTATAATTGTGGGAGTATGGATTGTTATTTTTGTTTTAACCCACATAAGTCACTAATTCTGGGTTCGTAAGGCATAGTTAATATAGTAATGGGATTCTCCATAGAAAATGCATGAGATTTCTCTTGATGTTTAACCAGTTGAAATGTTAATTGTTTTGATGGTATTATCCAGTGATGAAATCTTGCCAGTAAGTGCTGTAAAGGCATCTAATTCATGTACACTAGCCACACGTTCATTCATTTGTATTCTCTTTGATGGCCAGTGGTAATTGTCAATTCTCATTTTCTCCAATAGCTCATAAGCTTCATTGTAGGATTTTGATGGAATGGTACCATTATCAATGGCATCAATAATTGATCTTGTGTGTCCAAAGAGTCCACTATAAAATGTTTCCAATTGAATTTAATGTGGAATTCCACAATTTAGGCACTGTGTCAATGCTCTTTGAATTTGTCCCAAGCCTCATATAATGATTTGCCATTGCATTGTTGAAAACTCATGATATCATTCTGTTGGTTTTTAGGTTCCCTCGCACGGCGGAGTTACTGATGTTCACAACAACGGTAACGTGCGTAACCTATGTATCATGAAAAAAACAATTTTATCATGAACATAAAAATGGATCGTTGTTATAATATATTAATAATAATATGTATTTAGATCTAATCTAAAAATAAAGAATGTTACCTTTGTAGCTCACTTCACACGGGTACTAAATCAACCGTCGATCTTCTCCGCCAATCCTCCTTACCTCAAATAAGCACGTGTGGGCGTGATGAACGAAACAAGATAACACTCAATTTATGATAGATCGTATTCTCAACACATGAGACGATCTATTTGGATTTAGAAAACAATTTTCTAAAGCCAACATGGAAGACAAAAATTTTCTCTCAAAATGGATTTCTTTTTCAAAGATTTCAAAAACTCAAAAAACTCTTTTGCTAATGAAATTTGACCTCTATTTATAGTGGTATTTCTCCATAATGGCCATTATGGCATTTAGAGAAAAAACCCTATAAATTCCTCATTACATTTATAAAAATGTTATGAAAATCAAAAGTCTTTTCACCATATTTCAACACTTGGCACATTTAAGTTATAACACATTTATAACAAAAATGTTATGGGAAATAAAAGGTCATTACATTAAATCAAATTTGACATTAATTCAAATTTGACAAAATCCATTTTAAAAACTATTTTTAAAAGTTACTTTATATTTATTACTTTATTTAATAATCAATAATTCAATTTGTTTCATTTAATGAAACATAACAAATATATTAACTTTGACAACTTTTGTCATTTTGTCTTAATTAATTGAATAATCAATAATTCAATTATTTCATCTAATGAAAAAATAATAATAATAAACTTATTATTGAGTGTATTAAATAATTAATTCATAATTAATTATTTAATCTTATTTGTTCATTTTTCTATTATTCGAATAATGATAGAAGGTGACAAAGGGACCGATGGACATATAGTTTTAAGCTCTAATAATATTTTGTTAACTAATATAAACTCTTTATATTAATTAACATAATTATTAACTCTAAACTAATTCCACTAAATACTTAGAGTTGCACTCTCAAAACTATAGAGTATTTTTACTTAAAGTAATGTCCATTGATATAGTCATTACATATGCATTAACCCTCCATTTAGATTCGCAATAGGGCTAGGTTTATCATCCGTTAACCTCTCATATTGCTTCTTTATCCTTGACTACTATTAGTTCTTAATTGAATAATTAATTCATAACGATTATGAATTGCGCGCTAATTATTCAATCCTTGAACTAACAAATAAGGGAATCTATAGAATGGATTTCATTGTATCGATATTAACATTCTCAGCTATTCATTTTAATTTAGTCCCAATATACAAGGTATACGAATCGTAACTTGTACAAAACTTTACCGAGTAAATCAAAGAATAAATTAAAACAAAAATAGGAGTTTATTAAATACAACGAATTAAGATCATACATATATGACCATCATTATGATAAAATTAATTGTTCTATATCTAACGAAAATTATTAGAACAATGTAATTATATCTGGTTCAGTCCTATATAATCATATTATATAAAACATATTTATCTTATGTCACTACATATTTAGTCGGGATATGACTATACATTCTTAATGAGATAAACTATGTTTATGACTATGAACTATTTGAAGATTCCATACTTCAAATATAAGTCATGGACATATATACAATATGTTAATATATACAATATATATGTTAGCATAAATATATACTATATATATGTTAATATAAAGTTAGCATAAATAACCAAGGAATTTTCTATGAATTTTATAAAACATATTATAAAATGTTAACATAATATCAATCAATATAAATTTATTCATATATTACAAAAGTGTTCTATTACATTTGCTTGTTGGGCATATTACTCCCAACTCATTCCTCATTTTAGCATTCTTAATAGGTGGGTGATATTTCATTATAAACTTTCTTACCAGTTCTCCCCACGTCATAATGGAATTTGAAGGAATTGAGTTCATCCATGCACGTGCTTGTCTTTTAAAGAATATGGGCACAACATCAGTCATAAAGCCTCTGCTAGTACTCCCAAGAAATTAAACGAGTCACTCACTTCCACCAAAACTGTGAGATGATGATGTGAGACTTCTGTAACTACCCCACTAAGTTGTCCAACAGTTTAAAGCATTTGAAACATAATAGGTTTGAATTCAAATTGTAATGCTTGTATATTAGGTCAAACTATTCTAGGATTTAGATAATCAAGGTCAAGGATTACAAAATCTTGTATAGGTCGATCCCTGTCATCAATATATTCATTTCTTTCTTCCTCTTGATTATCCATGTTTTCTTCTATAAAGACTTGCTCTTGCTGTTGCTATCTTTTTCTTGTTCAGAATGACCTATCTACTTTTGGATCAAATGGGACAAAATCCTGATTGATCCCGTCACACATAAATAAATAGGTACCTTGAAGAAGGCAGGAAATGTAAAATTTGAAAATATAACTATGTTTTAACAAAGGTAAAAATTATTATTATTTTTTAGCAATGGCGCCAAAGGGGCTCCAAAAACTTGTTTGTACAAAACTAACATTACACAAGTGCACATGTCATAAATTAAGTAATAAAGTGTAAGTAAAATATTGATCCCACGAGGATAATTTTAACAATAATTAGTGATTTGAAATAATAAAATTAAAAAAAATCAATTAATTTGTGAAGTGCGTGTTTGAATAATTAAAACAAAAAGTAAATAAATAAATTAGAGGTTCAATTTATAAAGAATTGGTTCCAAATTGATTTCCTTCCTTATGTGAGTTTTAATACAATTGTTTTAGGGTGCTACAACGATCAACTAAATGACTTAAAATTTCCTAAACTATTAATTTTTCTTTGAATTGCTTGACAACTTCCTTAATATTTTTCATCGAGACTTTTGAAAGATAAATATTTAAAAATTTTAATTTAGCATTATTCTAATGTGTCATGTGATTTCAAACAAAACGATGTGTAAATTTTGTCATCACACAATTCAATATTAGCCTTAAAATTCCTAGTTATTGATAAATATATGTAATACCCAAGAAGTTTGCATGATCAATTATAATGAGACAATTGAAAATTTAAATAAATTAATTATTGTCTCAATTGGAGAATTTTAATGAAGAATTTAAAATGTTAGAATTATTAAAAAAGTATTGGAATTAGGGAAGTTAAAATAAATGATTTTATTTTATAAATAATAAAATAAAATAGAAATTGTTGAGGAATTAGGAAAAGTGAGTGTATTAGACTTAGTAAAAAATAATGTATAATAATCCATTGTAAGGAAATATTTAATTATTAGGTTAAGTTTATATTTTTTATTTTTGAATTCAGGAAATATCATGTAAGGAAGGACCAGATGCAAGATTGACTGCTGGATGTGATATGGGAATGGATGAGATCAATTTAGATGGAGAAAGATGATTCTGTGGGAGTGTTTGCTGCTTGGGTATGAGAGGATATTGGACCGTAGGATTAAATTAGTGGAAGAAACGTGAACCATTGAATTTGAGAATGATGCTTCTGCAGAAGAGTTGGACGCCTGTAATATCTTGAATTTTTGTGGAGCTAAGCACATGGCTTAAGTGATGATTTTGGGGATATTGGAGCTGAATTAGACAATTTAAGATATTTGTCAAAAGAAACATATTGGAAGAGGTGAACCATGATACCTCAGATTATATTCATAATAGCTTAAGGAAAGATTTAGATTATTGGAGAATTGTTTGAAGATATTTGAAATTAGGTAGGATGATAATAAGACTGAATTAGTGAGTGATAGTTAGTGAAATTGGAGATGATGGATGAAAGTTTTTTAGTAAGAGAAATTATATTTGGTTATAGTAAGGTTGAGAATAATAATGTTTTTAACAATTATGGGCATATTGAGTTTAGTAAAAAATAATGTGAAGGAAGAATCTTGGACAATATATTCTTATGTATGAAAGGATAAATCAAGGATAGTTTGGGTAATTTGGAAAGGTGGTTTATGTTTTATTAAATGAAATATATATATGTAGAAGGAGTAACAATTCAGTTGATCCTGAAGTAGCGGCATGGTCAAATTATATTTAGGACTTAGTTTAATGGGTTATAGTTTGTGGTAATTATATGAAGACATAATATTACAGAATTGTAATATTCAGTGAATATTTAGAATGACGGATGGTTGGTTGGAAATTGGTGGTTGATCATCCACTGAAGAAATCAATAGACCGGAAGCAAGAAATGTTTTGGATGGTTGGCTGTCATTCGCCCAAAGGAAACAATCATCAGGCATGATCAACTAGAAATTTGATAAGTCATCTTAAAAATGTTAAACTGACGCCTGAAGATGGAATGAATCGTTTGAAGCGTCTAGACGATTTGGTGTCCTTCCTTTGGCCTTCCACATTCTTTAGATGTTGAAGAGACATTGGTTGTAGTCTATAAATAGTGGGCGATGGAGTGAAGTAGAGAGTTTTTGGAGAAACAATGGGGAAATTCTAGTGGAATTTTTTGAGAATAGCAGAGAATGGTTTTGGAGTTTTGGTTAGAGAAAGAGAGACGTTTCTGTGAGGGTCTGAAGGAGAAGACCATGAGTGAGACTTGTGAGAAATTGGAGTGTGATAAATGGAGGAAGATATCTGAGGCAAGTTATTCTCTATAGTTGTTCAGGTAATTCGATCTTCACTCATGTTTTCTTAAGGGTTTGATTAGGAGTAGGGTTTGTTGTTGTGTGGTTCTTGATATGCTCTCTATATTTGTTTATGTGCTTTCGTTAGTGGTCTCCCTTTGAATAAATCTATTCTTTGAGCATGAATCCGTAATTGTTTTCCCTGATAAATCATTTGCTTACAGTGCAACCCTGAATAAATGAGTTTGTGATATTCCTTAAGAGATTTCCTGATTCTGTATCATTTCCTTGATTATTCCTTGTAAATATTGTTTCTGTGATAGATTATTGCTTAGGTTTTTCTTTGCATGATTTGCTCCTATAGTCTAGACGTGAGTTAACCTGTAGATTTCTTACTCCATTAATGAACTATCGATTTTGTTGTTCAACTTGGATTAGTTGTTTTCTGCAATTTTCATATCTCTGTGAATGGTTTTAGTTCATGGGTTTCCTGTTGTCGGGTTGTTGAATCTGTTATTAGTCAGTTACGTAGAAATGAGGTTTTACGTGTTTACTTGACTCCTAGATTGGTTCTCTACAAGAATAGACTGTTGATATAATACATCTATACCTTTGTGAATTGTTCCTCCTTGTTAGTGAACCTGTCCCTTGAGAATGAATTAGTTTTTTAATCTGTTAATAGCATAACTTTGAAGAAATAAGTTCTATGTATTCCTTAGAGTTGTACACTCCTGTTTTGATGAAATTTTGAAGTGAAGATGCTTACTATTGGATATATATACTCCATATATTGTCACTATTAGTTTTAGGATAATTAAAAAAATGTTGGGTAGTATGTAACTTGTTGAGGATAATGCTATGGAGAGAATTAAGCTCCGTTTAAGTTGTAGTTAGGGATAATAATAATCATTGAAGTGTTGGATTTATAACCTGTAGATAGATGATAGTTTTTGGAGGATTGTTATTGATAAGTGAAATATCTATCTCATTGTGAATAGGAATTGAGGAGAAAAAACTTAAGTGCTAACTCGCTAAAGCTAAGAACTCTAGGTAAGTAGTACTGCATGTGTTTTTTCTGAAATGACCTACATCACGAAAATTAAGGTTTTCGATGCCTGCATTTACTAGATGTATAAGTAATGTTATATTTGGAAGATGTACTGCTGATTGATTGTTTGGTGTGAATTGTATGTTTATTAGTATAGCTTATGTTATGTTTGGGAGATGTACTACAAATTGATTGTATAGTGTGAATTATATGTTTATTAGATTTAAGTTAAGTTCTTTAGTTAGGAATGAATCATGTTTTATAGGTAAGGTAGATGAACATGTTAGATAGAATTGTATGCTTGCATCACTGTTCCAAATGCACACGAAAATACAAACATAACTAAATTAAACAGAATAGAATGAATAAATGTAAATGGGCGCTTTCTTCGTGAGTTTGAATATTAAAGAGGTTGCTTTCACGTGGAAACAAATCCGTGCGGATGAGTTCAGATACTAAAGAGGTTGCTCTCACCCAACGGGAGGGCGAGTTTGGATACTGAAGAGGTTGCTCTCATCCAATGCGTCACTGAAATAGAAATGGAAAAACATAAACATAAATAGTTTAAGTTCATAATGATGGAATAAGATCACCATCATGATACAAAGTTCACCGTTGCGATTGAAGTTCACCGATCTGGTTTAACTTCACTAGTAAGGTACAAGTTCACCGCTAGAATATAAGTGCACCGATGTGGTTTAAGTTCACCAGTAAGGTACAAGTTCACCGCTAAAATATAAGTTCACTGATCTGGTTTAAGTTTACCAGTTAGGTACAAGTTCACCGCCAGAATACACGTTCACTATTATAGTATAACATTCATCACTATTTTATAAAGAGTAATGTAATAATGAACATTGAAAACTATATGTGTTTTAAAAAGCATTGCATAAGCACTTTTATTTTTATAATCTTTATTGAGCGTTAGGCTCATAGTTAAGTCTTGTGATGTAGATATGCATAGGATCGAGGATAGAAGCAGTTGACGAGGCATTTGTACGTTGTGGGCTTGACGGCTGGTTAGGCTAAAAGACTAAAGAGGAAACGTTATGATTGGTAATAATGTTTTTAAAGAAAGTGAACCTTAATTATAGTAATTGTTCTATTAAGAAAGTTTTCAATTATGTTTCAATTTCTTTGGCTTTGTAAATACAAGTCTTCTGCTGTTGTAAATGTTTTAAAGTTATAAAGCTTTACATTATGTATTTTAAGTAATAAATGGTTTAACGAAAAGAAGTTTGTTTATATACTTCTTATTTAATATAGTTTTCAAATGAAAAGCCTTCTGCTGTGATTTAAAAAGAATTTTTTTTTTCAAAATCATAAGTTTTAAATTGTAAGAAAAATCAGAATGTTATAACACCGCTTGGACGCGGAAGGGTGTTGGATCATTTGATTGGTTCAACCGAGAGATTGTGAACCGTTGCATTTAGAAAAAATTCTTTTGTGGAAGGGAAAGATGTCATTCAGTAGGAGTTAAGTAAATAGGGACGTCATCGTTTTATGTTTTTGTGTGTTTTCGTGGCTGTGTTTATGTCTGTGGCAGTGTTTTAGGGAAAAAAAGGAGTCGTTTTGATTAGTGAGTCACATTATCATTGTTAGAGTGGAAGTGTTCACTTCTGTGAAAGGGAAGGTATCTGCGACAAGTTTTGGACAAAGTAAAACATCGTCGTTGGATTTAATAGATTTCGCATTGACACTGGTGTCCACGGGAGCATTGGTGTACACAAAAGGGATTTTCACAATGGATAAGCACAAGTGACAGACGGCGATTGATGAACAAACTTCTAGATTGGAGTTTTCACGGAAGCATTAGCTTTAGTAGAAGTGTTAGCGACCAAGAATACAAGAGTTAGGGCTAACGTGGTTGTTGGTCATTGGATGTCTGAGCTGTTGCGGATGTCCCCAGTGGGTGTTCCGTCCACTATAGCTCGGGCAAATTTCAAATAAGTTAGTTTTCCAGATTTCTTGCAAGCTACTATTCGATCTTTAAATTATTTAAAAAAATATAAAATTAATATACTATTTCCATGATATTTTCTCTTGCAAAATTCTTTTTTTATGGATCTATAAATTGAAGGGTTGGGTCGAAACTCTAATTACCCTAGAGTCACAAGGATGTGTGAACCACTCTCTCAAGCTCTTGGGTAAATCTTTCTTCAAGTTTCTCAAGATAGGTTTGTAATATCTTGAATTTTATTGTATGAATTGTCATAGAATTGATGTGTGATGATTAAAGGTAAGGATTAACTTGTATTAAAGATGGATTAATGAAAATAAGGATGGATTAAAGGATTGAGGGTTTTGTTTAATAAGTGTAACTTTAGGATGGGGAGAGGATGTCCACATGTGTAAATGAAGGCCTAGATTGGACGACCGGAGTCAAAACTTGAGACTCTCGAGTAGATTTGTGGTTGCCCGACATTAAATTTGTGGTTGTCCAACATTAAATTTGTGACAGATTGCAAATTGTGGCTCTCGAGTAGATTTGCAGTCACTCAAAATTGAATTTGTGGTCAACTAGAATTGTGAAAAAAGGCAATAATTGAGTTTCAAGTAGGTTTATATCGACCAAAAATGAAGGAGTAATTGACCTGAAATGCGAAGAGTTTTCTGAATTAAGATTTCGTGTCATGTTTTAGTGAGAGGCAAGGTGGTTAGTTAGCACTTAAATGTTGGAGGAAGGAGACACCTCCTCACTATCTAACTCTTGCTGATTTAAGGGCCATTTCCTCTAAAAATTGAGAGAAATCGTGAGAGAGAAAGAGGAGAAAAGAGGAACACTTGGGGAGAAGAAGGAATTTTCAGAGAAAGAGCTCTCAACCCTTTGAAGGTAAAAAATAACTTTGCTATGACTTAGAAGAACTTTAATTGTATGTAGGTGAGAATTTATTAGAGGAAAGTGATAAAAAGCATGAAAAATGATAGAATTGCACAATTTTGATGTTTGGAGATTAGAGATGATCTTAATGACCTTGTAAGTTAAAGAGGAAGTATTATGTGATAATGGATATCTCACGTTAAATATGGACTTTAGAATAAATGAATTTGGTTGAGTATGTTGTAAATTGAGGTTGCTCAAAGTTTGATAAAAGATGTAAGTGTATTCAAGTAAAAAGGGTTAAGTAATATGCACTCTATTGTTTAAGTATTACGTTTAAAATAAGGTGTTTGATTGAGTAAAATAGGAATTATGTATGTTATTAGTTTTTACTATGTGAGTGGATAATAATATGAGAATTGACATATTTTAGGAATTGAAGATCGAAGGGAATAAACCAAGACATTGTGCCAAGACATTAAGGTAAGTAATGAATTTAAGTATTTGCTTTTGGACTACATCACAAGACTTAGCGTAACATTCCAGTTATTCTTTCAATTTAAAACTCAAGATTTTTGAAAACTTTTTCCTTTAAAATCACAACGGAAGACTTTTCAATTGAAAACTAGCTTAAACCCGAAGTGCATAAATAAACTCTTTTTCGTTAAACCATTTATCACTTAAAACATATCGTACTGTAAAACCTTTAAACATTTACGACAGCGGAAGACTTGTATTTACAATACTAAAAGAATTAAACACAATTCAAAAACCTTCTTAATAAAACGAAATACTATAACAAAGGTTTGTTTTTCAAAAACGTTATTGTCAAACATTACATTTCTTCTTTAAACTTTTCAGCCTAATCAGCCGCTAAGCCCGTAACGCACAAATGCCTCATCAACTGCTGCTATTCTTGATCTCTTACATACCTACATCATAGGAGGAATAATGAGCCTATTGCTCAGTAAGGAATATAATCATGAAATACAACTGTAACCTCTATAACAACTCTATATGATTAAGGCTAATACATTTGTAAGTTGAGTGAGAGCAACGTCTTTAATCTCTAAACTCACTACTTGGATTCGCTTTTACATGAGAGCAACCTCTTCAGTCTCCAAACTCAATAAAAATAGACCCACCTACATTTACATTCATTACTGTTTGGGTGAGAACAATCTCTTCAGTCTCTGAACTCACCACTCGTTGAGTAAGAGCAACCTCTTCAGTCTCTGAACTTACTCAAACGAGCTGTTTCTACGTGTGAGCAACCTCTTAAGTCTCCGAACCCACGTAGAAACACCATTATTATCTTCATTATTAGCCCATGAAATGCATGACATACATTCTATTAACATATCTACATGAATGTCAAACACAATAGTTCATATATTGCAAATAATACTACAAACAATTAACAAACATTACTATGCTTCAACTATAACATTAATATTAAACACGTTCCTATTACACTATAACTTCATACATCAAATCTTCTATCCTTCACGTATTATTTCTAACTTAGTCTTAAACAGTATAAGCACTATCCTATGGTATCCACTACTTGAATATGAATTGGGGACCTATACTAATTAACTATATTATTATTATTCTAACTTTTCTATATCATAAACCATCATCTTAGAAAACCATTTTCATCACAACTATTAGTAAACTAATGTCGGAATACAACCTATCCAGATAACCATCACTAAAGACTAACATAGCAATTTAAACAAAAACCCTACTCCTGCGATGTAGGTTATTTCAGACAAAACACAAGAATTATTCCTTAAGTGGAGTCCTTAGCTTTACGAAATTGGCACATAATAAATATTTTCTTCTACAATATTTCGATCACAGCTTTTCACGTCCCTTTCTTTCCATCATAAATAATCCACAGATCAACCCTTCAAACTCTCAAACCTTTATTCAAAAACAAAGCAGCTCTTTCAAATTGTCTTTCTTTTATCTTCATTTACCGCAGAAGAAAAGATTCTCGCTAGCTCTCTTTCTACTCTTCTCCATCCTCCAAAATAACGCAGCAAGAGCAGAAAAACATTTCACAATATTTTTCTCTCTTAGACTCCCAACTCAAACTCCAGAGTCTCATGACAATATTTCTTTATCTCACTCTCTCGAACCATTTTGGTAGAGGTTTCCCATCGTTTTCCAACTCCTCAAACTCTGCTGCCTTCCATCCAATTTATAGACCTCCAACAATGTCTTTTCATCATCGTCTTGAAGATGGAAGGCCACTGGACGCATCCATTAATATCCAGATGCTTCAAGATGCAAACCATTCACTTTTACTTCGGTTATCATCCCTTCACTTAACTCTCATAAAAGGCCATTCGTCAGTGTCCCTCTAGTAGTCTTCTGAAGATAAAGAGATGACAATAGCAACATCCCATGCATCAGTGAAGTGTCGACATCGAAGACTCTCTAGTTCTAGTGACAATTTACATCTTCAGACGAGGTTTAAGATTTACGATTTATCGATTTTAATGAAGGACGATCGACCACCCTTCAGCCAAATGCCTGCACAATTCACATTCTCAATTGGTAGTTGATCACACCGGTAGATCGGTGATGAGCCATGAGAACGCCGTGATCGTCTGCAGTGTAATTCCATCTTTAGAGAGTATTTTGTCATAACTTGAAGTAAATCATATATATTATCCTATATATATAATTATATTAATATAACCTTATTATAACTACTTCTAATATTACTTCTCTTAACTCCAATTATCATCATCTAACTCTCCAATTTAATCTTGTACCACATAAATAAACCTCCTATCCAAAACCAACACTTGAATTGCCAAACTATTCAACTATCCATAAATTTATTCATTAATACTCAAAGTATATATTCTATAACTCCTCTTCCATCTTATTCTTTTATTAAATCCAATATACTCTAAAATATAATAGACCATATGATTTTAACCTCATTTTATCCAAGTGCATTTTCTCTTATTAATCCACTAATTGCCAATCACTGACGTAGTCCTAATATCATCTTTTTTAAATCCAAGTATCATCACCCATTCTCTAATAACCATAATTCTTTCTTTAAGCTAATTATGAACATAACGGGGTATCATAATTCACTTATTCCAAATACATTTTTGTTGACCAATATTTTTAAGTTGTCCAATTCAGCTCCTATCATCCCAAAATCATCACATAAGCCTTGCGCTTAGCTCAACAAAAATTTGGGATATTACACTTAGGATATGATTTATGTGCTAGATGTTAGGCTCTATACATGATAAGTTATATTCGAGGATTTGTTGTTTAAATTAAGTGCTAAATGCTATGCATAATTTTGTTGTTAGTTATAGTTATCATGTACATAATAGTTATGACTTGAGGATATGCTTTTCATGATTGTCTTAGGCATTGTTTTTTATGATTGTCTTAGGCATTGTTTTTTATGATTGTTTCATGTATTATATGGTGATAGATTCCTTGAGGATTTGATATATTGATGATAGGTGCATATGCATAGTTCATGCATTATTTTATGCATTGGGTTATGACTAATAAATTGTAAATGAAAAGAATAAACATAAATAGGCGATTGTGAGATGGGGTACTTTTCCCTTGTACTGTGGGTCTACAATTATTTGGACTGTTATATGACTGTACTAATAAATTGTAAATGAAAAGAATAAACATAAACAGGCGATTGTGAGATGGGGTTCTTTTCCATTATATGGTGGGTCTCCAATCATTTTGACTGTTATTTGACTATATTGATAAATTGTAAATGAAAAAAATAAAAGTAAATAGGCGATTGTGAGATGGAGTTCTTTTCCCTTATACTGTGGGTCTCTAATCATATGGACTGTTATTTGACTAGAAAAGAAAAGGGGAACGAAAATGCATGTTTTGATGAACCTACAAAGCATATGCTTATCATATTTATCTATGCAGTATGTTTTTTGAGGATTTGAGGTTATGTTTGGATATTCATTCCTTACTGATCATTAGACTCATAGTTTATGTCTTGTGATGTAGGTAATTGTGCTAGAAGAAGAAGGAAAATAGTAGTTAATGAAAGATTTATGCGGCGGGATATTGTGGTGGCTAAGCTAAATGAGAAAGGATAAAAGAAAAAAAGAAATATTTTAATTTATGAAATGTATTTGTAAGATGTATACTTTAAAGATTTAAAGAAAAGAAATTTTATTATGATCTATTTTCTTTTATTTCAAATGATTTTACGAAAAGTCTTTCGTTACACGTTTTGTAAAGGAAAAGAATTTTAAATCTAAACGTTTAAAATGATAAGGAAAATAGGGCGTTACAAGGTTTTCCTATAGTTTGGTTTCAGATGTTGTTCTTGGACTGTGAGTAATGATTAGGGTTATTTTTTATTAACTAACTCTTTGTTTATTTTAATGAAACTCAACATATGAAAGAGTTGGGATCGTCAAACCTTCATTAAAGATTTCTAGTAAGTGATGTTGATTGTGCTTGGCCTGCATCACAAAGTATTAGGATAAGGTAGAATTATGATGTTATTCTATGATGCCTACGATCATTGTTCGAGGATATGATGTATGCTGGTTGTTTACTATTTACATTGAGATATAACGATGGTGATTAGTTTACTATTTTCTGTTACTATTATGATGAGATGTGTTCGAGGATATGGTGTATGATGATTGTTTACTGTTTACATTAAAATATATTGTTGAGGATGTGTTACTATTTTTGTTACTATTATGATGAGTCATGTTTGAGATATGCTACTACTAGGGTCATATGTGCTAGATTTTATCTTTATGCTATGTATATGTTTCATGTATTTATGAAAAAAATTCTTTAAGAAAGATAAGAAACCATGAAAGACGAACCGACTAAGAAAGAATGGCTGTCCCACGTGAGGTGGACTTAATTATGTCACTCTCTCCCCTAGACTGAATTAACCATAACGATTGGATAGCAAAATGAAAGAAAAATAAAAAGAATATTAACTGAAAAAGACATGGTTTTTACATGTGCATCTCATAGTCATGTTTTTGTTATACATATTTTACTGAGCGTTAGACTCATAAGTGAAATTTGTGATGTAGGTAATGATGAAATTATTAAGAAACATGATGATAGAAACAATTGATAGCATGATTAGAGAGGAATTCTCATGGGCGAAGCTAAAACATTGTCAAAGCATAGTTGACTTGTTGGTGAGAATTGAAAGAAAGGAGGATTTGAATAATGTGTCACGAGCGTTTTATTAAAAATTATGTTTATTGTTCTTAGGATTTAAGTAAAAACATTTTATAAATATTTATGTTTATTTAAATGATGGGTTTTACTGAACTAGATTTTAAAAGAGATTTATTTTAAAAAGATTTTCTTTAAGATATCCATTGTACATTTTTCTAAAGACAGTTTTTCTATGAACAAATAGTTTTTTTGTTAAAAATTTTTTTTACACTATGGGGCATTATAGTATAAGAGGAATGAAAATAATTATTCATGTCTATGAATATTGAATAAATTAAATAACAAATTTTAACAAATAAATAGCTTCACATAAATTGGTACTCTCTCTTCCTCACCACAACAAGAATTAGCCATAATTAGAATAGGAATTAACATAATTATTCCAGAAATTTTCATATGAAAAGAACCAGAAAAATCAAATAAAGCATTCTCTGAATGTTGTTTGATGTTGCAGCAATGTTTACGTCTAGATTATTGTCGTGATGAACAAAAATTTATGCACAAAAAACTCTAGACTCCCTTCATCAGTTTCCTCTGACCGTCCTTGCTAGAAAATTCCCTCTGTTTTACCCTGACTCGTCTCCTCCTTGTGGTTAACTTCTTCTCTTGAAAATCCACTCTCTTTGGGTCAGCAAAAACCACCTCTTTCTAGGGTTTCTCCTCCTTTTTATACAACTTTTGCGTCCCCCATTTAAATTGATTATGATCCCTATTTCTTCTTTCAAAATCTTGGTTCTCTCTCTAGATTTACTTCTTTAGCCACTTGTCATATTTGATTTTATTTCTTTGTTTCCTTACCTCTAAATCCGGGATTTTCTTTGTGGATTCAAAATTCAAGTTAGTCATAAGTCAGATCATTTACCTATTATATCACAAGAAAAATTGTAAAATTAATTATTTCCCATAAATAGATAATGTTAAAGCATTCTATAGCAATTGTCGTAAAATTAAGCCACACATCGCCAAATTCAAGTATTTTTAATACAAAATATTCATGCATAATAACTCTTTTTCAAGAGTTATCAACGACATATTGAATGAGGAAGAGATAGTTAACGTCTAAGGAAGGGACTCACTTGTGACTTTTGGGTGGATCCAAGTAATTCACTTTTAATCCTTTATGTAGTATTTTTTCCATTGTCAAACCACTTATAATATATAGTTTTAATTTCAGATACACCCAAAGCAAACATATTTCATGTCATCACTTGACCTACACACCCATTATGGCTACCAACAGATGTTATAAGAGGCGATTGCAATTGTCATAGCTCCTATAGATAAAAATGATATATTTTCTCACACTTTGCACCTTAATCATTGTGCATATAAATTACATACTAATTTAGCTCTTCCTATTTCAACCCACACAACATATTTCAACTCATAGACCCTATTGGCATGTCGGTTATTCACAGATGTCAACAGAGCGGATTCCATGCTCATCGATGTCACGACTCGGAGGTGGACATAACAGAAAAGTTGAGTCAAGCAACCCGATCCTCAGAGAGCCCTAATCACCTAGCCCAAGGCTTGGTTTTCAGCGGAAGTCTTAATATAAAAATAATTCCAAAACCCAAAACAAATGGGCTAGGGGTCACAGAGTGATCAACAAGAGTTAAAGATAATGTAAAAATAACAAATAGAAAAACACTATGTATTAAATGAAGCCATTCAAGACCACGACAAATTTAATAAAACTATTACAAGAAAGAAAAATCTTAATCGAGGACAACAAGGAGACACTAGGAGAAAACCCAAATCCAAGGTAACTAGAACTCGTATGTCACACTAGAGCACCATGAACTAAAACTAAGATAGAGTGGTCATTGGAGTGAGTGATTAACACAGTAATGAAATCTATAGTAAATGCAATGTATGAGAAAGCTAATTTTACATTTTTTAGAAAAACATGGTTAAATGTATCTTCTTATCGTACATGAACTTTTAAATCACATTTAAAAACCACTTCATCAATAGTAATAAAAAACAGGGCTCAAGGGCCATCGATGAGGCTTTTTGCAAAACACGCTGTATATATAGACAACTATAGCATAAAATAGGCCTACATTGTTTTTCATCTAAAAACATCATCAGTGAAAAGGGATGGTCACACAAGGACCCATCTGGCACACAACATAGGAAGGTGGTCATCTGTCAATTGCAACACCTCATGAGTCTGAAGAAAATGGTGTCTGTAGTCTGGAGTCTAAGTGACGACACCATACGTATAATGAACAACAAGATGACTAAACACCCTGATCATATTTAGGGATTCAAAACCCAAGAGTGCGTCAACACCATCATATTACCCATTTCAACTTTAGGGATTTGAAACTCAAGAACATGTCACCAATTCCCTAATACCCATTTTGCATGTGCACACAAGCAATCTTCACATAGTAGAAGTTGCATGAGATAGCCTCGTGATGCTTTGATACCAAGACTGCTCAAAGCATCAAGATGATTCATCCACCTAGATATATAGATAACGAAAAATCAAAATACCATGTACGACAAATTAAACGTTAGAAAATATATGTACATATACATAAAAATAGACGTGTTGTTGAACAGTTTCCGTCGAATTTTTATATGTGGCAATGCCATTGTGATATCTCTTCTACTTAGGACTGTTCGACCATGGGGCTCATCAATCCCTTACTCCTTGTTTTCAAGGCCTTTCTAGTCATCTCTTTATTGGTGGTGGCAAAATTGGATCCTTGTTTATTTCATACCATATGTGTTTGCCATTGAATGGCGGGACAAAGTGAGAGTACATCCTTATGTATGTTTTCCTGTGATACCATACATGAATGTAATCCTCAACTCACCTCCTCATAAAATCCATACACGGGATTCCATGCACGCATGGAATTTCAGTCAGCTCTCTCCTGTAACAATTATAAATATGTTTGTCAAAATCAACCATGTACTATTTATTACCGTCACTGACCTCAAACCGACCAATTCTTGAAAATGTTGGACACCAATTTTGAGCTGTATCTTGTAGCTTGGCAAACTTATTCTTGATTTGCACACACAATAAGACACTTGCCTCTAGGGGTGTGCAAACTGAATCGAAACAGAAGAACCAAACCGGAACTGGTCAATTTGATGCGGTTCGATTCGGTTTGCACACCAAAAAATAGAATATCTATTCATTTTGGTGAGAACTAGATGTTTCAGTTTAGTTTTTGGTTTTGGTTTCTCAAAACTGACAAAATTGAACCGAACCGCATTTTAGGCCTCCTCGTCTCTTCATTCGTTGTTTCTTTTTCTACGCGTGTGGTGCGCCGTGCCCGGTTGAGATTAGCGATGCAAAGAGGTCAAGACTCCACTCCAGCGTTTAAATCTACAACTGCAAGTGCAGATTGCAACTTGCTGCTTTGCTTTGCCTAAAACAATAAACTTCAAAGTTCAAGTCATCGGTAGTCGCTGCTCTACTTCTTAGTTGCCATCTTGATCCCATCAAAAACTCCCGTTGCCGTCTCGATCGCTAGTCAGTAAGTTGCCTCTTGGTCGCCACTCAATTTGCCCTCTGGTTCTATTGTAGATTTTTCCTCTCGCCGAATCACCCTCAATTTGCCCTCCGATTCCCGTGCAGATTCGCCTCTTAGTGATAATTATTTGTTCCATGAAATTTGACATTTGTAGAATATGGTGGCTTGATTATTTGTTCCATTAGCTTGATTTTTAAACATCTTACTTTGACAAATTGTGAATCTGCAATGTTGCTCATTCAATCAAAGTAGCATGAAACAAATTGTGATGTTCTGCCATTATAATTGTGTTTGATGCCACTTTTTTACTATCATTTGTGGGAGTAAGTTAGTTGTACTATTTGTTCATGGTTATTTTCCCCTTTCTCAAAAGTTCTATGCATAAGTAATTTTTATCAATTGCAGGTGATTTGAAGCGTATTTGTGAGAAAGATCTCGGTCTTGTTTCACAATGCTGTTTAACAAAGCATGTTTTTAAAATGAGCAAGCAATATTTAGCTAATGTTGCTTTGAAGATTAATGTGAATGTTAGGGGAAGCAATATTTGTGAGATGTATTGAAATATATCTCTATGGTTCTCTTGATTTGGACATTGACATGACTTTCATGTGAGGTGGCTTGACTTTAAAATTTAGGTTGTGGCTTCCCAAAAGTTATGAAGTATGCTGGTTTGGTTTCTCCCCAGGCTGACTGACAAGAGCTCATCCAAGATCTGTTTAAAAAATGGCAGGATCTTGTGAGGGGAAGAGTATCTAGAGGAATGATCAAGTATAGCTATTTTTATGTACAAGCATTTCAATTGTGTTAATTATTTAACTTCTTTTGCAAGTGAAACATGCTATTACGATGTTTAGATTTATGTTTTCTTAAGAGTTTTTGTCTTTTCATGATAAAGGGAACTCCTCATAACATTCCGAAGAGTAACTAGACAGAAACCTCAACAAATAATTTTCCAAAGGTAACAATTTTGATTATTTTTATATTTGGAAATATATATATATATGGTAAAGCCAGAACCGAATAGAAACAAGAACTGAAATTTTGGTTCGGTTATGAAAAAACCTAATACTCGATTTCGGTTCAGCAAAGGCCAAACTAAAACCCTTCTGATTTTGTTTGGTTCCACATCAAAACCGAACCGAACCGAACTGGTTAGTTGAACATCCCTAGTTGCCTCAACCATCTTTTGATGTTTCTTAAAAATCTTACACATGATGCCATTTCTTGTCATTGCAAACATAGTCAGAATCGGTTTGTCCTGGGTTGGTAGGATGCAAGTGTTGAAGGACTCACTCAAGTTGTTGAGGCTTATGTCACACTTTGGGATTTGCTCATGAATGCATACAATTTCTAACATATAATTAAAGGAATCTAATAGCACAACCAACATACAATTCATAGAACATACTTCATAAAATGGTAGACATGCTAATTAAAACCATAGACATGCTGAGAAAACAATAGACATGCTTAGAAAGCGGTAGAGATGGTATTAACACTGTAGACATGCTCGTAAAACTGTAGACATAATCATAAAACTATAGACATGCTCAATATCTTTCAAAGTAGTAAACAAACAAACGTGCATATCCTATTCTTGTGATGTAGGGCCCTAAGGACCAAAGCACAGATATATCACTTACCTTATTTCCTTAAAGCACTTAATGCTTATTTGCTATCTTTTTCTTCTCTTGTTAGCACCTTACAACTAAACAATATTTAACCATTAATCACTATTCGCCAAATTCCATAACCTTAACGATTAACAATCCCAGTGTTCAACTTAATTACTTAACAATTTCAACAACCAAAACCAATCCCTTAGATCAACCCACTAAATCTCATTCTCCACATTTTTCATCACTTCGCTATTTATTCAAGTCTACCACAACAATTAACACAACACAACCATCCATACAACGAATCTACGGCCAATCATAAAATCCAATAATCAATTAAAAGCCTCAACCCTTTAGCAGTTTCTAACAGTCACAAACTAAATAACAACATCTAGACTTAGCCATTAACAGTAAGCCAAACAGGGATAATTCAAACCATTAACAGTCATCCAAACAGGTTAACAACCCATTCCCAATTGACAGAGTATATTCCATCAGAAATATCCATTACCAAACAATATCCATAACCAAACCGAGAGCACCACAATTGTTCATAAATGCTAAACTTGCATAACATAACCGTGACAACCCACTTTTAACACGCATTAACAACATAACAATATATCTGAGCAATGTATATATGGAGAATATATCATAGAACCAGGAGACAGCAGCATTACAATTTAACATGGCACAAAACATTCATGAAGCAACAAGAAATAGAGCTTATCCACTTCATAAATTCATGAATCCCATAAATAACTCTGCATTACCTGAGAAGGCCGAGAGAAAACTCTCCTCCCCTTCAACTTCTTTTTATTCCTTTTCTTCTTTCTCTGCTTCACCTATCATCCTAGTTTCACAATTCTATTACACCAATTAACAGACTTCACATTAGTAAAACATGAAAACCTCTTTCCTCAAGAACACCTGACCTCAAGAACACCCGAGAGCAGGTCCACTATCTCTAGAACCTCTGCCTCACTTCTTCTTTTTCTTCTCTTTCGCCTCTCTTCCGGTTTCACAGAGAGCTCCACTCTCAGCTTCTCCCCTTCTGTTCTGTCCATTTTCATCCTTCAGAGAAGTTTATATAAGCTCTCCATATTCTCCGCACAATCTCATCTAACACCTATTTGGAATTGCCACCTGTAAAGCGAGTTAACGTGGGGGACTTATAATCTTAACCGCTTGGGGTCAACAATTTCACACGGGCAGGAGAAAATAGAACCGGGTTCACACCCCATGGGACCAGTTGCTAACCTGGCAGCATCTAAAGTCGCCCACTGCCTCTGCCATTCCTTCGCGTCGGTTGCTGCCTCATCGCCGTCGACATTCCTTCCCTGCCAATCACAGCCAGTCATCCAAAATTGATAGAGCACCAATCAATTGCAACTTACCTCGATTTGGCGCTGCATCGATCCATCCCATGGAGCCCTGACCCCAGAATTGTCATGCGACATCAGCTACCCCAAGCCCTAGTCACGTGGTTTGTCGTCCCCCGCACCATCGCCAGCAGCTTGTTCATTTGCCGGACCCATTTTGTGTCGCATCCCCTGTCGTCTCTCCTCTCTCGTCGCTCTCCTGAATCTCACTCTTCCATCTGCAATTTGACCACGGGCCAAGAATTGTCCTTCCCCCCTTGTCATTCTAAACCCAGACCGAACCGGCGGTTCACATGTTGAACCGGTTTGGCCTTCCCCAATTAATTTTCTTCCCTTTTTTTATTTCAACTTCTCTCTTATTCAATTAATCATTTTATTTAATTAATCGCTTTTGATCTATCCTAAATTAAATCACTCTACTCCATAATTAATTTATACTTCTTCCAACTAAATCTCATATCATAATTAATCCAATTAATTCAATTACACTCAAGTAATTTTATAATTATCCATATTAAATTCCATTACAGAAAATCGAGGTATTACAAATATGTTAGTTGATATACTTGCTCAGAATCAACTTGAAGTAATTCACGAATACATAATTCTTCTCCTTTTGATATAACATTTTTGACTGCATAAATATTGATCACAAGTCCCAAAATATCTATATATTGAAATAGAAAGAATGAATTGTAGTGAAAGAGAACCAAATTAAAAGGTAAAACATTATAAGTTAGATTTAAAAGATTAATTTATTCATGTTTTGGCGTTAACCCAATCAGGTTGCAAACTGAGTAAAAAGAGTGAATCGGAATTGCTGAGCACTAAAAGTAATTTCATGCACAAGAACTTCTTCAACTAAAGTTCTTGTATTAATCTGTCATTGATAAGGATATTTAACGGTTCAATATTCTACATTTACAAGAGTAACATATGTCTTGGTGATGTAGTAGTTCTTATAAAGTTCTGGAGTCTTTCGAAATAGTTTAATATTGCCAGCAAATAGTATAGTTTGAACTTGTGTTCCCCAAAAAGAGCTTTGCATTATATATTTTATTAAACATGTGAGCATAAAAGAAAAATAATAAATTTTTTATTGTCACATTACTAGTAGAATATTCTTAGACTATTTTTGGTATTTTTTTGGACTTGAACATGTAGTCTTAGTTTCTGGTTTGCGCACAACAGATACTTTGATAATCCATTTATCACTTTGTTCGGGATTAACATCCTCGATGAGTTTCAATTTCATGATTGAGATGCTATAAGGTTTTGAAAAAAAATACAATTTAAAGTGACCAATACTAAGAAATTTTTGGAGTTAATAATCAAATGATTATGAAAGTATAAGATTTATAAAGAAATTAAGCATGTAATGATAAAATATAAGTACCTAGTGAATTCGAGTTGGGATTTTTATTAAATATCTCCTTCTACACTACTTTTTTGTCATGTAAGGTCCTATAATTTTTTTGTTTGCATGTCTAGTTAGTATTCTTGATATCAATTGGAGTGTTTGTTTTTTGAGAGAAAAAAGAATCACTACTCCAAAACTTCTGGAAATATTTTTATTTCTCTCTCTGTTTTCTCAAATGAGTACAATACTATATTTATAAACTCATAAAAGACTCTTAAAATTCACACAATAATTAAAGCAATAAACATACTTAAAGACAGAATATGAAACATCACATTAATTTCTGACATTTGGTTACTAAAAATGTCATAATTTCTTCTAGAGAACTCCAAACGACTTGAAACTTAGACCATAAAAAAGTAGATATTCGAGTCATAAAAATCCATGGTCATATGTTTAATTTGGTCACAATTCGACACTTCAAATCCTCGTTGAAAAAAACCCCAGAATGCTAATCGTTTTAAGTTTAATTCTCAACAAATTCCTCCCTGAAACTCGAACATGTCTGATCCTTCATTACAATAATTTTCTTGAGCTTTTCAAATAGCACCGTTTGCAGCGGCTTTGTATAAATGTTTGCCACTTGGTCACAAACGTGACTCATTCACACTTCTCTTTTCTTGACATGTTCTCTAATAAAATGAAAACGAACATCTATATGCTTACTCCTCTCAAGATGAATCGGATTATTTGCCAATTCAATTGCCAATTTGTCGTATTTCTGTTGTCTCATGTTGCTTGAGATTTAACTCATGTAGAAATTTTTTTAGCCAAATTGCGTGGTGCACACACCAAGATGCAGCCACATACTCTGCCTCCCATGTCGACAAAGCCATGATCGACTGTTTCTTCGAAAGCCATGTGAATGTCGTGTCTCCCATATAGAACACCTATCCCGTAGTACTTTTTTAGTCATCAACATCTTTGCACCAATCACTATCAGAGTAACCAACTAGGTTGTATTCGTTCGTCTTTGAGTAGAGTAACCCGAGTGACTCCGTTCCTCGAATGTATTAAGAATTCTCTTAATAGCTTTTAGGTATGAGTGTCTTGGATCCTCCATGTATCAACTCACTATGCCGACACTATATGCAATGTCCGACCTTGTGCATGTGAGATATCGTAGACTCCTAACCAAACTACGGTAGTCACTTGCATTTACATGATCTGCTCCCTCAAATTTAGAGAGTTTCATACCGAGCTCCATCGGTGTTGCTACCAGCTTGCAATCTTCCATCTTGCTCTTCTTCAAAATGTCTTTTGCATATGCTTTTTGTGACACAAGAATTCCAGTTTTTCCTTGTATAATCTCAGGACCAAGAAAGTATCTCATCAATCCCAAGTCCATCATTTTGAATTTTCACATCATAGCTTCTTTGAAATCTTCTATCATATTCTCGTTGTTCTCCATAAATATAAGATCATCAACATAAAGAGCAACAAACAACAAGTTCTCTTTATTTTTCTTCACGTACAACGCATGTTCATAGGAATATTGTATGAATCTGTTCTTCTTGAAGTAGGTGTCAATTCGGGTGTTCCATGCTTGAGGCGCTTGCTATAGCCCAGATAGTGCCTTCTTTAGCTTCAAAACTTTTCTCTCATTTCTGACTTTCATGAATCTGAGAGGTTTCTTAACATAGATTTCTTCTTCAAGTACTCCGTTTATAAATGCAGACCTCACGTCCATTTGATAGATTGACCAGTTGAATTTTGCAGCTTGAGATATAAGAAGTCAAATTGTCTCCATTCTTGCAATTGGAGCAAAAACTTCATCATAGTAAATCCCTTCTTTTTGTATATAGTCTTTCGCGATTAGGCATGTTTTGTATATTTCAATCTCTCCTTTGGCATTCATCTTTTTCTTGTACACCCATTTTACTCCTATGGCTCGACATCCTTCTAGTAACTCCACCAAGTCCCATGTTTCATTTCTTTCGATTGCCTTTATGTCTTCATCCATAACAGCTTTTCCACCTATTGTCTCTCACAGCCTCCTCAAAAGCAATATTTTTCGCGTCTGCTAATAAGCAAACCAAATGTACTTCATTCGTCGAGTTGTATAGATCTTCTAGACTCTGCATCTTTGGTTATCTCAGCTCTCCTTCGTCATCAGATGCTTGGGAGATTGTCGGTGTGATTATTGGTGCAGCGGTTGATGGTTCTCCTTCATCTTGTGTTGCCTCCTTTTGGTTCTTCCAATCCCATATCATTTCTTCATTCACTTGTACATCTCAGCTAACCACCACCTTTTTGTCCATTAGCTCAAACAGCTTGAAAGACTTCATCTTCTCATCATACCCGATGAACACATCTTCTTTCTTTTATCATCTAGTTTGGTTCTTCTTTGGTTTGGTACGTGTGCGTAAGCTACATTACATAACACCTTAAAATGTGATACGGTTGGTTTATGGCCACTCCAAGCTTCTTGCGGTGTTTGATTTGCCAATATCATATGTGGGCATCGATTTTGAATATATACAACACATTGCACTACTTCAGCCCAAACTCCTTTGGCACTTCTTTGCTTTTCAACATCGACCGAACCATATCGAGAACTGTCCGATTTTTCTTTTTGGCCACACCATTTTGTTGATGTGAGTAAGGTGTGGTCAAGAATCTTTTAATTCCTTATTCCTCACAATAGCTTGTGAAAGTGGTTGACATGTACTCTCCACCTCGATCCAATCATAAAGCCTTGATGTACAGACCGATCATTTTCTCCACTAGCACCTTGAATTTCTTAAAAACCTCTAAATGCTTCCGACTTTTCCTTTAAGAAATTAACCCAAGTCTTCCTTGTATAATCGTCAATGAAAGTGATAAAATACCTCTTCTCACTAAAGGACTTCGATGTGATCGGGCCGCATATGTCGGTGTGTACCAACTCGAGAGATCTCCTTGCCCGATATTCCGCCTTCTTTTGAAATGTACTCCTTGCTTACTTGCCGAGTACACATCCTTCGCAAACTTTCTTGGTGTAGCCCATGTTTGGTAGCCCTTGGACCATTTCCTTTTTTGCTAACTCTTTTAGGCCGCCGTAGTGTAAGTGCCCAAACAATAAATGTCATAGCCATGCTTTCTCCTCCATATTTTCTTGCAAACACCTTTCTCACACGTTCTTCAAGTTGAGTTTGAACATTCAATTCTTTGCCATCTCCACGTGTGCGAGCAAGTAGCCATTTTTGTCCTTCAAGTGCAACATCCAGTCTTTCATGAAGATCAATCATCCTTTTTCCAATAATTGACCCATGCTAAGAATGTTACTTCAAGTCGGGTACATAGTAGACATCTTCCATTGTTCCTTCCTTTCCATCCTTTTTTGAAAAATGTATTTTTCCTCGGCCTTTGACTTAGACCTTCGATATGTCTCCAAAAAACACATGACTGTCTTTAATCTCTTGCATATCAACAAAGATATGTTTGTGTCCACACATATGATTGCTAGCGCCGGTGTCGAGATAGCATACCATGTCGTTTTCTAGATTGGTGTCCTTTTGGGCCATCATGAGAACGCCATCGTCTTTCAACTCATCTTTCACGACTAGATTCACGTTTTCTTCCACCTTCTCAGAGTAGCATTCCTTTGCGTAGTGTCCATACTTGTCGCAGTTGTAACACTTGACAGTTGAATGATTCGACTGGCCACCTCTTCTACGACCGCGTCCTCGTCCACTCCAATTTTGTTGGCTGGTCTTGCCCTTCTCTTCGAAATTATTTCCGCGATCACGTCCTCCGCTGCGACCAAAACCATGGCCTCCACAACACGACCTCTTCCTTGATTGTGTTGCATGTACATTACCTTATCCTCCTTGATAGTCATCTTTGTTTGTAAGGCCTCCTCCAAGATTTCTTGTGCCTTCTTCTTCTTCTTCCTTTGTTCATGTACCTCAAGAGAGCCCGCGAGTTCATCGACGGTCATCTCTTCCAAATTCTACGACTCCTTGATTGTGCATCCAACATTCTCAAAATTCTCAATAAATGACCAAAGAATTTTCTCCACAACTCTTCCATCCGTGAGGGTTTCTCTGTTGTGTTTTAGATGATTCACCATCGTTTGCACATGCGTGATGTAGGTTGATATGTCTTCCGACTCCTTCCTCTTCATGGCCTCCAATTTTCCATGAAGAGTTTGATGCCGCACTTGTTTAATTCGGTCGGCATCCTTGAACACTTTTTGCAAAGTGTCTCATGCTTCCTTCGACGTTGTTGCACCAACAATCTTCTCAAAACTTGACTCATCTACCGTTTGAAACATGAGATAGAGAGCGGTCTTATCCTTCATTCGTGTTTCTTTCAACTTTTTTAATTGATTTGCTATAAAGGCGCCAATGGCTTCCATCTTTGTGAAACTGGTTTTGACTACTTCCCACACATCTTGTGCATCAAGCAACGCACGCGTTTGAATGCATCAATTGTGGTAGTTCGTCTTGGTGAGTCGTGGCAGTAGCATTTGTCCCAACGGTGTGCTCCCATAGTTCGACATGCTCTGATATCAATTGGAGTGTTTGTTTTTGGCGAGAAAGAAGAAGATCACTAATCTAAAGCTTCTTGAAAAATTTTTATTTCTCTCTATTTTCTCAAATGAGCACAATACCATATTTATAAACTCATAAAAAACTCTTAAAATTTACACAACAATTAAACCAATAAACATACTTAAAGACAGAATACGAAACATCACATTAATTTCTGACATTTGGTTACTAAAAATGCTATAATGTCTTCTAGAGAACTCCAAACAACTTGAACCTCGCACCATCAGAAAGTAGACATCCGGAGGTCATACATTTAATTTGGTTGCCATTTGAACCTTCAAATCCTCATTGCAAAACGTCCCAGAATGTTGACTGTTTTGAGTTTGATTCTCAACAATTCTAAGTAAAGTAAATGTTTTTGTTCAAGAAAGTGCAACATATAATTGCTCATGAGAGAAGACAATTCTAGTAAATGACACCCATATAGATGTCATTGAGAAGCATGGACGTATAGGGAACTAGATCTATTTAAAGTAGTTAGAGTATTTCTCTCCATGAAGCGGTACAAATGAAATTTGAGGAAAAAATACTTATTTTCCACGATTGACCCCAGAACATATTTAAGCATCAATGATATTTTTTCAATTTGTCTACAAATAAGACGTGTTCCATTACAGAAGTCTTAAAAAGGGTTAATATTGTAGAGAAAAATACTTGGACAATTGTTTTTCAACATTACTTCATAAGGAGGAATTCCAGATGGGGTTAGGGTATTGAAAAAAAATGATTGTAGATTCCTATTTTTTGTCTCGTTTATTTCATATAAACCATTGGCGAAATTCCTTGCACAACAATTTTTGTAAAAAAGTTATTGGTAGCTATACAAGACAAGGAACTAGAATCTACAAATGTCATGATCTATTGATACTGTAGGTGAAGTTATAAATAAGGTTATAACAGAAGGATGCATTTGATTAAGTGTGAACCCATAAATGTGGCAGTTCCACCTGACAATAATTTATCTACTTTAACATTGACATAGTTTGTTTGAAAATATTTAGTAAGCATAGTCTTTGTAAAAAAGTTAATATAAGATAAGGACAATCATACATTTGGTGCATTTAAATGACAATCAAACTTTAACATTTAAATGAAAATTGCTGACAAATATGAATTATACGGGATGAACAATCAATTATCTAAACTTACACCTCTTGCGATGGCAAAATTGTTATCCCATCAACACAATGTATAAGATATGAATTCTTTCCATGTTCTCTGAAAGAACAAAAATCCCTACGGTAGTGATGTTAACTTTGTCCATCTTTAATCATGCAAACACTATTAGGATTTAGTACTCCCCATTGTCCATGCATCATGTGTCATACTACCATTTGAAATAGTATTGGATTGTCATCTTTAGAAGGAAGTTCAGTTGAAATAAAATGACCAAAAGAGTTTGCAGCAAGTAGTTTTAAATGAGTAAAAAGTGGACAACGGGGTGGCCGCACTTTTGGAACTCAACAACATAAATGTATGTTTAATCTTCACAAAATATTTGATCTTTAAAAAACTTGATATTTACATCCTCTAATTTAAACTTGAAAACCCTTGATAGAAAATCTGGTCTATTTTGAGCTTCTTCATAAGGTGATAGCTCAATTTTTTTTTTATTTATGGTTAGTTAAGATTAAATGTCATTGTTGAAAAAAATAGGGAAATTAACAAAACAACCATTGTACTATAGATCCAATGACAAATCAACCACGAAACAATTTTTTCTAACAACTTAAACACTAAACTATGAGAAATAGATGACACAAACATCATCGTTACCTGTTGAAAGAAATAGGTTCGCGAAGACGATGCCGAAACATACTCACTGTAATTCTAAATCTACTTCAGTTTTATGCTGAAATCGCAATAATTGAAGCAATCTTACCGTAAAGATGATGCTAGGAAGCTTCAGCAGTCTTCTCGTCGTCAAAAATAATTTTCACAGTTTTAGTTTTTCGAAAACGTTGTCAAACGGGTCCATCGTCGTCGTCTAGTTCACATCACCATTTTCTCTTTCCTCTTGCTGGTCCATCGTCGTCATCAAGTGCTCATCACCAATATCTCACTTTTCCTAGAGAAATGTAATCTTTCCGCTAAAGGAACGTTATCGTTCCTCTGCGGAATGTTGTCTTTCCGCAGTGAAAAATAATATTTTAAATCTATTTAGTAGAAAGACAATGTTCCGCCGCATAAAGACAACGTTACGCAACGAAATGACAATGTTTTTTTAACAAAAAATGTAACCGTGATGTTTGCTCCGTCTATTTCCCATAGTTCAATGTTTAAGGTATTAGCAAAAATTATTCAGTGGTTGACTTGTTATTGATTCCATAGTAAAGTGGTTGTTTTCTTAATTTCCCAAAAATATATTAAGCTTTCCATAAGCATGTACAAGTGAAATGACGTCTAAGTAGTAGTTCTTCATATCTTTTGGACCCTATATGAAAGATGCAGGCTAGATTTTTTTCACCAACATTTGAGCCAACTATATCAACTAAGTGAACACTATCAACTATACTTTGATAAAACTCTGACTAAATCTCTTTTTGCTTACTACAAAAAAAATTCAATTTAATTATTTCAATGTTGTTAGGGTTTGGTGTGACTCAAATTCTAATTGGATCAGACCAATTTTGGTCCACGTTAGGAATTTTAGTATGACTAGGATTTTTTGTTTATTCTATAAATATATGCTTGAGTCGCAAAACTCATTGAATTGATTTTCATTAGTGATTTATCTCCTCTGCCCATAGTTTCTTTTACCCACCTTGGGTTTTCCACGTAAATCTTGGTGTCCATTATTTTCTATTTCTATTTTCTAATTCTCGTTCAGATTTTAACAATTAGTATCAAAGCGTAGCTGAAGGTTTATTAAAATTAGGGTTTTGATTTATCTGAGGTATCAAACGATTTTTGTTTTTTGACTTTGGAAAAAGAAATTGAAAAAAAGGTAAAAGGAAAAGGATTTCTTTTTGTTTTCATCTGCTTGTGTTCTTCTTCTTCAACAAAAGGACTGCTGCTTGCGTGGAATTCTAGAAAAGAAAATAGTTTTTTTCTTCTTCTTTGTTCTCCACCAACGAAGAAGAAGAAGAAGAAACAGACAGAGGAGCCTTTCAACTTCGTGAAGAATAGAAAAGTGTGCACCCGCTGGTTGGTTCGATGCAAAGAAGAAGAAATTCAAGTCGCGTCGTGCTACTGTCGCTAAAGATAGAGAGGGAGAGACCGCCGAAGCATTGTCCAATGCAGAGAAGTCGATGCACGACCGCTATATCGTTGAAGGAAGATGACGAGACTATGATCTACCCGAACCCGATGCCGAAGGCTGTGAAGAAGAGATAGTGACAGAGCCTTTGTCGCCGCTGCCGTCTCTGAGGAAGGATGAACCTCAACACCTATTGCCAGCCATCAATTTGAACAACCCACTGTTGATTGTGAGAATATTTTGGGGCAAAAATTCTAACTTTGCAGTGATTGCATTTTTCCAAAAAAATAATTTTCTGAAAATTGGTTGGATTATTGGTTAAGAATATTCTGGTTGGGATGTCAGATTTTTCAAGAATTATTTGGGGTTCTGAATATTGTGCTTAGATATTTTGTCAGAAATTTAGGGTAAATTCTGAATTTTGAGAAATGGCTTCAATGAGATCTGATATTCCGATGTTGGATCGAAGTATGAGATTTCTGATATGGCAGGTAAAGATGCGAGTTATACTCGCTCAGATAGAATTGGACAACACATTATTGGGGTTCGATAAAATGCCAGTGTCTTGAACTGAGGAGGAGAAACACCTGAGAGATAGAAAGACGTTATGTCTGATTTGTCTTCATTTATCAAATGCAATTTCGAAGGATATGTTGAATGCAAAATCTGCTGCTGAAATATGGTCAAAATTGGAAGAATTGAACATACATAAAACTCTAACAAGTAAGCTGTATTTGAAGCAGCAGTTATATTTTCATCATATGGGAGAAAGAACTTCAATTGAAAAAACTTGGATGCATTTAAAGAAATTGTTTCAGATTTGAAAATTATGGAATGCAAATATGATGAGGAGGAGCTGAGTTTGATTTTGTTATGTTCACTACCTGCTTCGTACAATATTTTTCGAGATACTATTCTATACAGTCGTGTGACATTAACTCTGAAAGAAGTCTATGATACTTTGCTTTCAAAGGAAAGAATGAAATATCTTGTAGTTAAATCTAGAACTCAAGGAGAGGGACTTGTTACTCAGGGTAGAACATCACAGAGGTTCGATAAAGGGAATAGTAACAGAAATGGTTCAAAAGGCAGATCAAAGTTTAGGAATAGAAACAAAATTTGTTTTTTCATTCAGAAAAAAGGGGCATATAAAATCTGAGTGTTATAAATTGCAGAACAAAAGAAAAGAAAAAGTTGATTAGAAGGGAAAACTACCAGTGAAGTGTAGTGAAGTTGTTGTCGTTGAAGAAAATGATTGTAAATCAGAAGGAGATCTTCTTGTAATGTCTGATGGAAACTCAAAGCCATCCGAGGAGTGGATTCTGGATTTAGCCTACACGTTTCATATGGGTCTCAATTGAGACTAGTTTTCAACATATGACCCTGTGTCAAAAGGTGTCGTATTGATAAGAAATAATGTATTGTGCAAGATTGCAGGGATAGGTATGATCAGAATTAATGTATGATGGAGTTTTTAGAACACTAAGTGATGTGTGACATGTTCCCAATCTTAAGAGGAATTTGACCTCGTTGAGTAATCTTGATCTGAAAGGTCCATGTACACTGGTGAAGGGGAAGTTTTGAAGATCAGTCGTGGTTCTCTTATTATGATGAAAAGCAGAGAAAGCCTGGAAATTTATATGTTCTACAGAGATCTATAGTTGTTGGGGATGTAACATCTAGTACTTCATTATAAGATTATGACATATGCGTCTAGGGCATATAAGTGAAAACAGATTGAATGAGCTGAGCAAAAGAGGAATTTTGAATGGTCAAAATACAAGTAAATTGCAGTTTTGTGAGCATTATATTTTTTAGAAACAAAAAAGAGTCAGATTCACTTTGGCCAAGTACGAAAGAAACACTGGATTATATCCATTTGGATCTTTGGGGACTAGCACTGGTGCTTTCTAAGGGAGGGGCACATTATATGCTAACTATGATTGATGATTTTTCTAGAAATATTTAGGTGTTCTTTCTAAAGAAAAAAAGTGATGTATTCTCTACCTTCAAAGAGTGGAAAACGTTAATTGAAAAGCAGACAGGAAAGTAGGTAAAACATCTACGCACCGATAATGGGTTTGAGTTTTGTTCGGAAAAGTTCAACTCTTTTTGTAGGTCAGAAGGAATTATGAGGCATATGACAGTTCTGGGACTCCACAGCAAAATGGTGTGGCAGAGCGAATGAATAGAACTTGAATGGAAAATGTTCTATGTATGCTTTCAGGTTCTAGTTTACCTAAGTCATTTTGGGATGAAGCTGCTAATACTGCTTGTTATATTGTGAATCATTCTCTGTGAAATGCTCTTGATAAGAAAGTTGCTGAAGAAGTTTGGTCTTGTACTCTAGTTGATTCTTCAGTTTTGAGAGTTTTTGGTTGCTCTATGTATGTTCATGTTGATAAAGGCAAGTTAGAACCTAGATCACTGAAGTGTATATTCCTTGGATACAAGTCTGGTGTCAAAGGATATAAGTTATGGTGTCTAGAATTCAATAAAATCAGATTTAGCAGAGATGTTGTATTAGATAAAACTGCTATGCTTGCTACTTCATCTTCTAAAGGCTTTACAGATAAGACTAAAGCATCTATCTAGTAGCAATGTTGAAGTTGAAATTGGATCAGGGTCGACATCAGAGTCTTCAAGTCAGACTAGCTTAGATAATCCGGGTGATATTGTTTCTGCACAATCACCATTATTAGCTTCACCACAATATTCCATCGCCAAGAATAGAACAAGAAGACAGATTAAATATCGACTGAAATATGGTGAACTAAATTTAGTTTCTTATACTTTGAGTGTAGCTGAAAGCATAGATTCTAGCGAAGAATCATCTAGTTATTCAGAGGTAGTGAGTTCAGAAAATTCTAGAAAATGGATGATTGCCATGATGGAAGAGATGGAATCTCTTTAGAAGAATGACACAAGAGACTTAGTTAAATTACCAAAAGACAAGAAATTTGTTTGTTCCAAATAAGTGTTCAAGAATAAGGAAGGTACACCAGGTGTTGAAGAAGACAGGTACAAAGCACGTTTAGTTGCTAATGGGTACAATCAGATTCCAGGTGTTGACTTCACTGATGTATTTTCTCTAGTGGTAAAGCATAGTTTGATTCAAGCTTTGATGGGTGTTGTGGCTATGCACGACTTTGAACTTGAGCAGTTAGATGTGAAAACTGCATTCTTATATGGAGAACTTGAGGAGGACATTTATATGTGGCAACCTAATGGGTTTATAGTTTCGGGAAAAAAAAACCTATGTTTGTTCTTTGAAGAAGTTTCTTTATGGTCTGAAACAATCGTCAAGACAATGGTATAAGAGGTTCGATTCATTCATGCTTGCTCAAGATTTGAAAAGGAGCAATTATGACAGTTGTGTCTACATATAGAATAATAAGAATAAGTCAGTGGTTTATTTGGTCTTATACGTTGATGACATGTTAATAGCAGCTAAAGATATAGAAGAAATCAAAAGGGTCAAAACATAACTAAGTAAAGAATTTAAGATGAAAGATTTAGAAGTAGCCAAAAAGATACTTGGTATGGAGCTATAGAGAGATAGAAAAGCTGGGAAATTGTATCTAAGTCAAAGGGAGTACAATCAGAAAGTTCTCTGCAAGTTTAACATGAGTATGTCTAAACCAGTTGGTACTCCTTTAACAATTCATTTTAAGCTTTCATATGACTTATGTCCGCAATCAAATGATAAAATTAATTATATGTCATGAGTTTTGTATTCTAGTGTAGTGGGATCTTTCATGTATGCTATGATTTGCATGTGTCTAGATTTATCTTATGCATTCAGTGTGGTTAGTAGGTACATAACAAATCCGGGAAAGGAACACTAGAAAGCTGTTAAGTGGATTCTTAGGTATTTGCATGGAACTAGTGATGTTTGTCTTCAATTTTGAAGAACTAAAGATCTTTTCATTGGATATGTTGATTTTGATTATGCAGGAGACCTTGAAAAGAGGAGATCTCTTACAGAATATATTTTTATAGTTAGGGGTTGTGCTATCAGTTGAAGAGCTATCTTACAGGATACCGTTGCATTGTCTACTATAAAGACATAATATATGGCTATTACAGAGGCTTGTAAAGAAGTTGGTGTGCCCCAAAATTCAAGGAGAACAATTCACCCAAAACAGTTCACTCAGCAATCTCAAAACCAGGACAGTGACTTTAAATGATTATAACTTTTTATGCATAAAGCCAAATGCCACGAAATTTATAGTGTCTCAAGGAATACCAAAGAATAAGATCCAATTCAAGTTCACATTAAAAAATGCGACGGAACAGAAGTTATTCACGAAACATTAAGCTGCCCTAAAACAGTTTCTGTAGAGACAATTCTAGTGACCTCCAATGAAACATCCATGAAACAGCGAATTTCAATCCAAATTAAACCAAATCTATCTTCAATTAACCACAATCCATGGGGCATCAATCTCTCAAAAAGCCAGAATAAAATTCGTATCGATAGCTGAGATATAGCCAAAACAACAAACAGCTCAGAAATTGATCAATAAAAACAAATTTTGCTATCTTCAAAATTAGTGGCACAAAATCCTCAATTCGATTCCAAACCTCAACAAAAACTCAAGCACTTCAAGAGCTTCCAAAAATAACCAAAATCCAGAATCCCAAATCAAAATACTGTAAAAATCTAGAGAACAAAAATCGAAATACCAAAGTGGTCCGCAAAACCTCACACAACCGAGGAAAGCGACTAGTTTGGACGTTTGTAGAGAAAGGTCACTCCACCTTAGCTTTTGATCAGTCTTCTAATCCACCACGCCACTGGAAAACTCAAGGAGAGCTGCTGGGAGGATTAGCACGAAGTCTTCTCTCCAAGACCGATAAAGAAATAATGAGAGAAAACTGTTTGGTGATGATTCCGCGATGAGGCAAAAACCAAGACACCGGTTTTGTTAGAGAGAAATCTCCAAACAGGTTGCAGCTGCGATTTTTATAGTTTCAAAAACTCCTTCAAATTAGCCCTAAGGGAGGCTTATAAGCTCCACACGAAATTAGGGCAATTGAGTTGTCAAATTTCAAAAATATCCTTAATAAAAAACACACAAAGAGAAAGTCTAGGGTTGGAATTTGGTCTCTGTAAACACAACTTTTGACATAGCAAACGAGCTCCAGTTTTTCCAAAAAATATGCTCTGGAAAGCTTAGACTGTTGGCAACAATCTTCATGAAGGACAAAAATAGATATAAAGTCTTTCAGAATGCTAAAAGTGCCCTTGAATGCTCGAAGGTCAGATTCTAGGCGGAAATAAAAAGCCCAACATTTATTCTATATTTTGAATGACATCCATTTGTCCAAATGCATGGATTTGTCTTTGTGAATTGACAAAAACTCTCCTCCAAGCTAGTTAGAGAAGAAACACCTACAAAATAAATAAAAAAGTTAGAAAACAAAAGAGCCCCTGGCTCGGCCTCAGGTGACGTGACCTTGGGGTGCATAAGAATTTATATGGTTAAAAGGTTTGTTTAGTGAGCTCAACGAAGACTTGCAGATTGCCATAGTGTTTTACATTTAGAGTACTATCTTTCTCACTAAAGATCAAATGTTTCATGAGAGGACGAAACATATTGATATTCGTTATCATTTTGTTCATGAAGTGGTTGCTCGTGGTGATTTTGCTCTGAGTAAAATTAGTACTCATGATAATCTTGCTGATATGATGACCAAAACTTTGCTTATATCCAATTTCAAGTATTGTTTTAGTTTGATTGATATTAGCTCCTGATTTCGCCTTTAGAGGCTTTTGTGGAAGATGAGATTTTCTAGAGTTTTGAATATATATTTTATAGAGTGAAATTCACGTCAAGCTGGCGATTGTTAGGATTTGGTTTGACCTGAATTCTAATTGAGCTAGATTAGTTTTGGCCCACGTTAGAAATTTTAGTATGACTAAGATTTATTGTTTATTGTATAAATATAACCTTAATTCGCAAAACTCAGTGTACCTATTTTCATTAGTGATTTCTCTCCTCTATCCGTGATTTTTTACCCATCTTGGGTTTTCCACGTAATTCTCGATGTCTATTATTTTATGTTTCTCTTTTCCAATTCTCATTCGAATTTCATCAAATGTTAACATACATATCCAATGCTTATTGTTGTTGTAGATGGCGTCCTGATTGTAACAAACAAGAATTATCATCAGGGCAAATCAAAAAATTATATTAATAATATTCTCTACAAGAGAACGTGTCGTTTAGTGCCTTCACCGAATACTGCATTCCAAAGCAAAGATACACTTTTTTAACAAATCAATATTATATACTTGATAAAATTTAATTATTTTATATATAAAGCTACGTGTTTCTATTAAGTCTTTTGCAAAAGCAAAATTCTGAATTATCAGCAACACTTCTATTGTGGTTACTATTAATGTTTCTACGATTAAATCATTTAATTATTTGATAGTAACCATAATCTCCCTTGGAAAATAATAAAGGATTATGCAAGGGGTCATAACAACCATAGTAGTGCTTTACTCTATATGCAGAGTTTAATGTGCGTGAACTAATGTTTCTGTTGAAGTAGTTTGGTTATTAGAGTCATCATCAACCCAAGCAACGATAACTTGAGAAGCATGCGGTGCGTTGTAGACTTTTTGGTCTAAAGTTGTACCTGATTTCAAGGAGATAATATGGTTGCTGAGATCAGGCATGTTTCTTTTGGGGCGAAAGAAAATTGAATAAGGATTTCTAGCTAAGACTTGAACAAGTTTCTTAACAGTGGGCTGATGCATTCGATCTGTAGATTGCATTCTATGCATAAGTTATTCATTGGTATAAAAAAAGAATATAGTTGGAGACATGACAAATTATTATTCATTTGAAGAAAGTCATTTATAAAGTGATAGACTTATCCTTGGACTCTAAATGTATATATATTTTTTGTTTTGTTAAGTGTTAACGACTTATCAGTATTAATTTCAAGAGATGTGAAACCAAAAATATTATTGTATACAAGCACATATGTACGAAATTGACTGCCTTCATGAAATTTGAGGACATCATTGAGAATATCATATGTACTTTTTGTCTATGTTTGAGATTGTTGAAATAGTATTCTCAACTTATGAAGAAATCTACCTGTAGTGTCACCCATTACTGAAAGTGGAATTGTTGAGTGTTCTGGTTCATATTGTGTTGTGAGCTATTTGTTTCTATAATCAAAGAGAGAGATTTCGTATCTCTTATCTTAATCCTCAAAACTTAAAAAAAAAAAAAATATATTTTTTTTTGTAATTATAGTCTACCCTCGATTATGAATGCATTGATATATTTTTTTTCAATGCATATATTTTTCGTTGTTTTTCGCAAATAGAAGCCTTCTGGGAATCAGGTGAACATGAATACCATGATAGTCTTTTTGACAGGTAAGAAACAATGTATGAATTAATTCATAAGTTTTCAATTTTTAGTCATTAATTGTTTAATATATATGTTTTGTTAGAGATAAAGTGTAAGAAAATATATATTTAAGGGAATGGACCCAAAGACATTAATTATATAAAAACATATCCCAAGGAGACAGTACAAGTTAATGAAAATAAAACATCAACTGCATGATTTATCAATGAAAGCAATACCTGAAGTGTTACATTTTTTGTAATGAAAACATCAGAATGCAACAGTGTCAAAATAATGAAGGGTTCAGATGAAGATAAATTGTAAAAGCCGTGAAATTTTTAAATAAAAAATTTCACGTATAAATTTTTCGCATTAAAAATTGGTCATGGCGTTGAAGAAGTTGACCGAATTGTCGTGTAGCGGCTACGTACGCAAATTTGGTCAATTGGTCAAAGTCGGCGAAATTAGAATTTTTCGAACAAAATAAAATTTGGAGAATTAAATTGGGCTGATAATCGTCGTTTGGCGACGTTCAGGAAATGTCGGAAGTGAGGTACGAAATGATTAAAAATGTGACATGCATAATTAAGATATATACATGACATTAAGAAAATAAGTGAGATTTAAATTAAATAAAGTGGGTTAAATTGGATAATTAAGATTGAAGAAAAAAATAAGGTTAAATGGATAAAGGAAATTAAAAGGGATTGAGAAAAGGAGGAAAAAATCCGCCAAAGACATGAATTGGAAAGTTCAGGGCTTAAGTTAAAAATAATAAAATAAAATAAAAATAAAAATAAAAAAATTAGAAGAAACAGAATTAGGGTTTCTCTTCCCCCTTCCCCAATTCCCTGGTCTGCGTCGGCTGGAGAGAGAGAGAGAGACGAACGGCGAGGAGAAACGCTGGTGAACGGAGCAGCGCGGCGACGACGTCTGGCCGACGACAAAGACGACTCCTCTGGCAGAAATCGCGGCAGCGAACTGCCTTCGACGTCCGAGCAGGCGACGCCGGTCGAGAGCAAAACCGACGTTTCTTGGTTTCTTCTGGCAAACTCCAGACCCCGAGCGACGGCGGCGACTGAACAGCTCAACCCCGAGCGTGCCCTTTTGATTCTGGCGAGCGGCGATCTCGGATCTGTGACGAGAGCTCCGAGACAGAACACGTTTTTCGATTCTGGCGAGCGAATCGACGTGATTCTGCTCGGCTCAGTGGGTGAGGTCTTTGATTCGAGTTTTTTATTCCGATGTTAAGTTGGATTTGTGATGTCGTTGGTTGATCTGTGTTATGGGTTTACAATGGTCAAATCGAAGGATTCCGGAGAGGCAACCTCCGGCGACGGCAGCTCTGAATCTGAGCATATCTCCGATTCCAGCGAGAAAATAGGACGCAGATCCCGTCCTATTGGTGAGGAAATTTTTAGTTGGACTGTTTCATTACGATTTCTGATCTTGAATGTGGATTGATGCTGATTAAGAGTGATTCCTAATTTTGGTTGGATTTCTCGTTGCCATTTAGGACTAATTTCGATTCTGTTATGTTGATGGACTTTAATTGAAGATTCTCATTGATAATGGATATTGGTCTGGATTTCCTGCTTGATTATACTGGTTTTAAATTCGTAACAAACTGTTCAGGTTATAAATTTGATTCACTGCTCTTAAGTTGTGATGTATATATTTGTTTTTGGTAATGGATGTAAGGAATATGGAAAGGAAATGTTAGTTAATCAATAGAGTTAGATTAATGTATCTGATGGGAATACTCATAATGCTTTGATGAATTGACTGATGGATGTAATAAATGATAGATCATACTGAAACTGTTTGGAATTTTGTGCAGGAGATATGATTATAGCTTTTGGGGAGCAAATAATCAGGGAAGACTTTGCCCAAATTTTTATACATGGAAAAAGGGGAAGTGATTAAAAACACTTCTGAACTTGTGTTAAAGGGTGTTGAAATCCAATGAGAAAGCAGTTGGTTCTAGAAAATAAAGAATAATTTTTAGGCACTTCAAATTTTGGAAATATTCCATTTGGAGTTTTCAAGGTATCTTAGCTGTTAAATAAGTCTACATATAGCGAGCAACTGTATCCGTTCTATTTTATCGTATGGGTTGTCATTGCAGAGTTCTCGCCATTTTATTTGAAACATTTATATTAGCTGTATCGACGTAGAGATTCTAGCGGGCAACCCGGGTGACGTGTTGGATCTACGGACCACCGTCATTTATACTTCCTCCTGCCTCATAAGGTGTTGACGCCGACAGGTGACCACCTCTTCTATGCTGAGTGGCGGGTGAGTCCTTGAGTGACCACCCCTTTTCATTGATGACGTTTTCAGATTGGAAAATGATGATGGCCTATTTTACGAGGTATAGTTCTCTATGTATATAGCAAGTTTTCAATAAAAGTCTCATCGATGGCCTTTGGGCCGGTTTGATAAAATGATAAAGAGTTTTGAAACGATTTAAAAATCCATGTATAGTAAAATGAGAAAGACAACCTTGTTTTCGAAGAATACAGAAAAACCAATTTTGCATGAGGTGCACCTAGTATAGCTATTTACTGAGTTAGTCATTCCTCCCAAACGACTCCTCCCCAAAACTACAGGTAAAGGAAAAGCAGCTAAGGATCAGAATTAGAAGTGGTCCATTATTTCTATTGAGCAATTATTATCATTTGGTGAGGATATTTACATTTGGGTCTGTAAACCTTAAACACAGCTTTGTTTGGATTTATTGCACAGTACTTGGATTATATTTTAATTTATGCATAATTACTTTCTCGTGATCCCTACTCGGACCTAGGCTCATAACATCTTGGGCCGAATTAAATATTTATAAGTCTTTCGTTAAAACACACGCCTTGGCTGGGGATCGGGTTCTCTGCGAGGATCGGGTCTCTTGACCCGGCAGTTTTGTCAGGCCCGTCTTCGAGTCGTGACAGAATTTTATGGTATCAGAGCAATTGTGAAATGTCATTTGAAGTGAGTTATAGTTATTTATAAATAAGGACAAATTTTCGTTTATCGCAATGGTCCTAGTGGGATGGCGACCTATTCTATTTTGCGGACATGTCTATGTAGTCACAGTTGATTAAAGTTGTACGAGAACTTTGGTTTGGGAATATTGAGGTTAAGATTGCTGGTCATGATCTGGATGTCTCAGTTGTGAGAGAGTTCCCAGATGCGTTTCTTCATGAGCTAACAGTGTTGCCTCTATATCGTGAGATTTAGTTCCGTAATGATTTAGTTTTGGGCGTTACCTCAATTTCTATTTCTGCGTATAAAATAGCTCCTATAGAGCTGCATGAGTTAAGGAAGTAGTTGTATGAGTGTATATATTAGAGATTTATTTGGGGGAGTATCTTTTCATGGGGTGCACCAGTTTTGTTTGTCAAGAAAGCAGATGGTTCTTTGAGACTCTACATTGATTCTCTAAAGTTGAACTGAGTTATCGTAAAGAACAAGTATCCTTTGCCTAGGATCGATAAGTTGTTTGATTTGATTAGTGGGTCACGGTACTTCTTAAAGATTGATTTGAAGTCTGATTATTACCAGATGAAGATTCAGGAAGAGAATATCCCGAGGACAACTTTCAGGACGAGATATGGGCATTTCGAGTTTCTAGTGTTACTTTTTGGGTTGACTAATGCTCCAACAACTTTTATGGATTTCATGAACCGGGTTTTCAGACCCTATTTAAATTGGTTTGTTGTGGTGTTTAATGATGATATTTTGATTTACTCTTACTCTCGGAGTTAGCATTGATAACATCTTCATATTGTGTTACAGACTTTAAGAGATCACCAACTATATGCCAAGAATTAGTAAATGTAACTTTTGAATGTTAGATGTTAAGTTTTTAGTGCATATTGTTCACGAGATGGAATCTCGGTAAATCTTGCGAAGATCGAGGCAGTTGTACAATGACATCCTTCGAAGAATGTGTCAGAGATTTGCAGTCTTCTCGGTCTTGTCAGTTATTATCGGCTGTTTGTGGAAAAGTTTTCTTCGTCAGCAGCACCATTGACGAAGATGATTAGAAAAGGGGTATGATTTAAATGGAATGACCAATGTTAGAGTGCATTTGAGGGATTAAAGAACGGACTAATGAGTGCACCTATCTTGACAGTACATGACGGTGAGCAGCCTTATGCAGTTTTCATGGGTGCATCGGGAATTGGACTTAGATGTGTCTTGATGCAATATGATAAAGTAGTTGCTTACACATTTCGATAGTTGAAACCACATGAAAAGAATTATTCACATGACTTGGAATTAGTAGTTATAATTTTTATGCAAAAAATCTGAAAGCGTTATTTATATGGTTCAAACTTCCAGGTATTTTTGGATTACAAAAGTTAAAGTATTTTTTTTTCACTTAGAGGGTTTTGAATATGAGATAACGTAGATGGATGAGATATTTAGAGGACTATGATTTCAGTTTAGAGTATCATTCGGGAAAGACTAATGTAGTGGCCGATGCTTTAAGCTGACATCTTTAGGAATCTCTTGTTTGTTTGGTTCTCAGCGAAGGGAAATGATCTATAGTTGTTAGAGAATCAGTTTGCAGTACTATGAGTCAAATAATACAGCTTGTGTGTATAATGTAGTTGTCACACCATCTTTGCTCCAGAGGATAAAGCAAATACAGCAACAGGATGATTTGATCAAAGAGGAAGTTAATGGGATGATTTAGCAGTTGTATGCGGTGTGGGTCATCGTGGATCGTTTGACCAAGTTCGCTCACCTTATTCCGATCTAATGTTCTGTCCACTACGCCTTGGATTTTGCTTTCGATAATAGGATTTGTTTGGGTTGTCGCTTGACGTAGTTAGTTGTGAATATGATAGATTGTTGTTTGAAGGAAAATTTTGGATATTATCTTTAATTGTTGTATGAGGTCCAATGAATAGTTAGTTATGCTTCGATTGCACAGAGTGTTGTGCTAAGTTAATTTTGATTCCTGTTTTGGCTATAGTTTCACAAGTGAAATTTTTGGGGATTCGCAGCTATCTTCTTGGATGAACTTGAAAATTTTAGTTTGGCCACTAGTACATAGATTGTACTAATTAGACAATACCTGTTTGTACTAAGGTTGTTGTTGAAAAAAAAAAAATTCAATATGCTCATTATTGATTCATTAGGACTCAAGAGGGATAGTTTTTGTTGCGTTTGGTTGAGAAGTATTGTTCAATGTGATTGTGCTATGGTTTTTATAGAATAACTATTGGAAATCTGTTTCAAGATAATAAGCCTATTAATGATCGGTTATTGTTGGAATAGTACCTTGTTTTGCCAACTGTCAGTGTAATGTTGAAGTTTGGATTATAATTATCTACTTATGGTGAATAGTGAGATTAACGGGTCAATTATTACTGTTAGGATAAATATTGCATATTGTTTTAATGGTCACAGGATTAGGATAAATTTTCCTTTGTCGAGGTTGAGTCACCTCTACATTGGGAATGTTGTTCGGCTCCATGACGATTCGTTGAGTATTGTTTAGATCGCAACCTGAAGTTCATGTTCATGTTTTGGAGGTCCTTGCAAAGAGTGTTAGGGACAAAGTTGAATCTCATTACTGCCCATCATCCTTAGACGAATGAACAATCAGAAAGGTCAACTGCGTCAGGGCAAGAAAATTTCATTGGTTCACGTGTTGTGGAGGAATCACAATGAAAGGGAAGCAACTTGGGAAGTTGAGTCGAACATGATACGCGACTACCCTCATGTTTTTTTTTATATGTATCGGGTTTTATTTTAAATTTCGCGACGAATTTTTTTTAAGGAGTTTAAGATGTAAAAGCTCTAAAATTTTTAAATAAGAAATTCCACATGTAAATTTTCGCGTTGAAAATCGGTCATAGCGTTAAAGAAGTTGACCGAATTGTCATGTAGCGGCCACGTACGCAAATTTGGTCAATTGGTCAAAGTGGGTGAAATTAGAATTTTCTGAACAAAATAAAATTTGGATAATTAAATTGGGCTAATAATCGTCGTTTGGCGATGTTCAGGATATGTCGAAAGTGAGGTACAAATGGATTAAAAATGTGACATGCATAATTAAGATATATGTGTGACATTAAGCAAATAAGTGGAATTTAAATTAAATAAAGTGGGTTAAATTGGAGAATTAAGATTGAAGAAAAAAATAAGGTTAAATGGATAAAGGAAATTAAAAGGGATTGAGAAGAGGAGGGAAAAATCCCGCCAAAGACATGAATTGGAAAGTTCAGGGCTTAAGTTAAAAAGAAAAATAAAAAAAATAAAAAAATAAAAAAATTGGAAGGAAGAGAATTAGGGTTTCTCTTCCCCCTTCCCCATTTCCCTGGTCTGCGTCGGCTGAAGAGAGAGAGAGAGAGAGAGAGAGAGAGAGAGAGAGAGAGAGAGACGAACGGCGAGGAGAAACGCCGGCGAATGGAGCAGCACGGTGACGATGACTGGCCAACGACGAAGACGACTCCTCCGGCGGAAACCGAGGCAGCAAACTGCCTTCGACGTTCGAGCAGGCGACGCCGATCGAGAGGAAAACCGACGTTTCTTGGTTTCTTCCGGCGAACTCCAGAACCTGAGCGACGGCGGCGACTGAACAGCTCAACCCCGAGCATGCCCTTCCGATTTAGGCGAGTGGCGATCTCGAATCTGTGGGGGAGCTCCGAGACCGAACCCGTTTTTCGATTCCAGTGAGCAAATCGACGTGATTCTGCTCGGCTCAGTGGGTGAGGTCTTTGATTCGAGTTTTTTATTCCGATGTTAAGTTGGATTTGTGATGTTGTTGGTTGATCTGTGTTGTGGGTTTACAGTGGTTGAATCGAAGGATTCCGGAGAGGCAACCTCCGGCGACGGCAGCTCCGAATCTGAGCATATCTCTGATTCCAGCGAGAAAATAGGATGCGGATCCCGTCCTATTGATGAGGAAATTTTTAGTTAGACTGTTTCATTACAATTTCTGATCTTGAATGTGGATTGATGCTGATTAAGAGTGATTTGTGATTTTGGTTGGATTTCTCGCTGCCATTTAGGACTAATTTCGATTATGTTATGTTGAGGGATTTTAGTTGAATTCCTGCTTGCTAATGGATTCTAGGTTTTGTTCAGTTTGTTTGGTTCACTGATGAAGTTGAGATATTGATTGTTAGTTTTGTTATGCTGCTGTAAATGAAATAAGGCCGATTCGCAGCTTCTGTTCAAATTTGTTTGCACTAAAGTTTCTGTCTGTTGGGTTCTATAAAGTTGAATTCTGGATTTCTGCTTGGGTGTGCTTTGTGGTTGATTGTACGTCATTGCTTTGTCTGATTGAATTGCTCCTATTTATGGGATTGAGAATCTGTGAATTTAAGAGGATTTAAGTCATTGCTAGATGGAAAAGTGAATTTCGTACCTGTTAGTTTGTTGAGTTGAACTGTAACTGTAATGAGGAGATGCCTTATGGTTCCATTCGATTTCAAAAATGGATTTTAGATTGAATAATGGTTTTTTAATTTGGAATTGGAGATTTGTTTTGGAAATAGATATAGAGGATGTTTTCGCTATGCAATAATGAATTGGGTTGAGGTTCTATTATAGTTATGCATGTGATCGAGTCTATTCTGTCTAAGTTTGGGAAACATTATGTGATATTGCTAAATGTTTAAATGAGCACAACGTGTTGAGGATTAAGTATTGTTTGGATGGTGATCTAATTATTTACCAAAGGATAAAGTTGGGGATTTTGTTAGGAATATTGGATGAGTCATTTACTAGTATATGGTCATTTGCTTACCTTCTTGGATTAATTTATGAACTCCCGCTTTTGTACATTTGTCAAGCTTGGACAATTTCGACGAGTATGATATAATTCTTGAGTAAATGCTTCCTTCGGCTAACATGACGAGACTGCTGTCGAGGTAGGGATTTTTATACCTCTTGCATTATATTGCATCGTATCTCGTTTTCAAAATAATTATTTTGTGGAATACCACACTTGAAAAATGACGGAGACTGTTCGACAGCACGTTAGTTTTTATTAGTAATATGTTTTCTCATGTTTAATTGTGTACATGGTTTGAAACTTATTGTGCATATGTTGCGGGATGGATTCTCTATCCACTTTGATACCTTCTGTTGCGTGAAGGTTGATTGTTTGACGTGCGAAAATATAGGTAGGGCATTGGTGACGTGTCCTCTGGTTGAAACTCCTGAAAGTCGTAAATCTCGTATAGGAGAGTGATGACGTCTCCTTGGGTTGCAAGCCCATAAACCTGGCCAGGGTTTTTGTCCCACGGATCAGACGGTTGTCATTCGCTAAGACTTAGTTAACCTAAGTACCGTTTCATTTGGCGGGTGGTGTGACGGCCGAGTTTACTCGTCGGCAACCCTCATCCATTTGAAGTTTTCTAGATATCTTAGCTATTAAATAAGCCTACATATAGCGAGCAACTGTATCTGTTCTATTTTATCGTACGGGTTGTCACTGCAGAGTTCTCGCCATTTTATTTGAAACCTTTATATTAGCTGTACCGACGCAGAGATTCTAGAGGGCAACCTGGGTGACGTGTTGGATCTACGGACCACCGTCATTTATACTTCCTCCTGCCTCATAAGGTGTTGACGCCGACGGGTGACCATCTCTTCTATGCTGAGTGGCGGGTGAGTCATTGAGTGACCACCCCTTTTCATTGATGACGTTTTCAGATTGGAAAACGATGATGGCCTATTTTATGAGGTATAGCTGTCTATGTATACAGCAAGTTTTCAATAAAAGCCTCATCGATGGCCTTTGGGCCGGTTTGATAAAATGATAAAGAGTTTTGAAATGATTTAAAAATCCATGTACAGTAAAATGAGAAATACAACCTTGTTTTCGAAGAATATAGAAAAACCAATTTTGCATGAGGTGCACCTAGTATAGCTATACTTTATTGAGTTAGTCACTCATCCCAAACGACTCCTCCCCAAAACTACAGGTAAAGGAAAGAGCAGCTAAGGATCAAGATTAGAAGTGTTCCTTTATTTCTATTGAGCAATTATTATCATTTGGTGAAGATATTTATATTTGGGTCTGTAAACCTTAAACACGGTTTGGTTTGGATTTGTTGCACAGTACTTGGATTATATTTTAATTTATCCATCATTACTTTCTCGTGATCCCTACTCGGACCTAGGCCCATAATATCTTGGGCTGAATTAAATATTTGTAAGTCTTTCGCTAAAACACACGCTTTGAGCTAGGTGATCGGGTTCTTTACAAGGATCGGGTTGCCTGACCTGGCAATTCTGTTAGGCTCGTCTTCGAGTCGTGACATAAATTATTTCCGAAGTAATGTGTTTGTCTTGTCATAGGTGGACTTCTAATGAACCCAATTATACGTAGTAAAATATCTTAAAATTTTTGAATTGTCCGCAAGTGTAATAATAATAAGATATTTTATAAATCTAAGATAATTATGATAATAAATTTATAAAATGAAAAAAAAAATGGTATAACACATAAATAGTAACGCTGAATTTAAAAAAGCTAAAAAAATTTAATTATAATTTGAAAAGTTATTGATAAAAGGGAAATTAACAAAAAAAACTCTAGACTTTAGAATCTGTGACACGCTAAACCTTGAAGATATTTTGCAGACAACTAAAACCTTAAACTACGAAAAAGAATGACGTGAATCTCCTAGTCACGTTTCTCGTAAAAAAAACATTGAGGCAAATGCTGTAGTCACTTTAACGCCAAGAACAGTCTAAAGGGGACGTCCAATGGTCAACAACAGATGTTCTTCAATGACGAGGGACGTCCAAGGCTGATCCATGAGGAGGGTCATCCTTGGGGCTATCGAATGGTTGAGGCACACCCTTGTTGGTAGCTAGATGAAGAGATGGATGTCTATCAATGAGGATGGACGTCCAGGATGGGAGAAGGGGCGTTGACAAATGAAGGTTCTTGCCAGTTGGATTGAGGGAGGGATGTCTCTCAATGAGGATGGAAGGCCAGGATGAAGGATGACCATCCTCCAAAGGCGCTGGCGGATGATGGTTCATGCCCGTCAGATTGAGGGACGAACATCCATCAATGAGGATTGACAACCAAGTTGGAGAATGAACACTCTCCAAAGGTGCTGGTGGATGTTGAATGAGGTCACGTGCGAGACATGTGGTTTTTTAAATGAGAGCAGACTTCCTCTACTTACGATGGACGTTTCTCATCGCTCGACCGATGTCACTTGACTTAAGACAGATGTCCATCCACTTACGATAGAAAACCTTTAACCAACAATGGACGTTCCTCAGCCCACAACCGACGTCCCTCCACTTACGACGTTGTTTAGCATTGAGGGATGTTCGTTGATGCTAGGGGACATCCATTGATGTTGAGAGATGATGTCATTTTGTATTGAGAGACGTCCCTCAACTTACCATGGATGACCCTCAATGTTATGGAGGTCCCTCATGCCATGGACGTTGTTCAGTGCCATGGGCATCCCTTAATACTAAATGATGATGTTTAGTGACCTTAAACTCCATCTATATGAGTGGTAAGGGCGTCCTCTGCAAGAGCAAACAACAAATCGAAATCCTTAAACACAATTGACAAGCGAAGTTTTTGAGTGTTGCACATCAAATGGCGTCTAGGAGTGTTGCACCATCCAACGATGAAGAATCCATTAACTACAGAATAAAGGTGGATCCTATTTCGGTAGTTCAAGCCAATGAGCGATGTACGTTTTATCACAAAACTGGTATAGAGGTGCATTCAATCTCAGCAACTCTAGATGAGGAGCTTCATTCAATATGTGACTCAGAAGATGATGATTTGGTGGAGAGTATGCCTTCTCAACTGGAATGTTCTTCCTTAGATTTCTATATGGGAAAGAAGTATAGTTCGTTGAATGCAGTTATAACTATCGTGGTTGATTATGCGTTAAAGAATGGGCATGAGATAAAGTTCGTCAAAAGTGAAACTCATCGGTTGACTACCATGTCCAAGGATTGATGCATTCGACAGCTTCACGCTTTGAAAATAAAAGGTGAACTTACGTTTCAAATTAAAAGCTATAATGAGGTTTACACATGTACACAACAGATGGAAAGCTGACACGCTTCTGCCAAATGGGTGGCAAACCAATATTTGGGTAGGTTCAAAAGTTAGCCCATGTGGGACGTTCCTTCCATCATTGAAATAATCGGGAAATATTTTAATGTCAATATTACCCCGAATCTTGCAAGAATGGGAAGGAATGTTGTAATATCTCGAGATTTCTTTTATTTTGGTATTTAATGTCTTTAAAGGTCAAGTGAAAAATTTGTATAGTAAGGGTTAATTTGGATAAATATTGGAATATATTGAAGTTGTCCGTGGAAAAGGAGAAGACGAGGGTGTATGCACTATCGTGGGGAAGGAAAAATAATGGAAATTATAAGATATTGCTCCTCTGTAATGTAAAACAATATCACATTGGAGTAAAGGACGTTGTGAGCAGTAGAATTGCAGATGGGTAGGTGGTTACGAGAACAAACATATCAGCAGAAATGTTTTGGGAAGAGTGGAGGATATGTTGGCCATTAGATTAAAGGATCAGGAGAGTTGATGGCCGTTAGATCAAGAAAAAGATGCTTTCATGGAAAGGAAAGATTCTGTGTGGAAGAGAACAGGACCGTTTGATGAGAAGCGTGGGTGAAGAATTGACCATTGGATGATAGAGGGTTGAAGGAAAAGACGCTTCAGCGGATAGGAACGCGTTCGCAGAAAGGAGGTCTTCGTATTGAAGTGACATCCTTTTAAAGAGATGACACAGGAGAGTTCATGTCCGCAGAAGGGGAACACGTCTGCTGGATGACATGGTGGCTATGGGATGATCGAAGTGCACTGCAATAAACAAATATTCACTAGGAATATTCTCAACAAATGAAAACGTAGCCGATGTGAAAGCGTAGGCTTCCGCAACAGTAAATTATCATTTTGGAAGTAGCTTTTAGATGATGAAGGTTGTTCGGGATGGATGAGGTGATGCTGTTTAGAGGGTAACGAAGGACTTTGTTCATGTTTTAGTCGCAGGATTATGATTATCATTAAGGATGACATAGGCCGTTATGGAAGGTTTTGCCATTTCAACGATTTGTAAGGCTGCCTGGTCGTTTCTTTTGGTTGACGATTGTTATTTTGGGTTCCTATTTCGCTGTGGATTAAGTGTACATTATGAAAGTGAAAAACTTGTGATCTCTCAGCCAAAGGGCATGACCACTTTTAGATTAAAAAGGTAGGCGACCAAGGATACTTTATTTTTCCTCCTTGGAAAACAAACTATATGATCCAGAGATGAAATTTTAGAATTGGGATGTTTTGTGTATTGACCGAAGGGAGTTTGGTTGAACCATGTTCAAGATTTAGCAAAATGTGCAATACATGCAATCCAAGTAAGTGATGACTGTATGTGATTGGCCCTTCGACAATTACACCATAGAATGACAAGTTTAAGATAGAAAAAGTGTTATGCAGTTTCTGTTAGATTATGTTATGGTTAATATGAAGATTTGATGATTTGTTATATTATGCTATGTTTGATCCGAGGATTAGATGATATGATAGTTTGATGATGTTAGATAAAGTTTGAGTTGTATGCAGGTTACATTATTTCATTGCACCATGTTTTCAGAAAAGTTACGTAAATTTTTTTTATCATGCATAAGTTTTTCAGGTAAGAAAGATAAGGATGAAAGAAGATACGTAATAGCTTTGGTGATGTGGTACCCCATTGGAGCTTTGAGAGGCTGATGCCCCAAATGGAGGAGAAAAAAACTTTGGTATGCTGTCCCATTGTCAGAATATAACGGGAAACAAAACAGAAAGAAGAATATTTTATGATGTTTTTATAAAAGTTGATTTATCATTCATGTTTATTTACATTTCTTACTCAGTGTTAGACTTATAGATGAATTCTATGGTGTAGATAATAGGGAAGATGATGACCATTGGATCAAAGTATAAAATGAAAGAGAACGTTGAAGGAGTATCTCCATGATGTAGAAGGTTTGGCGTTGTTACAATAAAAGCTATGTAACAAACGAATTAACATGTATTATGTAAGAAAAGAATCTCATGGAAAGTTGAGTTTTGTTTTATGAGAAAGGTCTTTCGCCACACAAATGTTTTTTTAGTAAGATTTTTACGTTTGATTTAAAATATATATATGTGGTTTAATTTAAAAGATTTTCGAAGTGTTTAAAGCAAAAGAGTTTTTTTTAAGTAACGATTGGATTTAGAAAAAAAATATACAATCGTTACAAATGTAGCCCAAAAACTGAACGAAGGAGATGGTGAAGAACAATATAAGTAACTGTGGGCATACGGAGAAAAGATTCAGAGATACAATCATGGCAGCACATTGTTGGTTATGGTAGATAAAAATGATCTTACGCACTATCTAATATTTCAAAGGATGCACATGTGTTTGGTTGCGTACAAGAGAGGTTTGTTAGAGTGTTATAAACTTGTCATTTGCCTGGATGACTATCACTTGAAGAGGTCGTGCATAGGCTAGTTGCTCATAGCCGTCAACATTGATGACAATGATGAAATTTATCCAGTTAGGGTACTAGTTGTTGAATCAGAATGCAGAGACTCTTGGTCTTAGTTTTTGAGTTGCTTCATTTTGGATTTAAACAGTGATACAGGTACGGAATTGACATTTATTTCTGACTGACAGAAGGGGTTGGTGCTTACTATTGAACAATATGCATCGGTAGCTAAACATAGTTTCTGCCTTTGACACTTGTATGCCAATTTTAAAAACAATTTCGAGGCAAGTTATTGATGCACCAATGGAAGGGAATAAGAATTAACATGTAAATACTTGAAGAAATATGGAGCGTTGAAGATGTGATCAACCAGATGATTAAAGAAGCAGGCAAGGCGGTCGATCGACTGATGGAGAACATAGACTGAGATCGACTGGGATTAAGCAGCTTTGATCCTCTGGGAATTTGTGGCTAATCGATGGTGGTCGATCATTAATGTGTAAAAACAATACAGTGGTGAGCGTTTTCTCGACCGGTCGATTGTCAATGATGAAGTTGATCTATTGGGTCTTTAAGCTTCCTTAAATGGCCGCCAAAACTCAATATGGAAAGTCCAACTTTGGCATCCAATAGCTCCCATGTTTTAGAAGCTTTTAAGCTGAAATTTGGAACACACTTTCTTGAATGAATAAGAAAAAAACTCCTTCAAGAATAATGGAAAGAACTTCCATGGATTAGAAAATATGCTTGAAATAACTCAAGTGGTAGGAAATAGCAAGTATTGTAGCTTGCAACTCTCTTTTGGATGACTTTGCTGATGAAAACCTTCTTGATGGTTGGACACCTCTTCACACAACCTTTCTCGAAGGAGTAGGGATGTGGATGCCAATAAGATAACCTACTCAATTCCAAGTAAGCCTAATCTTGTGATGCAACTCACACAAGGAGACTTTGGATGGAACTCACCAAAGTGTTGAAAAAGGAATCACTCTTATTTCGAAAGAAAGCAAAAACTTTTATTAATCAAACTTTAATATCTTAAACCTCATACTAGGTTGCTTTATATAGCCAATTACAAAGCATAAAATAGGAAATAACATAATAGGAAACACACTAAGTATTCGGTCCTATATGGTCGATTACTAAACTATGAATTTAGTAACTTTGTAAAGTGATTATTATATTTATTTTTTGTTGGCTCTGCCTCCATGAAATGGTAATTTTTGGCAGCTACTTTCTCTTCAAGAATTACCACTTGGATGGTTTTCATAACCAAGCACAATCGGCCCTTTGTCCACTTGCTTTAGGCCGATTAAGGAAGGTTTCCTTATCTCTATTTTTCTTGGTCATTCTTACCCTTCAAGCTTGTCTTCTTGTGCTTCTTTCCATTGCATTAAGGTTGTGGGCCCTCTTTGATCTTTGTGGGTTTATAGCTCTTCGAATTGGGCCCTTGGTGAGTTACCTTCCAAATGGTTAGAAAGGAATGAGTTGATGAGATCTTAGGCTTTTGTCTTTGTGGATGGACCTTGTGGTCCATCATCCTCTCTGGGTTTTTTAGGATTTGACCTCAAATCTTCTTTAAGCTTCACTTTTTCTTTATCCTTTTTGCTGTCATGGGGGCTCAATAAGTCTTGTTGATTGCAAGTTGTGGAATGTCATCTAGATAGAGCATCAACCACCACATTAGTGTCTCCCCTTTTATACTTGATGATGTAGGGGTATCTTTCTAGAAATTCAATTCACTTAGCGTGTCTTCGATTCAGTTTGCCTTGACTTTGAATGTGTTTAAGAGTCTCATGGCCGGTGTGAATGATGAATTCCTTTGAAAGGAAAAGTGTTGCCATATGTTTATTGCTCTTTTGACTGAGTTGAATTCTTTGTCGTATGTGGAGTAATTCAGGGCGACTCCTTTTAGTTTCTCATTAAAGTAGGCTATATGCTTGCCTTCTTGCATAAGTACCTCTCTAATTCCTACCCCGGATGCATCATATTTAATTTCAAACACTTAGCTAAAATATGGTAATATTAGGATCGGGCCGTTGCATAAATTTTTCTTCATTTCTTCGAAGCTCCTTTGACATGCATGATTCCATGAAAACTCTTTTCTTTTTTTTGTGCAATCCGTTATGGGGGCGACAATGGTGTTGAAGTCTTGAATAAACCTTCTATTAAAGGAAGCTAGGCTATAGAAGCTTCACACCTCAGTGATGCTGGTAGGTGTAGGTCATTCTTGGATAGCTTTGATCTTTGAGTTGTATACTTCCATTCCTTGTTTACAGATGATGAAGCCTGGAAAATAGACCTTTTCTTGCTCGAATAAACACTTCTTTAAGTTGCCGTAGAACTTGGTTGATTAGAAAACTTCAGAAAGACTTCTAAGATGCTCAATATATGAAGATAAAGTCTTACTAAAAACTAAGATGTTATCGAAATAAACCACCACAAAATTCCCTAGGAAGTCTTTGAGTGTGTGGTGCATGACTTGCATGAAGGTGCTTGGCGCGTTAGATAGTCCAAAAGGCATGACCATTCATTCATAAAGCCCATACTTGGTTTTGAAAACTGTGTTCCATTCATCTCCTTCCCTTATTCTAATTTGATGGTACTCGCTTTTTAAGTCGATTCTTGAAAATAATGAGGTCCCACTTAGTTCATCAAACATATCTTCAAGCTATGGTATTGGAAACGAATACTTGATAGTGATTTGATTAATGGATCGACTATCCACGCACATCCTTATGCTGCCATCCTTCTTTGGTATGAGTAGGGTTGACATGACACATGGACTTAGAGATTCTCTTATAAACCCTTTATCTATTAGCTCGCTCACTTTCTTGGGTAGTTCTTTGGCTTCGTCTTGATTTAGTCTATAAGAAGGCCAATTTGGGAGACTAGCATCGGGCACTAAGTCAATTTGATGCTCAATTCCTCTAATTGGTGGGAGCCCTTGAAGAAGATCTTTAGGAAATATATCTTGATATTGTTCTAAAAGAGTGAGGATCGATTTGGGTATCTTTCCCATCTCTACAAGTTTGTCGCAGAACATCATCAATATTACCAAGTATTTTTTCTTTGTAACTTTGTGCAACTCTTTCTTTGACATGAACAAAGTAGTTTTCAACCTACTTTCTCTTATTAACTCATAGTCTTTTTCTACTTGCTCTGGTGGAAGTGGAGCTAACTTGATCGTATTGTCTTTGAGCTTGAATGTGTAGCAATTGGTAAAGCCATCATGCCTAGTCCTTCAATCATATTGCCATGACCTCCCCAAAAGTAGATGACTTGCACTCATAGGAACCATATCACATAAATCTTTGTTTGAGAAACTTTTGATAGAGGATTCAATTGGACCTTGCTTACTAACCTTGATGTCTTCTTTGTCGTTTGACCATCTTAGCTTGTAAGGAGTCAGATGCAAGGTTGTTTCTATCCCCAATTTACTCACTAGATCCATAGAAACCACATTAGCACAACTCCCTCCATCAATAATTAGAGAGCAAACTTTATCTTTAACTTTGCAACGTCTATGGAAGTTGTTTTCTTTTTGGCAACCATCAATGCTTGCTTTGGTAGTGAGTGGGGTCCCTCTTGAGCATATAGAGTTTCAACTTGTGCTTCCTCCTCGTGCGTCTCTTGTGCTTCAATCTCATACTCACTTTCTATCTCATTAGTACCTTCTCTTAATATCATCACTTTCCTATTTGGACATTGGTAGGCATAGTGTACGATTCCAAGGCATTTGAAACACTTGATTTATCTTGTCTTTGTCTTTGCTGCTTCCATAGGTAGCTTCTTGTCACCATTTGGCTTAGTAGTAGCAATTTTCATGTTTATGCCCCTGTCATCAAGCTTAGATGGTGGTTTGGAGAAGCTTGTATTTCTTTGAGGGAATCGACTGACCCTCTTTTTCTCTTTACTTTTCTTTTGCCTTTCAACCTTTAGAGCCAACTTGATCACATCCTCCAAGGTGTTGTAAGATTGTAGCTTAATAATGTCTCCAATGTCCTAGTGAAGTCATTGGATGAACCTAGCAATAGTTAGGTCTCCTGGCTCTTGCAAGTCACGCCTTGTCTTTAAGGTTTAGAATTCGACAACATACTCTTCGATGGTTGAGGAACCTTGCTTGAGGCCTTGCAATTGATAGTAGAGTCCTTGCTTGTAATGACTTGGAATGAACCTCTTACTCATGAACCTCTTTAATAGTTTCCAAGTTCAGATGTCCTCTCCCTCAAGTCTTCTCTTTGATTGCGTGTTGTTCCACCAAAAACTAGCATACCCCGTGAACTCTAGTGTTGCTAGTTCAATCTTTTTCCTCTCCGATAAGTTGTAACGTTCGAATATTCTTTTGACCTTTTCCATCCACTCAGTGTAATCAGTGCCATTGATACAACCATTGAATGAAGGATGGATACCTTGATAAGCCCTGAGTCATCTCTTTGTGTTAGTCTCCTTCTATGATTGGGGAACTCCCTATACTCAGTCTCTTCCTTTATGAACTCCTTGGCACTATCCATATAAAAATGCCATTCTTTTGGTCTTGTTGAATGAGGACTCCCTCTTTGTTGATTTTGAGAACTCATGAACTGTTGGTGTAATACCCGAGGTATTTAGTTTCTTGTACACATTGGATGAAGCGAAAATGTAATATGTTGGTCATTTTCAATCTGTCACACATTATTTTTGGTGTTTTTATTATGAAGAATAAAATGTTAAAGTGTGTTGGAATTATAAGGATGTAATTATTTATTGTTAAGGAAATAAGGATTTAAAATAAATTAAGAATTTAAAACAAATTCAGTCAAATATTGAGGGAGGAAGCTGGCGGTTGATCGTGGTGGTCGAATGACATCAACATTGATCAACTGGCATGATCAATTGGCAAAATTGGAAGCAAAAACGGGCGATTGATCAGTGAATGGGTGGTCGATCGTCCAAACATGAATCGATCAACCACGACCTGAAACATCGTCTGGAAACGATAATCAATAGCCAGAAATGGAAAACCTTCGACTCTTGACGCTTCAGTGGCTGTCCAAGTATTTTTCTTCTTGACTTTTCACCTTCATAGGGAGGCTGAAGGGTTGTCTGAGGCATGTATATATATATAGAACATGTGTGTTAGAAGTTTTTCCTTCTGGAAAAACTGGTGAGTCTGTTCTGTGAGTTGTAGTTCTATGGAAGGTGAGGAGAACCATTGCTGAGGAAGGAGAAGAGAAGAGTCACGCGTGGTAAGGAATAATGTGTGTGTTTTGTCCGTAAGGACCTACATCATGGGAGTAAAGTGTTTGTTGTGTGGTATTGTTGTATTATTCATAGCTTATTCTCTGAATAATTTTGTCTATGTGATAGGTTATTACTCGTAGTTCTCTCCATATTTTTCTTTTGAAGCACTCTGTAATATTCATGCTTTTGATGGTGCTTCTCTGTTCTTGTTGTTCTCTTTCGATAGTTTGCCAATAGTTGTGATGAGAATGATTTAGCATGTCGATGGTTAGTGAAGAGGATGAAATGATTTGCATGTTGGTTTTGTCTGTAGTGTTTTTACTACTTCTTTCCTTGTCGTCCTCTGCATGTTAATATTTGGTAATGATCTTGCTATTATTATGCCATCTGTTTACTTTAGTTTAGTAAATCAAATGGTAAGAGAAGGTCTGTAAGAAATTAATCAGTGAAGCAAACGTAAGTTTATGCATGGATAATATGTTTTTCGTGATTAACTTCCCTGTTATTTGGCTGTTAAATCTGTGGTGCTATTTTGGTGTAAATCTAGAAGTTAAATAAGTTAGTTTTTCTTTGTCAAATATTCACTGTAATATTTCCTTTGATATTTCCCTAAATGGGTTAAAATAATTAGAATTTATTAGTTATGTTAATTATTATTTTGACACTCTAGTACTAGTATGACTCCATGAAATTAGGATTAACAATGTGTTTCCTTTGATAGTTATTTTTGTGTCCTTAATGCATAGTAAGTTTGGTCGATGCCATATTTTAGTACCTTCAATGTTGAATAGATATAGTTAAAGAGGTTGCACTTGTTTGAAATGACGTGTGAAGAATAAAAGAATAGGTATGTTGTATGATTGTTAGGGTAAGTAATATAATTGAAAACACGCTTAGTGTTAAATTATAGTTGAAGCATGATTGTATTCATTGTTTGTTAGTTATTTGTAATATTGTTTACAATATATGAACTACTGTGTGACATTCATATAGGTATGTTAGTAGGATTGCACGCCATGCATTACATGAATTAATAAATAAGATAATAAATTGTGTCTTCTACGTGGGTTTGGAAACTGAAGAGGTTGTCCACACGTAGAGAACAACCTGTTTGAGTAAGTTCAGAAACAGAAGAGGTTGCTCTTACTCAATAGGTGGGTGAGTTCGAAAACTGAAGAGATTGCTCTCACCCCAAAAGGCAAGTAAATGTAAATGTAAGTGGGCTCATTTTTAGTGAGTTCAGAAACTGAAGAGGTTGCTCTCACCCAGCTTACGGATATATCAAACTTATGCATGTAGAATTATCATAGAAGTTGAAATTGCATTTCATTTGTATTTCTTACTGGGCAATAGCCTCATTATTCCTCCTATGATGTAGGTATGGATTGTGATCCAATTGAGGTGAACGTGAAAGAAGTGTGATGCAATGCAAACTTGTGTTACCATGCGAGGATTGACCTCGAGGGTTATGACTCTAAAGAATAAAAGTTGTTTAAATGACATAGAGACTTTATCATGGTTTTTAAATATTTCAATTGTGTTGTTTTCATAAAACAGTTAAATGTTTTTATTATTCCGCGTAACGTACTCTGATGTTTTTCAATTAAGTATATTTTAAATGGATTTTAAATGTTAAAAATTTATATGAAAAATGCATAAACGGAAATGGGATTTTACAGTTGGAACATGGACCGAAGCTCATCAATTTGTCTTTGTATGATGGACTCGTCTCCTTGTGATGATGGTGGCTCGGCATTTGGAACAATGTTTGGAATTGCCTCATCTTGTGTGCTGCTTTTGTTGCTCCTCGTGTCATCATGAAGATAAGAAAAATATGATTAGGATTTGTTTTAGCTCTGATACCAAATGATGCACCAATGGAAGGGAATAAGAATTAACCAGTAAACACTTGAAGAAATATGGAGAGTTGAAGATGTGATCAACCGAATGATTGAAGAAGCAGGCAAGGTTATCGATCCACTAATGGAGAACACAGGTGGAGATTGACTGGGATTAAGCAGTTTTGATCCTCTAAGAATTAGCGGTAGATCGATGATGGTCGATCATCAATGTGTAAAAACAATAAAGTGGTGAGCCCTTTCTCGTGCGATCGATCGTCAATGATGAAGTTGATTGACTAGGTCTTCATGCTTCCTTAAATAGCTGCCAAAACTCAATATTGAAAGTCCAACCTTGGCACTCAATAGCTCCCACATTTTAGAAGCTTTTGAGCTGAAATTTAGAACACACCTTCTTGAATGAATAAGAAAGAACTCCTTCAAGAATAATGGAAAGAACCTTCACGGATTAGAAAATATGCTTGAAAGAACTCAAGTGGTTGGAAATAGCGAGTAGTGTAACTTGCAACTCTCTTTTGGATGACTTTGCGGATGAAAACTTTCTTGATTGTTGGACACCTCTTGACACAACCTTCTTCCAAGGTGTAGGGATGTAGATGCCAATAAGAGAACTTCCTCAACTCCAAGTAAGCCCAATCTTGTGATGCAACTCACAAAAGGAGACTTTGGATGCAACTCACCAAAGTGTTGAAAAAAAAAATCACTCTTATTTTAAAAGAAAGCACAAGATTTTATTAATCAAACTTTAATATCTTAAACACTCATACTAGGTGGCTTTGTATAGCCAATTATAAAGCATAAATTAGAAAATAATATAATAGGAAACACACTAGGTATTCAGGCCTATATTACTAAACAATGAATTTAGTAACTTTCTAAAGTGATTATTATATTTATTCTTTGGTGGCTTAGGCTCAACGAAATGGTAACTTTTGGTAGATACTTTCTCTTCAAGAATTGCCACTTGGATGCTTGCCATAACGAAGCATAATCAACCCTTTGTCCACTTGCTTTTGGGCGATTAAGGAAGGCTTCCTTATCTCTATTTCCCTTGGTCTTTCTTGGCCTTCAAGCTTGTCTTCTTGGGCTTATTTTCATAGTGTTAAGGGCGTGGGCCCTCTTTGATCTTCATGGGTTGATAGCTCTTCCATTTGGGCCCTTGATGAGTTATCTTCCAAATGGTTAGAAAGGAATGAGTTGATGAGATCTTGGGCCTTTGTCTTTGTGGATGGACCTTGTAGTCCATCAGTTATACAAATAAGAGATGAACAAGGCAGCTAGGGCCACAACATAAGCACACTTTGAGAAAGAGATGAAGAAATTATTTGTGGTTGACCAGACATCGCATGCATATCTGCAAAACATTAGCTTGAGGTTTAGCTGAACATCGTTTCTGCCCTGGACACTTGTATGCCAATTTCAAAAAATAATTTCGAGGCAAGTTATACATGGAGGCGATGTGGATGGAAGCAAAGGCCACAACATCCACGCACTTTGAGAAAGAGATAAAGAAACTATTTATGGTTGACCAGACAACACACACATATCTACAAAACATCAACTTTAGGTTTTGGGCCAAACATGCTTTCAATTTAATCCCAAAGTGCGATATAAGCGTAAAAAATTTGAGTGAGTTCTACAACGCCTACCTCTTACTAGACCAGAACAAACTAATCCTCATTATGTTTGAGATGATTAGAATGGACATCGTGTGTAGGATCGTTAAGAAACATGAGAAGATGGCCCAATCGATGGAATTATTGTGTCCTCATATAAAAAAAAAGCTTTCCAAGTTACAACATGTGGCTTGAAATTGGTGTCCAACATTTGCATGAGGTCGTTAGTTTTAGTTCAGTGACGGTAACAAATGGTACGTAGTCGATTTGGATAGATGCACCTGTAATTGTTATCGGTGGGTGCTTACTAGAATCCTATGCATACATATCATCCTGTGTATGCATTTTACGAGGACTTCAGGTGAAGATTATGTTCATGTATGGTATCAGCGGGAAACATGCATGATGATGTACTCCCACAAGTTAACTATGTGGCTTAATAGTACTATTTTATTTTATTTATTTATTTGTTAGTAACTTAGTTGTACCCAATAATACTGCTGTCCTAAAGCAAACCCAAGTTGGCTGACTAAAAGTGTGGTGATTGATTGATTCGTGTAACTTTATATGTCCTCATATGTTTGCTTTATGGACGTCTAAGGATTGCTCATGGATGTTGGAGGGAGTCCCTTGGGCATCCATAGAGCAAACATGCAAGGACATATAAAGTTATGGTAATCAATCACCACATTTCCAGTCAACCAACTTGGGTTTGTCTTGACACAACTAATCTTAAGACAAATGACTGGACATTATTTTGTTCATACCATCTTCTATTAAATGCAATTAACTTATTCAATGGATGGAATGAATGGAATGGAGGGATGTAAATAACTTGTTTGTTGATGCATGACTGTAAATGAACTTTTTTGCTTGTGGATGGATGTAAATGAACTTGTTTTCTTAGAGAGAGAGAGACATCTGATTGGGTTGTTGAACATCCATTTTAAGATGAGGAACGTCCATTGTGGGCTGAGAGACATTCGTTGTGAGCTGAGGGATGTCCATTGTTGGTTGACGGACGTCCCTCAACTTACGACGGACGTCCCTCAACCAACAAACAACGTCCCTCAGCTCAAAAAAAATGTCCCTCAGCCTACAATGGATGTCCTTCATCTTAAAACGAATGTCTCTCAATAGTAAAAGATGAAGTTGTTTAGCATTGAGGGACGTTTGTGAATGCTCAGGGACGTCCCTCGCCATGGACGTCCCTCAATACTAAATGAAAATGTTGTGTGAACTTCAACTCCATCTATATAAGTGGTAAGGATGTCCTTTGCAAGAGCAAGTGGCAACCCTAAATCCTTGAACTCATCCATGAGCGAACAAGTAACAAACATGGAGGTGGATCCTATTTAGGCAGTCAATGAGCAATGTATGTTTGATCATGAAGCTATTATCGCAAGAGTATTCGATCTCTACATTTGTAGATGATAAGTTTTGTTCATTATGTGACTCAAAATATGATGAAGGGGTGGAGAGTAGGCCTTCTCAATTAGAATATGCTTTTAGAGCACGTTGTTACATTGAAGGAGAATTATAGGAAAGTGGATCAAGGAAGTGAGGTTATATTTCTGTTGGAGCCTATTGTTATCTCCAAAAGCTTGCAGCAACAACCCAACTCCAACCCATCCTCAAGCCTCTCGAGCTTTGCCAAAACCATGGAAAGCAACTTGATATGTACTTGCTTTCTGTGGTTTGGGCAAAGCTCGAGATACCTGGAGATGGGTCTAGGTTGTTTGTACAAGTCTTTAAGGATAACAATAGGCTCCAACATATACTTCAATAATAAAACCTCACTTTCTTGAGCTACTTTATGATAATCTCCTTCAATGTAATAATGTACTCTGAAAGAATATTCCAGTTGATATGTTTTAGTAAATTAAGTTTTAGATAGTTCTATTTGGATGTATTGTATTGGGAATGCATTGGGTAGATGTGTTGTATTGTATTGGGAAAATCTATAAACAAATGCTATTAAGTCAATGAAACCGTCATTTGAGTTGTGAATTGAAACAGTAAGTCATTTGAAGGTTGAATTAAAACCATAAGTCATTGTGAATGGACTTTAAAATTACGTCATTTGAGTGAAGAAATAGAAAGTTACATCAATTCAACGTAAACACATAACTTGAAAGGAGCGAGAACG
>CM039482.1:15118316-15139940 GCA_022433065.1 Begonia loranthoides
GGTGGTTGGTGAAGAGGTATAAAAACCAAGTTTTTTGATTTGGAAATTCTTTGTTGTGTGACATTTTGAGTTGAATTTTGGATTGATAAAGTAATTTGGATGATGGACTTGTTGAGTTCTTTTAATTCTAGACTTTGGTTTCGTGAAGAGAAATTTGTATCAATGGCCGGTTGCTTGGTGAGACCCAGCAACTATCGGGAGTGAGAGGTTGGAACGCAACCCAGCAAAGGCGGAGTCATGGTGTGTTAAGCATTATGCCTCAGTCAGTTGGATGGCTGGCCGAGATAGGAAGTCTCGGCTAGAATCAGAGTTGTCCGTGAAGGACAACAAAGTTCACGATGCAGAAAAGGGGTGTTTGCAAAATAAACCTTGTGTGCAGGGTGCGGTCCAACCCTGAGGAATTGCGGGCCGTGGTTGGGTTACCCAGTCTTGGGCCTCAGTCTGGGTTACACAAATGGGCTATGTTCTAGTCCTTTTGGGTCGCGGTACAAAATCTATTTTGGACAAGTTTTTGGGCCAGATTTGGAAATTATTTACCCAATTAAATTAGATTAAATTTTAATCAAAATTGCGAATGTTTTGGTATAAAATTTTGACCAAAAAATTTAATGCCATAATTTTTGAATAGGTACTCAATTATTAAATTAAAAATCTGTGGACGTTGGTTTTGGGCTACTTGGATTATTGAGTCTTGGTCAGTGTAAGCCACTTCGACGTAGAGATTTATTTTTATGCACTGCATTTTCATAATTGTTATAAAATAAATATTTTGAGACGTGTCTAATATTAAAATGACATATCCATTTTTATGAGCATTAGATATTTATATTATATTTTATTTTCACTAAACATGTTTCAATTAAGCATACATTTAAATATTTCTGGATTAACTTGGTCGTGCGACGAGTTCGATTGACCAATTTGGGGTCTGTTTTATTTTACGCATATTTGACGTGTTAGAATGTGTTTGTTGTTGTTAAAATGGGTAATAGGACTGTTGTATGTGCCCTGTCCTTGGGTTTTGAATTCCTAAACCTAACCAGGGTATTTTATTTGGCTTTCGCCATCGCCGAGCATCACTTTTATTCTATTATATGCCTATGGCATGATGTGTCCAGAGTCCGTGAGTGACTTTATTTTCACTGTGATTTTTGATTAGTGCAACAAGGACCTATTTTAACTATATACCACATATTAGTGGGTGGTTTTGAACACGTGCCCTTTTGAACACATTAAAAAAAATAAATTTATAAAATGTGATTTTAAATTCATGCATGCTTAGAGAACATTCTTTTTAAATAAAATTATTACATCCCTATTAAGTTTAGTCAACTCACCCCAATGACACATTTCAGGATTTAATCAACCAGATTTCTAGATACTAAGTCAAGATTGGACCTAGCGGAATTCATTTAATTCCCATAGTTTTAATCATTTTCTTTGAGAGACATTTTACGAGGTATATTATTTATTAGATAACTGTAATCTCTATATTCAATTTTCACACAATTATTTTATTTTGGATTATATTACTATGCTATCAGATATCACTATTGGACCTATTTAGCCCAAGTTATTGGGTCCTGTCTTGTAATATTTATTTTACATATTCCACTATTAATTAATAAATTTAAGTGAAATGGATCAAACGACTCGTTTCTTTGGGCTGGGTCATTCCCCGTTATGTCTCGGGTGCCTTGCGGGTCATGACACAAGTTTTAGTATTAGAGCAAGGTTCCATCTTGAAAAGTGATATCTATAAAATAGTTAGTATAGTAATATACAATGATTTATAAATACTGTGCCTAACAGTAAAGTACAAAAATTAATTTGCATTAAAGTGCTTCTAGAAAGTCATCTTGAGGTTTCCCTTGTGGATGAAAACATTTCTCTAATCGGACACGGGTAATTTGGAGTGGTCTAGATTTAGTTAGTGGTGATAGGGAGTACGATTTCTAAATGATTAGAAACAACCTTTTTGCACATATGAGTCTGTGAACTCTTCTATATTATGTGTGTGGGTCTGTGAAGTTTAAACTTAAGAAACCTATCGTAGAAAGAAATACAAATCCTCAGTTTCCTTCAATAATTCAATGTTCACTCTGTCATATTTGGAATCTGTTAATATAAGTTGGAATCTTGTTTTTGAAGATTCTGATTCAAAAACTATTGGTAAAGACTTCTAATAAGTCTTTGTATTGCACAATTCAACATTAGTAAAGTTTTTGCGTAGGCAGTTAGGAATATTTGAACCAAAGATTAGAGTTGTTCAAGTGGGATGATGACTTCAATATAAAGTTCTCTGAAGGTGACTTGTATTGAAACTACATAGGGTGAGGTTATAAAGCATTTATAGGCTGGTGTTTGTGGGTGAAGCTGACCCTTAGAATGTTGAAATCGGTTGAGGGTGATGTAGAAGAATTTGATTGCTTTTGGAGTTCGATTGGAGTATTGGGTTGAGTTTGCAACCTTCTATTTTGAGTTGATGACTAAAATATGGTGTAAGTCTCTTAAGTTGGATTACCCACTAGATTTGATGACATGGACTCAGTTTGAGGCAGTGTTCAAAAACAACTATTGCAATGCTGATTGTCATCAGAATATGATCAATACTTATCAAGATTTGAATCAAGAGAGTGTGACTGTAGAAAATCTAGAAAATTCCCTAATTTTTAGTGCTCCCCTGAATGAAATATTTCTCGTTGTTCGATCTGCTGCCCTTATTGTTGGCGGGCACAAATTATCGATTGATATAATAGTTATACCTATGGATCAGTTTTGTGTAATCCTAGATATGGATTAGTTGAACTTATACAAAGTTAAGACCAACTATTATCAAAGAAATTTTACCCATATGTTGGAAGACAGAAAGATCCTAGTGCATCTATGTAATATTCGTATGTTTTCTATTGATCCTGTTTGGGTGGTCGGAGGAAATTGGAGCCTTATGGGAGTATTTTTTCTATTAACGGTGACCTTATTACAGTTAGGTAGGATTCTGATTTATCAGTGGTTTGTGATTACTCTAATGTTTTTCTTGAGGATTTGCCTGAGTTGCCACTCGACCACGAGATTTATTTTTGCATTGATTTGATGTCCGACACTACTCTAATTTTGATTTCTCCATAGCGTATGGCTCTTGATAAATTGAATGAACTGACTGTTCAGTTGAATGATTTGTTGGAAAAAGAGTTTATGTGATTTAGTATTTCACTTTAAGGTGCTCTAGTTTTGTTTGCAAAGAAGCAGGATGGTTCGCTTTGCATATGCATTGATCAACTTGGAGGATCTATGTACTTCTCGAAGATCGATTTGAGATCTAGTTATTATCAATTGAAAATGCGTGAAGATGATATTCTGAAAATATCTTTTTAGATTTGTTATGGACATTTTGAATTTATGGTGCTTCCGTTTGAATTGACTAATGCACCAGCTGCTTTTATGAATCTCATGAATCGGGTCTTTTAGCCATATCTTGACCAGTTTGTTGTGACCTTCATTAATGATATCCTGATATATTCTAAGATCCTAGAAGAACCTATGGAACATTTGGGAATTTTTCTACTAACACTGAAGGAGTATTAGTTATATGCAAAGTGTGAAAAGTACAATTTTTGGATGACTGAAGTGAAATTTATTGGCCATGTTGTTTCTCAAAATGACATTTCTATTGATTTAGCTAAGGTTGAATCCATGTTAGATTGGAAGCCACCCAAAAACATTACTGGAGTGCGTAGCTTCTTGGGTCTGGCTAGTTATTATTGTTGGTTCGTGCAAAATTTTTCTTATGTTGACTATGCCACTAACACGGTTAACCAAAAAAAACGTGAAACTTATTTAGGATGAAAAATGTCTGATAGCTTTTGATGAACTCAAGTTGAGTTAACTACTCCTCCAGTTTTAGCAGTATCTTATGAGGGTTTGCCTTATGTAGTTTATATAGATGCATCATAAACTAGTTTGGGTTGCGTTATAATGCAATAGATAAAGTTATAGCTTATGCATCTTGGTAGTTAAAGATGCATGAGCAGAATTACCATATTCATGACTTAGAACTTGCGACTATTATTTTTGCCTTGAAGATTTGGTGGGGTTACTTGGATGGTGCCAAATTTGAGGTGTTTTTAGATCACAAAAGTTTAAAGTATCTCTTATCGCAACATGACATAAATATTTGGCAACGCTGTTGGATAGAGTATATGGAGGACTACGATTTCACTTTATAATATTATCATAGAAAAGCTAATGTTGTAGTTGATGACTTGAGTCATTTTCCTCCTAGATCTCTTTCTTGCCTTGTTTTGGATAATTGGAAGAGATGCTTGATTATTGAGATTATTAGCTACAGTACCAGGAGGATGGTCATACAATTTAAGTTTTTAATTTAGTAGTTACCCTTACACTTTTACAGTGTATGAAAGACTTGCAGAAGTTTGATGATGAATTAGAGGAAAGATTCGAGAAGTTTCGAGAAGATTCTAGCTAGTGAGCAGTTTGATGGTTAGGAAATTAGTTATGATGGATTCCTGTTCTTCCAGAATCGAATTGTCGTATCTAGTCATTTGGATTTAAGGCTGACAGTATTAGCAGAAAGCCAGAAGTCCATATTTGTCATTCATCCCTACAACATTAAATGTATCATGATTTGAAATGCCAGTATTGGGTGGTTGGAATGAAACGGGATGTGGTCAAATATGTTTCGAGGTGTTTGACCTGTTAAGAGATTAAAGCTGAGCATCAGAGACTAGCTGGATTGTTGTAGCTTTTGCTTATCCCTGAGTGGAAATGGGACAATATTACTATGGATTTCATGACCGATTTGCCTAAGACTGTGCAAAAATATGATTTCTGTGTGGTTGATTGTTGATTGATTGACGAAATACGCACATTTTATTCCTGTCAGAATGACTTTCTCTTTGAAAAGATGAGTAAGTTGTATATTGAGAGCATCGTTTGTCTTCATGGTGTCCCCTCGAGTATTGTTTCTGATAGAGATTTGATTCATGTCAAAATTTTGAAAACCCCCTTTAGAAAGCTTTGGGCACAGAGCTTAATTTGAGTACAACACATCAACCTCAGATAGATAGATAGTTGGAGCGTACGATCTAGGTTCTTGAGGATATGTTGACATCTTGTATTATGGATTTCAGTGATAGTTGGAAAAGTCACTTGTCTTTAGTGGAGTTTGCGTATAACAATAGCTATCAGATCAGTATCGGTATTTCACCATATGAAGTTCTATATGGAAGATTGTGCTGATCACCTTTATGTTGGGCTGAGATCGCGGAGCATGTCCCTCTCGGGCTTGATTTGATTCAAGAGACAACTGTGTAAGTTCATGTGATTAAGGAATGACTGGGTTTAATTCAGAGTTGGAAAAAGAGTTATGCAAACCACAAAAGGAGGGAAGTTTAGTTTGAAGCCAATGATTTTGTGTTCCTAAAGGTGTGAGCTCGTCGAGGTATTAGTCATTTCAGTGTGAAAGAAAAATTAGCTCCAAGATATATAGGTCCTTTTTGGATTATTGAGCGAATTAGTTCAGTGGCTTATCCATTGGAGTTACCGCTATAGCTTAATTATGTTCATGATGTCTTCCTTGTCTCTATATTGAGAAAGTATATTCCTTATCTTTCACATGTTATTTCTTGGACTGAAGTTCTTATTCAAGAGAATGTGCCTTATGAAGAGGAACCAAAGAGAATTCTTGGCCGTGAGAACATACTAGTACACCATCGTAAATACCTTTAGTTTGAGTTCATTGGAAGAACATAGTGAAAGTGAAGCTTTGAATCTGATATGATGGTTAAGTACCTTCGTTTGTTCAATGGTACTCTCGAGGTTGTTTTAAGTTTTGGGGACAAAATTTCCTAAGTGGGGTAGAGTGTGATATCTGCCATTTCCTTAAATTTTAAAATATATAAAAAAAAATGAAAATGATGGTAAGGAAAACGTTTTTGGAAAGATTGAATACACCTCCTCCGCACCACGGGCCCTTTGTGAAAGGGAGGGGATTACTTCCCAATCCTCTCCCTTCCCATTCAAATTGTCGACTCCATCTTGTTTGTCTTCACCTTCTTCTCTATCGCAGTGAATCCTTCCATTAGACGGAGTGACGAATTTGAGACTCTGGGACGAATCATCGTCCTCTATGGTGCATCGTCCTCCTTCCCACTTTATGATTTCAATTTATTGGTTAAGCCATTGAGCAACTTTTTTCCATTTCTTCTTGAGGAATCGTGAGACTTCAAGGGGTCGGGTATAGGAATCCCACAGTCTGGGAAGTTCTTTGGTGGTTGGTAAAGAGGTATAAAAATAAGATTTTTGCATTTGGAAATTCTCTGGTGTGTGACATTTTGAGTTGAATTTTGGATTGATAAAGTAATTTGGATGATGGAATTGTTGAGTTCTTTTAATTCTAGACTTTGGTTTCATGAAGAGAAATTAGTATCGATGGCCGGTTGCTTGGCAAGGCCTAGCGACTGACGGCAATGAGAGGCTAGATTGTGACCTAACAAAGGTTGAGTCATGGTGCGTTAAGCATTATGCCTTGATCAGTTTGATGGTTGTTTGATATAGGAAGTCTCGACCAGAATTGGAGTCATCCGTGAAGGACAACGAAGTTCGCGACGTCGAACATGGGTGTCCGTGAAACAGACCCTGTGTGTAAGGCGCGATCCAACCTTGAGAGACCGTGGGTCGTGGGTTGTGTTACCCAGTCTTAGGCCGCAGTCTGGGTTACACATATGAGTTGTAGTCCAGTCCTTTTGGGCTATAGTCCAGAATCTGTTTTGGACCTATTTTTTTGGGCTAGATTTAAATTTTATTTACCCAATTAAAGTTGATGAAATTTTAAATAAAAATTGGGAATGTTTAGGCATAAAATTTTGACCAAAAAATAAATTTAATAATTTTTGAATAGGTATTCAATTATTAAATTAAAAAATCGGTGGATGTTAGTTTTTTGCTACTTGGATTATTGAGTCTTGGTCAGTGTAAGCCACTTCGAGGTAGGGATTTATTTTTATGCATTGCTTTTGCATAATTGTTATAAAATAAATATTTTAAGATGTTTCTCATATTAAAATGACGTGTTCATTTTTATGACTGTTGAATTTTTATATTATATTTTCTTTTCCTTGAACATGTTTCAATTAAGCATGCATTTAAAAATTTTTAGATCAACTCAGTCGTGTGAACCGAGTTCGATCGACCAGGTTTGGGGTCTATTTTATTTTATTCACATTCGACGTGTTATAATGTGATTGTTGTTTTTAAAATGGGTATAGGATAGCTGTATGTGCCATGTTCTTGGATTTGAATACCTAAACCTGATCAGGGTATTTTATTTGATTTTCGCGATCACCGGGCATTGCTTTTATTCTATTATATGCCTAGGCATGAAGTGCCCGGAGTCCGTGTGTGACTCTATTTTCACTGTGATTTTTGATTAGTGCAACAAGGGCCTATTTTAACTATATATCACATAATAGTGGGTGGTTTTAAACACATGCCCTTTTGTACACATTCTTAAAAAAAATGAATTTATAAAAAGTGATTTTAAATTCATGCATGCTTAGACAATATTCTTTTTAAATAAAATTATTAAATCCCTATTGAGTTTACTCAACTCACCCCAATGACACTTTTAAGGATTTAATCAATCGGATTTCCAGATACTAAGTTAGGATTAGACCCAACAGAGTTTATTTAATTCCCATAGTCGTAATGATTTTCTTTAAGAGAAATTTTACGAGGTATATTTTTTATTGGAAAACTGTAATCTCTATAATAAATTCCCGTACAATTATTTCATTTTGGATTATATTACTATGTTATCGGATATCACTATTGAACCTATTTAGCCCAAATTATTAGGTCCTTGTTTGTAATATTTATTTTAAGTCTTCCGCTATTAATCAATAAATGTATGTGAAACGGGTCAAATGACTCAGTTCTTTGGGCCGGGTCGTTCTCCATTCTGTCTTATGTCCTTTGCGGGTAGTGTCACGACCCGGAGGCAGGCCGAACAGAACCGCCGGGTTAGGTGACCCGATTCTCAGAGAGAACCCGATTACCCAGCCCAAGGTGTGAGTTTTATGCGGTCCAGAGAGTTATCAACTAGAGACATGATAGCATAATATAAGAAAATACTGACACCAAAAATTAAAATCCCAACGTACCAAGAATATAAGGATGGACTGACAAACCTCCACCCATCCACGGAGAGATCGAAACAACCATCCAGGATCAACAACATTGCCCAGCTGCCGCACTCACAAGACCAGTACTCTAAACCTACAACCTAACTTGGAGAAAAATATAGTCTATGGGGTAAGTGACTAACTCTGTAACACCCCGACTTTTTAAGTTGGATAATTATCGGGGTATTACCAAGGACGTTCAGAGCGTTAAGTGTAGGAGTATTCCCGTCAATGTTTTCCCCGTATACGTAATGTAGTCAAGTGTTGGGCGTATGAAGATATTACATTGCATAGTAATATGTGTCATTTTATGACATGTATTTATGGGGAAGATGTTATGGAATAAGAGTTAAATGCAGAAAGCGTGAGGAAAGGACATCCAAGTTGTTTTTAGACGCCTGAGGAGGACTCTGCGGACGAGTCATGTCGTCCGCAAATACTTTGTACACACGAAGAATGGACTAGGGATGATTTAGGGCGAGATTCCATGTCTTGACCTCTCTGTGCAGTGGAGTTACAGACGAGGTCCTAGACGATGCAGACGCGAGTTACTTTGTCCGCATTGAATCTGTCCAACTATGGGGACTTTTGAACGCTATGCGGACGACTGCAGACAAGTTGTGGCCTCGTCCGATTTGCCTCTGTTTGATTTTGGGACACTTTCAGAAGACACGTGGATGCCACATGCGGACGCGATTTGGTGTCAAATTTCTCTTGTGGATGGTACGGACAAGACGAGTCTGAAACCTCGTTTTAGCCTGTGATATTTTAGCCTTGTGGACGAAACCTATGCGTCTGCACCCGTCCGAATTAGCCCAGACCTACGAATAAAAAAAAAAAGAAAATGATGGAAAATCATAGAAAATCCTAGAAAATCGACAACAATTGACCTCCCCCCATCCCAAGTGACGAAAATTGCCTCCCTATGCCTGTAGTTGGCTTTTCCCTCCTACCTGGAGCAATGATGTTGTCCCTTCCCCTCTTCCTAGTAATAACCTCTCTCCCTCTCTCCCTTCCTTTTCATTTCATTCTATTCCCCTGCGTGAGAGCTCTCCCTCCCCGGTGAGTGAGCTTCTGTGAGTGGGAGAAGGAGTGTGTTAAGTGTGAGGTGAGCTAGGTGTGAGAAGAGTGTTCCAGTGAGTGAGGGTGTGTGACGAGTGAGTGAGCTGAACTTGAGTTGCTGCCCTGCTAGAGATACTGCCCTACTAGAGCTGCAAGAATCGTGAGCTGAGGGAGCTTGAGGAGTGTTGTCCTTGATTTTAGTTCATCAAATTGGTAAGGGATTATGGGTGTCTTGGCCAGTTGGAGGCCCTGCACAACAAGTATGGGTGTGTGAGTTTAGTGTTAATATTCTTAAAATGTTTACTACTAGTTGTTAAGTATTTTGTTTGTCTTGAACTGCCACTGTTTGTTGTTGATGGTTTTACTAATGATATGTAGAATGCTCTGTCATTTTGGGTTAGAGTAATTGAATCCCTTGCTGTAAATGATTGCTTGGTTGTTGTTAGCTTGTGAGCTCCCTTATTTGTTGAGTTAGTTCTTGAAATTGATAGTGATAGTTGAAATGAAAGTGGAACAAGTAAATGTTAAGTGATTATGTGAAATCTAAGAATGAGTTTAGAGTTTTATAGGTCGTGTTACTTTTATTCTTGTTGCGTATTTCCTTACAAGTTTAATAGTTAATTAGTTGCTAAATAACGAACCCAAGCATGTCCAACCAAACCAATTGTTGTTAACTAATTTACTTAACTAAGGTAATGAGTTTACTTGAGCATGTTTAGCAATCTAGTATGTTAATATTAATCAATTAGAATCGAATTTTCAATTATTGTTCAAGCATGTCAACTAACTAGGAAAATCATCTAATTAGATTTGAGCATGATTAATTAATAATGAACCAACTAGCAAGCATGTTAAGGTAATTTAACTAATCCTGTAATCTAAGTATCCAATTAACTAATGATGTGAAATTAGTATGTAACTTAACTAAGACAACGAACTAGGATATTTAACTTGTATTTCATGAGTATGTTAATCAATTAGTTAAGTAGGTTTAATTAACTAACTAGGCTAATATCAATGTGTTAGGTAATCGAAGCAACTAAACTTTAATTAGTTGAGCATGTAATTAACTAAGGTAACAATAATTGTATGAGCATGAACATGTAACTAACTAGAATAATTAACAAGACATTGAACGTATTAAATAACTTGAGTAACTAATTAACAAGAGCACGAACTTGAGGATGTTAATTAATTAGAGTAATTAACAATAAGCATGCTAAGTAACTTAACTAGAATTAATTAGAGTAATTTGTTAGAATATTATAACTATTATAACTAAGCGAGCATGTTCAATTAATATGCAACTAATTAGAACGAGCATGTCAATTAACTAGAATGACTAACTAAATAAGTATGTTAATTAACCAGTATGTTAACTTAGTTAGGTCCAGCATGTTTAAATGGTAATTAATATTGTAAGAGTATGATAGTTAATTAGGATAACTAATTAACATGATAAATGTAGTATTTCCCAAGCAAAATAGTTTAAATAAATTACTTGCATGTTTATCGTACTCATATGCATTCGCTGTTCAATTCAATGTTGTACTTGTTTTCTATTGTGTGTAGTTATTTCCTTCTGTTATATGCTTTACTTTCATTATATGCACTTTCAATTACAATTACCTCCATTTCAATGCGCACTTCAATTATTATGAATGTTATGTTATGAAGCATCATGTATCATGTTAGGTTTAGAATGTATGAGCATGCATCATGTTAATAGAAACTAATAAAGAGTGCCACAGGATGATACGTACACATGCATGAGTGAGGATAAATGACGAAAATGGGTAAAAATAGTAAGACAATAAAGGTTTCTGTGGTACCGGTAGCTTAGCCTGAAACAGAAACTGGAAAAGAAAACGATAAAAACAGTAAGACAATAAAAGGTTTCTGTGGTACTGGTAGCTTAGCTCGGCACAAGAACTGCAAAAGAAAACAACAAAAATAGTAAGACAATAAAGCTTTCTTTGGTACCAGTAGCTTAGCCCGACACAGGAATTGGAAAAGAAAATAATAAATGGGTAAATGGCTTAAGGAAAGGATTGGTTTGGGTGGCCCTCATTCCCAAAATGAACTAAACAGTGGCATTCATATTGCATTAAACCTTTTTTCCTTACTAAGCCTTTGGGCTTACAGTTGCTTGTGGTCTAGATGTAGGTACTTGTACGTAAAGTCAAAGCATGGACTTAGGAGTAGTCAAAAGATGAACAAATAACAAGGAGGGATGATGGATTTGCACGCGCGAGGGAGTTCGTGGTTGGCTAGGCATAAAGAGGGTAAAAGATAAACAGTTGTAATTAAATTAAGTTTTCTAAAGTATATTTAATTGCATGTAATTGATTTCTCCAACACAGTATTTATTCGTTTAGGTCTTTCATAAACGGTTTTATTACGCTTCCGCCATGTTTTAAATGAATGATTTCATAACGCTTCCTCATAGTTTTATTAAGTGGATTTTTATGACGAGTTTTATGAATGGTTGTAGTCCGGTTTAGGCGCACTCTGATTTGCTTTTAAAAATTCAAAATTTCACGCATTTTAAAGGATTTATGAAAAATCAGGTCATTACAAACTTAGTAAGAAAATCTATACTAAATGCAATGCATGCTAGACCTGTTTTCTTCCTCTTTTGAAAACCATTTTATATTTCTCATTTACCGTACATGAATTTTAATCAATCAAAAACTCTTTATCATTTTATAAATCTGGCCCATGACCCTCAATGTGGCTGTTTCAAAATTCATTGTATACATAGACAGCTATAATCGCAACATAAGCCAACATCATTTTTCGTGTGAAAACGTCACTAGTGAAAAGGGATGGTCCCTTAGGGACTCATCTGTCACTCATCGTAGAAAGGTGGTATAATTGTTCAGATGTGCCGACAGGCTGTAACCAGCTCCGATACATTCCGTGAAATTGAAGTAACAGATAAGGTTGCTCACGATAGACCACTTCTCACTAAGTACCGTTATGTTCCAAATTGACGAGGGTTGCCGATGAGCAGAGCTACCTTGTCTAGCCACCCACCAAATGAAATGATACTCTAATATGATAGGCTCATCTTTGCGACTGACAACCTTCAATCCGTTCCAAATGAAATGGATGGTCACGCGAGGACCCACCCATCACATGTCACAGAAAGGTGGCTATCTGCCAACAACAACATCTCATGAGGTAGAAAATGATACTCTGTAGATCTAGCACGTCATTTGAGTTATTGGCGAGAACTCTGTGATGACACAACTTGTGTAACAGAATTCATGGCGAGAACTCCGCATCGATCCAACTCATATAATCGTAGTAAGGGATGAGGTTGCCCCACGATAGACCCCTACTCACTAGGACCTTGGTGTCCCAAATTGATGAGGGTTGCCGATGAGCAAACTCAAGTCGTCCAGCCAACCCGTCAAATGGAACGGTATTGTGGTAGGAAATCTTTGTGATTGATAACACTGTCAACTCTGTGTGACAATACTCTAGCTAGGTTTAGGGGCTTGCAACCCAAGGAGGCATCATCACCCTCCCATTTGAATTTACAACTTTCAGGAGTTTGGACCTGAGGACACGTCACCAATGCCCCACCTATATTTTTCTACTTTCAGGATTTTCAACCTGAGGACATGTCATGATGCACTTCCAAAGTGCAAGAGACATATCAACACTTGAACCAAATCGGCTATGCTAAAATACAGAACCTTCAATAAATTAAATAGAACTTCTAGTGTAGGCCACAAAATACATTCAAATTTATAGGGCTTCAATAAACCCTAAAGAATAAGGCCTAGTCTAAAATTCACGATTAGAAACGCTATGGAGCTAGAGTTATAGTGTAACACCCCGATATTTTTAATTGGGTAATTATAATTATCGGGATATTACTAAGAACATAATGGACATATTATAAGTTATTAGATTACAATTAGGAATAAATAATTAAACATGATTAGAGAATCATTACAATTAGGGTTAAATAATTAAACATAACTAGAGAATATGTTATACTTAAAATGTAAAGATATAATGAAAGGTTTTAAATAAATAAAACAAAATAAAAATAAATAAATAAATAAATAAGAAGAAAAAGAGATGGCATTTAGCCACTCCTTCGCAGAACAGAGCCGGTGTGCGACGAACGGCGAGCAGTGGTCACGGGTTGCAGCGTCGGAGGTGGCGTTTGGCTCGGGATCCATGTTGGCCGGCGACGCTTTCTGGCTTTAGGGCTTCCGCGGGCAGTCCTTTCTGGCGACCGACTGGCAAGGACGGCGACGGCGTTGGCGTTTCTCGGACGATAGCAGGGAGCGATCGGCGATGGAAGGGACGCTTTGGACAGGGCTGGGCTTCAAATTCGCGATTGGGCTTGTGACTTGGTCTTTGTTTCTGTTGGACTGAATCGGCCCACTGGTTTCTGCCTGGTGTTGAACGACACTGTTTGGTCCAGCTGGGAGGATTGATCGACGTGATTTTGGCCGAAAAATGTCGACCTATGGCTGAATTCGTGGGATTAATTGGGTAAGTGGTTAATGCATTTCCAAATTGCCTTCTGTGTTTAAATATTAAGAGGAGTGATGCTGAGAGCGGGGAGCTCTCTGGAGGGGATGCTTCAGATGGCTGGGCAGAGAGCAGAATTGCTCTCTGGCGATTCTTCTGTAGGCCAAGAAGGTGTATAGTTCCCTTTATTTTCTTTTTGGATTTTGAGTCTGATGATTTAATTATGTCGAATAGTATCATGAAGAAAATTATTCTGTTGACAGTGGGTTGTTCATGGTTGGGTCTGTTTTGCTTTGAGTTGTGATGGAGCTGTCGTGAGTTAATTTGAGCGGGAGTAGGAGCAGCCGTTGCTGCGTGGAAAAGGAGTCGCTGTCCATGTTTTTGTTTCGTCAAAATGGTAAGGATTGGGTGTGTTTGGCCTCCTAAGCCCTACCCACGAGTATGTGTGCATGCATTGTGTATAATTTGATGAATTCTATCGATAGCGTCTCTGTTGGTAATTTTTCTATTGGATAATTGTGTATAGATTCTCTAAATTGTATGGGTTTTGCTCTCTGGATTAGGATTTTACATGTTCAATTGTCGAATGTTTTGTATAAGAAATTCTGTATGTTCTGTGCATAGCTATTCTCATGTCCTTGCTGCTGTGAGATATTAATTGACATTTTGAAGTGATATTATAGACCTGTGAATGCCATATTAATTTAGGTGTTATTATATTGTATGCTTCTTGTTATTCATTTGTCATTAATTGATAATTCCTTGAAATAATCACTGTTTTCGTCAATAGGGTAGGTTGTTATAGTTTATATTGCTTTGTGATATTCCATCAATTAATGCCTCGGATGTTCCTCATTGTATTGTCGGTATATTTTTGCACTTGGATACTTTGTAGATTTCTACGCTTGGATGATTTGTGTTATTTCTTTAAAATCTTTCTTGGTTGTATTTGTTAGAGTATAATTTCTTGTAGGCTTACATGTATTCCTCCTAGTGTTGTGTGCTTAATGCTTGTAGGAAATTCCATGTTAAATAACTTACTAATTGCTAGTTGTTGATTAAGTAATTTTAATTAGAAATGGTTAACTAACCCTTGAGCATGTTATCTAAAATGTGTAACTATAACTAGTATAATTAGTTAGTATAATGAGAATGTTAATTAAGTTATTAACTTGTGCAGAATGTTATTCTAATCAATTTAGTTAATCTAAACGATTTAGTTATTAAAAGCATGTTTAAACCATCTAGGTTAATAATTGCAATTAAATTCTATTCTTGATTGTTAACCCTTTCCTTACTAAGCCTTTTTAGGCTTACAGTTTGATGTGCCCCAAGGCTCTATTACACGGAGTCGAGCCAAGAAACTAATTATTTTCCTAACTAGCTTCTATTTTGCAGGGAATACCAAGATGTGGGATTCTTTGAAAGATGTATCACAAGACGATAAAGAAGTTCCTTTTCATTTGATCGTCTTGGAAGGTGCTCCACCAACCTAAGCCGGATTCCACATTTGCCATGAAGTGTGGTGACGTGAAAGACTACAAATATTAGTCAAGGCCTTGTTTTGATTTGGTAGAATTAGTATTCTGAACAACAATTTTATTTGGTTTGTTTTTATTTTGTTTTGTTGTGAGATTTTAGGGAGGTGTGCGGTTTGCATGAAAACTGCACCCTTATGCTGAATTTTCGTCATTAAGGGCATTTTGGTCTTTCGACCTATTTTGTAATCCTTAGGTTAAATTCCCTCCCTTGGAAGATTAGAGGGTAGTTTTGGAATTGAAGATAATTTTTGTGTTTTGGAAAACACCTAGCCGCGACCTCCCCCTCCCTTAGCACCGATTTCATCCATCACCCAAGCAAGGGTTTCTTGAAGCTTCTCAACCTTGTAATCCTTGAGATATTGTTTCTTCCAATCCTTATCTTTGAGGTAAGATTGTAGTGTGGAGACAAAGGAAGTTTCCAACCTTGGAGAGTGTTAGTTTTCGGCCAACCCCAAAGTCGCCCCTCTCACTAGGAGGTCCGTGGACTCCATTGTATTTCGCTTGATTCTTGAAGTTCTTTTATGTTCTTTTCTTGCTGCTTGGATAACCTATGTTATGGTGATTAAATGCTTGTTATTTGTTGAAGAAGTCTTTTGGAGATTATTGATTGAAGAGGGATATTTTCGGATCATTGTTGAAGTGCAGAATCTGTAATTTTTGCTGTATTGTTGTTACCGCTGATTATAGTATCTGTTTGAGGCCCTTACGACGTTCGTCTCTGTTTGATGTCTTCTAGTGATTTGTTCAAGATTAAGTCAGGGAGTTACCCTCCAAATTTGGGCGCCGTTTGGTGTTTGTAGCTCAAGTTATTCCATTTTGAATCTATGTTGGTAAATTTGTCTTGCTGGAAACTAATTTTGGGTTGTTATTGAATTTGATATATCTCCTAATCCAGAGTGCTTTTTGGGTTGGAATTTTCACACAACTTTCCTGAATATATTAAATTTATTTCCTCCAAAATACAGCTCTAGTTCATGTGTATTTTTGGAGCTTGATTCAATTCCTTGCTGCTGGTTCGAGTATTGTTAGTCTTCTGGGACAGATTTCTTAAAGGCTCTCCGTTTGTTTCTTGGAGCCTATCACAGTTTACTCGTGATATAGGTATCTGTAGAAGAAGATAGTGTTGGACTCGAAGCAGTTGGTGAGGGATTTACACGTGCGAGCATCGTTGGTTCGGCTATGAGAAGTAAATTAAACAAATGTTTCTTTTCTTAAATTGTAATTAAATGTATTTTTGTTAAGTGTAGTTAAAGCATATTTAATTGTATTTCAACTTCTTAGTTCATTCTCAAACGATTTAATTATCGCTTCCGCAAATGTATTTAAATTCTGAAATGTTTTATGTGTTTCTAACGGACCAGATTGCACTTTGATACGTTTTCTCAAAATTTTTACGCATTTTTAAATGTAAGAAAATCGGGGTCGTTACATATAGTCAAAACAAAATTGTTGTCCGGAAAGAGAACTAACAGAACATATTCAGGAAGCAGATTTTAAAATGCAATAAGTTTCGGTTCCTAAGTCCAATTGACGTCAAATTTGCAGGAGATCAAGAATAATAAAAGAAGATATTCCAGTCCAAAAAGCTCGGATAAAAACATTCAGGAATGAAAGATACGTGCAAAAGAGTAACCTGTACGCAAAATAGATTATGTGCACACAAATCTGGCAACCCTTAGAAATCAATGCATAAAATCTCGAATTCGAATCCAAATTGCACCAAATTAGAACTCAGATCTTCACAATTCAATAGAGTTTAAAGTATCAAAATTACAGAACCAAACTTCAATTGAACAGTAAACAACAAGAACATAAGTACGAGTGGTCCGTGGATTCTCCACAGCAGAGAACAGCGACTTCAGTGGACCCCTTGAATAAGAAGCCTCTCCAACTCATTTTCCACCAGCTTTCTGATCCTCCACGCTTGAGTAATACTTCTAGGGAAGTATTGGGAGAGCTCAGTGTAAATCCTTACCTCCAAAGATGGCAAAATTGTGAGGTAAGGAGTCTTTGGAAATCTAGTCTCGGCAAGCTTAACAAGAATCTTCGATTGATGCTTCTAGAGAGAATTCCAAAAATGGCAGCTGTATCTGTATTTTTAACTAACCAAAACTGAGGATTAGGGCTGCCTTAGAAAGCTTAAGAACCCCTCCAAAGAAACCCTAAAGGCAATTTACAAAAATGTCCTAAAAATAAATTACAAAAGTAACCTTAAAATAATAAAAACACAAAATACGTCTTTGGCTGGATTTTAGTTCTTTGTAATTTGAACGTTTGACATAGTAAAAAATATCCAAATGTAACAAAAAAATATATTCTGGATACCTTGAAATGTTGGCTACAAGAGTTATGAAGAAAATAATTTGATATAAAATCTTCTAGAATGCAAAAAATATCCATGAGTGTTCAGAGGTCAAATTCTAGGTGGATTTTGAGACAGCTCCAAAATTCTCTTAATCTTGTACTTGAATCTCCACTTATACTTGATCTAAATTAAATCCATTATATTTTTGAATGCATGATGAATATAATTCATTCTCTTTCCTCTTGGAGCAACTACAAAATAAACACAAAAATTGGAGTTATAAAATTCCCGGGTTTGATTGAGAATAGAGGGAATCCGTGGTGCATCATGTCATGAATGCCCCGTCGTAATTCGTACAACGACAAATCTTCAAGCAATAGAAGATTGCATGGGGATAGCTTCGTGATGCTTTAGTGCTAGAGTACCTAAAGTATCAAGAGGATTCATCCTCCCAATGTACATAACCGATGTCTAACCTTCTCGCAATCGAAGGTCGACGGGATAGCCTTGTGATGCTTTAGGCCAATAATGCATAAAGCATCACGAGGATTCATCCGCAAATACTAGCACAGATACACATCATCAACATATATGTGAATATTAGCAGTAAATCATGTACGGAATATATACGTGAGAAAAGATACTACTAATAAAAATTGACGTGCTATCGAACAGTCCCCGTCAAGTTTTCAGGTGTGGTATTCCTTAAAATAGTAGTTTTGAAAATCATGATGCAATGCAATGTAGAAAGTATAAAAATCCCTACCTCGATGGCGACCACAACACACTTACCGACAAGTCATGACATAGACGATTGCATGATGATAATAGACCTGCATTATTATATCTAATTTATAGGGTCTAACCATAGTACTAATGCATACATGGAAAATGCATATAAACTAGAAGACTTACTAACATATGTTCTATTCGGCGACATAAGATGCAGAGGCTGCAGGTGGGTCTGCATGAAGAGCTACTAGAGGAGCTGCTGGCCGGGTTGCTGGCGGATGCTTTGTGGGGTTGTTGGAGAAACTGCTCATCATGCAGCTGGTCGGGCTGCTGGAGGATCCACATGCCTCCTCTGCTCACCAAAGAGTTATAGTAGAGTGGTGTAAATATCTTCAATTCGCCTCTCCTATCTCTCCAAGGTTGCAACAAGCCAGTTCCACCTCCCCTTAATCACCAATATAGAGTGTGAGGACTACGGAGGGGGCTAAATAGTAACATACTCCACCTCCATGTGATCTCAGTCTAGTGTAGTCGACATCAAAGGAAGTTGTACTGCCAACATGGAATGAGGATGTGCAGCCGATGTAACGACCCAGATTTTCGTAAATCCTTTAAAATATGGGGAAATTTGAAAATTTTCTTTTAAGAAACAAAACATACCAGAGTGCGTCTGATCGGATCGCTGTTGACTCTTTCTTAAAACTTGATATAAAATCCATTTAGTAAAGACTTATGCGGAAGTGTAAATAAAATCATCGTTTGTAAAACATAGCGGAAGCGTTATAAAATCGTTTATTTAAAACTTGGCAGAAGCGTATATAATTAGTTGAAAGAAGAAATACTAAACCATTGAAATACCACTTTTATATGGTTTCCTACGTGACTTAATTACAACATTTAAAATTTAACTTAATTAACATGGTTTCTCTTTTACCCATTTCATATGCCTGGCCAGCCACGATCTCCCTTGCGCGTGCAAGCCCATCATCCTTGCTTGCTATTGTTTGTTCTTTATCTTTCGCTACTCCTAGTCCATGCATTCCTCATAGCGTAATAGTACCTACATCTACACCACAAGCAACGGTGAGCCTAATGGCTCAGTAAGGAAAAATGGTTAATGCAATATGCTTATGACTCTCTTTAGTTCATTTGGAATGGGGGCCACCCAAGCCAATTGTTTTCTTACGTTTCTTCTTTTTTTCTTTCTTTCTTTCTTTCTTTCTTTACTCGTACTTCGAGCTAGAGATTGGAAGACCCGTATGGGATGGTATAGTGGGTCGGGCCTAACCTCCTATGGGCAACTAGGTCCCGTTCTTGATAAGGTAGGGGCATTTCCTAATTGCCAGGCCAAGACCGCTACCCATCCGCCTCCCAACTCCCTTATTCCTTTCCTTCGGTTTTTCTTATCCTTTTACTTTCCTTACCATGCATGTGAGTACCAGCCCGTGGGAGCACTCCCTACTTTGTTTCTATTACATGATGTGTGATCATACATTCTCAACCTAACATGATGCATGATGCTTTATAACATAACATTCATAATAATTTAAAGTGTGCATAAACGAAAGCAATTGAAAGCAACTGAAATGGAAGACGCATATAATAAATTGCAGTAATTAAAAGCACACAACGGAGAATAATCATAATACTGGTAAACAGCGAAGCAGAGAAGGAGAATTCAAAACATACCATCATATGCTAATTTATTTCTTAGTCATTTTACATGCGTCCTACATTCATTATTCTAGGTGATTATTCTAGTTTATTATCCGAGGTAGATTACTTTCATCCAATCTTATTTACATGCTCGGTCTAGTTAATTACGCTAGCCAATTTATATGCTCAAGGAAGGTAAGATTAACATTTTAGCTCTTTAGTTCTTTAGCCTAGTTAACTTTCTAGCCAATTTACATGCTCGTGGATTACTTTAATCACTAGTTGATCTCTTGTCAATTACATACTCATGCTCATACAATTATTGTTATTCTAGTTAATTACATGCTTAACTAGTTGTTTAATTAACATGTTTCAACTATTTATTGACATTAGAGCAAGTTAATTAAGCCTACTTAACTAATCGATTAACATGCTAGACTAGTTATTAACAAGCTTACTAAAATACAATTAACATGTTCAGTAGTAATCGTGTTTTATTTAATTAACCTAGTTAATTAACATGCTTGCATATTAAAGAGTGATTGTTAACTAACATGCGAACATACTATTCTCTAATTTGGTTAATTAGTTAATTAAACACTAATAAATTGACATGCTTGGTTAATTACTTTTAGCAGGTTGCTTAGGGATGATTAACTAACATGCTTAATTCACATCATTAGTTAAATTTCCCTAAACATGCTTGCTAGTTAGTTCATCAATAATTAAACATGCTCACTAGGTTGCTAATTGACTACCCTAATCGATCTCATGCTAAATAAGTAACCACAAGTGGGAACTAAGCATATGTGCATAAATAGAGAGGGTTAACCAATAGCAGTAATGAAATAAACAATCGGAATGACATTAACATAATCCAAGGAAACCGTAGTTCATTCCTACTCATCTCGTCCTTACGTATTTTTCTTCTCAACATTCATTCTACACTTCACAACAAAACTTAACTAAGGCAAACAAGGTAAAGCATATAAGCACAGAGGAAATTTATCACCTAAACTATCCAACAACAATAATCAGAACCAATTCAAGCAGCAATAAGCATTTCTAAGGCTAATGTACTTAACAATTAACATTAAGCATTTTTAAGGGAAATCATATACTTAACAACTAGCAATAAACATACCAACACTAAACTCACACACCCATACTTGTGGTGTAGGGCCTCAATGGCCAAAACACCCCATTTTCCTTACCTCGATTATTTAATGCGTATCGGTGCTTAACTGTTATCCATCTTCGTCTTTTCGATACCTTCACAATCAAAACATCTTTCGTTAATAATTTCTCATCAAGATAATAACCATAGATTATCACATCCCACAAGATAATCCAACAACGGCATCTAATTATCAACTAGACATTTTAGACTACAACAAATTATCCATCCAAATTTCAATCCAACATACATAGAAAACATATGTATTTTTCTATCCTTCAAAAACAATACTCCACAATTTAGAGCAACCATCAAACGAAACAATCTATACATAACCATCTTTTCCCCATACATAACTTCACTTTACGAATTGAAACACAACACCACGAACAATCCATTCCAACTCATTCCAATTTCTGCCAACAACTCAACAAATAGAGGGGGGGAGGG
>CM039482.1:15149934-15205528 GCA_022433065.1 Begonia loranthoides
ATTCAGTCTTTAACTCCCCTCTCCCCATCCCCTACGTGAAAACCCAAAGAATGTGAGGGAGTGACAGAGAGGAGAGAGAGCTCCAGTGAAGGTGTGTGGGAGCTGAGTGTGTGAACAAGAAAGTGATTGTAGGGAGGAGTGTGAGTTGTTGGGAAACTTCAGCTGCTGTAGGAGCTGCCGGAACCGTGAAGGCTTGGAGTGTAGTTGTCCCTGCCGGTGCCTTCATCAGTAAAAGGTAAGGAAATAGGGTAGGGTATTGGCCATTTGGAGGCCCTATACCGCAAGTATGGGTGTGTGAGTTATGTTAGTGTCTTGAAATGTTTATTGTGATCATTGTAGCTAGTTTTAATTTCTAAGTAGTTAGTTGCAAGTGCTCCCTGAATGAAATGCTTACTGTTAAATGTTAGATGCTTATTAGGATGAGTTTTTTAGTATGTTATTTGTTGCTTACTGCTAGTGTTGAGATTCCCATTTGTTCTTGTTCTTGTTATTATGATTGTTAAGGTGCTTTACTTTGAATGGTGGTAATGAAGGAGTAGGGATGAATGATTTAGGTTCTAGTAATGAATGTAAGCCTGATAAAGAGGTTGTGAAGTCTGGAAATGAACTAGAGTTTTAATATGTTGAGGAATCATTTCTTTTGTTATTGTGTTGTCATTTAGCCAAATGTTAATCAATAATTGTTAGCCCCTTATTAGACGTTTACTTGCTATGTATTTACTGCTTTTACTCCTCACACACTTGTATACCTTGCTGCCATCGTATTGCTAAGTAGCATAGACCCAAGCATGTTAGTCATTTACTTAACTAGAATGTTTAATTTAACCAACTAGGCTAATATCACGCTAAATGAACCTTAAGCATGTTAATCTATCAAGAGAAAACAACTAGTCGATAATCATAGCATGTTTAGATTGGATTTCATGTTTAATTATCCGTATGTTACTTAGCTGAAGTAATTGAGTGTCTTTGAGCATGTAATTAACTAGGCATGTTAATTCTTCTATTGTTTAAATCAATTAGTGGTAGGTTAATCAACTAAGGTAATTAGTTAATTTGAGCATGTTGACTAATTAGCTAATCTAAGTATGTAAACAAGCATGATAATTAACTAGTCGTTTAAATCTTGAGCATATTAACGACTAAGTCAAGCATGTAATTAACTTAGAATAATAAACACATGACAACTAATAAAGATATGCCATGTAACGAGTTTGTAACTAGGGTGTTCACTTAGTATGTCAATTATCACTTAGATAATGAAAGTGGAAGCATGTAAGTGGGCTAGCTTTTTGATAGTCTCCTTACTGCTCATCTATTTTTAAGTATTGTTATTTATTGTCTGCTTTCAATTGCTTTTATTTTTAATTACTGCTAATGTATGTTATAGAGTGTATGTTATAGAGAGTAGAATGATAATGCAAATTTGGGATATTACAGATAATGAAGATAAAAAGGGAATGAAACGTGAATGATGTTAAGGGTTTTATTGACTCGAATGAATGTTTTGTTATTATTTTCTTGTATTGCTTATGATTCTAGGTCCTTAGCATGTCATTTTCCGTTAAATCAAAGCATGATTAGTTAAGTAAAACAAAAGCATGAAATCAACGTAGGAGTATGTTAATAATTGATTGGGATAGTTGCTTAGAGAATATAAATGTAGGAAGCATGTAAACAGACTAGGGTGAGTTACATGTTAATCGATAGTATGTCTTCGATTCTTTTCTGAATGATATTGTTCTATTAATTCGAGCATGTTTTCCTTGTTTCAATTCATTATACTTATTCTCTGTGGTGTGCAGTTATTTCCTTCTATTATATGTTTTGCTTTCCTTATATGTGCTTTCAATTACTTTAAATGCGCACTTTAATTTCTGTTAAAGTTACGTTATTGAGCATCATGCATCATGTCAAGTTGAGAATGTATGGTCATGCATAATGTTAATAGAAACTAATAGGGAGTGCCACAGGGTGGTACACACACATGCATGAGTGAGGATAAATGAGGAAAATGAGGAAAATGATAAGATAATAAAGGCCTCTGTGGTCCAGTAGCTTAGCCCGACACAAACACAAAGAAAAGAATAAAGGAGTTGGGGGATGGTGGGGTAAGTACGGATCAGCCAGGTAGACAAGATTTAAAAGAATGTTACCTTTTCCTTGTCGGGATTGCGAGACTGTCTACCCTAGGTGGTTGAAGCCAACAAAGATCTACCCCACCGCCACAGATTCTTCCAATCTCCAACTTGAAGTACGAGTAACGAACGAACAACGTAAAGAAAAGTAATGAAATGGTAAATGGCTAATGAAAGGAGTGCATTTGGTGGCCCCCAGTCCACATAAACTAAAGAGAGTCATAAGCATATTGCATTAATCTTTTTCCTTACTGAGCCATTAGGCTCACGTATTACTTGTGGTGTAGGTACAATGATGAACAGATAATAATAGGCTCATATACGAGAATGACGAACAAATAATAAAGCAGAGGTGGAGAATTTGCACGAATGAGATTTGGAGCTGGCCAGGCTAAGGGTAAAATGAGAAATAGTTGTAATCACTTAAAGTTTATTATACCATACCCCATTGTTTAGATTCCTTTTAAATGATTTAAATACGCTTCCGCCATGATTTATAAGGGTTTATTTCTTTACGCTTCGGCAAGATTTTAAACAGATGGTTCTTATTTTATTATTTACACTTTTGCATTTTGTAATTGGTTTTCCAAACGAGTTTAAAGAAAGAGCAGTAGCGATCCAGTCAGACGCGCTCTGATATGTTTTGTTTTAAAAAGAAAGAAATTTCAAAATTTTACGCGTTTTAAAGGATTTACGAAAATCCGGGTCGTTACATATTTCCATGATGCATAATTTGACATCCACTTTATACATACATTGAATACATATAATACAGACTAATTGTAACACCCAAATTTTTCATACTTTAACTTTAGCAGTGTATGGTGATGTTTGCAATTTAATGTGTGTGTATATATATATTTAGTGTCACGTTTTAGTAAATTGTATATAATGTAAATTTCAGAATTTTTTTAAAGTGTAAAGTAAATAAATAATTATAATAAAGTAAATTAATAAATGAGAATTAGATTTATGGCTAAGAATGGAAACTTAGCCGCGAAAACCATTTGTGGAGAAAATGTTGCCGTTTATAGAATGAGTTCATGGAGTGAGGGAGAGGACGGATGTGTCAGCAGTTTTTGGATTAAGTCGTTGGATGGCTGTGATCAAATTGGATGGGAGTGGATACTTCCGCAGAAGTGTTAGGAGCCGAGGGATTTCGGATGAATGTGGAGTCATTATATTAGATTTAACGGAGGAACACGGAGTGTTGGATCTGGAAAAAGTTACTCCTGCGAAAATAAAAGATTCCTAAAAGAGAAAAGCAGTTTAAGCATCGACCGTTGGATGAGAAGGCAAAAAGAAAGTATTTAAGTCAAATAACATCAATTAGGATTGGAATCCATTTCTGCTGTAGCAAGCATGTCCGTGACAACAAAATTAAATGGATGGAATGATGTCGTTTAGAAACAAGATTTAGTGGAGACGTTGGGATCCCGTGGCAGCGTTAGCTACCGCAAAAGGATTGGCATTCGCAATAGCATTGTAATACCCAGAATGTCTGGGTCACGTTAAGCTTAGAATAAGTAGAATAATAAGTGTGGATTATTGGAAATTTTGGATGTTTTTTATACACAAAAAATAAGTTTGGTATAATTAGTATTGATTATTAGAATGAGGATTGAAGATTTATTATTTGGTTATGGAGATAATTGGTAGATTATTGTTTAAGGTTTGTTAAATTAGTAAATAAGGTGTGAAGTTAAGGAAAATGGCAGTGGCATATAAGTGGAGTGGAGATATGGATAGGGTTGATCTCTGGACCAGCCAGGTGTGAGTGGCAAAGAAGGAAACGGTCGACCCTAAGGTTGACTGCGAAAATGGCGAATTCAATGCCAAGTCTGGCGATAAAGGAAATAGTCGACCTCAAGGTTGACTGCTAAAGTGGTAGTGGTGTTTATGAAGATATGTGTTGTGGGACCAGTTGACTATGTGTTAACCGGTTGTACATTGCGAAGAAGGAACCAAGCGAAGAAATGGCAAAGGGCAAAATGTGGCCATGCACTATGGGAGCAGTTGATCATTGATCGATCAGTATGATCGACCGGTGCCACTGAAAAATGCAGGAAATGGATTTTTAAGTTGTTCCAGCTGATTGGAGTTCAAATCTGTAGTTGATCATCGATCAACTGGGACTACTAGGGGTCAACTTCCCCAAAGGAAATGCAAATCCCTAGAGTTGTTCTCAATGATTTCTCCACGCATCCCTCCTTTACAAATGTCACTATATTAGAAGGGTTAGGTGAGATATTATGGGGATATACGTGAAGCTCGTGGGGAAAGCTTTTGGAGAAGTAGAAATAGAAGGAAAAGAGAGCAAAGTGTTCTGCAAGGGAGAAAGATAGAGAGATTGAGGGAGTAGAGAGTTGTTGCGGGCGAAAGGCAGAGAAGAGAAAGTGAGAGAGAGGAGAGTGAAGAGCTCTCTGGTGAGGAAGAGAAATAGAGGAGAGAGAGAGATAGAGATAGAGCTTCTAGGGGAAGGCAGAAAGGAAGAAAAGCGAAAGAGAAAGAGAGAAAGATAGGGCGATAACCTGAGAGTGTGAGAAATAGAGAAGGAGAAGAGGAAAGAAGAAGGTGAAGAAAAAAATGGTTCTCTGCTCCTCTAGGACGTTCTTTGGGTAAGGAGATTTCTTTCATGCTTTTTATGAATTTGACGTGAAGAATATACTGTAGGAAACAACAGAAGGATAGGTGTGGTGCACTACTAGTTGGTTTTGATTCTTAAGTTTAGTTTCTGCCATGGAATAGTATTCTGTTGTTGTTTACTAACATGTTTTGTTTTTGTTGAAGAATATTATTGAGGTTATGCTATTGTTTTGGTAATGAGTTCTATTTGGATAAAAGATAAAGGAATATACTATGTAATTTGGAAATGGGTTAGTAATCCGCAACTTGGTTACGGCTCTCTGTTGTTTGGTTAGCCATTGCTATCTCAATTATTTAAAATGATAAATTAAGAAGCATGTTGAGCTATGAAACATGTTACATGCCCTGTTGATTGTCTATGCTCATTTCGTTTACTATTATGAAAAATACAGAATATTGTTGGGTATGATCTGTACTTTGTTGTTTGGATAATGCTCCTGTTGTTTTTTGCTTTGCTAATTATGAAGAATATTTAAGGATTGACTTTCATTGGCTAAGTGCCCATCCTATGTTCTATTAAATGGATTATGCATCTACAGTTTGACTGTGGGTTACGACTTACTGAATGTAGTGAAGTGTTCACAATTGGATGTATGTATACTGTTGAGGACTATGCATATATTATCAGTTGTTACAAAAATAATAAATAGTGAAGTGAAGAAAAATGTGGAGAATAAGGTTCAGTTGCTTAATCTAATGAGATGTGTTTTTGGTGTTAAAAACTTTTAAATAATAAAGTTGGGTTTGGACTCTGAAATGCTATTAAGTAATGAATGAGGAATAATGGTATTGATTATGTTGAGGTTAATAAGTTATGGTTATTAATAATTAAATGTTATTGATTTTAAAGGTATTGAAAAGGAAGAATGATAACGTTATGTGCTAGAACACGTTACGAATGCCAAGTTAGTGATATTGCTTGTGTTTTACCGAAATGTAACTACTCGGTTTTTGTTACTTTTAAAACATGTAATTTCGAAAGAGCATAAAATTTTAAAACTTTTTCTTTTTTATTTAAATCCTTTTAAAAATATTTTTCTTTTATAAATACAACAAAAGACTTTAAATGAAACAAAATATTTATGAAATACAATAAATAAACCTTTTTCTTTCAAAATTAAATTTCTTTACAAAACCTTTACAAATCATTTTTCTTCAAATGCCTTTAGCCTAGCCAGTCATAAGATCCGCACATGTAAATTTTTCATCAACTGCTTCTTAACCAACAAGACTTAAACTAATGAGTCTAATGCTTAGCAACTGATATTAAATAAAATATGCACATCTTAAGCTCTTTTAAAATCCATTTCCGCTTTTTGTTTTTGTTTTCTATTTCTATTTTCTGTTTCTGTTTTCCTTTATCTTTTACATATTCGTTTCTTTTGCCTTTTTACTGTTATTACTTTTATTTTTATGTCGGGCTTTCATGAGTAAAGGACTCATTTATTTTCTAACATTTTTATTTATTTTGTAGGTGTTTTTTCTCTAGCTAACTTGGAGGAGAGTTTTGATCAATTTCACAAAGAGAAGTCGGTGCATTTGGACTAGTGGATGTCATGCTAATCATAGAAGAAATGATGTACTTTCCTTTCCACCTAGAATCTGACCTCCGAGCGTTCAAGGGTACTTTTTGCAATTGGGAAGACTTCATTTCAAATTTTGTCCTTCATATAATTTGTAGCAGATAGCGAAGGCTTTCCAAATTGGTATTTAGCGTTACATTTTGGGCTTTTTTACTATGTCAAACGATCCATTTATAGAGGCAAAAATCAAACCACGAAATTATTTTGTTTGTTTTAGTTTTGAGGACATTTTTGTCGTTTGTTGTTTAGGGAACATTTGTAAATTGTAATTTTCCATTAGAGAGGTATTTTATCCTCTCTAATGAACCCTAATCGACCCTCAATTGGAAAAAAAAACTGAAGAAGATTTTCTTAGCATTGTGCTTGAAGAATCGTGGAGCTCCTCTCTCGGATTTCCTTCATTCTATCAAATTGGTTTGCTTGTTTTTGCTAGTTATCAAGTACACTGATCTTTGCTGCCTCTTCCATCCCTCTTCCTCGTTGTGTGGTGCTTGTGGTGTGGAGGTAGAAGAACTAGCAAAACACGGTGGCGAGAGCCCTTCTTGAAGTGGCCGAACTAGTCGGCCCCTTGGAGTTGGAGGGTCAGTTGACTTCATCGATTTGTCACCTCTTATTCGTCCATCCTCTTGAGAAATGAGTCTGTTTTCTTAAATTTCTTGATTGTATCTTTATTGGTGTGGATTTGGTTGAGATTTTATTGTGATTTGGAATTGATAATCGTTGATATTAAAAGAAAGTAGTTGTTGCTGAGAATCTGTTTTTGCAATTTCCAGATTTTATTTCTGTTTTGTGTCACACATAGCTTCGGGTATGCTTGACCTTTGGAGCTGATTTTTGATTGAGATATTGATGGGATTGTCAAGCACTAATCCTCCAAAATTGGGACTAATTGAGTGTATGCAAGTGGAGATCTCGTTGTGTTATTCTTGACCGCCAAATTCTGTCCCGCAAAACCCTAATACGAGGGTCATTTTTGCAGTAATGTAACTTTGAGTTTGAAGTGAGTTTGAAGCTAGATTTTGGATATAATTCTTTTTGGGTTGCTGTCCTCTGCTCCTGTAAGGTTTAGCCCTTAACTCCGTATGCCACTAAAGTTACACCTATTTAAAAATTAAAAACCAGATTATTCATATAGCCGAGAATCTATTGTGATTCTATTGCCTAGAGTCTTCGCAGACTCTGTCATTTGATATCAGAGCCTTGCACCTATTTTTATACTTTGATTATTTATAGAAATTTACCATTCTTAAAGATGACCAGAGGCCAAACTTATTCAAGGAGTTACCTCACTGCAGAAGAGGAGTTTCTAGCTTCTATTCCTACCTTAAGTGGTTCGAATGGATTAAAGACTATTTAGATTGGGAATAGGAGTTGGAAGAATTATTTTTCAACTTATGAATTTTCAAGTCGGGGAAAAATTAAGATTGTTTCTTCGAGACTTAAAGGAAAAGCTTCCCTTTGGTGGAGAAGAATAAATTCTGACAGAAAGGATTGTGGCAAAGACCCTATAAACTGTGGAAATTAATGAAGAGAATTTTGAGAAACAAATATGCTCCAAAGATTACGAAGATATTCTCATCTTCTCCACAACCAATCCGATCCATGAAGAGTGTTTCAAAAAGGAAGCAAGCCTAAGAGTTGAAGTTTGAGGGCTCATTGCAATGTATAACTCAAAAACTGGACAAGCTCTCAACCTCAATAAGATCTGCAAATTCTTAACCCATGCAACCGATTGTTCTTAGTGAACTAGTTGAAGAATGTGTGAGGGTTGAAGAAAGAAAGGATGATAACTCTTTGGTAATCGATAATGTTAAAGAAGATTTTGAAGAAGTTGTATTTCCACTTCTTGAAATTTAACATCGTATGGAATAGGGAGTCAGTTTTGAAGAATTTATTAGCCCAAGTTACTCTAACCAAACTCATCCTATTTTAAGTACAATCAAAGGACCACTTTATGAGGAAAAATGTAAAGATATCTCCTTCGCAGTCACCATTGAGAAGGAAGAAGTGTTGGACACTGCGATTGAGTTCCAGCATGCTGATCAACTACTCGAGATAAGTTCAGAGTTACAGGCAACTACAGAAAAAGAAGAAGAACATAGAGAAAAGATTGTTTTTCCTAATTCGATAGTAGACTTGGACTTTAACAACTCATCTTCAATTATTGATACTGAACCAGAGTGTGCAGCAACTGAAACTCCTTTAGTGATGGCAAGAAGGGAACCATTAGTTTTACAAAGGCTTCGAAAGGATCTTGAAGAATGGGACACAACCAATGCTAATTCCACAAGGTACATGTCATTCAACACATTTATTGATTATTCTTCTAAAATTGGATGGATAAAAAATCTTTGAAATTTTGAATTTATTATACCACTTCGGATTGGAACTGCTGGTATTGAGGGTTGTGTAAATCACACTATTTATACTGAGATTTCTATTGGGGTTGATGACCTTTGCATACCTGATGATGTGATTGAAGATGTATTGATGGTAAATCTGAATGTATTGTTTGAGAATTATTGTGACCCTATTTTTCTACCACCGCATGAGCTTGTTCCTTCCTGCTGTAAATCCACTCCCATTGGGCATGCACACCAAGAAAGGTAAATGGTGTTAAGTTCCTTACTTACAAGGTTTTTTAAAATTGGTTGGATGGGAGATTCTTTTGTTGTTGGTGCTGTTTTTGAATATTGGAAAGAAAGTTTTAATATTGTGGGTGTGGAACTTCCCTATTATTATGATGATAGTTCATTTGTGGTTAAAAACTTGTGGATGCCTAGTTCTGGAGATAGAAACATTTTAATCTGGAAGATTCTTAGTGATAACCCCGTGAGCTATTTTTTTGATAGAAGAACAAATTTTAATTTGAGGGTACCTCTGAGTTTTATTACTACTGATACTGATATAGCTCTCGGACATGAGAGTTGTGAGATCATGAGTTCCGAGGTCATGAATGAAAAGAGATATGCACAACCTGATATGATGGAGCTGACTCTAAATATCAAGTAACTTTTTCCATTTGATCCAGGAGGAAGATTTGTGGAAGATAATGAAGTATACTGCCTTGATTTGAGGACAAATCCTTTTCAACCATAGGAGTATGATGTGCCCCAAGGGCCGATCACTCGTTCATGAGCCAATGGCTCATTTATTTTCTAACATTTTTATTTATTTTGTAGGTGTTTCTTCTCTAGCTAACTTGGAGGAGAATTTTGATCAATTTCACAAAGAGGAGTCAGTGTATTTGGACTAGTGGATGTCATGCTAATCATAGAAGGAATGGTGGACTTTTCTCTCCGTCTAGAATCTGACCTTTAGACGTTCAATGGCACTTTTGGCAATTTGGAAGACTTCATTTCAAATTTTTTCCTTCATACAATTTGTATCAGACATCCAGGGCTTTCCAAAGTGGTATTTAGCATTACATTTTTGGTTCATTTACTATGTCAATTGATCCATTTATAGAGGCAAAAATCCAACCATGGAATTATTTTGTGTGTTTTAATTTTGAGGTCATTTTTGTCATTTACTGTTTAGGGTACTTTTGTAAATTGTAATTTTCCATGAGAGAGGTATTTTATTCTCTCTAATGAACCCTAATCGACCCTTAATTGAAAGAAAAAACCTAAACGAGATTTTCTTGGCATTGTGCTTGAAGAACCGCGGAGCTCCTCTCTCAAATTTCCTTCATTCTATCAAATCAGTTTGCTTGTTCTTCCTAGGTCTCAAGTAAACTGATCTTTACTGCCTCTTCCAGCCCTCTTCCTTGTTGTTGTGGTGCTTGTGTTGTGGGGGTAGAAAAAATAGCAAAACTCAGTGGAGAGAGCCATTCTTGAAGTGGCCGAACTAGTTGCCCCCTTGGAGTTAGAGGGTCAGCGGACTTCATCGGTTTGTCACCTCTTATTCATCTATCCTCTTGAGAAGTGATTCTGTTTTCTTAAAGTTCTTGATTGTATCTTTATTGGTGTGAATTTTGTGGAGATTTTATTGTGATTTGAAATTGATAATCGTTGATATAAAAAGAAAATAGTTGTTACTGAGAATCTGTTTTTGCAATTTCCAGATTTGATTTCTGTTTTGTGTCACACATAGCTTCACGTATGCGTGAACTTTGGAGCTGATATTTTACTGAGATATTGATGGGATTGTCAAGCACTAATCCTCCAAAATTGGGACTGATTAAGTGTATGCAAGTGGAGATCTCGTTGTGTTATTCTTGACAGCCAGAATCTGTCTCGTAAAACCCTAATCTGAGGGTGATTTTGCAATAATGTAACTTCGAGTTTGAAGTGAGTTTGAAGCTAGATTTTGGATATAATTCTATTTGGGTTGTTGTCCTAAGCTCCTGTAAGTTTTAGCCCTTAACTCCGTATACCATTGAATTTACACCTGTTTAAAGATTAAAGATAGAATTATTCATGTAGCCGAGAATCTATTGTGATTGTATTGCCTAGAGTCTTCATGGACTCTATCACTTTACCTACCAGACCATAAAAATGTATATTTACTTATCTTTAGTTTACGTGTTAGACTTAACCTACTGGACCGCAAAAATGTCTATTTACTTTTCTTTAGTTTTTGTGCTGGACATAACCTACTGAACCACAACAACATCTATTTACTTATCTTTGTTTTCTGTGCTGGACTTAACCTACCAGACCACAAAAATGACTATTTACGTTTATTCCGTTTAATTCCTTTATTATCTGTTTCTGTTTCACTTTCAATGATAAAATGGATATTCCTACAGCCCAAATGATGCTTGTCCGTTTCGGGTGATCAGCCCTCGAGAATACCGTTCACTTAGCATGTATGAGCATCCATTAAACCATTTTCTAAAACCATGCATGAAAAACCAATTTCGTATAGTTTTGAAAACCATGATGCATGAATGCTCTTGAATGCATATAGTATCTATGTCCTCTAGATAGGCTTCAAAACATGCTTAATATCAAATCCTTAACTTAAAGAACTCACTTAAATATAATAATCATATCATTAAAAGAATATACTTCTAATAAACAAACAACAGACATCAATACATCATCAAGACATGATCACAACCTAACTTAATAATCTATGAAAGCAGTAAACAGTCAACATAAAATTCCTAAGTCTTGCAATGTAGGGCACCAAAGACCAAAACACATACAGTATCATTTACCTCGTATCCGTAACAAGTTCTAGCACTTCCCTCTAATACCTTCAAAACCAATAACATTTAATTATTAATAACCACCAATTATGAATCTTAACTTTGATACCATTATCCCTATATCATTTTGTAACAGAATATCATAATCCAAATACACTAAATCACTTAACAGTTTCCATCATTTACAACTTAACAACCAACAGTGGAGCATTATTCAAACAACAGAGTACATTTCACCACCACTTATTTAACAGTTCCACTTCCTAACTTCAAACAGTAATTAACTCAACCCCTCAATACCAGAATATACATATCCATTACCATCCAAATCCACAAAGCTTAGCAAACCATAACCCAATTAACATTCCTCAACAATAATCATCAACAGAGAACCACTACATCAACAATAGAGAATAGAAGTAACCAAACCGCAACACAGAACATAACTCCCAACATTTTATTCATTTTCTAAAATTATTCTAGTAAAATCCATAAATAAAACAGGAAGGAAACCATCATACCTGAAGCACCCGAGCGCTTCCCCTCCTTTTTCTTCCTCCTTCTCTGCTTCTCCTCCAGAGAGCCCTTTCTTTTCTCTCCTCTTTTCTTTCTTCTTTCCATGCTTCTCTTCTCTACTTTTCTCCCATTCTCTTTTTCTCTCACAGCACACGACTCCTTCCTCTCCAAGAAGCTCTCTGTTCTTTTCTCCAGAGAGAAACTCTCTTGAACTTTCCCTCTATCTCTCTTTTATCTACTGAGAGGAGAATGTGGAACACTTCATTTATCCCCACACATCTCACCTAACCCCTCAAACAATATGCCATCTATAAAGTAGAACACATGGGAGAATCACAGAATGCTTCACGCCTTGGGATCTTCAATCTCCCACGAAATCACTTGGAAGCGGCCAAGTGATGATCAACCACAGCAATCAACCGCTCCAACATTTCAAAATCATTTTTTGAAAAATATATTGGCACTGGTCAATACAATTCCCGGTCGATATAAGCATCGAACACTTCCACATAGAAACTCATTTCCCACAAAACTCAATGGTACTTGTCGACAAGAATCGACAGGTAATTCTAGGTCAATATAAGCATCGACTACTCCCACACAGTCAACTTTCCCAGTCAACATTACCTGTCGATCAACTATCGACCGGTCCAACATCATTTTGCCTCTATCCTATTTTTCGGTCGAGTGTTCTTGACCACTTCATCGATCGCAAAACCTGGGAGCACTCTGTAATATTTAGCGGTCGACCATTTAGTCGACTGATTTCTTCACTATCTACTGAATCCTTCACTGCCTTATTTCACCTCTGCCTTTTGCTTCTCCCTTAATTCTTTCTTCCCTTTAATCCTTAAACAATAATTCCCTCTTAGTAAATTCTAATGATTCCCATATAATAAATCCTTAATAATCACCACTAATTATTCCAATCTCTATTACATTTACTAAATGTATTTTTGTGGTATTATATTCGATAATAAATAAATTCTAAAATCTCCAAAACTCACAATTATTATTGCCCAATAATAACATTATCTTATTAACAACCAATTAAACCCTTAATTACCCTTACTTAATTTTATTACGATGAATCAGGTTATGACACGAAAGGCCTACATCGCAAGAGTTAGAATTTGTATTTTACTTTCATTACTAGATGTAGTAGGTTGTGATTATGTCTTGAGGATGTATTGCTACTTGATGTTGTGTTTATTAGAATTAAGTTCTTTTAATGATGTATTTATAGATTTAAGTTCTTTAAGTAAGGATTTCATATGTATCATGCTTTGAGGATATAGAAATTGTATGCATTCAAGAGCATGGCATGCCTCATGGTTTTTAAAATGTTATAAAAATGGTTTTAAGCATTGTTTTTTTAAAAGGAAATGGAAACGGAAATGAAATGTAAATAAACAAAAATAGACGTTTTTGTGGAGCTATAGATAAAGCATGGCAGAAACAAAAGAAATGTAAATAGACATTTTTGTAGACCGGTAGGTAAAGCTCAACACAAAAATAAAAGAAACGTAGATAGACATTTTTGTGGACCTGTTGGTAAAGCCCGACATAGAAATAAATGAAATATAAATATAACAATTAAGGTAAGATCAAGATAACAACAAATGAAAATGAACACGAAAACAGAAACTACATATGGATTTTAAAAGCTACATAGCAGGTGCATGTTTTATTTTATATCACTTACTGAGCATTAGGCTCATAGTTTAAGTCTTGTGATGTAGGTACATGGGAGAACATGTTAAGGAGCAAGTGATGAAGGATTTGCATGCGCGGATCTTGTGGCTGGCTAGGCTAAAGATCAAGAGAAAAAGAAATGGTTTGTAAAGAGTTTTGTAAAGTATTAAATTGTAATAGAAATAAATTTTATTTATCACATTTTCAACTATTTTTTTTTACTAATAAATGTCTTCTGTTGTTTTTATAAAAGAAAAATATTTTCAAATTACAAGATTTAAATGTAAGAAAAATCGGGTACTTACAAGCATTGGTGACCGCAAACTTAAGAATATGGGCTAACGTGGCTTGCTACCATTAGTCAAAATTGGGGAAGTGAATAACCCCTATAGTAGCCTACACGACCACTACTCGGCGAAAATAGATTTTTAAAATGAAGATTATCTAGATTTCGTGCAAACTAGATTTCGCCTTTTTGAACTAACCGATCACAATTAAATCATGATTTTCACGGGATTTCGATCTTGCTAAACCCCATGTTTGGCTGTCTATTTAAACAACGTTTTAGGGAAGGAAACCTTACCTCTCCATGGCCAGTAGGATGAAGAGAATTGTGTTCTTCTTGATTTTTCTCTTCAAGTTTCTTGAGGTAAGTTTTACATTTAAAGTTTGAGTTTTGGTAAGGATACAAGATTAAAACTGTGTGATGATTTTTTAGCTATGTAAACTATGTCTTTAGTAACCCTTGTTCTAACCCATTTTCCATTTTCTATTGAAGTTATGAATAACCACGAGTTGGAAGAAGTGGGTTACAGATTCTGGTAAGTGTCACAGGTAAGAGGTGTTTTCATGTGGCCTTTTTGGTCTGCATCACAAGGTATTAGGGTAGATAGAAATTTGTATAAATATTTGGTGACATGGAAAAATTGTTATTCTGGAGAAAAAAAATGTTTTTCAACACTTTGGATAGTTTTAGTTTAACTGTGGATTGAGGACATTAAAATTGGTTGTCATGAACTACTGTATTGTTTGTTTATATTTTATTTTAGGATGTTTGTTTATGACTTACTATCTTTGCTTACCATTATTTTCTATCTATATTTAATGATGTTTGTGTTAAGAATTGCTCTTTGATTTATTGTATGATTATTATGCATATTGTTCCAATGTTCATATTACATGTATATATATATATATATGTGTGTGTGTGTGTGTGTGTGTGTGTGTGTGTGTGTGTGTGTGTGTGCATTCATGAAATATGTTTTCCCTTAAGAAAGATAATAAAGAATGAAAGAAGAATGAATAAACATACATGATCATTATGTGTAGGATTCGAGTTGGTTGTCCCATATGAGGTTGACCTAATGGTGTCACTCTCTCTTAGACTAATTACCCATACGATCGGATTGTAAAGTAAAAGAAAAAGAAAGACTGAAAATCGAACTTGAAATGATTTCTTTATGAACTGTATTATATGTTTATATATATGTTATGCATCTCTTACTGAGTGTTAGACTCATTAGTTGAACCTTGTGGTGTAGGTGAGGATGAAACCTTTGATGAACTAGATGAGACAAAGATAGAATGTGGTACTTGAATGAGTATATTTTTGGGAAAGCTGACACATTAATGGAATGAGATTGACCATGAGTATTAAAGATAAAAAATGAATAAGTTTTTCTAAATGAGTTTTCTTTATATTTAGTTTGGTCACAAAATTTGAGATTTATTTTGTTGGATTTTAGTACATTTGTTTTATTGGATTCTAACACGTTAATTTTAAATGCTTTTCTGATTTTATAGTTCTTCGCTTAAAAGGTTTTCATATTATGGATTTATGAATGACACATGATGTTTTTTTAAAATATATATATATATATATATAATGGAAAGAAAATATTTTAATGTTTCATGGAGTTACACTAATAATACATGTAATATGAACCACACAAATTTTGTTATTAAACAAACACAAATTATGTATGAAATGATGTCACATATCAATCTAGACATTATTTACTGATACCTTAACTATACTCAAAGGATATATGGATTGGCAAACAAGTGGGTTAAAATATAAAGACAATGTTCTTAAATAACAAGGTCCAAATGTCCTCTTGAAAACATCACGTAATCGTTGTTCATTTTTCAGACGACCGCACTAACTTAATCCGCAGATGCCCACACATACGCTTGTGGAAATGTATGTGTCTACTTCGTAATGTTAAACGCTTGCTGTGGATATTTGTCCCACACTTTTTCCAAGGACCCATCTAATGTTCGACATGGCACCGTGTCCTTTCGAAATCAAGTATTTGCGAACACCCACACTTTAGCTTGCAGAAACCTATGCGTCCGCTACGAAAATTTGCCCCACACTTAATATTCCATGAACAATAACTCATGTGCGGCCACATGCATCCCAAAACTAAGTATCCGTGGATACCAACACTTTCATCGACACCAACACTTCTATAGATACCAACACTTCTGCGGACAGCTCATTCCATGGATTCGACCTCACATATGTGGAGACCTCATTCTGTGGATTCTATCTTACATCCACAAACACCTCGTTCTGCAAATATCAACTCCTATCACATTTCCTTTATATTAATAGTCTAGATGTTTGCATTAATCTTTAGATACCCACTCGTCCGCGGATACACACTTGTTCATTTTTTCCCATTCCTAACAATTTCTCATGCCAAATTATAACAAATATAATGATCAATTATCATTAATTAAACATATTCTCATCATCTCCATAAAAAACCAACCATTCAATTTCATTAACGCCTTACCAATCCTAAATCATATGATATAATTTATCAATTATCAATTTCATACCTTTTATTCAACTAATTACTGGCAATATCAATTATATACCCATTAATTCATCTAAATTATCCCATTACAAAATTAATTATCAACATGAATCCAAAGATTCAATAGATTCCACCAATTATAATTAACTTCAACATAAATTTTCTATGTAACCCTAATTTCAACCAAATTAACCAACTTCAATGTCATCTTTTCTTCCATCATTTTAAACCCATTCAAACCAAGATCACCATTTGTTAATAACATGAAATCCATGAATGTCACTTATGATCCCATAAACCTACTCCTCTCACGTAAACCATGCAATATTCAACATGATTTAGAAAATACTTAGGTTAATGTTTTTACCTCTTTGGAATTTCCTCCTTTTCTCTCATCACCCTCTCTGATATATAATGAATTCTTTCTTCTTCCACCATGTTTGAAGAAAACTTATCATCTCACCATGTTGAAAGATAACTTGGAGAGGTGAATTTACCCATTTATCTATCTTGTCGTTCAAATTTTATCGTTTTACCTTTTAAACTATGCAAATTCATAAAAATATCATAATTAATTATCTTTAACTACTCTTAACTTGAAATAATTAATCTAGATTAGTTCTAAGCTAATTCTCATGATTATCATAATTAATCATGATTAATTATGTTTAATTATCCTTTAATTACACCTTAATCACATACTTAATCCTAATTTCTTATAACACACATGACATAACCCCATTGGTTGTTCAACTTTATTACATGACCACATAAGTAAATGTATTGGGAACATTTCTCCTTTTATAAGCTTCTTCAAATTCCCACTTTAAAATTATTTAATGACATTTTTCAAACTAGTGCAGTTTTAGATTCATGTAATTTCAAACCTCCATAACTTTTATTGCATATATTCAAATCCCTTCAATCCAAAGTCATACACTTTATTTATGTGTCTATTTTAAATTTTAATCACAATAACCTTTTCAATTCATCTCAAACAGTAACTATGCTCCTTTGTAGCACGTCCGTTAACTTTTGTGCAAAAATTCATATTTTAATGGGCATACAATCAATTGATCCAATTTCATCACTATTTCATAATCTAAGATATCTACTATTATAACAATTTTTACTTTGGAAAAATATCCTCAATTAATTTGTTAAAATCATCTTCAAAGTTATCTCATGACTTATTATCACTTAATCATATCTAATTATACAAAACATGATTATTAAGATTAATTACAATCTAGGTCATCACATTAAAGGTTTGGATTTGACGCCATTTTGGTACCCCATGGTGAAAACATTGCCATAATAATTCCTTAAAATGTTCACAAGCCTCACATAAAGATTCTAAATCCAACTACCTAAATGAAGTAATCTCATTATGTATTCTCACAGTTTTACTTTGTGGGTAACACTTTGCTAAAACTTTTTGAGGTAGATCATACCATGTGGTAATAGAGATAGAAAATAATTAAATAAGCAAAGTTTTTGCCTTGTTCCTAAGTGAATCTATTGCTAAAACTTTGCTAATCACATCTGATTAAATCCCATTACATTTGAATCTATTGCAAATGTAACGACCCCGGATTTTCATACATTTAAAAATACACGAAATTTAAAAATTTTGCAAGAAAATTAAAATTTTTTATAATCAAAGTGCAAACCGGGTCGTTAGAAACCATTTCTTCATTAAAACATAGCAGAAACGTAAATCGTTTACAAGGAAAATCTTTTGTTTTGCTTTACTACTACAAAATTAAATATAATTTAATTACAAATTGTTTTATTTCTTATTTACTTAGCCTAGCCAATCACAAGCTCTTTCACGTGCAAATCCTTCATCAACTGTTTTGTGTTTTATTCATCGTTCTTCTCATCATTCACGTATACATACACCACAAGTAACTGTAAGTTTAAAAGACTTAGTAAGAAAAAGGGAAAAATACATTTGTAATGCCTCTCTTTAGTTCACTTGGAATGGGTCCGCCCCAAGCCAATCTTTCATTATGTTTCATTCATTCGTTCATTCATAACTCGTACATCGAGCTGGAAGTTGAAGGAACACGTACTAAATGAAATAGTTGACCGATCTCTAACCTTATGTAGGTTAGATCTGGCCTACCCATCCGCCCAGCAACCCCCCATCATCATTATCATTATCATCATCATCATTCGTTCATTTCATTTAACATTTTTCCTCACTCATGCATATGAATACCACCCCATAATGCCACTCCCTACTTGTTTCTATTATCATGATGCATGACCATACATTCTCAACCTATTATGATGCATGATGCGTTATAACGTACATTAACAACAATTGAAGTGTGCATAGAAATAGAAGTAATTGAAAACAAACTGAAATTTAAAGCGCATATAATAAGCTAGAATTGAAAGCAACCAATCATTAAAGGAAGTAAATAACAAATTATGAAAACAGAACAAAATCAAGTATCTGAACTATATACAACGAATTATAGTATGTGTGAAAGCACATAATATAACAATAAAGGAAATAGGAGTCAAAACATGCTATTAATTAACATGCTAGTTTTACATGCTCAAATAGAATTATCATTTAGTTAATTGTCTTAATTAATTTGCATGCTCAAGAAGATAAGATAATTAATCTAGTTCTTAAGTCTAGTTAATTCCCTAGTAAATTACATGCACAAGATGATTACATGCTCAAGAAAGGATTTCATTTCATACTCTAGTTAATCAACATGCTACAAATCCACTAAACATACTTAAATACAATTAACTAGTTACTTAAGCATGGCGAAACTTAGTTAATAAAGATGCTAAGGAATCTAGTTGATTGGCAATTAAACACACTTAATGTCTAATTAGGTTAACGTGCTAGTAATGTAACATGCTAGTAATTGCGATTTAATTAAACATGCTAGAAATGACAAGATCAATATATATACATTGATGAAGGAATAACAATTTATAATTTATGCAGGGAAAAGGATTTAAACTGAACAATAAGTAAACGCAAAGAACATAACAATTAAAGAAACTCTTGATTCATTCGATTCATGCATGCTCCTCATCATTCACGTACTCATCATTCTGCTACACTTATCATTCAACCCTTATCTTTTTCAAACGTTAAGTATTTGTCACAACTATTAAAGTGAAGCATTATTAATCCAATTAACAATAAAGGAAACATCATTCACTTAAAGTACTAGTAAAAGGGAAGTCAATTAATACTATCAACAAAGGAAGTTCACAGATAGTAAATCATTCAAGAGCAACCAACACTACTCACGCACACATACTTGTGGTGTAGGGCCTCCAAATGGCCAAGACACACCTCAATTCTTTACCTCAAATATTTAACGCGCATAAGTGCTTAACCGTTTTCTTTCTTTCTCCTTTTTCCAATACCTTCATGATTAAAAACATCTATCATTAATAATTACAAATTATGGTTTTCCTTACCCTTAATTACATAGAATTTCTAGGAACTCATTGACAGTTAAACAGAATATAGCTTATTCCAATAAATTAATCCAATTACTGAAGTTTGTTTCCACCTAACCTAGCACGTCCATATTCATCAATGTCCCACAATCCAATGATAGAACATATATTCAATTTTATCATCCAGTAAATTAATTTGGAACAACAATTTATCATTCCCCTACATCCAATAATATGTTTTAGATTATCAACCAACATTGCATATCAAGACAGATCACAACAATGTTCTTTCATAAGAACAATTATCAAGTCCAGCCTATAAACAGATAACAGGTTAATGTCTACACTCAACAGATTGCTCAAGGACCTATATCAAAGGTATCACAACCCATACATCAACAGCATAACTCATTCTAATTCATGAGTTGAAAGGGAGGGATTCATACCAACTAAATGGCCGAGAGCAGCATCTATGTCTTCACAAAATCTTAAGCTCTCACTCTGTCCACTCAGCTCACCCGAGAGCTGCCAACCTCGCGAACCCCTGCCATGGACCAACCTGAAGCTCAACAACCGTCTCCCATCACAAAATCGAATCACGCATAGCAAACAATTGAGGCATTTACCTAGCATAACCGCGGAGAGGAAAAATTGCAGCCAACCTGAGCTTCAGAACAAGGCAGATCCGAGAATCGTCCCTGCTAAACGCGAAGCAACAACCCAGCTCGTCGGGAGTCCTCCTCAGCCGAATACCACGCCAGTGTCAACCACCTCGCCGCTCCCATCCCGTGCCATCATCGACTGAAATCGACAGAGCAGCGATGACCGATGCTAAATCCGACGATCCGACGCTGCTAACTCGCCATCCATCTGCTCGCCGTTCGCGGAGGAGCGAACCAAAGTCGCGCCGTTCGCGGCTCCATCGTCGTTGATCGTCGCCGCGATCTCCCTCCCGATCGTCGTCCCTCTCGCGATCACTCTCTCGGCCGAAGGAGCTCTCGGCCTCCCTCTCTATTTCTTCATCGCCCAAAAACTAAACCACCCACTAACCTAATTCATCTTTTCTTTATGTATTATTTTATTTATTTATTTTAATTCATTTTAATTAATTTTCTAATTCTCCCATTTCAATTATATCAATTCACTCACGTACTTTTATTTATTTATTTAATATGTAATTTTATGTCACTGTATTTTTAATAGGCTCATTCATAATTTTTGATTTATTTTGAATACTTATTTATGACTATCACAAGTTTGACTATCTCAGATTATAATATGTTGATTATGTCTTTGGTAATACCCTGATAATTATCCAATTTAAAAAAATCAGGGTGTTACAGCAAATCTCCAAGAAATTGGAAAAATGCACTATCGGACTGTCATTTGGCAACCCCCCAAAATACTCAGAAGTCTACATCATATGAATAATTTGTTGGCTTCAATTCAAAAGTATTAGCATCAAATGGTGGCCTAACAATACTTGTTTGAGAACCATCCACTTGTGGCATAGCATAATCTCTCAGAGTTTTAGTTTGTTCTTTTTTAAATGCTTTAGCCATTTCACGTTCTTGATATAAATTTTGTCTTCTCTCTTTTTAATTTCTTTTGTAGGTCCTCTCGATTTCCAAGTTAAGAGGTAGAAGATCAGCACTTTTATCACTTTGCATTCAATGCTTAAGTACTTGAAAACACATAAAAAAAACTCAAGTAAAACATTTAAACTAAGACCAAAACAATTTCTACTGATATTAAAAATTTTAAAGTAAAACAACTACCCAACAATGGTGCCAAAACGTTGTTGAGGATTTTATACACTGCAGTTGCACGTGTCACCACAAGTAATGAAGTGATAAAATCAATTATCCTACCCACAAAGAATTGATAATAATAATTTAATAATTACCAATGTACTAGTACTTCTATTTTATTTAAACAGTGAAACTTGAGATTTTTAACGACTAAACTATAACTAAAGATAAAGACAAAAAAATAAAATTGATTTGAGTTCGATTAATTAAAATTTGGAACTACAATTATCACTATGATTCATATAATTAAATTATCTACTTTTTTCAATTAATTAATTCATATGAGTTAGTTAATTAAGAAACTCTAAGTATCTGAAAGTCTCTCCTAATGGTCGATTAGAAATATCATCAGAAACTCAATTTGTATAATCGATAATAACCTAAGAGATTGGTAAATTAGGTTATTTAAACTTTTTCGTATGATTAAGTTAACCATTTCGTTTGCTATGTATACATGAATTTCCTATCTAAATTAGATAAATTTAAATGTAATATGCAAGTAATTTAGAATAGTTAAGAGAGAAGGGTAAGAGAGAGCAAAAAAAAAATTTGTTAACGCAATTTAACACAACTGCCTACGTTTATGCTCCAAGACTCCTCCTTCGTGCTCCAAGACTCATCTTTAAAGATTTCTGTCTCTATAACCCTTTTGATTTCAAGTGATTGAGCTTCTAGATGTCAATCAAATCTTTACAACTATTCTAGAGAGTCACCTTTCTCCTTAATTGAACTCTTATGTGTCAATCAAATCATTTCTAACTCTTTAAGGGGTCACCCCTTACATCTCCACAATAAATGAATAAGTGAAAACATGTCGAGTACAATAGCCTAGCTCTCTCAAGAAATACAATATCAAGTTTAGGAATAGAAGATGTTAGGTTTGGGCTACAAAATGAAGCCTAAAAATCACAAATGAAATCAGCAGCACTTCATCGTAAAGTTCTCAATCTGTTCACTGCACAGCAGAGGTTACTTCTATTTATAGACGTCTTCAAAATCTTGGTGTAACACCAAAGATCTTTGCAAATAGTTTAATTAATTAAATACGAAATTTTAAAATTTAATAGATTAATTGAAAAATTTTAATGAAGAATTTAAAGGAGAAGAATTACTAAATAAGTATTGGAAATTAAGAAAGTTAAAATAAAGGAAATAAAAATACTAGAATTATTAAATAATCATGAAATTTGGAAAGATAAAATGAAGGAGTTAGAAATTATTATATAGTTATGGAATTAGGAAAGATTAAATAAAGAAGTTTATTTTATACATAATAAAATAAAATAGAAATTATTGAGGAATTAAAAAAATCAAATATAATAGAATTAGTAACAAATATTCATGGTTAAGGTAAAGTTTAAATTATTAGTTTAATAATACATGCACTAAAATTAGGGAAAAAGATTTAATTAAAAGTATAATTTTGAAAATTAAGAAAATATAGCGTAAGTTGATCAGATGCTTCGGGAGTCGTTGGATGAGGCTCAGGACCGATTGAGATCTTTTAGGATTAAGAAAGATTCTTCGTGAAAGTGTTGGATGCCACTTGGACGCCGATGGACGTTGAACCGTTGGATCGATTTAGTGGAGGAAATGTGGATCGTTGGATTAAGAAAAAGATGCTTCCGCATGAGTGTTTGATGCATTTAAGTGCAGGAGTATTCTATATTGTAGGATTAGATTAGCGAAACGAATGGGGACCATCAGATTTAGGAAAGATTCTTCTCCAGAAGCGTTTGTTGCCGCTCGGGCATGAAAGAATAATGGGTCCTTAGATCAGGTTTAGCTGTAAGATTGTGAGTCATTGGATTAGGGAAAGATTCTTTCGCGAAAAGGGAAGATGTCGTTTAGGAGCATTAAGTAAATAAGAACGTTGTCATTTCAGGTTATTGCATGTTTCCACGGCTACGTTTGCGTCATCAACAACGTGTTTAGGTGATATGGATGGCATCATTTGGATTAGTAATATTTTGGTTTAGTGCTGATTAGCAGAAGCATTTGCTTCCGCGTATGGATTGGTGTCTGCAAATAGGTTTTAGACGATGTGAAGCGCCGTCATTGGATTTAATGAGTTTACGATCTGTGAGAGTGTTAGAATCCATGGATGGGTTATAGAAATAAATTAGCACACATGGTAGACGAGGAGCCTTCGAAATGGGGTTCCCACACAAGCGTTGGTTTCCACAGTAGTGTTTACGTCTGCAGTTGCTTTGGCGATCGTGAATTTGAGTTTTAAGGCTGATGTGTCAATTGGCCATTGGTAGATCGGCTTGTTGCGGACATCCACTATGACTACTTGCCCATCCAATATAGCTTGGGAAGTTTTTAATATGATAAGTTACATATTTCTTGCGAGCTAAGATTTAATCCCTAGACTATTTAAGAAAAGGATGGATTTAGGATGTGATTTTCATAGAATTTTCTCCCGCATGGTTCTCTGATTACGGGTCTTTAAATAGGAAAGTTTGGTTGAAATCCTAGTTTCCTGAGAAGCTAAGAGGACGATGAGAGCTTTCTCTCAAGCTCTCGACTTAGTCTTCCTCCAAGATTCTCAAGGTGGGTTCCACAGTTAGATTCCAAGTTACGTTTGTCATCGTGAATTAGTAGGGTTATACTCTTTATAACTAGTTCTTTGTTTATCTAAAGGAAAAGTCAATAGAAGAATGGTTTGAGAACAGTCAGACCTCCGTGAGGATATCTTGGTAAGTGATGTTGATTGTGTTTGGCCTACATCACAAAGTGCTAGGGTATGATAGAATTATGATGTTTTTCTGTGATGCCTTCGGGCTATTGTTTGAGGATATATGGTACGTTGATTGTTCACTACTTACTGTTTACACTGTGATGTTATTAAGGATACAATTTCTATTGGTTGTTAATTGAGGATTTGATTACTGTCATGCATATGTTATTGGGTCTTTGATGCCTACAACTATTAATTGAGGATTTGGTTATTGTCATGTATATGTTAGTATGTCTGTGATGCCTACGGCTGTGAATTGAGCATTTGGTTACTGTTATGTTCATGTTATTATGTCTGTGATGCTTACGGGTTGTTGATTGAGGAGATGATATGTGATGCTTGTTTCATGTTTATAGACTTCGTAAGAGGTTAGACTAGTTATCATGTTAACTAATATTATGATGGGCAAGGATATGTTTACTGTTTGATATTACTATTTACATTATGGATGAGGATGCCTATAGACACTGGATTGAGGACCTGTTATTGATATGTTCATGCATGTTAGACTATCATTATGTTATGTGTATGTATATGCATTCATGAAAAATGTTTTCATTAAGAAAAAAAATAAAGAATAAAAGACAAATTGAATAAACGTAAAGGATCGTTATGAGTGGGGTTCGAGTTAGTTGTCTTACATGAGGTGGACCTAATGGTGTCACTCTTCCTTAGACTAATGACCCACAAAAATCAAACTGTAGAGTGAAAGAAAAAGAAAACAATTGTTGACTTAAAAGATATGGTTTTTACATGTTGAATCACATAGTCATGTTCCATGTTGCACCTTATAGTCGTGTTATAGGTTGCACTTTATAGTTATGTTTATTTTGTACATCTCTTACTAAGCGTTAGGCTCATAGATGAATTTGTGATGTAGGTAAGGATGAAGTTTTAAGGAACATGATGATAGAAGCAATTAATAGCACATATGAACAGGAATTCTCATGGGCGAAGCTAGAGCGTTGTCAAAGTGAAATTGAACCATGGGTGAGAATTAAAGGAAAGACGGATTTTAATAACATGCCTTAAGTCCTTTATTCAAGAGTTATGTTTATGAATTTTTGGATTCATGTAAAAACATTTATGAATGCCTTTGTTTACTTTAAAGAAGGGTTTCACTACATTTCACATTACATAAGTTTTGTTAAGACTTTCGTTGCATAGTTTTAAAAAGGATATTTAATTATCATTGAGTTTTACTAAGCATAGATTTTAAAAGAAAATTTATTTTAAAGACTTTCGATGTGTATGGTTTTAAAAGTATGATTTTTATGCATGACCTGGTTTTCTACAAATGCATAGTTAAAAAAAAAAAAGTTTAATGCTCTTAGGCGTTACACTTGGAACCTCAGTTGACCACTTATACAAATCAATTAAATTCTTCATGACCATTGCGTGATCCTTAAATTACTTAGGTCGACCACAAGTTTCTTTAGGTCAACCTCTCTGCTTTTAAACAGTCAGATTTTTGAACTGCAGTCTACATTAGATATCTTTTGGTCTATCACCCTAGCCTACCACTGGTAACCATTGATTTCCTACCTAGATTGACCATTTATTGATGCAAATTCAATATATTTCCTTTAAAGAATAAGATTCCCAAAAACGATAGTCTTCACAATGTCGATGGGAAGATGAATGTGTGTTGAAAATGGCATAAATCAATGAATTTTCACATCAACTTTGGATAGCTTAACACCTTATGAGTGATAAATAATCCTTCAAAATTTCAGATATAAATTCAAAAAGGAAACAAAGACATGTGCAGATGAACACAAACTGGTTGGAAATGATGACTTAAACACTTTTCCACTTCAAAGGCTACTTTTATGATCGTGTAGCTCTCCAACCTGATAATGTGTGAGATTCCTCAACTTCACTGAAGATTTTGAACCATAAGAAGTGGAAGAAATTTGAAATAAATATAACCTTATCCAACTCTCAAGAATGGATAAAATATCAATCAATATTCTAGTGGCTACAAGCGACAGAAATAAAATTGTGGGAATTTGTAATGAGCAAACAAGTTTATTTCTTCATGATCTGATCATCCAAGTAGACCTTACCTAGGGGTATAAATATCCTTACGAGATACATTTAAGAAATTCAAATGACAATTAAAGACCTTTGTGATGGTAATTAATTATGAAGTTAACCATTTATTTATTTTATGGATTTCTTTCCTTTCCTAAAACTAAAAGTTATGAGTAATAATTCCATCCTTGTTTCATGCATGTATTTAATAAGCCTTCCACATCATTAATCCATACCCTTGAGTCTCCTCCAATCGATGGTGTTGTTAGTTCATTCACATCATTGATCCATCGTTTGAGTATTCGCCAATCGATGGTGTTGTTAGTTCTCTAGTGTCTTGACCTTTTTCCCATTTTAGTAAGTACTTTAGGTTGTCTTTATCTTTTAGTGTTACGACTCCATCTAAGCTCCTTTACAATTCATTTTCTGCAAAATAAAGAGAAATGTAATAATTTGTTACCCTCCTCACTTATGACCTAGTGATAGGTCCATGTGGCACATCATCCTCCCAAGATTGAGAATGATTTGTTCTCAAATTTGAATCTTCTACTATGTTCTTATTCATCCCAGCATAAGGGAAAGGTCTTGCACATTAAAAGTGGCTGAAATCCAATACTCTCCAGGGAGTTCAATTTTGTAAGCATTATCATTACTTTCTCAAGGATTTTGAAAGGACCTTCGGCCCTTGATGCTAGCTTAGAATGCCTTTGTCCTAGAAACCTTTCTTTCCTCAAGTATTACCATACTTGATGTACCACCGGAATCTACGACTAACAACCAAGCTTGGAGATTTTCTAACTTTATTTCTAGTGTTCTTTTTGTAGGTGATCAAAGGGAGAAGTATGCTCAAATCATCAATTTTGTCCATCCAGCATCCATGAGTATCTTGGAGTTATTGAAATTGAAGTATAAGTGGAAGTTCAAGCACAAATTTAGGAGATATATGAAACATCTCAAAAACTGCCAGCAATCTAATTCCCAAGAGCAGTATGTGGCTTTTTTTTGTAGCTTATACAATCTTATATTGAAATGGTTTCTTCACAAAGCTTGTATGGGACATCTTAAAATTTCCAAGATGGGCTGTTTCATATCAATTAAAAGTGATTTGCAAAGTCAATGAAATCTGGATCAGAGAGCTTTGTTTCAGCAAATGAAATATTTTATTCTCACTTGAACTTTAAGCCCAAATCCATTTGAAGTAAGACTTTGAAGACTAAACCAATTTGTTATTTTCTTTATTCAAGACTTAGGACTCAAGGGAGGTAGCTTAGTTTAATTTTATGGTTTCATCTTGGAACAATTGGTTGTAGAAATTTAATAGTTGTTTGGGATGCTCTTGGCTTAGCCTAGTGGCCGAGAGCACATTTTGACATTTTAGTTAATTGGGCATTATTGTCAAACCTTCATAAATCTTTCAATGGCTTGTTCTTCTGGTTCTTCAATTCTACTTCCCATCTTAAGTGTTTCAAACCCAGTGACATTTTCTTTAATACTACCAGAGCCTTGCTTGAGACTCTCTATTTGTAAGAAAAGTTCTTGTATGTAATGGCTAGGCACGAACTTCTTTCGCATTAAACTTTTCATCATGTCCAAGTGGTAATTTCACCATCTCCATCATGTCGCCTTTGCACTTTCAAAATTTCCCACCACAAATTATTATAATCCATGAACTCCATAGATGTTAATTGAATTTTACTCTTCTTGGAATAATTGTAACAATCAAATATTTTCTCCATCTTTTCAACCCAATCCAGGAAGTCATCACCATTACTTGACCTTGAAAGAAGGAATATACAATTTTAAATGTCTTAAATCATCATGATTTTCATGAAAATACCTTGGTTTAGGAAATTCTTCAAAATCGGTTTCTTCCTATTCCTTGCCATCCATTGTTATCCATTTCGTTTTTTCGTCTTCTTGCACTACCTCTTCCTCTTTGACTAAAAGCACTTGTAGTTCTTATACTCATGCTTGTAAGCCCTTGGACTTGTTGAGTGAGGGCGAGAATGGCTACCCTAATCTCATCAATTTCCCCTTGAGTACTAGACTCAACTTCTATAACGACTTGCGTTTTAAAACCTTATCTTTTTCTTTATCGTATAAAATTTAGCCATATAAAAAAAAATTTCTTTAATTTATTTAAAGCATGCGAGGAGAAAATATATCAAAGTAAATAAAGTAGAAACTAGTAGAAATATCAAAATATGATTTTTCATTTTAAACCAAAGTCCATTGTTTAAACAAAACACTTACCGTATTTCAAAATGTAACATTAACTGTTAAAAATTCATATTTTACTTCCAGTGAGCCATAACCCCTCAGGTCAATCTACTGGGTAACCCAAGTGCTCAACAGGCAATGCTTCCTCCTTCACATCAAGAATGCTGATATCATGACATTCACTTACACCACAAGCAAAAAGTGAGCCTAACACTAAAAAAGAAGTAGGATGCAGTATGATGCATGCATATATCTGGTTATGTCATAAAGGAATCCACCCAATGTATCTTTGCTCACAATTTCATATTGTCAGCTCATACATTAGCTGGGACATTGAAGGTATTTTCCACAAGGAGAATAGTCATTGATCAGAAACTAACCCTCTGGTAGACACGCTCTCATGACCCAACAAGGGAATGGTATAATCTCGAGTCTTCGGGTTAGATCCGAAACTACCTCCTCAACCTCCAATTCCCTTACATTCATTTAATTCGTTTCTCTCTCGTGCAATGCATGTGAATACCAATCTAGATATGACATTTCTAATTGTTTCTATTATCATGATGCATGTCAATGCAGTACAATATTAATCACAACAATATAGCAATGTAGAGCATTGAAGCAACAGGTAATAGCAGGATAGAGTCTATCGACGACAAAAGATATAACCAGTAGAACTATAGCAATTCATATCATCGAGCAACAGAACATGTGCAACAGGTTAAAAGCAATGATTAGCAGGGTAACTACTAATAACGAGGAATGAAACTAAGCAACTAATAACAGAGAAATGAGTTAAGTAGCACATAACAGAGAAATGAGCTAAGCCATAAATAACAGAGGGTTAATTTGGCAGAGAGTACCATCGATCCAAACCAACAAAGTACCATTTTGGAGATATCTAAATGCAAAGCCAGGAACTTATTTTTATTAAACAACAAGGTGAGCGTTATATAATCGGAATAATAATAAGGCAGATGCAACCATCAGAGTATCTAGTAAAACTATGCAATAAACTAACCCAGAGCAACAATGAGACCATTAACAATGGAGAACAAAATAGGCAACTAACATTCAGGAGTTAAATTAACAACTAATAACCGATAGTTAACAAGCCAGAGAGTAATCCAAAATCCAAACTCACAGTTCATGCATTACATAACAGGGAGCTATTCTACGTAGAGACTAACATTGCACCATCCAACATATTAATGTTCATAATCAATAAAACAGACTAGTTGTGGTGTAGGCCTCCTCTAGCCATGACACAGAATCACTTCTTACCTCACTAAAGCTTTCTTATAGCCGAACTCGCCATAGGAGCGCACGTTCTCACAGCAGCTACTTCATTGCTTCCTTTTCACTCTCACACTCATTGTAAAATACCCTTTCTCTCCTTTCTCTTTCTGTCTCACATTTTCTCTCTTCTCTTGCTCACTCTCTCTCTCTTTCTACTCTCAAGTTCTCTCTTCTTTATAAAACCAAGCAACCAAATGCTTCCCTTGCCTCTATCTCTTTCATCTTATAGGCAGAGAAGAAGCATCCTTGAGGAGCCTTCTCTGCTATACGTTTACCTACCATGATTGAAGTGTTCCAATACATAAACGCCACATCTATAATGCTATCGCTTTGGGAGTATTGAGGGGAAAATTATCAGGAGAATCATGAAACACCCGTGGCATAACACATATTTTTGCCGAACAATGTAGGAGCGATTAGCAACCCGGTCGAAAACCCGGTCGCTAGGTACAGTCCACCACTTCAACGTGGAAATCATTTTTCTGCAAAACAATGTGGGACCGGTCGACATACATAGTCGACTGAAAATTCTCGGTCGACAGGCACAGTCGATCGGTCCCATGAGATTTTTCGCATCCTCTATATCTACTACTATATCGACCTCTACCAATCATTTTTAATTTTTCTTTTATTTTCCAAATCTGGTATTCTCTATCTTCATTCACATATAGCAATTACATATATACACATTGCTTTTACTTAAATGTTAATTCCTGATTAATTTATAACCCTGTTTTCCATAACTAATTGTCGCATTATTGTACGATATATTATTACAAAATATGTTCCCATTTACTAAAACGTACATTCCACAAAAACTCTTTACATTGTACTCATGGAGGAATTTATTTGGGAATTACACTACCCTCCTTAACAAAATTTTGTCCTCAAAATTTAGTTAACAAAATAGTTTTGGATACTTAGACTCCATGTCTTCTCGTCTCTCCCACGTGGCTTCTTCTGCCAAATGATTCTACCATAATACCTTAACTAGTGGGATCTACTTATGCCAAAACTCTTTAACTGTCGAGTCCAAAATCTTAATGGTTCTTTCTTTGTAGCTCAAGTTCGTTTGGACTTCCACATCGTTAGAAGGTAACACTTGGGTTGGATCACTGAGGCACTTTTTCAGCATAGAACATGAAATATGTTGTGTACATCCTCCATGGAAACTAGTAACTGCAATTGATATGCCACTTTCCCGATCCTTTTCATAATTGCAAAGGGACCAATATATCTTAGGCTTAGTTTTTCTTTCTTTCCAAAATGCATAACTAACTTGAAAGGTGATATTTTTAGAAAAACTAAGTCTCCTTCATTAAATTTCAAGTCTCGTTGATGATGATTGGCATAGCTTTTATGGTGACTCCTAGTGGCTAGCATTCTTTGTCTGATAATTGCAACAGATTTGGTAGTTTGCTGTGTGATATCAAGGTCATAAAACTTAGCTTCACTTGCTTCGTTCCAATATAAAGACGATCTGAACTTCCTACCATATAATGCCTTGTAAGGCGTTATTCCAATGGTCACTTGGAAGCTGTTATTGTAGGCAAACTCTACCATCGGTAACATCTTCCCCCCATCTAATTTGGAATTTCAGCACACAAGCACTTAGCATATCCTCTAGAATTTTAATTGTTTGCTTGCTCGGCCATATGTCCAAAGATGAAAGGTCATACTGAATTTCAATTTTGTGCCCATGGCTTTGTTTAAACTCTTCTAGAATACCGAGGTGAACCATGGATCCCGATCAAATACAATGGAGACTGAATAACTATGCAATCGAACAATTTCTGGGACATACAGGTCTGCAAAATGATTCATCTAGTAGGTCATCTTTATTGGCAAGAAGTGGGAAACTTTTGTTAATCTATCAATAATTACTCATATCGCCTCTTGTCCTCGCACACTCCTAGGTAAGCCAAAAACAAAATCCATCATAATGTGCTTCTACTTCCACTCTGGTATCGGCATTGGTTGAAGCATTCCACTAGGTCTTTGATGTTCTACTTTCACTTGTTGACATACCTAGCACAACACTACCTACTGAGCAATATTGAACTTCATCACCGGCTAATAGTAATGGACCTTAAGGTCTTTGTACATTTTGTTGCACCCTGGATGGATGGAGAAGCTTGAAAAATGAACCTCTCTTAAGATTGCCAACCTTAACTGTGAATCACTGGGCACATATCGTAACACCCTGGATTTTTAAGTTAGACAATTATTGGGATTTTACCGAGAACGTGTTTGAAGCATTAAGTCGAATAGTAGTTCGGTAACGTTTTCCTCGTATACGTGATGTAATGGGATATTACATAACATATCTATATGACATTTATTTATGGGGGAAATGTTGTGGGATTAGGGTTAAGTGTGAAAAGTTAGAGAAAAGTTGGATTTAGAGTGTTGCGGACCCATGCGGACGAGGTGAGGAAGAGGCAGAGTCGTCCGCAAGTGCATTGTCCCGGCATCCTTGAGCATAGGATGACTTCGGATGCCATATTTCTTCCTAACTTCAATGCACACTAGAGTTACGGATGCTGGTCCCGGACGGTGCGGATGCAGAATGCTTCGTCCGCAAAGAATCTATCCAAGTCTGGAGAGTTACGGACGATAGAGAATGAGAGGACCCATCGTCCGATTTTTGGATGTAATCAGACGCTTGTGGATGCCGTTCGACATCTAAATCCCGTCTTCGAATGGTACGGAATGGTTTGAGGACGCCAGTCCTTGTCTGAGATCGCGGGTTGCCTGTGAGATTTTGTTCTTCTGGACGAATGCGGACACAAAGAACAAAGTCCACACGCGTTCGAAATAGCCAGTTCTGCGAGAAATAGGGATTCATAATTAGAAATCCTTTGTCGTCTCACCATTTATTCCACACCCAGGAAACGTGGACGGTGCTCCCCATGCCTACAGACCATAGCCCATTCTAGAAGCCGCTCCTCTCTACCTTTAGGCGTCCAATTTGTCTCCTCTAGTCAATTATGGTGTCTCCCACCTTTCCAAGTATAACTCCTCTCCCTCTCCATTATTCAGTGGGTGTTCTTCTTTTCATGAGAGACTTCTCTCTTGGGAGAAGTGTTCCTACGTGAGAGTGAGTTAAGTGAGGAAAGCTGTGAGAAAAGTGAGAGAGCTGTGAGAAGAGTGTCAAAAATGTGAGTGAGCTGTGTGAGAAGTCCCTACACGTATGAGTTAAAAGAGGGAACTGAGAGTTTGAGTGAAAGCTGTGAGTGTAGAGACTAAGCTCCCTGAGATGCTGGAGCAGCTCCGTCCGTGAGCTGCTGAGGTGGAGCTTGATGTCCTGCTGTTGATGGAGCTGGAATGTGAAGGCTAAGATCCTTTGCTATCCTTGCTCCGTGTCTTTGTAGTGGTAAGGAAATAGGGGTATCTTGGCCAGAGGAGGCCCTACACCACAAGTGTGTGTGTGTGTGTTTGACGTTAGTTTACTGAATGTTAGCTGTTGAATGATGTTAGTTGCTTGTAGATGATAGTTTATTAATCTGATATCTTCCTTGGATGATCTACTGTGAAGAAATTGAGTAGATTAATATATCGAACTGCTATAAGTAGATTTGTATGTCTTGACCTGCTGTATTATTATTCTTCTTGTGCTTCCCTGTTGGTTGTCATTTTCTATTGGTAGTATAGATTTCCTTTACTGTTAATTATTCATTGACTGTTGTGATAAATGTTTAAGGTTTAAATATGAAAGATGAGGAAACGTAAGTGATCAATGGGTATGAATGGGTATGAAAAAGCCTGAAAATGAGTTAAAGAGTTCTATGATATTTTTGGATGATTTCCTGTTATATGTCCTAGATATGTTTTGTAAATTTTTAGTTAAGTGTTGTGATGCTTTCCTTCTCTTATGGTGTGCTTTGTTTCATTTTTATGTAATACAAATGTTTAGAAAACAAAGAGAAATGAGGAATGTTAAAGTTTAAGGATGAAGAAGGTTCAAATGTATGAAAATATGGATGTTTGATGCATAGTTTCCTGCTGTTAGAAGTCCATAATATGTTATGTTATTTCCTTGGTGTAGTTCATAGATTTCCTTGCTAGATGAATTGTTCTGTGATAATTTTTCCTTGTTGTTAGTACGCTGGAAATTATGAAATGCTTAGATAATGAAATGAAAGCATAGTAAGTAAAGCCTGAAAATGAGATAAAAGATTATTGGATGTTCATATGCTGTGTAGTTGTTGTTTTAATTTCTTAAGCATGATTAGTCGACTGTCAAATCAATTAGAAATGCATGTTAGATAAATATGAGTAATTAAACATGTCAATCAGTTTTGTGTTTTCCCTACTGCCAAGTGATATTGTTGTGAAGGATGAACTAAAACGAGGAATGTATAAAAATGAGATAAAGTTAAGAAGTTATTATGCTATTGGATATTTAAATACTAATAATTCTTCCATTTTGTACTGTCAATTAAGTTTAACTAATTAATGGTTTAATTAAGCATGTAAACTATTAAATCTGTATTTATAATCTTTCGAGCATGTAAATCGGCTGAGCATGTAAAACGACTAATAAGTATTGGAGTAATAAATTATAATCTTCCTTCAAGCATGTTAATTATTGATTAAGTAATAGCATGTTTTAATATTAATTAATGAGTATGTTGATTTAATAGGATCAAGCATGTTACTTAATATGAATAGATAAATAGTAGATAGATAGACTTTAAAATGTTAATTGATTTAAGGTAGTTTTATAACTTGACCATGATAACGAATTAGTCAAGCATGTAGTTAACTTAGAATAATAGTGCATGACAATTAATGAAGATATGCCATGTAACAAGTTGTAATTCGTGTGTTCAATTAGTATGTTAATTATCACTTAGATAATAAAAGTAGGAAGCATGTAAGTGGACTAGCTTCTTGATCGTCTCTTTACCGCCTATCTAAATGCAATTACCGTTATTTATTATATTAGTTTGCTTTTAATTTCTTATAGAATGTATGTTATAATAATGAAGATGAAAAGGAAATGAAACGAAGTTGAAAAGAGAATGAATGACATGTGACTGAGTTAAGGATCTCAAGGATTTCAATTATAGTGGGAATGTATATAATTGCTTTTGTTATTGTCTTCTTGGTAGGATATTGTTTATAATCTAGAATGAAAGCATTTTATTAATTTACGAAGAATATTAAAATGACTTGGATAACCGATTAAGCTAATGATATAGAATAATAAAATAGGGAGCATGTAAATGGACTTGTTTTGTTCTTGTTAGGAGTGTGTTAAAGGACTTGAGTAACCGAATAGAATAATTACCTAGACTAATAATGGTAGGGAGCATGTAATTGGTTTAGGAAGTTAACAAGATGATTGACATGTTAATTTATAAACTCTATTGTGTATTGTTCATGTATGGATTGTCTTCATTGCTATGCACTTTCAATTCCAATGATTCTTTTATATGTACTTTTATTTTAGCTACTTCCGTCAATGTGCACTTTAAATAACGAATGCTATGTTATGTCATCATGCATCACGATAGGTTGAGAATGTATGGACATGCGTCATGTTACTAGAAAGAATAGGACACATGCATGAGCGAGGAAAATGCAATAAGAAATGATAGAATAATAAAGTGGTCAGGTTTAGTCTGGCAGCTAGTATGCACACAGGAGGCCAATGGCCTGGCAGCTAGTATGCACACAATAGACTAGTTTCTAGCCTGGCATATAAAGCGCACACAGGAAGCTAGTTATAGTCTAGCATCGAGGATGCACATAGGAGACTTACTCGCCGAACGAATGAATGAAAGAAAAGTAATGAACGAACGAATAACGTAATGAAAGGATTGGTTTGGGTAACCCCACTCCAACAAGAACTAAAGAGAGTCATAAGCATAATGCATTAACCCTTTTCCTTACTAAGCCTTTGGGGTTACAGTTACTTGTGATGTAGGTATAGGTATGAGTATGAGGAAAGAAACACATAGACTGAGGAGTAAATGGGAAAGATGATGAACAATTAATAAAGCAAGGATGAAGGATTTGCACACGCGAGACTCGTGGCTGGCCAGGCTTAAATGAAAAGAGAAAATGTTGCAATTTAATGATATTTAATTTGTCAGTTTCATTTATTAAATGCAGTATTTTAATTGAGTTTATTTTATTAAGTTTCTTTCATTCAATTATTTACGCTTCCGCAATATTTTGAATAAACGATTTATTTTACGCTTCTGCATTTCATTAAATTTGTTCTCATCATGAGTTTAACGAAAGGTCAGTAGCAATCTGGTCTTAGGCGCTCTCTGATTTGTTTTAAAAGAAAATTTTCAAATTTTCACGTATTTTAAAGGAATTATGAAAATCCGGGTTGTTACACATATCATCTGTTTTTATACTTTATTATTCCATCAGCAAATATAGAATAGTCCTAATATTCTGCCAGAGTTTGATTTAATTTGAAGTCTATGAATTTGCCATCTCCCTATTAAGCTTCTTTGATCTGCTCTAATATGGATGACTTTAGAGTCAATACTGATAATATAGTAGTCAACTACATAGAAATCATTTGCACGTCTAACTCTTGAATGTCCTTCCAAAGTCCCAAGGGCATTTCTTCTCATATTGAGCTCACAAGGGCAACCCTTCAGCTTAGGGCATCAGTTACTACATTGGCCTTACCAAGATGGTACTTGATTTCACAATCGTAGTTCTTCAAGAATTCCAACGATTGTCGTTGTCTCATATTAAGTTCTTTCTGTGTAAAAATATACTTGAGGCTTTTATGATCTGTGTAAATTTCACATCGGTGCCCATATAAATAAGGCCTCTAGATTTTGAGTGTAAATATGATAGCAGCAAGCTCTAGGTCATGTGTAGGATGGCATCATGCGATCTAATCTGTCTTAAGGCGTATGCAATTAGTTTCCCATTTTGCATGAGTAAGACGTATCACAGTAAATACAGAATTTACCTTCCTCTTTTGGTAGAGTCAAGACAGGTGCTAAAGTTAGTCGACGCTTCAACTCTTGAAAACTCTCTTTGCATTCGCTTCACCTCCAGAATCTCACATTCTTTCTCGTCAGACTGGTGAGTGGCAGAGCAACCTTAGAGAATCCATTTATTAATCATCTATAATATCTTGCCAGTCCAAGGAAACTCCTAACGTCACCCATGCTCTTGGGTTGTGTCCAGTCAATGATTGTTTAGATTTTTGCTAGGTCAACTGCAATGCCGTCTTTGCAAATCACATGGCCAAGGAAGCTGACCTCCCTTAACCAGAACTCGTATTTCAAGAATTTTGCATATAGTTGCTATTTCACCAATACGGATAGGGCAATCTTTCGGTGTTCACTGTGCTCTTCCACTATCCAAGAATAAACCAAAATGTCGTCAATGAAGACAATAATGAACTTGTCCAAATACTCTCTGAAGATCTGGTTCATTAGGTCCATGAAAATTGCAGGAACGTTGGTTAGTCTGAATGACATAACAACAAATTCGTAATGTCCATACCTTATTTGTAATGTCCATGCCTTGTTCGAGTTGTTGTTTTAGGTATATCGTCTGGCTTAACTTTCAACTGATAATACCCCGAAGAAGGTCAATTTTTGAAAACACACTGGCACCATGTAGCTGGTCGAATAAATCATCAATTCGAGGCAAATGATACTTATTCTTGACTGTTCCATCATTTTTTTTACAAACAAGACTGGCGCACCCCAAGGTGAGAAGCTTAGACAAATAAACCCCTTGCCGGTTAACTCTTCCAGTTGGATCTTCAACTCGCGTAATTTCACTGGCGCCATTCTGTATGGATTCTTCCAGATGGATTATGTACCAGGATGTAGATCAATTACGAATTCAATCTCTTTATCAGGTGGCAATCTGGGGAGTTGTCTAGGAAGACACCTGGAAAGTCTTGGACCACTTCAACTTCTTCTATCTTCACCTTTGACTACTATTGTAGTGTCAATCACACTTACCAAAAACCTTTCGTATCCAGTTTTTAATAATCTATCTGCTTTAAGCACAGAAATAAACTACGAGATTGCCCTTTTCCTTTACTCCTCAGAAGATATGTTGTTCACCATCGAGAGGGCAGAAACAGACTTCTCTTTGCTTGCAATTGATAATCGCTTGGTGATGTGACAGCTAGTCCATGCCAAGAATAATGTCATACCCCTTCATGTCCATAGCAATCAAATCAGCATGGAAGGTGCGGTGATTCATCTTAACTGCATATGCTTTCAGAATGCCATTGGCGGATAGGTAATCGCCAAAAGGTAGCATCACTCGATACTCACTCTTCATAATACCTAAGAGACAAGGCGTTTTGATGCAAAATCCAGTTGAAATGAACGATTGAGTAGCTCAAGAGTCGAATAAGACATATGCATCAATATTATCAACATAAATAGACCCTAATTTGACTAGGAAACTTATTTATTCTACCTTCAAGACTTCTAATGCAATTAAGGAATATTTTAATGTCATATATATATATATAACACATGGAATTGCTTCATAAATTATGGGTGTACCTGATAAGACTGCCAGTTGTTCCTCCTCTTTGCCATTTCCATACAAGGAGAAAATCGACAGAGCCACCCCTCCTTGTCCTCCAATGTTGGCTAAGCAAAACGTGGCAAGGTGTCCAAGCCCTTCACATCTAAAGCATTTCCTAGATCCCACCATACATTCCCCACAATGGAATTTCATGCACTTTGGACATGCATTGCACTGATACGTTCTTACACCTAGAGGGCAGTGGCTGTCTCAACCAGTGGGTGCTTGTCTTTCCTCTTATGCGCTTCATTCTCAGATGATCTTTTAATTCCTCAGTTCACAGGCAGAATGCCCCGTTGTTGCTGGTTCTGGTTGTTCCTCCAGACTTTGGTTTATCTCCCGTTGTTTCACCACCATTAATTCCACATCTTTCGCATCGAGCGCCTTAGCAACAACCTACGCATAGGTAACACCACGAGTGCCAGATAGTCTAACTCACTTCAAGATTTCTATTTTAAGTTCTCGCACAAAGTGGTAGACTTGGTGCTCATTACTAGCTATCAGATGTGGAGCAAATCTGGACAATGCTTCAAACTTCCAAATATATTCGGATACTATCCCAATACAATCATATGAACTCCTCTAATTTCTGAGTCTGGACCGTATAATTAAAATACTTTTCATAGAACAAGTTCTTGAAGTTTTCCCATGTCAGACTTTAGACATCTTGTGTCGCTTTGATGGAGTCCCACCAGAAACGCGGATCTTGAACTAGTAGATAGGCATCACACTTTACATTTTCGGCCTCTTTTATACTTGCGTACTCAAATATATCTTCTGGGGATCGGATCCACTCTTTGGCTTTTGTGACATCGGAAGTATTGCCCTCAAAGCTGGAAGGCTTGAGTCGCTAGAATTTCTCCTATCCAGCTTCCTTAGGAACCACACAAGCATGTTGATTTCCATTTTCGCTTTTCCATTCCATAAACCGCTCCATGTACTGGAATTGTTGCTCCATGTATTGTGACTGCCGCTCCATATACTAGGACTGCCGCTCCACTATAGTGGTTAAGTGGTTAAGGGCTTGATCTCTCTCGTCCCGAGCACTTGTATTCTCTCAGCCATCCATATTCTCATGGCCACCGGCTGTCTCGTTCCTCTCATCATTATGTTGCACATCAACTCTTACTCCCCTCCTCATTCTGTTATTCTCTACATTTTCATATTATGAAACAGTAAGTTAAATAAAGTAATTTATGAATGGCAATTAACTTACATTCGAAGGAGTATTCCCTACGAGTCTTGCGTTACCAACAGTTTACAGAACCACATTTGCCAAGGTTATGCTCTGATACCAACTGTAACGACCTGCATTTCAAAACCTTATCTTTTTCTTTATCCTATAAAAATTAGCCATATAAAAAAATTTCTTTAATTTATTTAAAGCATGCGAGGGGAACATAAATAAGAGTAAATAAAGTAGAAACTAGTAGAAATCTCAAAATACAATTTTTCATTTTAAACCAAAGTGTATTGTTTTAACAAAACACTTACCTTATTTCAAAATGTAACATCATTGCTAAAAATTCATATTTTACTTCCAGTGAGCCATAAGCCCTGAGGTCAATTTGCTGGGTAACCCAAGTACTCAATAGGCAATGCCTCCTCCTCCACATCAAGAACGCTAAGATCATGACATTCATCTACACCACAAGCAAAAAGTGAACCTAACGTTCAGCAAGAAGTAACATCCAGTATGATGCATATGTCTGATTATGTCATAAAGGAATCCACCCAATCTGTCTTTACTCACAATTTCACATAGTTAGCTCATACATTAAGTTGGGACATTGAAGGTATTTCCTAAATGGAGAATAGTCGCTGCTCAGAATCTAACCCACGGGCAGACATGCTCTCGCGACCCAACAAGGGAAGGGTATAATCTCGAGTCTCCCGATTAGATCCAAAACTACCTCCCCAACCTCCAATTCCCTTGCATTCATTTAATTTGTTTCTCTCTTGTGAAATGCATGTGAATATCAATCCAGATATGGCATTCCTAATTGTTCTATCATCATGATGTATGTCAATGCAGTACAATATTAATCACAACAGTATAGCAATATAGAGCATGGAAGCAATGGGTAATATCAGGATATAGAGTCTATCGATGGCAAAACATATAACTAATAAAACTATAGCAATTCATATTATCGAGCAAGAAAGCATTTGCAACAGGTTAAATGCAACGATTAACAAGGTAACTAATAATAATGGGGAATGAAACTAAGGAACTAATAACATAGAAATGAGTTAAGCTGCACATAACAGAGAAATGTACAAAGCCCCAAATAATAGAGGGTTAATTTCGCAGAGAGTAACGTCGATCCAAACCAATAGAGTACCATTTCGGAGATATCTAAATGGAAAGCCAACAACTTATTTTTATTGAACAATAAGGTGAGCAATATATAGCTGGAATAATAAAGGCAGATGCAACCATCAAAGTATCTAGTAAAACTAAGAAATAAACTAACCCAGAGCAACAACGAGACCATTAACAATGGAGAACAAAATAGGCAACTAACATTCAGAAGTTAAATTAACAACTAATAACCAAGAGTTAACAAGCTAGAGAGTGACCAAAAATCCAAACTCACAGTTCATGCATTACATAATAGGGAGCTATCCAAACAAACATTACACCATCCAACATCTTAACGTTCACAATCAATAAAATAGACTACTTGCGGTGTAGGCCTCCTCTGACCATGACAAAAAATTACTTCTTGCCACACTAAAGCTTTCTTACAGCCGAACTCGCCACAGCAGCGCATGTTCTTACAGCAGCTCCTTCACTACTTCCTCTTCACTCTCACACTCACTATAAAATTCCCTTAGTCTCATCTCTCTTTCTGTCTCACATTTTCTCTCTTTTCTTGCTCACTCTCTCTCTTTCTGCTCTCGTTCTCTCTTCTCTATAAAACCAAGCAACCAAATGCTTCCCCTGCCTCTATCTCTTTCATCGTATAGGTAGAGAATAAGCTTTCTTGAGAAGCCTTCTTTGTTGTACGCTCACCTACCAAGGCTTAAGTGTTCCAATACATAAATGCCACATCGATAATGTTATCGCTTTGGGAGTATCGAGGGAAAAATTATCACGAGAATCCTGGAACACCCGTTGCATAACACATATTTTTTTTCCGAACAACGTGGGAGCGATCGGTAGCCTAGTCGACAACCCGGTCGATAGGTATAGTCCACCACTTCAACATGGAAATAATTTTTTTGCAAAACAATGTGGCATCGGTTGACATGAATAATCGACTGGAAATTCTCGGTAGACAGGAACAGTCAACCGATCACAAGGGATTTTTTGCATCCACTCTATCTACCACTATATCGACCTATCCCAATCATTTCTAATTTTTCTTTTATTTTCTAATCCTGCTATTCTCTCTCTTCATACGCATATCCCAATTACATATATACACATTCCTTTACTTTAATGTTAAGTTCTGATTAATTTATATCCTTGTTTTCCATGATTAATTATCGCATTATTGTATGATATATTATTACAAATTACGTTCTCATTTATTAAAATGGTCATTCCACAAAAACTCTTTACATTGTATTCATGGAGGAGGAATTTATCTGAGTATTACAGCTTCCTTGGATGTTGGTTGGCTCAGTTGAAGAGCATTGTTGTCATGATTTTGAGAAAACCTTGCTCCACTTCTAGTCATCATGTTGAGGACTTCAAATGTGCAGGAAAACAATGGTAAAGGATTGGAATTGGCGTTGATACTAAATTATGCAAATTCAATATATTTCCTTCAAAGAATAAGATTCTAAAAAAGGATAGTCTTAACAATTTCAATGGGCAGATACATGTGTGTTGAAAACAACGTAAATTAATGAATTTTCATGTGAAATTTGGACAGGACAACACCTTATGAGTGAGAAATAATCCTTCAAATTTCATATTGAGATTCAAAAAGGAAACAAAGATATACGTGGATGAACACAAGCATGTTGGAAAAGATGCCTAAAACACTTTTCCACTTCAAATGCTACTTCTATGAACGAGTAGCTCTCCAAGTGGATAATGTGTGAGATTCCTCTACTGCACTGAAGATTTCCACTCGAAGTAAAAGGAAGTTAAAATAAAGATAACCTTACCCAACTCTCATGAATGAATAAAATATCGATCAATATTCTAGCGACTACAAACAACAGAAAGAAAATTGTGGGAATTTGCAACAAGCAGACAAGTTTATTTCTTCATGATCTAATCATCCAAGTAGACCTTAGCTAGGGGTATAAATACCCTTACAAAATATTTTTAATAAATTCAAATGAAAATTAAAGACCTTTGTAATGGTAATTAATTATGGGGTTAACCATTTATTTATTTTATTGATTTCTTTCCTTTCCTAAATTTGAAAGTTATGAGTAATTACTTCATCCTTGTTTCTTGAATGTATATTATCAGCCTTCCACCTCATTGATACATGCCCTTGAGTCTCCTCCAATGGATGGTGTTGTTAGTTCATCCATGTCATTGATCCATGCCTTTGAGTCTCCTCTAATTGATGGTGTTGATAGTTCACTAGTGTCTTGACCATTTTTCCATTTTAGTAAGTACTTTGGGTTGTCATTATCTTTTAGTGTTGGGACTCCATCTAAACTCCTTTGTATTTCATTTCTGCAAAATAAAGAGAAATGTAATAATTTGTTAGCCTCCTCACTTGTGACCTAGTGATACGTCCATGTGGCACATCACTTATACTCCTCGGTCGACCTCTCCAACATATTTCAGAAACTAGATGCTCTCAAGAGGTTTTCATGATGACCTCAATTCTGGCTACTAAATTGCACCGATCAACCTATGCAATGTCTAATCAACCTCTTCAGTAGATCCTCAAAAATGTGTTGGTCTCAAGAGTTTTTTTGGATGACCCCCTCAGTTCAAACAAGTCCACTACACTAGTCAACCTATGCAAGGCCAGGTCAACATCTTCAGAAAATTTTCAAATATTCGTTGCTCTCAGGATTTTTTTTTAGATGAACCTTAGCTGGGGGAAGTCGAGTGCGCATGCATCTTTTTCTTGATTTAAATTGTGCAAGTTCTATTAACTTTAACATTATTTGCATAGAGTTAACAAAAATGTTCGAACTTTCAAATAGCCACTTTCAAGGGTATTTTCAGTGAGCGTAAAGACACATGATTCATAATCAATTTATCTAAACACTAATATGCATTATCAACTTAGACATAACATAACAAGTATTTTCAATATTACTACAAATCAACTCAACTTAGATATATCCAAATACGTAACTACAGGATCAAATCATAATCAACTTAGAATTAATTATTCAATTAATCATGTTCATCATCAAAATAATTAAATTTAATTCCTCTTGAGCTAACACAATTCATTGTATTCTTATATGAATAAAACAATAGTGATTCATTAGGTTCAGGCTCTCAATTAGGTTACACAAGTTTTGCAGGTATATTCCTATCCTACATAAACTCATGATTTCCACTCAATTATTGTGTGTTATTTTGTACCTACAAGCAAATCCTTTTCCCAAATTAATTATATGTGATAAGATTAACTTAATTAATGACCAGTCAATTAGATTAAGAAAACATGCCATGTAGATCTCCACTATTCTTGGTTAGGTCTGGTTCACATATCTCATTTGTTTTCGAAAATTATTTAGAATGATCTTTATTAGTTTTTTTTTGTCTCGCTATTCTTTGTTCATATCATTGGTCGTCCATCCTTATTGAAGGATGTCTGTCCCTTTATCAAACGGGCACAAACCTTCTTTTGCCAACACCTCTCCTCCCATCTTAAAACATCCATCCTTATTGCAGGACATCTGTCTCTTCATCAAGCAACCAATATGGACGTCCCTCAGCCTTATAATGGCTTCAAGGTTGATCCTTGGATGCCCATCCTCGTGGATCAGCCTTGGACATCCCTCGTCGTTGAAGAACATTTGTGGTTGATCCTTAGACCTCTGTTAGATGTCTCCTGGATGTCCATGTGACGTCCTTGAAAATTTTGAAGTGGAAAACATGATTGCAGTGCCTTAGTACTGTTTTATGGGAAAAGTGACTGCGATGTTTGCTTTCTTAATTTTCTATAATTCGAGATTTTAGTTGTTCACAAAATTATTTTAAGATTTGGCTTGTCACTGGTTCAATAGTTTAGGATTTTTTTTTAGTTAATTCCTAATTTTTAAAAAAATAAAGTACAAGTAAATCTTGAACTTTTGGAGTTTGTCCAACTTGAACACTAATTGGTTTTTAAATAAAATGAGTGTCAAATTGATTTTTTAGATTTTGCTTTATTTGATTATCTTCGATTTCAATTATACATTTTTTTTTCCATTTGGATTCAATTTTGGGTAAGTTTTAGTTAGTTTAGGGTTAGTTTTGTCTAATTCTATTGTGTTTTTTTTATATTTTTTAAAATTAAAAAAAAAATATATGTAAATATTATAATATCAATTCAACATGGTTCCAATCGGACTAAATAGAGCATTGTCGAATTTGTTTACGATACACAATTCGAGATTTATTTTAATCAAAAAATAATTCATGGTTTAAGTTGAACGAACCCAAAATTCAAAGTTTAATTTGCGTTTTATATTTTCTTTTTATGATAACATCCTATCTTTTCTTGTATTACTTTGACATTGTGAGTTTCATAAAACTCAATAAGACTTTCCCACTCAACTAAAAAGGATATTTATAGTCAAATTTTGGTATAATCACTCTCATTAGTAATTAAAAAAATAATTAACAAAACAACCACTGAACTATAAAATTAATGACAAGTCAACTATTAAATAATTTTTGTTAACAAATAAAACACTCAACTATGAAAAATGAACGGAGCAAATATCTGTCACATTTTCCATTAAAAACTATTTTTGTTTTACTGCGGAACGTTGTCTTTTCGAAGCAGAAGTCATTTTTTCTTTGTGAAAAGTAATCTTTTCGCAATCCGACGACGACAGACCAAGAAAGGAAAAGAGAAGAGGATGATGAAAACTGGACAAGTGAAATCGAGAAGAGGGGTGAGCCACCAGAAGATGTTCTAAAATTAATAATGTGGAATTGTTTTCGAGATGAGAAGACCATGTCAGAGCTTCCTGGGGAGGAGCAGAATTTTGCCATCGTCTTCGCAGTAAGATTGCTTCAATTATTGTGATTTTAGTATAAAACTGAAGTAGAATTAGAATTGCAGAGCAGATTCAGCACTATCTTTTTTCTAAAATTTAATGTTTCTTTCATCATGTTAACAAAGATGTTTGCGTTATTTCATTCCCATAGTTGAGTACTTTATTTGTTAGCGAAAATTGTTTAGCGAAGTAGGTGTGGTAAACTTTTTCGTGCAATATTATAATCTCTAATCCCTAAGTGATTTATCGCAAACAATGCATATAATGAATAACAAATATAAGAGAGTTAAGGGGTAGAGAAAGTGAAAACCAAATTTGTTCACACCGTTCGACAACTCTAACCTACGTCCAAGCTCCAAGTTTCCCACTTGGAGATTCTTAATCACCCAACCTCCCTAGTTGGTGATGATTGACTTCATGCGTGTCAACCAAACCTTTACAGACTATATTAGGGCATCACCCTCTTCTCTTTAACTATTATTTGGGCGTCACCCTACCATTTTGCTTTGAGTTTGAGTACAAAAATAGAAAAACTAAAATTCCTAACACTCTCAAATACAAATTCTCAAGTTTGGGAGTTGGAGAGTTAGGATTGACATTCAATTACAATCAAGTATGAATTTTGGTAAGTGTTCACTACGATTCTCTCTTTTTTTAAATTGAGCTTTGAAGTGTCTTCTATTTATAAAAATTACTAAACCGGTCGACCACCCTTTGTTTGGTCGACGTCCTCTATACCGTTGGAATATAGCCATTATGCTGTGCAGTAGGATAGGTCGATCGCTCCATTGTTTAGAATCAACCGCTTCACTGTTCATTGTCGACCGCTGCAGTGTATTTCAGAACCTAGAATACAAATTGTCTTTTGACCAGTCGACCGTTCACTGTTCATGGTCGACTAGCACAGTGTATTTAAATTTTCTAGAGCTCTCTGCCATTTTTCAAGTTGACCGCCTCACTATAGTGAAGAAGTGATCGACTAGTAGGTTGAAAAAAGAGCCAGAAGTTGGTGATGATTGACTGCACGCGTGTCAACCAAACCTTTACAGACTATACTAGGGCATCACCCTCTCCTCTTTAACTATTATTTGGGCGTCACCCTACCATTTTGCTTTGAGTTTGAGTACAAAAATAGAAAAACTTAAATTCCTAACACTCTCAAATACAAATTCTCAAGTTTGGGAGTTGGAAAGTTAGGATTGACATTCAATTACAATCAAGTATGAATTTTGGTAAGTGTTCGCTACGATTCTCTCTTTTTTTAAATTGAGCTTTAAAGTGTCTTCTCTTTATAAAAATTACTAAACCGGTCGACCACCCTCTGTTTGGTCGACGTCCTCCATAACGTTGGAATATAGCCATTATGCTGTGCAGTGGGATAGGTCGATCGCTTCACTGTTTAGAATCAACCGCTTCACTATTCATGGTCGACCGCTGTAGTGTATTTCAGAACCTAGAATACAAATTGTCTTTTGACCAGTCGACCGCTCACTGTTCATGGTCGACTGGCACAATGTATTTAAATTTTCTAGAGCTCTCTGCCATTTTTCAAGTTGACTGCCTCACTATTCATGGTCAACCGCTTTTCTGTTCTGGCTCTTTTTTCAGCCTACTAGTCGATCACTTCTTCACTATAGTAGACCTGTACTCTGAGATTTGTTCTTTTTGAACTTTCTAAGTCTCAATGATCAATACATAAGATACAAGGACTTAAGTAAACATGTTAATAAGCATTAATACCCGTATTAAGGGTATTTTCAATAAAAAAATAAATGTATTTACTTGATTCAAACAAATGCATAATAAACAGCTTAATTATTCAAATAAAATTGTTATCATAAAAAAAAACCTAATATTTATTAGGCTAACAATATCTTCATAAGTATAAAAAATATATAAACTATATATAAAAAAAAAAAAGCAAAAACCAAAATCACCTTCTTTGTGTTTCTTATTTTTAAAATTACAACCCAAGATAGAGAAGAAAACCAAAACTAGAGTTATTAAAAATAATTGATGATGTTAGGATATCGATATATGAACAAAATATACAAAAACAATTACGTGTTTATATTCAATATTTAAATAATTTTATATAATCTTATGCATGTGTTTTTTATATTTTGGGAAATGATAAACCAATAATCGTACCTTGTAGTTGATGACAAGTCAACCACTAAACTAATTTTTTAAACAAATTAACCACTGAACTATGGAAAAAAGTCACCTCTAACATCGCTATCACGTTTGCCATTAAACACTTTAATTTCGAGCCGCAGCGGCTCGTCTACTAATCTTTCGTAGCGCAATATGTTTAAAAAAATAACTTCATAATATTGATAGCCTACCATGGACCTAATACAACCCACATCGGGTTGAAAATAAACCGTGGCGGTTTAATACTAAGCCGCCGCATGTTAACTATAAACCGCATCAAATTAATACTAATCTGCCTCGAATCGTCGTGCCTTGTGCTACGTTCCCAAATTCAACAATTTAAGCAATCTGTGCATAACTAACCTTCACATATTCAAGCAAATTGAAACGCAATCGATCAAAAAGTGATGTACAAATTCGAGGAACGGATTCATGATTTCGACTAGTTGGTTGGGGAAGTGTTGCTAATTTTGCAGTTTCATGCTAATCGATTTTCATTCATCATCAACAACCAAATTTTCAATTTCATTACAACCATATCATGTACATGTGCGTTACAAACGCAAACCAATTTATCAATTCAATTATAACCATATTATGCATATGTGCATTACAGATGCAAACCAAATTACCAATTCCGTTACAAGCACTTAATGTGCATGTGTACTAAGACAAAAACCACATCAAAGCATTTGTATGGTTTCTTGAGGAACATACAACTGTCTACCTCGAATAAACTATTGTATTCCATTATCAAATGTTCCATATTTGATGGACTTGCCATGATTTGTATACAAGTGTCGGATGCTAAACCGATGCTTTGCTTGCTACTTTCCATCTTTCTCGAGCAAGTGTGAACATTGTTATAGCACTTTATTTAAAACATCATTTCTCCTTGCATTTTTAGGCGTGCATCCTTCTTGGCAAGCATCACTCAACCGATGCTCTGGTGAGTTCACTGCGAACCACAAAGTCCTCGGCGATGCTGGAAATAATTTTGGATTAGAGCTCAATGGCGATGTTCTGAGGGTTAAGTACTACGGTTTTCCTGCTGAGCAAAATGAAGTTTTCGATGTTATAGGAGTTATAATGTAATATCTCGAATCTTCGTTGAGCCGAAGACATAGCTTAAATGATAATTTTGAGGATGATAAGAACTGGGTTGGACATGTAAAGATATTGGCCAAAAGAAATATAATTGGAATAAGTGAGTTATGCTACCTTGTTAGGTTCATAGTTAGATTATGAGAAGGATTGAAATCAATTGAAGATACTTAAAATTATATTGGGCAATATCAATTGGATTGATGGTCAGTGGAGGTAGTAAGAGGAAATATATTTGGATATTATAAGGGATGAGAGCTAGTTAATAATAAGGTTAAAGATATAGAATTTATTGGAATTAACTTGGGTAATTTAAGACATTAGTCAAGTGAAACATATTTGGAAATCTAAGTTTGAATAGTTTGGAAGAGTGATTTATTAAGGATATAGGTATATATATATATATATATATATATATATATATTTATTTATATATTGTTTAGAATATGTATATTTGGAGAAGAATATAGCAGATGATTGTTTGAAGGGGTGGTTGATCATTGTGATTGATTGAGATCAACCGGTGTGATCAACCTGTAAACAAAAATCGGTATTGATTATGGGTATTGAAAAGTGCAGTTGATTGTGATCAAATCAACTTGTATTTATAAAAGAAGAAAGAATGTATATATTCATGTGTGTCACGTTAAGGAATAATGTGAATAAAATATAATTCTGAAAATGGAATGAACTACAGTCGATTGTTGCTGTCGTTCGGCATGGAGAGATTAACCGGTGTCGATTAACCAGCATGATGATGGGTATTTTTTGAAGGTAAACATTACTGCTCTTCGTGGCGGTTGTTTGGCATGGGGAGATCATCCACCGTGATCGTCCGCCATTCAGAACAATGAAATGCAGTGGCCAATCAAGTGAAGGGTGGTCGATCGGCTACTGGAGAATTCAAATGACCACCTACATTTATGAGTAATCTAGAGAGTTTTAACTAAAGGGAAGACGAAAGGAATGTCATTTGGAATGCCTGAAGTTGAAAGGATTGACGTTATACACGTTAATAGACATTGATGGACTGCAACCTTTGGGTTTCTATCTTCACTCATTAATTGATGAAGAGTTACTGGAGATGTCTATAAATAGAAGAGGAGGGAGATGAGTGTTGAGAGAGAGGAAAAGATAATGTTACTCTGCTGAATTTTCATGAGAACCATAAGCTTTTGTAGTTTGGTTTAAGAGAAAAGGAGTTGATTTAGAGAGAGAGATAGTGAGGGTGTTCTGGATTTGTTGAATGCCGAGAAGGAAATTTTAAAGGTTTATGAGCAAGGAGAACGTGTGTTTGAAGGAGGAGATTATGTGAATTTTGTGAGATTCAGTAAAGGAAAAAGAAAAGAGTTCCGTAGGAGAAGAAACTTGTGGAGTTCCCTTGAGTTTCTGATTTGTGGTAAGCAATCTTCAGTCACTTTTTTGTTGGGGATTTATTCATGTGTACTCTCTCTATTGATTATTAATGGATAGAGAAATGTTGAAATTGGGATAGTGGTATTGTGGTTGAAGTTTAAGTGATAATGGATATATTATGAATTAGGGTTGGCTATTAGTTGCAAATGGATTAAGCCACTAAGCATATGTAACACCGCGACTTTTTAAGTTGGACAATTATCGGGGTATTACCAAGGACATGTTCTGATCGTTAAGTCGAAGAGTATTTCCATTAATGTTTCTCTCGTATACGTGATGTAATCAAGTGTTGGGAGTATGGGGGTATTACATTGTGTATTTTTACGGATTAATTGTGATGTGTAAATATGAGGAAGAAGTTACGGGATAAGGGATAATTGTGAAAGAATGGAGAAGAGTGGGAAGTAGGGAGTTGCGGACACATGTAAACGACGTGCAGATGAAGAAATGTCGTACGCATGTGTATAATGCGGCTATCTTGTAGATTGGGACAAAGTGAGGATGAGAGGAATGCGTCATGTGTCTAAAATGTGGACCTCTGGACACATGCAGACTACTTATGGACAAGAAGTGCCATTCGTAAGTGCTTAGCCACGTCACCTTTAAGCTTAGATCGACACGAGATGCGATGTCTCGTCCTGATTTCACTGTGCTGTGAAGTTTCAGACGAGGTCGGGATGATGCGGACGAGGAAGGCTACATTCGCATTGAATTTGTACAATCCTGGGCACTTTCGGATGACTGCGGACGAGTAGAGGCCTCACCAATTTGCTTCTTTCCGATTTTAGGACACCTTCGGACGCTTGCGGACAATACATGTGGTCGCCGTAATGCGTCCGAATATCATCTGTGGACGGTATGGACAAGACAAGGACGTCAGTCCTCGTCCAAAGCTACGATTTAGCCTGTGAGATTTTAGCCTTACGGACGAATGCGGAGGAGACCATCACGTTCGCACTTGTCCGAATCATCACAGATCAGCAACAAAAATGATTTAAAACCATAAAGAAATCAACCCTAAGCCAATTAAAACTCAAATCCCCTACAACAAAGCGGTCCCCCTCCAAGTGCAAACCATGCAAGACGCCTCTAAGACTGACCAAAAAGGAGCTGTCTCCTGCACCCTCCCCCTCCTAGGTGTACCTTTTCTCCCCTCATCCCTCTAGGTATGTAAACCACTTTCCCCCTTCCCCATTCAATCTATTTTCCTTCCAGCAAGGGGGAGAGCTGCGAGGGAAGGGAGGGAGAGTCCCAAAGAGGGAGAGCTGAGCTAGTGTGTGAACGTGAAGTGAGGGAGCTGGGAAGTTGAGGTTGTGAGCTAAGCAGGGAGCAGTTGGAGCTAGAACCGTGAGCTGTTGGAGTTGTTGAGGAGTGGTTGTTCCTGCTTTAGGTAATCAAATTGGTAAGGAAATTGGGGTGTCTTGGCCATGTGGAGGCCCTACACCGCAAGTTTGTGCGTGAGTTTAGTGTTAGTGTTCTTGAAATGCTTATTGATAATGATTAATATTAATACTCTGTGAATCCCTTGTAGTTGTTATTTCCTGTGTTGGATTGCCTTACTGTCAATTGTTGTTCGTTGTTTTGCACTGTGATAAATGCTTAGAAGGATAAATGGTTATGACAAGTCTGAAAATGAGCTAAAGAATCTGTGAAGTAACCGTTCTTAATTCCATATGCTTATCTTTATTTAGTTGGCATGGTTCTATCGCTTGTATTGTTGTTGCTCCTTGTTGTCTATCATTCTCCCTGATGATAGTGTAGAGATTATTTGTGGAAATCAGTGATATTTTCCTTTTGTTGTTTAGCTTTGTTTTCATTGTATGTTATGTGATACAACTGCCTAATTAAATGAAGAAATGAACGATGCTCATGTCTAAGGGTGATGAATGTTCAAATGCATGAAAAGTTAAATGTTCGCTGCATAGTTACCTACCGTTAGTTAAATACTTTAGCATGGCTGTTGTTCTTTCATTTTGTGTTGCTCTGCAAGAATTTGCTTTCTTATTCACATCAAGCACATTTAACACAGCTCCTAAATTAGAAGTTGAGCATGCTAATTTAGTAATTTACTAAACTTGATGCGTGATAAAGTACTGATTATGTTAAGCATGTTTGATGGTAAATCAACTAAGTATGTTAACCAAATTGTTTAATCAAAGCATGTAAAATACTTAATCTATATTTATAATCTTCCGCGCATGTAATCAGCTAAGCATGTAAATCGACAAATAATTTATTATATTAATAATTGTAACCTTCCTTCAAGCATGTTTGATATACCTGTTATGCTAATTAGTTGTCTAATTAATAATGAACACTTGAGTATGTCAATCACTTAGTGAGCATGGTTAACTGATTTAATCGAATACTCAAGCATATAAACTAGCTAACGAGTCAAGCATGGTAATAACTAGTTGAGCATGTTAATCTATCTAGAGAAATCAACTAGTTGATAATCATAGCATGTTTATCTTAGATTGCATGTTTAATTATCCCTATGTCAATTAACTAAAGTAATTAAGTAGCTTAAGCATGTAATTAACTAAGTATGTTAATTTTTCTGTTGTTTAAATCAATTAGTGGAATGTTAATCAACTAAGGTAATTTGTTAACTTGAGCATGTTAGATAACTTAACTAACATTTATTGATTGTATTCAAGTATGTTAAGGAACTTGGATAATAATAGTAGCATGTGTATTTAATTATGTAAATATCTCCATGAGCATGTAAATTGACTAATAAATATCTTGTTTGATTAGCGAGACTCGAGCATGTTAACTAATTTGAATAAGTAAGTAATTAGAATTGAGCATGTTTAATTTATTATTCCAGCATGTTTAACGGCTAGTATTTAATTAGGCATGTTATTGACATTGAAGCATGTAAATTATTCTTTGAGCATGATTAGTTAACACTAAATCTAAGCATGATTAGTAACAAGAATAAAAGCATGCAATCAACCCTTGAGCATGTAAATTAATTAGGACAACTAACTAGATGATAATTATAATTCTTTCTTGAGGATGTAAATTGACTTGGATAATAATTTGTAGTCTTCAACATGTAAATCGACATAGAACAACTAACTATAACCTTGAGCATGAAAATTGACTAGGATATATAAGTAGAATTCTGAACACACCTAACCAACTAGTTGACCATGTTAATTAACCGGTTGGAAGTAATAACAAGTTCTTGAACATGTTAATTAAATTATGTTTTACTTTCATATGCACGTCGCTTGTCGATTCATTACATTTCCTTTATTATTTTCATTTACATATCCAAGTATGTCCCTTGTTATTTGATTAGTTCTACAATTGCTTCCTTCATATGTTGTACCTTATTGGGTGTTCATTGCTATTACTTGTCCTTGTGTGCGCGTTCAATTTCTGTTATTCCTTATGTGCGCAATTTCAATTACAGTTACTTTCATTTCGATGTGCAATTCAATTATTGTTAATGTTATGTTATAATGCATCATGTATCATGTTAGGTTGAGAATGTATGGTTGTGTATCATGCTAATAGAAACCAATAGGGAGTGTCATCGGAGTGGTACTCACACATGCATGATGTGAGGTAAACGTTAAGAAAATGAAGGAAATGGGGAGTTGGGGGTAGATAGGTAGTTGGGTCTAGTCTGCACTCTAGCCGGAGCCCCTTCCTTGTCGGGTATGGGAGTTCTAGATTGCAAGTAAAAGTTTAGATCCGGTCAACTATACCATTCCATATAGGTCGTGCAATCTCCCGCTCGATGTACGAGTAATAAACGAATGAACGAAAGTAAAGTAAAGAACGAACGAATGACGTAATGAATGGATTCGTTTGGGTGGCCTCCATTCCAATAAGGACTAAATAGAGGCATCTCACATTGCATTAAACCCCTCTCCTTACTAGGCCATTAGGCTCACGTATTACTTGTGGTGTAGATACAACGACGAACATATAAAAATAGGTTCATATACGAGGAACTACGAACAAATAATAAAGCAGAGGTGAAGAATTTGCACGCGCGAGGAGGGTTCGTGGCTGGCTAGGATAAATGAGTAAAATAAGGGATGGTTGTAATTAAATTAAGTTTTATTAAATTGTATTTGAAGTTCAGTTTCTTTCATTAAGTTCTTCTATTAAATTACTTACGCTTCCGCTATGGTTTCAAACAAACGATTTTATAACGGTTCCGCATTTTTATAAATTGGATTTCGATAACAAGTTTAACGAACGGTTAGTAGCCGTTCAGTTAGACACACTCTGATCTGTTTTAAAAGAAATTTCAATGGTCTTAGCAAAAATTCAAATTTCCACGCATTTTAATGGATTACGAAAAACCGGGTCGTTACATGTTTAATAGTTAGAATTGATGTATTAGGGTGTTATTCATGAAATTGGTTATTATCATGTTGTATTAGTTGTTGAGGTGAGTGTAAAATAATAATAGTTTTGGAAATAGTGGGATGGAATAAGCATGTCTTATGATTGTCTTGGTTATTGTTAAGTGTTAGGATGATATTCCTTGAGGCGTTGAGGATATGTAATCCGATGAAAATTGTTTTAGAGATCTAATAATCAAATATGTATATGGTCTGAATAGGTTTTTGGAAAAATGACAACTCTAAGTGATAACTCGTTAAAGATAAGGATTTCAGGTACGTGATACTACATGTGTTTTGTCCAAAAGGGCCTACATCATGGGAATTAGGGGGTGTTTACTATTTGTGTTATTGATTGTTATGAATTGTATGTTAATAGATTTAAGTTTAGTTTTTTAGTTAGGACGGATCACGTTTTAAGGACATGATCAATGAATACGTTAGATAGAATTGTATGTGCATGACAACGTTAAGACTTGAAATCTTAAAGTACCCGAAAATGAAATATATGTAAACAGCTATGGTTCAGTTAGCTACGTATTGCACAAAAATCAAAGTATACGAAAATAAAATGAACATAATTAGTCATTTTTGTGGACCGGTTAGTTACGCCTGGCACAAGAACCAAAGATAAGTAATAACTGTGGTCTGGTTCATCATGCCTGGCACATATGTTTATGTGATCCGGTTAAATACGCCCGACACATAAACAGTAAAAGATTGG
>CM039482.1:15210470-15341627 GCA_022433065.1 Begonia loranthoides
AGTTACAGGACTATGAGCGTAACTGCACTGACAATGGTCAAAATCTAGCCTCCAACTCTTTCACCTCTTTATATCTCTCAAAACATCAAAAACTTCATCTTGCTCGCCAAGAAAACCTTAGTACTTAATCCTCATAATATCACCGTTGAGCTCTACTCCAACATTGTAACCAGCATCACCGAGAATTTTGTGGTTCGGGGTGAACTCGTCGTACCTCACACGTGATTCTTATATACTAGGGCACAAGAACGCATAACAAGGCACGACGATCCACGGGGGATCAGTATTAATCCGCAGCGGTTTATAGCCAACCCGCTAAGATCATATATGATCTACGGCAAACCATCAATATTGTAAGGTTATTTTTTTAAACATATTGAGCCGCGACAGATTAGTAGACGAGCCGCTACGGCTCGAAATTAAAGCGTTTAACGACAAACGTGACATTGATGTTAGCAGTGAGTTTTTTTCATAGTTCAATGATTAATTTATTAACAAAAATAATTTAGTAATTGACTTGTCATGAATTGTAAAGTATGATGGTTAGTTTGTCAATTTATAAGGAGCTTTGAGAATGATCTACTTACCGTTGAGCTTACTCAAGGATATCAAGGATAAAATTGGGAATCTGAATCGCTAGCCGTTACGTTTCACGTTATAAACAAGGGGCATTTCAAGAATCTCCATAACACAACCTGCAAGATCTGACCGTTACGAATATTCAAATCTCCGCACTCCGCATTTGAAAAGCTCCACAAATCGCACTCTCTCTCGCATTCTTCCTTCATTTCCCATGGCGGATCAGATCTCAAACACATCAATCATGGAAGCAAAACCAAGACACACTCTTCATCAAATCGCAGAAACGCCGACCCACAAGCTTCTTCTGAAGCAATGGCTCAAAGAAGAGGAGCTCATCCTCGGCAGAATCGCCCTCAAAGAAACCCAGATGGACTCTGTTAGAAACGAAATCACCCTCCTTTACATATTCTTTTTCTTATTCCACTCCACCTCTCTGGTCCTTCTTTTCAGTGCATCATCGATGGATCCCAACAGTGGAGTCTGCCGGAGATCGTGGATTCCGTCCCTCTGTTCTGTGTTATTCTCTCTGGGCATCATCTGGGCCGTCCGATACAAGACGGATGTAGAGTTGCACTTGGAGAAGATGTTGCGCAGAGAGAAAGAGGATGGTAAGCTGTTGGGGAAGTGCGTAGAGGAATTGAAGAGAAAGGGAGTGGCGTTTGATTTGTTGAAGGAGGTGGATGCGCTTAGAAGGGCGAAGAGCTTGCGTGTAGAATCTAAGGCGGTGAGGAAATGGTCAGCTAGGGACTTGGTCACTTTGTTCTTCTTCGCCATGTCTTGCATAGTTGTTGCAATTACGAGGATCATCTTGTGCAATTAGGCTTCAGATTCGAGGTAAAATCTAAGTCATACACTGCCCAGAATGTTGTGGTAAGCAGATGATTTTGAGTAGCATTGTTAGATCGGAGAAACTTGTCGGTGTTTGACGTGATATTTGTAAGCAGAATATTTTGTTCTGCATTTTGAACTAGATAGTCAAAATAAAGACAAGACTTTGAGGAAAAAGTGTAACAAGTATTTTTAATTTTCAGATCTGATTTACTGTTTCAGTGCGCGTTACTCAATCAAAATATGTGTAGTAGTAGAAGTCAATGAAGTTGAGAGGGTGATTTCCTCCTTAAACTCCACAATTTCGTGGTTCAAAACGTCGCATTGTTAATTAAAGCCAGATGTAGATCGTTGGGGAGCTGTCGAAGAATTTAGAAGAAAAAGGTACAAAGGTCGACCCATAAAATGTCAAGTCAATGAAGTTGAAAGGGTGATTTCCTCCTTAAACTCCACAATTTCGTGGTTCAAAACGTCGCATTGCTATTAAAGCTAAATGTGGATCGTTGGGGAGCTGTCGAAGAATTTAGAAGAAAAAGGTATAAACGTCGACCCATAAAATGTCTGTTTTGGACATCGTTTTTTAGCCGTTTAGGAAGTATTTCTCACTTCTGCTTCTGTTCTGCACTTGCGATCAAAACTATGGCTTTGGCTTCGAACTTTTCATTGCAAAAGCATTGAACTATAATGATATATTTGTTATTTTTAATGAGGTCGTGTGTCGTCGGCAGTCTACTGTGTTAGAGAATTCAATATGTTTATTGTTTAGTTGAATAGCCTTAGATGAGCAAATTAACAAAACCTAAAGTGATCATGGATTATGAGTTGTTGGGAATGCTTGAGGATTGAGTTTAATTAGTGTTAAAGATTAATGACTATTGTAACAATAATTTTAAGAAGATAGTACTAAAGTGATTATATATTCTTTGAAGAATGTAATGTGATAATTAAAATTTTCGAAAATAAAGAATAAAAAACAAAGTATTGAACTTAAAAATGTGTACCAAGAAAAGAAAAAGGGTCAAATGGCAAACACACTTAGATTTCAATCTGACCCAAATTCTATTAGATTAGGGTGGAAGACCTGCATTATACATCTCATTTAGAGTTTTGTTTTCTCTATAAATTCATGTAAGTTAGAGTTGTAAAACTCGCAGTTGTATTTTGATCTTCATTGTAAAATTATTCATCTGCCCATGGCTTTTATCCTAAAGGATATTTCTACATAAATCTTATGTCTCATATCCTATTTTTTCTGGTTATCATTCATTTTTTAACAAATGTTAAGAGAGATTATAGAATCATGATTTCAAAATTGGTCGAAACATCAATTATGTCCAATCGTTCTTAATCGAATAATGTTTTTTAATTTTTTAGAAAATTATAGTTTTTTGGGGGAAGAGAAAATTGTTCCCTTTGCCATTTGTTTTGCTTATAAGATTTGTTGTTCTTTATCGACCAACCGCCATTAGAAAACAATTGCCCTTTTTTTCGTGAAATCTATGGTTTTTCTCTGTTTTGAGTTTGTCATAGCCATTGTACCTTCGAACAATATGTTCCTCAGCGGACGGTTTTTTATTCATCGTCAGTTGCCATAGATCTACATTGTTGTTCTTCATTCTCGCTATAAGTCATTTCAATTAAAACTGCCGCGAGAGTGTTCTTTACAAATTATATTTTTGCCAAAGATAAAAAATATTGAAAATCTTTGAGATTTTCGAAAGATTTTTGGAAGATTAAATTTGATGATTAATAACATATTTGGAATCGTAGAATAACTCAATATTGAATATTGTTTTCGGTTAAAATTTAAATTATGTTTGAATTTTGTGATAGCTTTATTTAATTTTAGGGTTGATTAATTATTATAGAAATATCTGAATTTGAGGGATTTTTTTGGAATCTTGTTATATCCTTGATTCTTCTCTTCAAATTTTAAGGGTGAATATTTTATTGAAACCAATGATTTTGGGTCATATATTTTATTCAAGAATATGTTTTTGGGGCAATGAGATCTTTGAAGTAGATCTTATACTTTTTGGATCTAGATTTGATATTTTGTTATAATAAGATAATAATAGTAGAATTTTAAAAGATTTTAATGACATATTTGATATGATAGGTCAAAAGGTGATATATATTCGCATATATTTGTATGAAACTTTGTAGGGATTGAAGATGTCATCATCATAGTTTAAGTGTGATGTGCCATGTTCCCGCTCTAGCTTTCAATTTTATTTTGATTAATTTTAGTGGTTTAATTTTGAATATTGACTTATTTACAATTTTGTCATTATGATGGCTATTTTGTATAGAGTTAGGGTTTTGCTTAGTGATGATGGCATATCTACTAAGGAGTTTAATGAATCGATCAAAGTGTCAGTTGGAGCGGTTACTAGAGCTAGAGCTAAACAATTTAAAGAAGAACTCACTAGTTAATTCAAAAGCTTCAAAAAGAGGAGTTGAAGTTAGCCATTAATGAGAAACATCAAAGATTGGTCTACATCGTCAAAAGTTAGTGCAGTTGAGAAGCAAACACTAATATAAGTTGTCAATCTCTTTAATCAAAGTGGCCAAGCTCATTAATCAAAGTGACTAAATCATAAATTTGTAACAAATTATTTAAAACACTTAAAGAGGCCCTTATTGTAAAGACCAAACTTTTAAAACCTTTTTTTTTCTTCATCATAATTTTTTTAAAAATTTTATTTAAACGTATGAAATGAAAGCAAATCAAACTAATTAAAGCGGAAACTGATAATAATTTCAAAATATATTTTCTTCTACATTTTAAATCAAACAGACTATTGTTCCACAAAACATTTAAAACTCATATTTAAAATAACATCTGCAAGCCATAACACTCAGGTTGAACCCGACTGATAACCCAAGAGCTCAACAAACAATGATTCCCCCTCCACATCAATAACAATGATATCATTACAGCCACCTATATCACATGATAAAACAACAAGCCTAATGCTTAGCAACAAATATAATAAAATGTCATGCTCAATGATCGATGTATGCTTATGCAGTCTATCTCAGAGAAGAACCTATCTCCTCAACTTTTCAGTTTAGTTTCACTTAACAATCTAGATGTACGGGATTTATTAGTCTAGGAAGATAAGATACATCATATGGTCTTGTGGATTAACCGTCCTCCGATAAGTAGATACATCCATCAAGGGTGTCACCATCAAGAACCGTCACCTACTCTCCTAAATCCCCATACACCTATCTACGTTTATTCGCTCATTTCATTAACATGTCATGCATATGTCAGCAATTTCATAAGTCTTATTCATGATGCATGTATATTATTCAATATTCAGTCCACAGTGATTCCACATAATTATAACAGTAAGATATCGTTTAATAGTAAAAGCAAGAATTCATATATTTATTAACAAAGAAAATCATATTTCTTAATAGGGTGAAATTCTTACGTTTATTAACAAGGTGAAATTCCTATATTTATTTTACATTTAGTAACACGGTGAAATTCCTATAACTATTTTACATTTATTAATGGACATTTTATTAACATGATGAAATTCCTATATTTATTTTATATTTAGTAACCAGAAGAAATTTCTAAAATCTATTTTACATTTATTAACTGGGTACAATAATTTAATTTCTGAATTATTTATAGAGTAACGACATTTATATAAACTTCATATTTATTATTGGAAAACAGTTCCTATATTTATTAACAGAATACAATAATTGAATTATTAATCAATAACGACATTTATAAAAAACATTCACATTTATTAACGGGGAGCAATTACTATATTTATTAACAAGATACAATAATTTAATTTATGAATTATCAAAGCAACGGCATTTATATAAACACACATATTTATAACAATAATTTGCAACGACAAACAATCATACATTCTTGTGATGTAGGCATCACTAGCCACACATATCTTATTTCTTACCTTTGTAAAAAATACCGCACTTATTGTAATACCCCAAAATATATAGCCCTTTTTAGTGATGTATTAAATCTGGATAATTTTAATATATGAATAGTGCATCATATTATGCAATGATACATGTTAAATTGTGCTTAATATTGAGAAAAATAATCTAAGAGTGAAAAACTTAGAAAAAAAATGTGTACAGTGAGTTTCGGATGCCGCGGACGACACTACAGACGCCTTTTCCCATCCGCAACTACACTGTGTGCATCCCAGGACTTTGGGACGATGTTCTGCGTCCTAAACTTTTTTTACGAAGGACTTTCGGACGACTTGTAGATGAAGCAGACGAAGAAGGCCTGCGTTTGATTTGAATTTGTAATAATTTCTGGACAATTAGGACGACTTGCGGACGAAGTGGACGAAGAAGGCCCACATCCGATTTTTATATGTAATAATTCCTAGACAATTCGGACGACTTGCGGACGAAGTGGACGAAGAAGGCTCGCGTCCGATTTGAATTGTAATAATTTCTAGACAATTCGAACGACTTGCGGATGCTGTAGACGAGCATGGACCGGATTCGGAAGTCCATTGCGGACGGTACGGATGACACTTAGCGACGCATTTTCTCATCCCAAATTAGGTTTCGGACTAGTGCGGACGAGTCTGTGGACGACTTAACTCGTCCGGATGCAAGAAACCCATTTATAAAACCTTCTCTCTCATCTGATTTCATATCTTACATGATGAGATCTCCCTCCTTCAGACCCTACGGCGACGTCCAGTTCATCCTGGTGTGTTGGAAGCTTTCCATGTGATATTAGAACATTGGACCACATCCTTCTTGAATTAGGTAATTGACAGTCTGTCTCTTCTGCAGCTTATCTTCTGCATCTGCCACTTCCTCTCCCTTTCATCTATATATGGTAAGCTTCCCCTGGGTACTCTAGGATTTGGCATTTGTGAAGTGTACGTGTGTGTTGTGTTGTTCAGAGTGTTCTGTGTGAGAGATAGTTGTTGTGTAGAATGAAGAGCTAAGGAAAGAGTGTAAGGCTGTGAGGTATACTCTCTGGGAAAAACCTTACTGAATCAACCATGAATTGAAGTAAAGGTAAGGATTTGTTTTGAGAAATATTGCATTGATTATGGACTCCAATTTGGGTTGAATTGGTTGGAATGTGGATATTGTTTTATTAGGAACTGTAGGAAGAATTAGAGATTGAGGACATGTTTTAGGCTATGGATTTTATTGCTAGATATTAGGTGAACATTAAGGTAAGGATTAGAATTTTGGTTGGCCAATGAGGCCCTACATTACAGGTTTGTGTGCTAAATTGTTGATTCGTTGAAAAGCATGCATGGTAGAAACTTGATAGCTATGTTAATGGAAAATCTGAACTGGATGAGTTGTGAAGTTGTGAACTGTTATTACTTAAATTATGCTTGTGTAGTTGCAATCAACTAAAGGAAATTGAACCACTAAAGATGAATATAGTTGCTGCCAAACATGAGTAGTTGCAAGTGTTAGTCTCAGAAATGTAGATATTAACGACATTATAGACTATGATGTGATTTTGTCATACTTAGAGATTTTGTTTGAATCTAATATGAAGCTGAATTGTTGTCATTGAATTGTTGTTATTTAGGACTTATACACCGCACATTGTAGGCCTAAGTATCGAAAGTTGTTTTATGTACACTATTGGTATCATTAAATCCAGAGCATGCCTACCAATTTCGATTTTTGGGTTAAACCTAAGAAAGAATTTAATTCCGCTTATGAACTTGTCCGATATATGTTTTTCCTTATTTATAACAGAATGACTCATACTAATTTTGCCTTAAATTCTTGTGTTAGGCCTAACTATATGTGTAATAATGTAGTACATTTAAACTGAAACTCCATATGCTATTGTAGTAGAATTGGTAGTGTTTTTAATTGTTATTCCTATGATTTATTCTGTGATTTATTTTGTAGCATTTATGCATCACCCTAGGGCTTATGAAACTGTTTACATGTTGTATATCATCCTAAAATATTTGTAAATAGTCATGTGGGGATTTGGGAGGATTGAGAATGGTTGTCGTAGTGACACCCCTATAAGAGTGCCTACTCCCACTTAGGGAGCGGTGAGGTATGGTTAAGCTACGGGAATCGTAAGATTCTCAATTCTCTTGTTCTGAAATCCCAGTGTCTTCAACAAAAGCGAATGGGTATGGCTCGTGGTGACACCACTATTGGTGTGTTTCCTTGTCGGAAATACGGTTAAGCCACGAGATCAATTGACTTATCTGTCGCCCTGGTTAACAGACGAGATACGATTCTCCTCTGTAATGCATCACGTGATCATGCATCATATGCATTGCATTTAATTCTGATTCTTGCTGTGCGTTAAGCTCATTGTTTTCCCTGTAATGTAGGTGATTATTATAATGAAGATTTTGTACCAGTGGAGGAGGAGGCAGTCCAGGATGACCCATCGTGTTATCAGCTGGTTTGACTTGTTGGGTGCGGTTCACATATTTCAGAACTTATCAGTATTTTGAAAAGGGTATTTACGTAATTTGGTGTTAGTGGTATTTTGGAATTTACAAACATTTGTATTTTGGGACTTTCGTTAAAACATCGAAATTACGTTTTGAACTTCTATTATTATTCCATAATATTTTCGCAATGTTTACTCTGACTTCATTTTCTTAAAAAAAAAGGATTTCAAATGTTGAATAAAATTAAGCGAAAAATTTTATAACGAATTTTTAAAATCAGAAAAATGTTTCTTTAATTTACGGGGCGTCACAGTTGGTATCCGATCGCAACCAGGTCAAACTCGGTTCTATGGACTGTTGATAACACAAGGATCGTCGTGGAACACTCCTCCTACTATGAGTAAAGTTTAAACTTTAAATTTTACTATATCTAGTAACTTATAAGCTCTTAAATTAATATGTAGAAAACGAATTAAAATGGCCCGACGAGCAAGAAATGACATGCAAGTACCTAATGAGCGGGATGAAGCCCTCCATCGCATAGCAAAATTTGTTGAGCGTCAGGTTCAGTTTATGGCGCAACAGGCCCAAGTGATAGAAAGGCTCGTGGAGCGCGGTAATGGCAATGGACATGAGAATGGAAAACGGTAATGGAAATCACCGTGCTGCTATTGCACCCGCAGAGGCCCGTTGGGAGCAGTTTTTGTGACATAAACCGCCAACTTTTGAAGGCAATATTTCTGATATTTCGGTGCCAACATTCGAGAAAGTGAAAAAGTGAAGTGTGTTGTTTATCTGCTAACTCACGACGCACAGTATTGGTAGGAAGCTATACAGCCGACGTTGGAGATGCAAACTCTCACCCTAAAGAGTTTCAAAGAATTATTCAATGACAAGTATTTCAGCTTTACCGTTCAAAATCAAAAGTTTGCAGAATTTGTACGGCTACGTCAGACGGGGACTGTGTCTGATTATATTCTAGGGTTTGAAGGGCTATCCCGGTATGGCCCATACCTGGTCAGTGATAATGGATCTAAGGTGTAGCATTTCATACAAGGATTAAAGGTTGAGATTCTAAGGTGTGTGCGGATGTCTGGTATCAGAGGTGTCCCTTACTCATAGATCATGGCTAGGGCACTGGATGTTGAGGATGTAGAAGGGATTGCTACTAGACTGAGAGAGTTTACTCAGAGGATTGGGAAGAATAACCAGATTACTCAACAACATGGGGTACCACTTGGAAATCGTGGCATGAGGTGGCCACCTAGACCTGAGACACAACAGGGCCGTGACAAGCGCCCTGTGATTGAATCGACTGTTGCAGCACCTGTGACATCTAAACCGTGCCCCGTATGTCAAAAGAGTCACCCTGGGCCGTGCAAGGTTGGCACTGGCGGATGTTTTAGATGTGGGAAGCCAGGGCAAATATCGAGACATTGCCCAACTTTGACTGACAGAGCAGCTCCACGTGTATTTTCGCTGCAAGAAGAAGAAAATGAAGAGGAAGAATTACAGGCTATCATATCAGGTACACAACTGCTACTTGACTTTTATGAATGTATATTTTTATATATATGATGTTGATGCAACTCTCTTTAAACCTTAGAACCGTATGCTTAATTAAGTGGTTTGAACACCTCATGTACAATTTATATTATCGATGTGGCCGCGTATGCTTTATTCGCTACGGGTACCACTCACTCTTTTATTTCAACACAATTATGTATAAAAGCAAATTGTGCACCAGGTATTTTGAAGAACGGATATCGTGTACTCACACCTTCTGGTCAATATATGACTGCCAATGCTATTCTTGAAGATTATGCAGTCCAGATTAATGAGCGGAAATTTGGTGCAACTTTAATTGTTATGGATATTCAAGGATTCAACATTATTTTTGGCATGGACTGGTTGACTCTGAACCATGCCATTATAAATTGTACAAGGCGAGAGGTTCGTTTTTATCCTCTCAACGGTGAATCACACATTTTTCGAGGAATCAAGGAAAAGGGCAAACTGGCAATTATCTCTGTGTTAAAGGCCGATCAACTGATGAAGCACGGATGTGAAAGATTTCTCGTCAATGTTATAAACACCATGATAAAATTGGAAGCAAATGTTGAGGATGTAATGGTGGTCCGTGACTATCCAGAGGTTTTTCTAGATGATCTTCCTAGATTGCATCATGCGAGAGAAATTGAATTTGTTATAGATCTACATCTTGATACCGAACCAATTTCAAAAAATCCGTACAGGATGGCACTCGCCGAGTTACGAGAATTAAAGATTCAGCTTGAAGAGTTGATTACAAAGGGGTTTATTCGACCAAGTTTCTCACCCTGGGGAGCTCCCATCTTGTTTGTGAAAAAGAAGGATGAATCTTTATGAATGTGCATGGATTATCGCGAGCTGAATAAAGTAACTGTCAAAAATAGATATCCCTTACCTTGGATCGATGATTTATTTGATCAACTGCACAATTCTTGTATATTCTCGAAGATCGATCTGCGTTCGGGGTATTATCAGTTAAGGGTTAAGCAAGATGATGTACCAAAGACAGCATTTAGAACCAGATATGGACACTATGAATTCCTGAAGATAATATGCTCTCTGTTGTTGATCGTGACAAGTTTATTAATGGTTAGTTACGTACATTGAGAGAAATTATTAATGGATAAATGTGTTAAATGTGAAGGTATCAAAGAGAGAAAGAGGATAAAGATTTCGCTCTAACTCGCATCAAAATTTTAGGTAAGGAAAATGGGGTGTTTTGGCCATTGAGGCCCTAGGCCACAAGTATGGGTGGGTGAGTTTAGTGTTAATGTTAACTAATGTTAGTTTAGTGCTTATTTTTGTTAGTGTTAGTAATGCTCTGTGATTTGTTGCCAAAGTAGTGTTAAATTCCTTGTTGTGGGTAATTGCTTGATTGTAGGTAGCTCTATGACCTCCCTTATTGATGGTGTTCAAACAGTGTTGAACTGTTTACTGTAAATTAATTGGCTGCTAGCTCTATGAACCCTTTTATTGACTGTAGTAGTTTTGATAGTGATAGTGATAGTTGAAAGGAAAAGTGAAGTAAATAAATGTTGAGTAGCTACGTGAAGTCCAAATACGAGTTAGAGTTTCATGGATCCTATTGCCCTTATTATTGTTGTGTGTTTCCTTATGAGTTTGATATTCAATTAATGGATAAACCATGAACTTGAGCATGTCAAATTTAACTAATCATTGATGACTAATAGTTAATTTGCTTAATTGAGATTGTTGATTTAATTAGTAATCTAATATGATAAGGTGACTAAGTTTAACTAAATGGGGTTGTTAGTAAGAGTAAGCATGTTACTTGTAATTAACAAACAAACAAATTAATTAATGAGTATGTTTAATATGTTAATTAAATAGCATGTTAGTTGACTAAGGAAACTAATCAACTAGCATGTTTAACTAGTTTGCTTATAAGTAATGTTTGGTTAACTGATGCATTCAAATTGCTAGCATGAATAATCTCTTAAGCATGTTTAATTTATTAACTAGATTTGAGCACGTAAATCAATTAAGGATTTATCCTATCCTCCTTGAGCATGAAATCAATTAGGATAAACCACTAGACTCAAACCTAGGAAATGTGGAATCAATTAACTAGGGTGTATAAATTGCTAGTGTGTCTAACTTACTAGTATGTTCAATTTCTCGAGCATGTCAATTAACTGAACTTGTAAGCATGATAATCAACTGGGGACAATAACTAACTAGATAAGCATGTAAACTGACTAGAGACGAACTAATTGGAAGCGAGCATGCCAACGAACTAGCATGAGTAATTATATTGATTAACTAGAGTAATTAGTTCATTAACTAACAAAATTAACTACACAATCAATTGAGCATGTTAATTAGCTAGAACCGTTAAATCAACGTGAGCATGTAACACACATAGGATAATTAAAGTAGAGATGAATATAGGAATCATGTAAATGGAATAGGAACTCAACTAGAAGAATTAACATATCGATTTGTTGTATTGTGCTCTAATAGTTCAAGCATGCCTTCCTTGTTTAAATTCATTATATGTGTTGAGCGTGCTATTCCATTTGGTTGGTTACTTTCCTTGTTAAATGCGCTTTCAATTCCAGTTACTTCTATTTTAATGCGTACTTCAATTATTATGAATGTTGTATTGTGAAGCATCATGCATCATGCTAGGTTGAGAATTTATGTTCATGCATCATGTATTAGAAAAAAAGTAGGGAGTACTCTCACGGGGTGGTACTCACATGAATGGAAAGGAAAATAAAATGATAAGAAAAGACGAAGGAAAGAAATAAAAAGAAAAGGGAGTTGGGAGGCGGATGGGTAGCGGTTCTAGCCTGACAATTAGGAAATGCCCCTACTTTATCAGGAACGGGACTTAGTTGTCCATAGGAGGTTAGGTCTGACCCACTATACCATCCCATACGGGTTCTTCCAATCTCCAGCTCGAAGTACGAGTAAAGAAAGAAAGAAAGAAAGAAAGAAGAAACGTAAGAAAACAAATGGTTTGGGTGGCCCCCATTCCAAATGAACTAAAGAGAGTCATAAGCATAATGTATTTTTCTTTTTCCTTACTAAGCCCTTTGGTCTTACAGTTGCTTATGGTGTAGATGTAGGTACTGTAAGTAGAGGAACGCATGGACTAGGAGTAGCAAAAGATAAAGAACAAACAATAATAAGTAGGGATGATGGGTTTGCACGCTTGAGGGATGCTCACGGTTGGCCAGACATAAAGAGGGTAAAAGAGAAATGGTTTTAATTAAGTTGTCTAAGTTGAAATTAACATAAGTTTATTTAAAGTGTATTTAATTTGATTAGTCCTTTCATTCAAATGACTAACATTTTCGCTAAGTTTCTAAATGATGATTTTAATTATGCTTCCGCTATGTTTTCAAATGATTTTTATTTTAACGCTTCCGCATAAGTTTACAAATTTGGGATTTTATGACGAGTTTTATGAATGGTTGGTAGCGATCCGGTTTAGACGCGTCTGATTTACCTTCAAAATGAAAATTTGAAATTTTAACACATTTTAAAGTAATTATGAAAATCCGAGTTGTTACAAACGGAAACGTAAAAGGAAACGGAGATAGAAATGGAAAGGGAAACGGAAACAAAGTTTCCAGAGTGATTTTTGGGAATGGATACGGAAACAAAAACGGAAATGGAAACGGAAATGGGAATGGTAACAGAAATGGGAATGGGAAGGGAGACAAAAACGGGAACGGAAACAGAAACAAGAACGGGAACGGTGACAAAAACGGGAACAAAAACTGAACCCGACAAAAAATGAGTACAGATATAAAAAGAGAAGCAAGACAGAATGTGTCTAACTCAGCCATGGAGCGGTGTAGTTATTGACTCGGGAAAGCTTGAATAGACGAATTTGACGATGGAGTGTACGTTCGAGTATGCCAAAGTCATGGGAGGCATAAGTGTTTGGTCTTAATTCACGGAGTAAGAAGGACCTGATGGGTAGAATCATTTAGGAAATGTGAGTTCGACGTCAAGTGGGTGTTGAATTCGCATGGACTTGGTGGAAAATTTGACATGGAACGTCAAATTTAGGAGTAGGATGCTATAGATTCAAGTGTTGAGCGGCAACTACAAAGTAATTACTAGATTTGAGCGATGATTGGATATAAGAAAGTTGCCATTTCGGCTCTTGATGTTGAACAATGGCTATGATTAAGGCATTCTTTCCTTGGATTTGAGTTTATCAGAGTTGCGCAGTGAAAGTGTGGGATCGACTTTTTGGTACAAAGAGGCGCGCTTGGATGTAGTCAAGATGATCCAGTAGCAGTAGTTGGACAAGCTGTCAGAAAGAGGAGGGAGCCAAAGAAGAGAATTGACGGTAGTTTACCGTTGGTTAAGTTATGAAGGTATTACGCTAGGCAAATTTCGAGGACGAAATTTATATAAGCAGGGAGGAATGTAACACCCTAACTTTTTATCAGAATTTAATAAATAAAAGTGGAGTATAATTTGGAGATTTAAGATTAATTTGATGGTTATCGGGGTATTACCAAGGACGGAACCGTGTAGTTATAATTTAAGAGAATTTATTGAAGGTTTAATTAATGGAAATCAATTTAGGAAATGGAATTAAGAAATTTAAATTGGATTTGTGATAATCCTTTAACGACATTTGGAATAAGTCGAGAGCTTCAAATTGGGTCGATTAACAAGCAGTACGAATATTTAACAATTATATATATATATATTCTTATGCTAGGTAATTAAGATTTAAATGAGATTTAAAATAAAAATAAAATAAAATAAAGAAGAAAGGCCTTCATTGGACTTTGGCCATTTAGGCAACCGAGCCCGAAGAGAGACAAATGAGGGAGAGAGAGAGAGATCGAGAGAAGCAGGAGTAGGGCGATCGATGGAGCGCGAACGATTGGGCAACGACAACGAGCGGCAAAGCTGATTCCTCGCTACGCGGCGATGTCCAAGCAGGCGGTTGCTAGTGAAGTGGAGGGGCGAGTCGCGCTAGGGCTCGGAATCGGAGTTGTTGCTGGCGACGATTTCAAGCTTCAAGCATAGTTTCCGACGACAAAGTGTGGTATGTGGTCGATTTGTTCCTCCACCTTCGTCTTCTGGTGATTTGGGCATGGCAGGGATTGAACCTGGTGATCTCGCGTCGGGCAGGGCGTTTGGCAGGGGAGCGGCTGGAAGTTGTGAGTTGGGCTGGATTGGCCCAAGGCCAGGGTGCAGCCTGTTGTTGGGTCTGAACAAGTCTCGCCCACACATTGCAGCAGGCGACAACGACACTGTGGCGTGGGGATCACTCTGCGTAGATGTTGGAGTGGCTATCGGGTGCCTTGCTGGGAATGGATAGTGACAGTTTTCGGTAGAGGAGGATAAAATGGCAGAAGGTGGGAGGTGTTCTGGGGATGGAAATCCTCTCGGGTAGCCGAGAGAGGCTGGCAATGTTTGTATGCTGGGTTGCTAGAGACGTTTTTGTTGTGTTAAAGAGAGAAGGAAGGCAGAGAAGGAGAGTGTTGAACGAAGAGCTCTCGGGTCTTCTTGGTTCTTCAGGTGAGATTGTCCTTCTCTGATGTTTTGGAATATATATTGTTAAATGGGTGAAGATTGGTGAAGATGAATGTTATCCTCTGTCATGGTTTAATGCATGTGCTGGGAATGGTCTAACGATGTGTAACGACCCGGATTTTCGTAAATCCTTTAAAATACGTGGAAATTTGAAAATTTTCTTTTAAGAAACAAAACATATCAGAGCGCATCTGAATGGATCGCTACTGACTCTTTCTTAAAACTCGATATAAAATCCATTTAGTAAAGACTTATGCGGAAGCGTAAATAAAATCATCGTTTGTAAAACATAGCGGAAGCGTTACAAAATTGTTTATTTAAAACTTGGTGGAAGCGTAAATAACTAGTTGAAAGAAGAAATATTAAACCATTGAAATACCACTTTTATACGATTTACTACGTGACTTAATTACGACATTTAAAACTTAACTTAATTAACACAGTTTCTCTTTTACCCATTTCATATGCCTGGCCAGCCACGATCTCCCTTGCGCGTGCAAACCCATAATCCCTACTTGCGCTACTCCTAGTCCATGCATTCTTCATAGCGTACTAGTACCTCCATCTACACCACAAGTAACTGTGAGTCTAATAGCTCAGTAAGGAAAAAGGGTTAATGTAATATGCTTATGACTCTCTTTAGTTCATTTGGAATGGGGGCCACCCAAACCAATTGTTTTCTTACGTTTCTTCTTTCTTTCTTTCTTTCTTTCTTTCTTTACTCGTACTTCGAGCTGGAGATTGGAAGACCCGTATGGGATGGTATAGTGGGTCAGACCTAACCTCCTATGGGCAACTAGGTCCTGTTCTCGATAAGGTAGAGACATTTCCTAATTGCCAGGCTAAGAACACTACCCATCCGCCTCCCAACTCCCTTATTCCTTTCCTTGGTCTTTTCTTATCCTTTTACTTTCCTTACCATGTATGTGAGTACCACCCCATGGGAGCACTCCCTACTTTTTTTCTATTACATGATGTGTGATCATACATTCTCAACCTAACATGATGTTTGATGCTTTATAACATAACATTCATAATAATTTAAAGTGCGCATAAACGAAAGTAAATGAAAGCAACTGAAATGGAAGGCGCATATAATAAACTGCAATAATTAAAAGCACACAACGGAGAATAATCATAATACTGGTAAACAGCGAAGCACAGAAGGAAATTCAAAACATATTGTCATATGCTAATTTATTTCTTAGTCATTTTACATGTGTCCTACGTTCATTGTTCTAGGTGATTATTCTAGTTTATTATCCGAGGTAGATTACTTACTTTCATCAAATCTTGTTTACATGCTCGGTCTAGTTAATTACGCTAGCCAATTTACATGCTCAAGGAAGGTAAGATTAACATTCTAGCTCTTTAGTTCTTTAGTTCTTTAGCCTAGTTAACTTCCTAGCCCGTTTACATGCTCGTGGATTACTTTAATCACTAGTTGATCTCTAGTCAATTACATACTCATGCTCATACAATTATTGATATCCTAGTTAATTACATTCTCTGCTAGTTGGTTAATTAACATGTTTCAACTATTTATTGACATTAGAGTAAGTTAATTAAGCCTACTTAACTAATCAATTAACATGCTAGACTAGTTATTAACAAGCTTACTAAAATACAATTAACATGTTCAGTAGTAATCGCGTTTTATTTAATTAACCTAGTTAATTACATGCTTGCATATTAACAAGTGATTGTTAACTAACATGCGAACATACTATTCTCAAATTTAGTTAATTAGTTAATTCAACACTAGTAAATTGACATGCTTTGTTAATTACTTTTAGCTGGTTGCTTAGGGCTGATTAACTAACATGCTAAATTACTAAACATGCTTGATTCACATCATTAGTTAAATTGCCCTAAACATGCTTGCTAGTTAGTTCATCAATAATTAAACATGATCACTAGGTTGCTAATTGACTACCTTAATTGATCTCATGCTAAATAAGTAACCACAAGTGGGAAATAAGCATATGTGCATAAACAGAGAAGGTTAACCAATAGTAGTAATGAAATAAACAACAGAATGACATTAACATAATCCAAGGAAACTGTAATTCATTCCTACTCATCTCGTCCTTACGTATTTTTCTCCTCAACATTCATTCTACACTTCACAACAAAACTTAACTAAGGCAAACAAGGTAAAGCATATACGCACACCATTTTCCTTACCTCGATTAGTTAAAGAGTATCGGTGCTTAACTGTTATGCCGTCTTCATCTTTTCGATACCTTCACAATTAAAACATCTATCAATAACAATTATGACCTATAACTTTCATATTCTAACTTATACAATAATCCTAAGAACTCATTTAACGCTTAAACGGAACCTAACCTATCGCGACTCAACCATCAATGGTTATGCATTCCAAGGAAATAGAAAGCATTCTCCCAATATATATATATATATATCTTCAACCATTTAACAATTCTAATAGTCCAAGTAGAGAACATTACACATGTATAGTTAACAGGGCACAACACTTTCAATGTGATTATCCTTATTCAACAACAGAGGCATAGCCAAAGGCACCAAATTAATACCAAACAGCAGAGTATCAATTTGTTTTTCAGCATTGATCATCAAAAACATGGTGAGAGGGCATCCTCCACATGCTTCAACATCCAAAACTCATTCAGGACATTGATCCTAACATATTTGAAGACCAATAACAAACATAGAAGGACTCTGTTACCTGTAGTTCACACACGGTTCCACCATTGCCCATTACCACTGTAAACATGCCATGGAAGTACCAATTCTTCTTCCAATAGCACCCACGATAGCAAACGAAGGAGACTGCCCTAGCCAACCAAAAATCCAACCTTGCCATCGCCAGCAATCGCCATGGTCAAGCGCTAAAAAATATCAACACGCAGAAGCTCACACAAAAATGCAAAATCACCCAACAACAGAAACGTCAGGGAGAAGAAACCGTATTTTAGAACAGAAAACTCTATCAACTGAGGGGAGCTCTATTCCCATCGACTCAGGCGCCACAAAGATCACTGCATGCGAGCCATCTTTGCAGTCCAGCAAGCCGCATGGTGACAACTTCACTCACCCATGCCTGGCGACACCCAGCCGTTCCCCACACCCTTCGTTGCGTCGCGGGAGTCGCCTCCTTCGAACCATCCTTCTCGATTTCCTTCAAATTGCACCCTTCGCCGCGAAGGATATTTCCAGCCATGGAAGTAGCTTCACCCACTTCACCCGAGTCCCTCATTCGCGAGGGAGATCTCCCCTGCGAAAGAGTCGCCTCTCCCTTTCTCCCTCTCCCAGTTGCCCTCTCTCTCTCACTCTCATTTCCGTTTTGAAATCGCTCCCTTCTCTCTATTTCAATTCTTCAAATCACGAAATGGTCGAGCCACGCGATCCTCCTTCTCCCATGATCTCTCTCACGATCTCCCCCATTTTCCCTTTTCTTTGGTCTCGTATTCTATCTGTTCACGAAAGCAGAAGGCCATTTGATATTGCTTGAACTGGTTCCCCACATGAACCGGTTAAGTTATCCAACATATTCCCCAACAATTAAATCCTACTCATATACTTGTATTTAAATTGTACTTATGGTAAATCTAATTAATTTATTAAATTCCCTCAATTCCACTAGTTTAGCCCCTTACAATTTAAACCCCCATTTTATATATTTTAATTCGTTACGTTAATATTTATTTTATTTTGATTATGTTAATTCCCTGTTAATTTCCATAAGATATTATCCAACGAGTACGTTCTTGGTAATACCCCGATAGTCAACCCACTTAAAAAAAGTCGGGGTGTTACACGATAGAGTGGAGATGCCGAACCAGGAGGGTTGTTGTGGGGTGTGCTGGGCCGAGAGAAAGTCTTCAAAGGATGGAGTGGAGGACATTTCCTTCTCGGATCCTTGTGGTCTCTCAGGTAATGAACACTTCTTCTCTGTTCAATGGATTTTGGATGCTACAGATAAATAGATAAAGGATTTTTGCATGGATTTTGAAGGATTTAAGACTCTCTGTAGTATTTGTTATGGATAATGCTCCCTGTTATTGAATGAATGCATACCCTGGAAATTGTGAATGTTCATTTCGGTTATGTTTATGTAAACTCTGGGTGCTGTTTGGATAATGAGTGCTGTTTGGGTTGATTTGGTGTCTGGAATTTGTGTCCTATGGTGTTCTGGGAATATTAGTTGTCAGATATATGCTACTGAAATGAATGATTTTGTTGGATGAAGTAATCTGTTGTGTTGGATTAACTTGCTAGTTGGTTAACAAGCTAATGTCTCGATTGTTGGTTATCACATTAGACGGATATGATAAACTATTCTGTTTGTCAAGCTGTTTTGTTAAACTTGGTGATGTTCCCTAGACGTTTGGATATTCTGTTAATTGAGTATAGTGTTGTGTGATGGTCCATGTGCTGTTGAATTTGGTACCATGTGTTAACGGTTGATGAGCAGGTTGTTAATATCTTGTTTATTATGGAATTAATTTTAGAGGTTAAATGAATTGTCTGTTGCCCGAATGGCTAAGGAATATTGTCAAAGGATATAGATGTGTTCTGTTAATTGCGTGAAATTATGGAATGTTCATTGCCACGATAAGATTAGAGAAAAATCGTTATTAGGTGAGCTGAGATACAATATGTGGGAATTTGGATTATGAGACACTATCAAATGATAAATGTTTCTAATTGTGAAGGTATCAGAAAGAGGGATAAGAATAACAACGGAACTCTAATGCGCATTAAAGCTCAAGGATAGGAAAACGGGGTGTTTTGGCCAATGAGGCCCTACACCACAAGTATGGGTGTGTGAGTTTAGTGTTAGTGTTTCTTAAAATGCTTACTGTTAGTTGTTAAGTAGGTTGTTTATCTTCAAATGCTTAGTGATAAATGCTTACTGTTAGTAGTTGAGTACTTGTTTGATAGATGATAATGATTCCTGCTGCATTTCCTTGATGATTTCCTTGAATGTTCTCTCATTGTTTAACCTGTGAATTGTGAAGTGTGTTATCTGAATTTTGGTTAAGCCCTATGATATTTCCTTTGTCTATATGCTCTGTTTAATTGTCTGCTAAAGTGATGCAAATGTATTATTAGTAGTAATTTTTAGTAATAATGAGAAATGAAAAAGGAGCGATGGAAGATTGAAGCGTGAAACGAGAATTATCCACTATTTAACTACGTAATCATTTTTTAATTCCGTTGTTGGCGTCATTTATGAACATATACTTAGCCACTCACTTGTGGTTACTTATTTAGCATGAAATCAATTAGGGTAATCAATTAGCAAACTAATGAGCATGTTTAATTATTGATGAACTAACTAGCAATCATGTTTAGGGCAATTTAACTAATGATGTCAATTAAACATGTTTAGTAATTTAGCATGTTAATTAATCAACCCTAAGCGACCCGCTAAAAGTAATTAACCAAGCATGTCAAATTATTAGTGTTTAATTTACTAAATTAGAGAATAGTATGTTCGCGTGTTAGTTAACAATCACTCGTTAATATGCAAGCATGTTAATTAACTAGGTTAATTAAATAAAACGCGATTACTACTGAGCATGTTAGTTATATTTTCGTAAGTTGTTAATAACTAGTCTAGCATGTTAATCGATTAGTTAAGTAGGCTTAATTAATTAGCTCTTATGTCAATAAATAGTTGAAACATGTTAATTAACCAACTAGTTGAGCATGTAACTAACTAGGATAACAATAATTGTATGAGCATGAGCATGTAATTGACTACAGATCAACTAGTAATTAAAGTAATCTATGAGCATGTAAATTAATTAGGATAACCAAATAGACTAATAATCGTAAATCGAAGTGAGCATGATAGTTAATTAGGATAACTAATGAACATGATAAATGTAACTATTTCCTAAGCATGATAATTTAGATAAATTACTTGCATGTTTATCGTACTTGTATGCACTCGCTGCTCAATTCAATATTGTAATTGTTTTCTATTATGTGCAGTTATTTCCTTTTCTGATATGCTTTACTTCCATTATATGCGATTTCAATTACAATCATTTTCTTTTATGTGCACTTCAATTAGTTATGAATGCTATGTTGAGAATGTATGGTCATGCATCATGTTACTAGAAATTAATAGGGAGTGTCACGGGGTGGTACGCACGCATGCATGAGTGAGGATAAATGACGGAAATGAGTAAAACTGTAAGATAATAAAGGCCTATGTGGTCTGGTAGCTTAGCTCAGCACAGACGCAAAGAAAATTAAAAAGGGACTTGGAGGGCAGATAGGTAGCGGTGCTAGTCTGCAATCTAGCCGAAGCCCCTCCCTTACCAGGAACGAGATTCTAGATTGCAAGTAAAAAGTTAGGACCGATCACTATTCCATCACCAAGGAAAGCCTTCAATCTCCAGCTCGAAGTACGAGTAACGAACGAACAAATAGAAGTAAAGTAATAAAATGGTAAATGGCTTAATGAAAGGATTGGTTTGGGTGGCCTCCATTCCAACAAAGACTAAAGAGTGGCATTCATATGCATTAAACCCTTTTTCCTTACTAAGCCTTCGAGCTTACAGTTGCTTGTGGTGTAGATGTAGGTACTAGTACGCTATGAGGAATGCACTGACTAGGAGTAGCGAAAGATAAAGAACGAACAAATAATAAAGCAGAGATGAAGGATTTGAACGTGGGAGTTCATGGCTGGCTAGGCGTAAAGGTGGTAAAAAGAGGAACATATTTACTTAAATTAAGTTGTAACAAATCACATCTAATTGTTTAGTTTTTTTTCAGTTAAATTGTATTTACGCTTCCGCAGCATTTTACATAAATGGTTTTATTTATTACGCTTCTGCACTTTGTAATTGATTTTTCAAACGGGTTTTAAAGAAGAGTTAGTAGCGATTTGGTTAGACGCACTCTGATACGTTTTGTTTTAAAAGAAAGAAAATTCAAAATTTCACGCGTTTTTAAAGGATTTACAAAAATCCGGGTCATTACAAAGAAAGAAATGAAAGCAACTTATCATCCTTCCTCAATATATTAAATGGTTCTTCCCTCTCCGTTTGTGGTGTTTCCATTATACCAAAGTTCTTGCTTCAATATAAGTTGTGGGTTGCGGTTTCCATACAAGTCCATTTTCTTATACCAAGGTTCTTACTTTGATAGAAGCAAGAGGTTGTTGTTTCCTTCAACATCATATTATAGCTGATCTTATAAATTAAGATACGGATTTCTATTATTGTTGGAGGAATTTATATCATTTGGTATCAAAGCCAATAGGTCATAGTCTCAAGTTATCTATTGTGTTGAAAAAAAACATTTCAAAGTTTTCTTTTCTCATCTAAGTGGATAGAAAGATTAAAATTGTTATAACATCATATTCTCATCTGATTTGTTTGATATGTTTCTATGAAGAAATTGTTGTTGTAATATCTTGATCTTGTTTGAATAGTTTGAGGAGGACCAAAAGAGGATTATTACGAGTGGAAAAAGGCAAGAGTGTGTGAGATTATTTGAGGGTAAAAGCCAATAATCTCGAGCAAAAAAACTAGTGTTGAGTGAAACACGTGAGCGATAGATTTGTTTCTTTTTTTTTAAAATTTTTTCTTGCAAGAATCATGTCTAAAAACACTAGTGAAGAATTTGAAGGAGCAACAAATCAAAGGCTATAAAATGGCGGCTTTGGTAGGTGAGATGAGACAAATGTTGAAAATCGAATTGGAACAAGTTCATGAACGGTTGGATCGAGTGGAAAATTTTCATCAAGATCAACCACAAAATGGATCCTAATGTGCATAAGAGAAGAAGAGTTGAACTAAGGAATGAAGAGGAAGATATTGAGGAGTTTCTTGAGGACGAAATTGATTATAAGGATGATACAAATTCAATAAGTAGTCTAAGGATAAATGGACGAGTTAGGCGAGTTAGAAACCATGAAGACAACAACATGAATAACATTAAAATTAAGGTTCGGCCATTTCAAGGCAAGAATGATCAGGAGGCATATCTTGAATGGGAAAGAAAGATGGAGTTTATTTTTGAATGCAAATAACTATTCTGAAATGAAAAAGGTAAGACTTGCTACAGTTGAATTTTCAAACTATGCTATTTGGTGGGATCAATTAGTGTTGAACAGACGAAGAAATAGAGAACATCTAGTGGAGACATGGGAAGAGATGAAAACATTAATAAGGAAGCGTTTTGTGCTAAGTCACTACTATTGAGATTTTTTCAAAAAGCTACAAAATCTCACACAATGAAATCGGAGCCAAGAGATGGATATTATCATGATTCGAGCCGATATAGAGGAATACCAGATGGAAACAATGGCTAGGTTTCTTAGCGGTTTAAACCATGAAATTGCTTATGAGATAGAATAGCACCATTGTGTGGAGATGGAGGACATGGTGCACATGGCAATCAAAGTAGAGCAACAACTCCAACAAAAAAATACACGAGTGGCATCATGATCAAGTGAACAACCATAACAACCTTCTTAGAAGCTAAGCTATGCTAGAAAAGAGGAGAAGATCACAACCAACAATACTATAACCAAATCAAAACCTGTTTCTTCGATGCATGGTGCTCAAGGTAAAACCAAAACTCCTACTCGAAATTGAGACATTAAGTGTTTTAAATATAAAGGCAAGGGTCACATGACAAATCAATGCCCAAACAAAAGTTATGGTGATGCAAAACAACAATGACATTAAAATAGGTGATGAAGATGACACAAATTCCATGTCATCATTAAAAGATGAGTCAAATGAAGAATATCTTACCAGGGAGAATATTTTTCATACTCGATGCCATGTTCAAGAGAAGGTATGTAGTATGATTATTTATAATGGGAGTTGTACTAATGTTGCTAGAACTATCATGGTGGAAAAATTAGATCTTCCGACAACAAAACACCCATGACTATACAAGCTACAATGGTTGAATGATTGTGGTGAAGTGAGTGTGAATAAGTAAGTCATGGTATCATTCTGAATACGCAAATAAGTTGATGAGGTGTTGTGCGATGCAGTTTCAATACAATTGGGACACATTCTTCTAGGGAGGCCATGACAATTTCATAGACGAGTAAAGCATGATGGCTTCACCAGCAAATACTCTAGAGTGCACAATCAACAATTCATCACTCTTCTACCATTAACTCCCAAACAGGTTTATGAAAATCAATTAAGGTTACAAAAAGAGAATGAACAAAACAAAAAGAGTGAAAAAGAAAGAGTGGTTTTGAAAACAGAGAGAGAAAAAGAAAGAAAAGGATTAGACATAGAGAAAAAAAATAAAGAGAAAATTAAAGAATTTTTATATGAGTGCGAGTGATGTAAGGAAATCATTTTTACTAAATCAACCAATGATTTTAGTTATGTACAAGGAGGCAACATTATTCACTAACCAACTAGAAACAACTCTTCTAAATTCCATTGTTTCTCTTTTGCAGGAGTATGAGCATATCTTTCAAGATGATACACCACATGCATCAGCACCAATCTGAGACATCGAATATTAAATTGATTTTGTACTAGTAGGGACCATTCCAAACTGACCAGCCTATAGAAGTAGTCTAGAAGAGACAAAAGAACTTTAAAGGCAGATCAAGGATTTGATGGAAAAAAGTATACATGAGAAAAAGCATGAGTACATGTGCAGCTTCCATATTACTAGCACCTAAGAAAGATGGAATATGGCGAATGTATGTCGATTTTTGAGCTATCACCAATATCATTGTAAAGTATCATTTCCTATTCCTTGCTTAGATGATATATTAGATGAATTATATGGTGCATGTATGTTTTCCAAAATTGATTTGAAAAGCAGTTATCATCAAATAAGAATGAAAGAATGAGATGAATGGAAAACTACATTCAAAACTAATTATAGATTGTATGAGTGGTTAGTTATGCCATTTGGATTAACTAATGCACCAAGTACTTTTATGTGTTTAATGAATTATGCTTTTTGTGCATGTAGGCCAATTTAGAAGTTTTCATGGACTTTCTAGTTTTTATAGGAGGTTTGTAAAAGACTTTAGTATAATTGCTGATCCTTTTATTGAGGTCTTCAAGAAGAATGTTGGATTCAAATGGCGAGAAAAACAAGAGAAGACATTTGAAAAACTCAAAGAAAAACTAACAAAGCCACATTTACTTGTTTTACCAAACTTTTATAAAGCATTTGAAATTGAAAGTAATGCTTCAGAAATAGGTATTGTAGTTGTGCTTATGCAAGAAGGACAACCGATCACTTACTTTGGTGAGAAATTAAGCGGAGCAACTTTGAAATATCCAACATATGATAAAGAATTATATGCATTGGTTAGAGCTTTGGAAACATGGCAACATTACCTTTTGGCCAAGGAGTTTGTAATTCACACGGATCTTGAGTCCTTGAAATACTTGAAAGGACAACATAAACTAAATAAAAGGCTTGCTAGATGGATGGAATCATAAAACCATTTCCACTTGTGATCAAGTAGAAAAAAGGTTAGGAAAATATTGTAGCAGATGTACTTTTGCAAATATATGCCTTGATCTCTACTCTTGAGACTAAATTACTTGGTTTTGATCATATTACAGAATTATATCTGTTAGATCAAGACTTTGGAGAAGTATATACTTCTAGTGACAAATATGTGTTTGAAAAGTTCTATAGGCATGAAGATTATTTGTTTTGTGAAAATAAGTCATGTGCCAAATTGTTCTTTAAGAGACTTGCTAGTTAGAGAACCTAACGGTGTAGGGTTAATGGGACACTTTGGGATAGCCAAAACCTTAGAAGTGATGAAAAAATATTTCTATTTGCCTTGCATGAAAAGAGATGTGGAGAGAATTTGCAAACAATGTGTGAATTGTAAGCGATCTAAATCAAGAATGGAACCCCATGGTTTATACACACCATTATGAATTGCTAATGAACCTTGGATAGATATAACAATGGATTTTATGTTAGGATTACCAAGATCAAAAGGTGGTCGAGATTCAATCTTTGAGGTGGTGGATAGGTTTCCTAAGACGGGGCATTTTATTCCAAATCATAAAACTGATGATGCTTCTCATGTTATTGATTTGTTTTTTAAAGAGATTGTAAGGTTGCATAGTATACCTAAGACCATTGTTTCTGATAGAGATACTAAATTCATAAGTTATTTTTGGAAGACTTTATGGAGTAAGTTAGGAAATAAGTTATTATTTTCTACCCCTTGTCCCCCATAAACTAGTGGTCAAATTGAAGTAGTTAATAGGACTTCATCTACTTTGTTGAGGGAAATTATTAAAAAGAACATCAAAACATGGGAGTAATACCACATGTTGAGTTTGCTTATAATAGAGCTCTACATTCAACTACTAAGTTTTCACTTTTTGAAATTGTTTATGGTTTTAATCTTTTAACACTATTGGATTTAACTCCTTTACCTTTGTCTAAACGTGTTAATATAGATGGAAAAGAAAAGGCTAAAATTGTTGAACAAATTCACGAAAAGGAAAATTCAATATTGAGAGGAAGATTCATCAATATGCAAAACATGCTAACAAATAGTGACACAAGTTGGTTTTTGAACCTGGAGATTGGGTGTGGTTACACTTCAAAAAAGAGAGATTTCCATCACAACAACGATCCAAGCTTCTACCTAGGGGGAATGGACCATTTCAAGTGCTTGAGCAAATCAATGATAATGCTCACAAGTTTGATCTACCGGGTGAGTATATGTTAGTGCTACTTTTAATATTGTTGATTTGTCTCCTTTTGATGTAGGGGAAGATTTGAGGGCAAATCCTTTTCAAGAGGAGGAGAATGATGATGGCAGGACTATTAAGGAGTTTAATGAACTGATCAAAGTACCAAATGGACCGATTACAAGAGCTAGAGTTAAACAATTCATAGAATAACTCAACCATTTAATTCATAAGCTTCAAGAAGACGAGTTGAAATTGTCTATTAATGAGGAACATCAAAGATTGGTCCACGTCGTCAAAGTTAATGAAGATAAGGAGCAAACATTAATAGAAGTGGCCAATCTCTTTAATCAAGCTCATTAATCAAAGTGACAAGTAACAAATATGTAACCAAATATTCAAAAGCATTTAAGAGACCTTTATTATGGTGAATTGCGGTTACATAAGCCATTTAAAACAATTAAGAGTAATATGGTTACAAAACAAAACTATTTTTTTGTAAGCAATAATGACTTTCAATAGTCTTTTAGGTGGTTAAAGAATTTCTACAATTGTAGGAGGTTAATAGTCTTTTATAACTCTAGGTGGCATAAATTGCTTTTAGTGTTGTAAGAGGTTACAAATCTATCAGACAATAAATCATTAGGAGTGTCTTTAACTATTAGAAACTCTTCTTTGTACTTTATGCCTATAAATAGGCATGCAAGAAAGAAATGAAAGCAACTTATCATTTTAATTTGAGAGAATTCTCTTTTGATCTTTAGTGCTCTTTGAACTTATCAACGTATTCCTTGTGGTGTCCCTCCTCAACTTATCAAACGGTTCTTCCATCCCCGTCTATGGTGTTTCTATTATACCAAAGTTCTTGCTTCAATATAAGCAACGGGTTGAGGTTTCTATACAAGTTCATTTTCTAATACCAAGATTCTTGCTTTGATATAGGCAACGGGTTGTGGTTTCCATCAACATCATATTATAGCCGATCTTGAAGAATTAAGATACGTATTTCTCTTATTCTTGGAGGAATTTATATTATTGTATCGAAGCAATGGGTTGCAGTTTCAATAAACATCATATTATAGTCGATCTTAAAGAATTAAGATACGGATTTCTCTTATTTTTGGAGAAATCTATATCACTTAGAAAGGTTGAGGTATTGAATAAAAGATTAAAGGTTTCTCTATAGTAGGTTCTTTAGGGTTGCCTCTCAGAATCGTTTATCTTATCATTTAAGAGTTGTGAGCTTGAGTTTGGCATTTTAGTGGAATCTTTACCAAACCTTTTTCGAGTTAGAACGAGAGCGAGTTTCCATAACTCACGATCATTCTTTTTTTATTCGTTAATTCTCAATTATTTAGTTGTTTCCATTTGTTGGATTCTTGGAGTTGGTCTTTTGGGGTTTAAAAGTTGTTCTAATCGTTGTGAAGGAGTTTTCATGAATTTTGGGGTCGAGGGTTGATGCACCCCAAGACCCTATCTCCTGAGCCTAAGCCAAGAGGCTCATTGTTTATCTAACAAGTGCTTATTTTGCAGGTGAAAACTAAGCTTGAGAGAGTTGGAGATGAACCTAGGCATGAGAATAAAGAAGCACCTAGGCATATGAACACTTGGAACCTTGAAGCACTCTCTCGGCTAGACCACAATAATCGTGGCAATTTGGAGGCTCACAACTCTGAAGCTATGGACATCCTCTAGTCGGTGAATTGACTATTTTTATACTTTTCATGTGGATTAGGCTTATATTTCATTAAGATTCAATTTTCTGTATTTATTTTGGATGATTTGAGTTGTTGTTCAATTTGGTTTTTGTTGGAATGCTTGGCTAACATGTTAGCCGAGCATTCATGCCAAAACTTGGTGATAAGGGTATTTTTGTAATTATGAATTAGAGTTTCTTTTGTGGGGGAGTACTTAGTCACCCTAATTAAGTTCTAATGAGGAGATTAGTCAAACCCTAAAAGCTTGAAGTTGCGTTTTTGAGTTCCTTTCAAAACCTTCTCGGTGTTTTGTTCAAAGCTCACCCGCGGATCAATAACTAACAAATTTTCTCTCATTGTTTCTTGTTCGGTCTTGTAGAGAAGACTCTGTACTAATCCTCCCAGTAGCTCTCTTTTGAGTTTTCCATTGGCGTGGTGGATTATAAGACTGAGCAAAAACCAAGGTGGAGTGATCTCTTGATGAGGTCCGAATGAGTCGCTTTCTTCGGTAGTTTGAAGGTAAGCGATTTTGCTCTTTGGATTTTTACAAAATTTTGGTTTTGGATTTTGATTCTGAATGATCTCTGAATGTTGTTGAAGTATTAAGGATTTTTTGTTAATTGAAGATCGTTTGGATTGTTTTGTGCATCTCTTTATTGAATCTGCTGCATTCTGTCTTTTCTGAAGGTATTTCGAACAACACCTTGCTTCGTACATATCTCTGCTGGTGTAACGAATTTGAGCATGATTTTTGGAGGACCCCTGTTTCTTTGTGTCCTCTAAATCTCCTCCAAATTTGAGACCAATTGGCTATATGCATTGAGAGATGACGTCGTTCCATTTGGAGTGGTCAGATTAAAACTAGCAGATTGTTATTCTTGCCTGGTCCCTTGTTCTGGTCATAACTTCGTTTGTGTTTTGATTTTGCGCGTGAAATTTAAAGGTCTCCTGTTTTTATTTGTTATTCAAATCTCCTACAAATTTTGGACTTATTGGCTGTCTGCATTAGACGTTGACATCGTTTCATTGGGAGTTGTCTGATTAAAGCTAGGCAATTGCTAGCCTTGCCTATGTGTTGCCTTCATGCATTTTGGGGCACATTAAGGGTTTGGTATAGGTGTCTTGAAATTCTCCTAAAAAGTTGTGAATTGTGGATTCGGGGTCGCAAATTGTTGTGTCCGGTCAATCGCTACTATTCATCTGTTCAATTGCAAATCATTCATAAGCTAACGTTTTTGAAGTTGTGCGTCTTTGGTCAGCTGCATCCCCAACTTCCGATCGTATGCTCCTTCAACAAAGGCAACATTCACGTTGTCTAGTCGACTCCAATTCCGCTATTGATCGTTTGCTTGCTTTTGAAAATCACCCGAAGCTCGTCATTTACTATCAAAATTTTCTTTAACGCATCAAAGTGCTTCTTAAATTTGGTCAGCATTATTTGCTGAATTTATCATTAAAGATTTTTATACCTTGGTGATCTGTATATTTCAAGGGAATGAGCAAATGGGCCCGCGTTGCAGATATTCTTTAAGGGTGTTGAAGAGAAGATTTGAAAATTTGAAAATTGGTTCGTTAAAACAAAATCTGTTTCGATGTAGAGATTGCCAGAGTTTAAAGTTTTGAATTTGTTTTTTTATGTCTAGCTAATAAGCACGCACTAAGAATTTTCTTCATAGATTAAATGTCGGTGTGACCTGAATTCTATTAGGTCAGGTCAGTAAGCCCATATTATACATCTTATTTAAGATTTTATTTTCTCTATAAATTTACAACTTGCAATTATATTTAAATTTGTTCTTCTACCCATAATTTTTCTTGAAATATTCCACCTAATTATGGTGTATCATCTTCTTTTTTTGTTATAGTTGGATCTCTAACACGCGCCACCACTGGTTTTGTTTTGGTTTATTCTCATCATAAATGCCCAAAAATTCTTCAGCTGTAGTTTGCTTACCCAAACTCTCACCAAACAGCTTCTTCCATTAATACATGCTTTGAATATTAAAACTTGAGAAAAGTCAAGTCCATTATTTCATCTCTCCCTCTCCCCAAGATGACCGACAGCCGCAGTTGCTGAGCTTAAAAATATCATTTCCCAGTAACAGGCGAAAGAGGATCAAATCAATGGCATACGGTAGAGGGAAGCACAAGTAGGCAGGCAAACCTACTTCAAGAAGCTCCACTCTACTCTACTTAAGGACGCGTGTCACGGTCCTACTTTTGAGAGACTTTTCAGGAGGGCCGTGCGACACTCGTTGTTAGGGGGAACAACGAGTAAGTCTACTAGGTGTGCCAACGGCACCGATGGCCCACAACGTTAGAACAAGCTTGAGTGTCTAACGAGCGAGCGAGCAGCGAGCGAGATTTATCGAAAGCGTCATTGAGTATAAAGAGAATAGTTTGAATGTAAAAAGCCTTTTCATTGAATGCTAGCAAATTACATTGGGTAGGGGGGTCTACGTGCAGTCATGCCTCTCCCCCTAAAGAGCATTCTGGACCATCTCCACTATGGCAGGAGTGAACATGCTATAGTGGCGAGGAGTCACTTTGCCCAAAATGGAAATAAAAGAAATACAAGAAAATTACTATAAATGGAAATAAATCTAACTAAGCAGTAGGGGCGGCCATGGACAACACGTCCTGGACAAGCCCGGATTGTTACATTCTCCCCTAGTTGAGCTGTTGACGCCCTCGTCAACTTGTCTTCAGCTTGAAATCTTCAATCTTCTGTGCTTCATTCCCCAGGTTGTCTTCTTTCTCCCAAGTCACTTCGTCATCTCCAAGTCCTTCCCATTTGACCAGGTACTCTGTCTGTAGACGGCCGCCTGCCTTGATGCTCCTTTCTGCTAGAATTTCTTCAACTTTCTTCTTCTTCCGGTAGTTGAGGGCGATGTCTGGTCTTGTGAGGTTGTTCCTGGTACTATCTTCATCGTCGGGGTGATACGGCTTCAAGTTGCTGACATGGATCACCGAGTGAATTTTAAGCCACCCATGTAGACTAACTCTGTAGGATGTCCGTCCAATCTTTTCGAGGACTTCAACTGGACCTTCATATTTACGTACAAGCCGTTTATCTCTCTTACCTCTAAATCGAAGCTGTTCAGGCAACAACTTTACTAACACCAAGTCTCCCGCTTTGAACTCTCGCGGTCGTCGCTTCTGGTCTGCCCACTTTTTCATGTGTTTTGAAGCTCGTTCCAAGTAAGCACGAGCTACTTCGATATTCTGCTTCCATTCTTTTGAGAAATTGTAGGCTTTTGGGCATTTCCCTGAGTAAGGTTGATCCAGGGTGTGTGGCATTGTTGGTTGTCTACCGCAGACTATCTCGAATGGGCTCATGCCTGTCGAGGAACTCTTCTGACAGTTAAAACAGAATTGTGCCGCATCAAGCAAACTTGGCCAATTCCTTTGACTGCTGTTGATAAAATGCCGAAGGTATTCTTCCAGTAAGCTATGAAGCGTTCTGTTTGACCATCGGTTTGCGGGTGATAGCTGGAAGAGATATTCAAGCTTGATCCCAATATTTTGAACAACTCTACCCAAAAGGCTCCAGTAAATCTAGTGTCCCGATCACTGATGACACTTTGAGGTATCCCCCATAATTTTACCACGTTTTTGAAGAAGAGTTGGGCTGTCGTTTCTGCAGAGCAATATTTTGGGGCGGCTATGAATGTAGCATATTTGGAGAAGCGATCAATTATAACCAGAATTGCCTGAATGTCATTGACGGGTGGCAAGTTTGTGATGAAGTCGAGTGACACGCTTTCCCAGGGCTTTGTTGGCACTGGTAATGGTTCTAGCAAACCAGCAATCTTGTCTTTCTCAGTCTTATCTTGTTGACACACCAAGCAGGTCTTGGTGTATTGCATCACGTCCTCCTTCATCTTTGGCCAATAATATCCCCTCTTTAGAAGGGCATAAGTCCTTTGCCAACCTGCGTGACCCGCCCAGAGGGTGTCGTGGCATTCTCGTAATAGTGAGCGTCGCAGATCATGACTTCGGGGTACGTAGAGTCTGTTCCCCTTGGTTAGCAACAGGTCTTCTTCGATCCAAAACTGTCGAGTCTTCTTTTCTTGCACCAATTGCATTACGGCCCGAGCAGCAGGGTCGTCTTGTAGGCAGTCTCGAATCTGATCTTTCATGGATCCGCTAACTCTACTTGCTTGGAGTTGGGATAGGTAACAAAGACTGGCACATTCTGCTTTTCGACTAAGGGCGTCAGCTACCCGATTTGATTGCCCCGACTTATGTTCGAACTGAAAATCAAATTCAGATATAAGTTCGTGCCATCGAGCTTGTTTGGCCGACAGTTTTGGTTGATTGAAGAAGTGGCATATGGAGCTATTGTCCGTCTTCACTGTAAATTTAGAACCCAGCAGGTACTGTCGCCATACTCTCAAGCAGTGTACTACCGCTAACATTTCTTTCTCAGCAGCAATATATCTTCTTTCTGCTTCTTTTAACTTACGACTTTCGTACGCAATAGGGTGGCCATTTTGCAGCAAGACCCCTCCTAATGCGTACTCAGATGCATCTGTTTCCACCTCAAATGGTTGAGTAACATCAGCGAGGGCTAAGACCGGACTCTGCATCATTGCATCCTTCAAATTGTCAAATGCATTTTGACATCCCTGGTTCCACTCCCAGAGACTACCCTTCTTCAATAGTTCAGTAAGAGGAGAAGCCCTCTTCGAGAATCCCTCAACAAAACGTCTGTAATAGTTTGCAAGCCCAAAAAATGAGCGTAGTTCAGTAACAGAAGTGGGGACCCTCCAATCTCGGACTGCTTTGACCTTATCAAGATCCATGCGTAACTGCCCTTGCTCGATGATGTGACCAAGGAACCCAATGCTCTTCTGGGCAAAAGAACATTTCTCTTTCTTGATGTACAGCTGGTTCTTCCTTAGTTTTTCGAGGACAAGTCGAAGATGGCTTTTATGTTCTTCCAAGGTTTCACTGTAGACTACAATGTCATCTAAGTAAACCACCACAAACTTGTCGAGGAAATCATGAAATACTTGGTTCATAAGGGTGCAGAAGGTCGCTGGCGCATTTGTTAGTCCAAACGGCATTACCAAGAATTCAAAGACTCCATATCGAGTTACGCATGTCTTCTTTTGCTCATCACCTTCAGCAATTCGAACTTGATAATAACCCGACCTTAAATCGAGTTTGGTGAAGTATTTTGCTTTATACAACTGGTCAAATAGATCAGTGATAAGAGGAATTGGGTACTTGTTACGTACCGTGACCTTGTTGAGTGCCCGATAATCAATACATAGTCGCAAGCTACCATCCTTTTTCTTCTGAAACAATACAGGTGCTCCAAATGGTGCTTTTGCGGGTCTGATGAATCCAGACGCAAGTAACTCATCAAGTTGTTTCCTTAACTCAACAAGTTCAGGTGGAGCCATTCTGTAGGGTGCCTTCGCGGGAGGTTTAGAACCTGGATTCAGTTCGATCTGATGGTCAATGTCCCTACGCGGAGGTAATGTTTTGGGCAAACATTCTGGCATGGTGTCTTGGTATTCCTCCAAGACTTCTAAGATCTCTGATGGTATCTCTTCTTCAGTTCCTTCATCTACAATCGAGGGAACCAAGATGTAGGTCGGATCTTGGTGTTTCAGCCCTTTCTTAAACTGCATAGCTGAGATCATTTTTACCCCACTAGCAACAGGTTGTCGAAGTGTCGCAGGGACCACTGTCGGATTATTTCCTATGATTACCAAGCATTTTGCTGAAGGAATGGGAATCACCCTGTGCTCCATCAAGAACTCCATCCCCAGGATGATATCAAAGTCATCCATCCGTGCAACGACAAAGTCAATTGGCCCAGTCCACGAGTTCAACTTTAGCTGAGTCCTCTTCACCACTCCCACTACCGGCATTGCTTTTGTATTCACGGTTTTCATCTTGCCCGCATTTTCTTCCCATTTTAGGCCCAAACGACGAGCTTCCTTCTCAGTGATGAAGTTATGTGTGGCTCCAGAGTCAATCATAGTGCTTTTAGTAGCCCTATTATCGACAATGCTTTCCACATACATGAAGCCCTTGTCTGAAGTCTTTTTAAGCTCCTCCATTTGTTGTTGGACCGCAGACAAGAAAGTCATAGTGCCAACTTCTGCCACTTCTACGGGCGCCTCTTCAGAAACTCCTTCAGTTGAGTTATCACTTTGAATGTAAGCTCGTGCAGCTGCTAGAGCCGATTTATGCGGGCATTGGTGAACTCGATGAGGTCCTTTACACAAGAAGCATGATATTGGCCGCTGCGTATTGTTCCCTTTCCATGTTTCTTGGCCTTCCTTCGGGGTTCTCCATGCTTCTTGGTTTTCTCTGGGTGCCCTCCACGTTTCTTGGCCCTCTCTTGGAGCATATGGCTTTCTTTCCAGAGGACCCGTGTTTGGCCTCTGTGGTCTCGAATTATTTGTAGCAGGGAGATTTTTCCGGGGACTAGGATTCTCATTGGCATAGTCGAATAACCGTTCTGCCGCTACAAGCGCGCTCGAGAGACTTTGGACCCTTTGTTCATATAACTTAGTTCTGGCCCATGGTTTGAGCCCCTCAATGAAAGTGAAGATTTTGTCTTTTTCAGCCATGTCACGTATGTTGAGCATTAGGCCCGAGAATTGTTTCACATAGTCACGGATGCTACCCGTCTGCTTCAGCTCCCGTAGTGATCTACGAGCATTGAATTCAACATTCTCGGGGAAGAATTGGTCTTTCAGCTGCTTCTTAAATTCGTCCCAGGTGTCAATGACACAAGTGCCATTGGATATGTCATTGTATTTTGATCTCCACCAAAGTTTTGCATCTCCAGTAAGATGCATTGTTGCTAATGTGACTTTAGACTCTTCAGTAGTCTTGGTTGCCTTGCAATATTGTTCCATATCGAAAATGAAGTTCTCTACTTCCTTCGCATCCCGAGTCCCACAGAAGGAGTTCGGTTCCGGTATCTTCACCCGACTAGACTCAACTACTGTAGTAGCTTGAGTTTGGTTACCCATCGCTTTCATGGTGATGTTCAATTTAAGGTTTATCTCGGCAATTTAGGCTTTTAGAGAGTCGAACATCACTTTGAAGTCTTTTGTTGTATTGGCTACAGTGTTTGCTAGTTGAACACAAGCATGGTCTACTTCTTCTACGCGTTCTCGTAACCCCACCATCGTGTTTGTGGAGCTCTCTCCACTTTCTATTGCCTTTCCCTTCTCTGGTCGGGATTCAAGATTTTCTATCCGATCTATCAGCTCTTGGATCGGGATAGTGTTTATCCTGCTATGCACAGCAGCAATTTCAACAGGAAATTCAGCCATTTCCTTCACTCGTTCCTCTAGGAAACGTACATTATCAGGGATTTCTTGGAGATACGTCATCTCCTCTTCCAGCGTGATTAGCCGTTCGAGCTGGTCCATCGATGGGTTCGTCTTCTCTGACGAAATTTTCTTCGGCATGACTTTTCTTGCAACTTGAGCCAACCTGGCTCTGATACCAACTGTCACGGTCCTACTTTTGAGAGACTTTTCAGGAGGGCCGTGCAGCACTCGTTGTTAGGGGGAACAACGAGTAAGCCTACTAGGTGTGCCAACGGCACCGATGGCCCACGACGTTAGAACAAGCTTGAGTGTCTAACGAGGGAGCGAGCAGCGAGCGAGATTTATCGAAAGCGTCATTGAGTATAAAGAGAATAGTTTGAATGTAAAAAGCCTTTTCATTGAATGCTAGCAAATTACATTGGGTAGGGGGGTCTACGTGCAGTCATGCCTCTCCCCCTAAAGAGCATTCTGGACCATCTCCATTATGGCAGGAGTGAACATGCTATAGTGGCGAGGAGTCACTTTGCCCAAAATGGAAATAAAAGAAATACAAAAAAATTACTATAAATAGAAATAAATTTAACTAAGCAGTAGGGGCGGCCATGGACAACACGTCCTGGACAAGCTCGAATTGTTACACCGCCATGGACAGAAACTTAATATTCAATTCCCTCTCCCATAAATGTAAACAAATATCTACTTTTGTCCATAAACATTGATTTTACAGTCTGTGTAAAGCTGGTCTTTAATGGCATCTTTTTCTTTTGGGTAATGGGTATCACTTTGATGACCAACAAAACGCACCTCCATTAGCTTTTTGCTGTTAAAAAAAAAAAAAGAAGAAGAAGAATAGATATAGCTCTTTATTGGTTTCGTACTTTTGTACGGCATCACCGAAAGGCCAAATTTGGACGTCCACTTTCTGCTGTTCAATACAGTTTTACTGCAGATCCTGTACTCCTCAACTTCGAACCGTGAGTCAGATATCCATTATTTTTAATTATTCAAGCTCTCTTCCCTGGCCTTGCCACACTATCACATTACACGCAAGTGGGTATCCACATTGGTGCGTACTCTTTCCAAATCCTCAAGCACCCAACGACGACTTGGATTTTGTGCAATAAAAAATGTTCAATTAAGAAGGATGGGCCATTGCCAGATGTGTCGCGTTATTTGGTAGTCCAAGTCAAAACAAGTGAAAATTGATGAACAAATGGCATATTTGTAGAGGCACCAAATTCCTGATCAAAGGGTCTATTCATGCCAGTGGGACACTGCTTGTCACCTCCATTTTCAGACCTTCTAATTGAAACACTCAACACCAGTCCTTGATTGGTTGGTCCCACTTCAAAATTCGATGCAAACAACCAAAAATTACCGTACTCAATCAGTTTTACTTGGACAAAATTATAACACTTGTAAATTTCAAAGTATAGTTTTATGTATAAAATGGTATTTATGTTTGAAAGGTGATGGATTATTGTTGTAATTGAAGAGTTTTAGAGTAAGATTATAATTGAATGATGATAATTTACTAGAATTTAAAGGTTTAAGTGTATTTGTAGCGAAAATGAAGAGGTCAGATGTTGGTGTGTATGTCTAGGGCTTTACACACTTTCGTGAGTAGGCGTTCATGGATTTGTAGAATCCTTCTTAATTAAAGTGTGGTTATCCATAGATAAGTGTGGACGCCTAAGGATCAAATGCAGACATGTCGACGTTCGACAATTTTAACCTTCTCTGTAATTTACGATACTAGTAAAATCCGTGATTTTTTAGAATTTTTAAAATATTCGTAGAAATTTTTTAGTTTAATCGAGTCAAGTTTTATTGTATTGAGTAGGTCCTTGCCTCATATCATTGGTCTTCAACCACGTGTAAGGGATTCAGTCAATGATCAATCATATGTTCCGTGTTTGTTGGGTTTTATCGCATAGCGATCTCGTGTGAGTTTTTGGTCAAATTGTCAAAAGAGTCAAATTTGGTATTTGCGAATGGTAAATTAATTGAGTAAATTAATTTAATAAATTATTTTGACTAAAGAAGTTGTTTTCGATTAGTATTTTGAACGAGTTAATTTTTAAATCAAAATTTGAATTAAATTTATTTAATATATATTAAATGTTTTAAAATATTTTAATATATATTATTTTAATAATATATAATAAATTAGAAGGAAGGAAGAAGGATAATTTTTTTGCTTCTTCCTTTAGTCAAGAGAGGAGATGCGAGAGGGGAAGGCGGAATGGGGGCTGTCCTTGCCGTTTCTCCGCCCAAATCACTTTCGCGTCGTTGTGTATTCCGTCTTTTGTGAATACACTTCGCGGGTATGTCGATTTTTTACCTCATTTTTCATTTTGAAATCTTTGTTTGGTTGGCTTCGGATTCGAGCTTGGAAACTTGAATGAGGGGAAAATTTTCAGGTTTATATTGGTTGTATGCAGAGTTATTGGTCGTTTTCAATCAAAAAATAGGGCTAAAACGAGCGAGAAACTGTGGTTTCCCAGCGAATCTGGTTGACAACGGTTGACCAGTGTATCCCTAATCAACTGGTTGACTAGGAAGGCTATTGGTGAATGTCGGTTGACTGGTAGTCTACCAAGGAAGGCTTTTGGTCGATGTTGGTCGAATAGAAATGAGAAAATTTTCCCCATTTTGTCACATTGAGCCGTTTGTGTGTCAGTTGGGTTCCTAGATTTGACATAGGGTCCTTCCACCTATTCTTTGTGACTAATTGTTGAAAAATTCTTGTCTTTGGCATGGTTTTAGGCTTGGTTTGGTTTATGGATTTCGAACCGATTTTCCATTAAAGTCATACTCGATTGACTTTAGATGAGTCCACTCGACCGTTGAGTCTTGGATGGTTGCAGACATGTCTTATCGACCGCTGTGAGGTCCCAGTTGACCTTCACTTTGCTTCAATGAATGTTAAGTGGTCTCAGTTGACAACTATGATGCCTTGTCAACCATGATTGAGGTTGAATGGATTCAATTATGTCTTCTCGACTACTGAGCGAATCAGGTTAAGTGTGTCATGTTTCATCTTCTGTCACCATGTCTTGTCGACCAGTGGAACTTCTTATTGTCAATTCGAGTGTTGGGTCGATCGTGGTTGTGTTTTGGTTGACCACACTGTTTGTTTCTTAGAGTTGGATTTAACGAACTCTATTTGGCTCGTAAGCCATGTGATGCACCACACAATCCTCTCAAAATCTATCAAACAATAAAATTGTTTAATTATTCTTCAAGTATTTTCTTTGTAGATACTCAGAGCGAAAGAGCTATTAATGTATTCAAATATGACCTTATAATATTCAAACTAAAGCATAGGTGGAAGATCTAGCATACTGGAACTTCCCGAATCTGTCCTTAGTCTGTCCTCTGAACACTCGTCGACATTTTTGATAACATTTATGAGCTCATATCAAAATGTAATCTTCATAACATTTGTAGCGGACTTATCAAACTTTTCAGAATATGGTCTTTCATTAAATTTGGAGGTCATTTGCTATGCCAATAGAGTTCTGAATAGAGAGCTTAAACTCTGCCAAAGAAGTCCAACCATCCTTAGTAGGAGTTGAAGCTAATCTACTTGAAGAATGACCATAAGGATAATTAACTAGAGGAGAGATGTTTCAAGATACTCTACAAGGCCAAGGAGGTAGGTTACATTCAAGTTATGACATTTTTGGATTTTATTTGATGTAATGGATAATGTTTGTTTTGGGATGTTCTCGGCTAAACTTGTAATAGTTGAGGGCTTTTTTGTTTGTTTTGTTTTGAAGTACAATTTTGTAATTTTGTTATTAGGGCTACCTAATTTTAGGAGGGTATTTATCCCTCTTTAGGTCTTGTCCTAATTAGTTTTGAACATTGAGAAAGTAGTTCATTCGAACTTCTGGAGTTCCCTCTAGAACCACATCCCTCTTTCAATGGTACATACCCAATCAAGTGTGTGAGCAATTGATTCACCATTGTTCTTGACTTGTCTTGGCGTGAATCGTTTACACTGTCTCCTTCCTCCACTTCATTCTAGAGGTGGAAGTCCATTGGAGTGGCTTCTTTGTGGAGTCTATTTCAAGTCAAAAGGTGCAACCATAGCACCTTTTCGGACTAGCTTGTAATAGTTCATGCATAAGATCTTTGTCTAAGCAAATTTGATTCTGATTTTTAGATGGTCATTTTTATACATTCAACAAGGTGCGTGGTTACATTTTTGTGCAATTTGGACAAGAAACGTTTGACTTGTGATTTTTCCCTTTCTAGATTAGAAACTGCCATATTGGTACCCTTTCAAGTAGTCATTTTTGCAATTGCATATCTCCGTCTCTGGTTGGAATTTTTGTGTGATTTTGGAAGGCATTCTCCTCTCTTTTGAAAGTTATTGTGGTGCAATTTTTACATTGATTGGATAACAAACGAGAAGTTACATAATCTAGAAATTGGTATTCTAATTTCTCTCACCGTATAATCGCCAGCCTCAAGGGATTCTTCCAAGTATCGCATCCCTTGGTGCATCACCATACCTTGATCTCAATCGTGTAGATTTTTGACTCGAGGCGTAGGGAACCCGTCGTTCCTCGTTTTGGCCGGGAAGTCTTGTGTTGGTCCTTTCGGTCAGGGTTGGTTTTCAGTTTAGAATCTTTATTGTAACCCTTGTATGATTATCAGGATGTTGACATTGGCTTTGTTATAGGTTCCAGACATGTTGCTTGTTCGACTCTCACTTCTGATAGCACGTGGAGCTAGCTTGTTTGTAAGAGTGTCGTGGTCACCTATGAGATAGGGATTTTTATACTTTCTACACTACATTGCATCATATTTTCAAAACTTATATTTTGTGGGATAACACACTTGAAAATTCAATGGGGACTGTTTCGACAACACATCTTTTTTTACATAAATGTATATTTTCTCAAGTTTATTTTATCGTACATGGTATATACTACTTGATATTCTATGCACCTATATGTTAAGTTGATATTCTAGGCATATATGTTGGGAGGATGAATCAAGAGATGCTTTGGGCTCTTTAGCGCTAGAGCATAACAGCGCTATCATGTGCTATCTTCTATTGTGAGAAGATTGGTTGTTTGTACGTCGAAAGAGTGATAGGGCATTGGTGCATGTCCTCAAGTTTCGAGCCTAGAAATCGAAATGGAGATTGAACGGTGATGACGCGTCCTTGGGTTTTGAGCCCCACAAATTGGGCAGGGTGTTTAGTCACACGGATTGAAGGTTGTCAGTCACTAAGTTTTTTCTATCCTAGTACTGTTCCATTTGACGGGTGGTGTGACGGCTCGTAGCTCCGCTAATGTGAAACCCTCATCAATTTGGAACCTATAGGTATTTTTGTCAAAAAGCTATCCATCATGAGCAACCTTATCCGTTACTTAGGTTATACGGACCGTATCGGAGCTAAGCTATGATTCATCGGCACATCTGGGCAGTTATATGAGTCTTGTCAGCACTGAGCTTTGGCTTGTCTGCAACTCGGGTGGCGTACTGGATCTTTAGATCATTGTCTCATAAGGGGTTGCTCTCGACAAATGGTCACATTTCTGTGGTATGAATCGAATGGGTCCTTGTGTGACTATCTCTTTTCACTAATAACGTTTTTACATGAAAAATGACGCTGCATATTTTGCGATATAGCTATCTATGTATACAATGAGTTTTGATGAAGCCACATCGAGGGCTATGGACTTGTTTGATAAAATGATAAAGAGGTTTTAAATGATTTAAAATCCATATACGATGAATAAGAAGCATGACAATGGTTTTCAAAAAGATGATAAAAAGAGTTTTCAGCAAACATTGCGTTTTGTATACATTCTACTACTGAGTTTGTCACTCATCCCCTAGACTTTATTTTTTTTCCAAGTTAATTAATAGAATCTGTGTGGGTACTCTTGGGTTATCGTGGGCCATTGCTGGGGTCCCATTGTGGGTGCTTCGCTCTTCCTATGGATGAGTGGATGTTCGTCTGTTCAATCCCTTCATCTCTGATACGTTTGGGATTTTGTTGGGTTGTTTGGTTTAATTCTTGCAAAGTACTTTATTTGTTTATTATTATACTATCTCGCCTCATGTTGATCACTTTATGGATCCCAACTCATGTGATTTTGGTTTGGACTTAATTGCATGTTAAGACTTCTGCTTCTTTTACGTCATGGGCTGGGTGATTGGGTCGTCTACGAGGATCGGGTCACCTGACCAAGCTGTTCTGTTAGGCCTGCCTCCGGGTCATGACAATACCGATTGTCTGTTCTTAAGTGCGGACGTCTAGGCTTTTATCAGCTCTTTGGGAAAATTTTGGACACGTGATGCTAATATTCAAATGGGCATCCAAAACTTGGATTGCTCTTGAATTGTGATTGCGATAGACCGAAGTTTAAGTTGTAAGGCCCCGTAACGTAAATCCTTTTTCATACCATTTTTTAAAATCATATCACTTCATACCTTTTGAAAATAAGACGAACAAATCTTACCTTTAAAAGTAAAATAGCAGAATTTTTTTTTTTTTTATAAAAAGTCTAATTTAAAACTCAAACGTAGTTAAAGTCTAACTTAAAATAAACGTAAATTTGTTAACTTTAATCATTCGTTTAATAGTCTTGTTAAACGTCTTAACTAAACTCCAAACATTAAAAAAAAACATAATTTAAATAAAGGACTTTTATTTAGCATCATTTTCCTCGAGCCTTTAACCACAGGTCAATATCGCTACAGCAACGCCGCAACCTCGCCTATGAGAGTATTTTTTCAACTGCATCCTTCACATTTTTCCTTCATCATTTGCATCATCAAAGTTTTTCTTACCTACATCACACAGTTCATCTATGAGCCTAGAACTTAATATGATATGCATATATGCTATGAGCATGGAATACAATTCATAGAATATATGTCTTTTAGGTTTATTAGCCTTTCTTTCTTTACTTTCACTTTACAGTCCAGTCGTTGGTGGTAATTCAATATAAGAGAGAGAGAGTGACACCACTAGGTTCATCTCATGTGGGACAGCCAACTTGAATCTTGCCCCACAACAACTGTTTACGTGTATTTAGTGTTTCAGTCTTTTTGTCTTTCTTAATGAAAACGTTTTTCATAATGCATGAGATGCACACGTAATCATACATGCAAAACATAATACATAATAACGAAATAACCATATGTCTCCAAAGTTATACATCTAGTAAAAGAAAATAAAGGAAACAATCGAAACAATAACACATCCTCGATCAACATCATCACAGACTAGGAAATATAAAACAATTAGCACATCCTTGATCAAAGTATAATATCACAGTAATACATTCTCGATCAACGTCTTCACAAACAATGCAATAGAAAACAAGAGAAGATAATATCCTAGCACTTTGTGATGTAGGCAAAAGGTCAAACACATGACAACATCACTTACCTCGGGGCCTTAACATAGTTTTAATCACTTAGAATGGTTATTCCTTGCTTCATGTAAACTTCTAGCATGCTTCCTTAACAACACGTTTTGTTTTCCTTCCAAGAATTTGATAGAAAAATATAGACTTTGCCGATCCTAATGCATAAATGATTAGGATTTCGTCAGAACCTTCCTTTTTATAAATTAGCAACCTTACTTTTCATAAATTATCATTCAAAAAATATATTTGCACTCTGAAAAATTCAAGGACAAACGTGTCATGATTTAACATCTTGTAAATTTACTCGTTTGATTTTATGTATTATAGCATTGTAGAATTTAAATAAATTAATTATTGTCACAATTGGAGAATTTTAGTGAATTATTAAAAATATTAGAATTATTAAATAAGTTATGGAATTAGGAAAGTTAGAATAAAGAATTTTATTTTATAAAAATATAGAATTTATTAAGGAAACAAGGAAGCTGCCGCGAAGGGGTGTCCGTGGAAAAGATCATACGAAGATTGGACCCTTGGATGAAGATTTGATTGTCGAGTTTGAAATGGGCAAATAGAGATCTATGTTCACAGATGAAATGGAATCCGCTGGAGTGTTCGTGTTAGTGGAATGAATTTTCCTCTTTAGGAATGGTTTACGTGGCAGGCAATTATTGGCAAACATTGCATAATTTTTAGGATCCGTGAGAATGTAGACGTCCATAAAAGGGTTGGAACCTGCGGCCGTGTGGTATCCACGATTAGGGCGATGTCATTTTGATGAAGGAATGTTTAATGGAAAAACGAATGAAACAATAACCATTCGATGAGGTCAAGGAACAGTTGAGATCAAAGATGGAGAAAAAACACAGAAGAAAGCAAAATAAAAAGATGCTTCTGTGGAAAGGGAAGATTCCATGCGGAAAAGAAAGATGTTGTGTGTAGAGTATTTAGTTAATAAATGTTGTCGTTTAGCTAAAGGATCCGTGGAAAGGAAGGATGCTTCTGCAAAAAGGAAAGATGCTGCAAGGATGTGAGAGGAAGAAGGATTGTTAGATCAAATTAAAGGATGAAACATGAACTATTGGATTTAAGGAAGATGGTCGAAAGGAAAGATTTCTGCAAAAAAAGGATGTCACGTGGAAAGAGTTAAGTAAAATAAAGTAAATGGTGTCGTTTTATGTTAAAGAAGTGTATCCGCAAAAGTGAATGCGTTCGAGTAGAGAAGGCGAATAAGTGATGAAGGGAAACACTGTTGTTTAAATGATGTATTCAAGGGTAAAACAAGTGTCTGCGGATGGAAACGTATCCGTAATGGATAAGTTAGAGGATGAACGTTGTCGTTTTGTGTTGAGAATTCGCAGTGAATAGTGGAGGTGCGGAAGTGTACGCTTCCACAGAAGGGAGATGTCCATAGAAGATAAAAAGATGGAGTGAAACATCGGCATTGAAGCAAGGAAGGGAACACGAAATGAAGTATTTGCAGAAGTGTTGGCTTCCGTGGAAGGAATTGTGACCATGGTAACATTAACGACTGCAATGGGCTTGCGTAGTAGATTACCATTGGACGAAATGGATGAAGCAGACAACTGCAGCAGTTGCTTACATGTCGATACCTACTGCATAAAGATTTTAATGACTTTGTTTTCCAAATTATTTGCGTGTTGTAACTTGATTGTTGTACTGTTAGGAAAAGATAAACTTAAGATACGATTTCTACAGGATTTTCTTCCATGAAATTCTAATTTGGACGGTTTATAAATATGAAGGGTTGGGTCAAAATCCTAATCACGCTAGAGCAACGATTTAACGACCCGGTTTTATTTTTCTTACTTTATTAAAATGCGTGAAATTTAAAAATTTTCTTTTATAAACAGCTAAAAACCATTTTAAAATATAATCAGAGTTCATTTTCTAAAAAGTCGGACCGTTAAAAACCTTTTCTTTAGGCTCGTTATAAAAATCGTTATAAGCAGTGGAAAAACCATAGTTATAAATTATTTTCTTAAAACATAACGAAAGCATAATTAATTCAATTGAGGAATACTAAGCAATTTAATACAGATTAATTACAAAACGTTTTCTCTTCTATTCTCTTTAGCCTGGTCAATCACAAGTCCTGTGTGTGCAAATTCCTCATCAACTGCTTCTTTATTTGTTCTCTCGCGTGTACCTACACCATTAGCAAACTGTGAACCCGAGGCCTAGTAAGAAATGAGATATGCAGTATGTATGCCTCTGACTCATTATGTCAGAATCAGTCTGCCCCAACCATTCTTTTCTTTACGTATTTTATATAACTTGTACATCGAGCGAGAGATTGGTGGAATCTTTAGGGAGAGGATAGTCTTGGTTGACTTCAACCACCTAGGACAAACAGTCTCGCAGTCCTGACAAGGGAAAGGAAACGTTCTTTTCTTCTCGTAACCTGTGAGAGGGTAACCCGTGAGAGGGTATAAATAATTTTGTTTACCTGGCTATCTGAACTACCCTTCCATTCCCTAACTCCCCATTCTTCTTTTTTAATTCTTTTTCCCCACTCAATGCATATGAGTACCAACCCCAAAGGTGACACTTCCTACTTGTTTCTATTATTAGGATGCATGTCAATGCGAAACTTATTGTGATCCATGTCAATGAAAAGCAGTAATTGTAACAACATAAAAGTATGAGACATAAAGCAGTAATCACAACAATATAAAAGTATGAGATATAGAAGTCTACTAACATACTATTACTATATAGGCATGCTTGTTAATTTAAAGGAATCGATAACAACGTAGACATGCTTTGCTATTTAAAGGAAATAACAACAATATAGACATACTTAGTAATTCGAAGAAAACAATTATAACAATTGCATACTTGGCAAGTTAAAGGAAATAACAACAATGTAGACGTGCTCGATAGTTTAAAGGAAAACAATAACAATATAAACATGCTCGATAATTTAAAGGAAAATAAAGGAACCAAATGATATGCTAACATCCTAAACATGCTCAGAGATTAAAGTAGTAATATGCGAACAACATAGGCATAACAAATAAAGTAGCATAGTAAGAGCGTAAATAAACATTTAAAGGGAAGACACTGCTAATGGTGTAGGGCCTCCACTGGCCAACGACTCCACTCAATTTCTTACCTCAAAATTTTATCGTGCATTAGCACTTAAGGGGTATCCTTCTTTTCCTTTTCCATACCTTCATAATTAAAAATATTTATAACTTATTAACTTCATTTCTTTTTCGTATTCTAAATTGTATAATAATTCTAGGAACCCGTTAACGCGTAAAATAAACATAACCTATCCCAATAAAGTAACCCAATTTATATGTATAGCTTTTCCAACTTGTCTAACAACAATATATCCAAAGCACAATTTCACAACCAAAGCCAAAATGCAGAGTATATTCATGCTTCAATGTTGAACCATAAGACAGTAGATAAATCATTCCCATTACATCACAGTATCAAAACAGACCACAACAATTTACACAACAAGTAGCAAGGTATACTTCATCCAATAACAATGTCCAGCCCATAATGTTCTTTCACGGGAACAATCACAAGGTCCAAACCATCAACAGATAACATGCTAAATTCCTACACCTAAACAGATTGCACAAGGACTTAACCTAACGAAAACATAACCCATACAATAGTAGCATAAAACCATTCTAATTCATAAGTTGAAAGGGAGAGATTCATATTGACAAAACAACCGAGAGCAGCATCCAAGTCCTCACTAAGTCCACAGCTTTGCAGTACACCGAAGAGGAACACTCTCTGCCACAATTTGATGACAGAGAGTGTAAGCTCTCCACCACCCTTCCATGACACAGAAGCTCTTGGTTCACAACCTCCTAGTTCATCCAAAGAGACTCTCCCGCTATCTCCATTTCTCTCCTCTTCTTCTGCATTTCTACGTCTTCTAGAGAGGCACCATCCCCTCTTTCCCTGCATTTCCATTCACCAGAGGCACAACATGCCATTCCCTGCCACGAGCCATGCCCTGCCTTTTCCATTCCTTCTCATGTCCATTCACGTTCCACTGTCTATTCTAGAGCAAGAACCAGAGTTGGGCCGGTTCGGACCGAACCATAATTCAAACCCAGCCCCTCTCTACGAACCGCCAGCTCCAGCCTCTGCCGATTTCTAGCTGGAGTAATTCATGGCCACACCATGAATTGCTTAGCAACAGAATGCTAGGGAGAGAAAGGAAACACCACAGACTTACGATTATTCTTCACCCGCGTAGCTCAAAAATTCTCGAGCCCTAGCTCGCGACCCGCGTAGCCCCACAAGTCTCAACCGTAGCTCGCACGCCCGCTAGAATGAATCTGAGCCCTAGCCTTCACCCCCGCGTTGCCCTCTCTCAATCTCCCTCTCTCTCACTCCATTTTCGCGAAATGGCCGAAGGACAAAACAAAAAACTTCTACCTTTTGATGAACTCGAGCCGGACCAACAGAAGGCCTGCTGAACCGGTTTTCCTATTGATTCGGTTCTCTCCTCCAATCACCATTTAATTCCCTATTAGTTCAATCTTTCACTTAATAATCATTAATCCTACCTAATTGTATTCTTACAAGTTACATCTTAATTCTAATTAACTCTACTCTATTTTTCTCCTTTAATTAAGAACCAGGCCATATTTTAAATTCGGACTGAGCTTGACCAAATCGGTTCAAGTCCTTATTCTCTTTATGAATTGCGATTTCGGACGAAAGAAGGTGTCTGCACCTCGTCCGCATTCGTCCAAAACATCCGATAATTTGGATAGATTCGAACTCTTCCCATCCGCCTCCGTCTGTGCTCATCCTGCATCATCCCAAAACACTGGGGACAATGTACAATGCGTTTTCAGATGCAGCTCCTAGTTCGCATGCATCCGAAAACTCAAAAGCACATGATTTTGACTACATCTGACATCTTCCATTACACGTATTTTCTTCAAAATTTCATACTTTAATTAATCCATAATGCTTACCGCATATAAACACGGAAAAAACTAACACAGATCATCATGCAACGTAAGATATGAATTTTTCTAACCATTAATTACATAGCATACACAAGGAAAAATATTGTCAGGGTATTACAAGTAAGGTCAAGAGGACTTTTCTCTCAAACTATTGAGTGGATTCTCTCTTAAGACTTTTTGATGGTATGTGCTTGATGGATGCTGGTATAGAGTGACGAAGTAGTTTCTAAGTCCTTGAAACTATGTAGTTTATAAAGTTTCATTTTTCTTTGTGATTAACCTAATTCTCTTTATTTTAAGGAAAGTAAGCATGTTAGAGAAGTATTAGATAATCAGACTTCATTATAGATTTCAGGTAAGAGATGTTTGCTTGTGTTTGACCTTTGGCTGCATCACAAAGTGCTAAGGTAGGGTAGTATTTTTATGATACGTTTTATTGACTATTATTATGATTTCTTTATTAGAGACATGAGAGGTTAGGTTAAAAAGATAATGACTTTGGAGATATATTGACTTTTTTCATGCATAGATTGTTTGTATGAGTTAGGTTCTACATGTAATTTATTATGTATGTTACATGCATCATGTTTTTCAACAAAATAACGAAAATAGTTTTCATCGACGTGTTTTTACAAAAGAAGGACACAGATAGAATTTGAGATACACAAGGACGAATATGAAGGGTTGAGTATAGGTTGTCTTAAAGGTTGGTCTTATGGGAGATAAGCACATTAGTACGGTAATATCAGGGCTTGACTAAATTCCACCAAGTGATTGTGTATTGAGTATGACACAATAGCGAAGGTCCTAGTAAGGGAGACTGTGTAACACCCCAACTTTTTAAGTTGGACCATTATTAGGGTATTACAGAAGGCGTATTAGGAGCGTTAAGTCTAAGGGTATTTTCCACCAATACGTGCAATGTAATTGAGAAGCTAGGGTAGTTAGGATATTTCATTTGCATGGTTACATGTTATTTATTACATGTAATAGGGGGGAGTGTTACGGGATAGAAGTTAGGCGAGAAAATGTGAGGAAAGTGCTGACTGTGCACTTTGGGATGACTCGAGACACCATTTTCACATCCTCAAAGTCGCTCCCTTTCTTTAATAAGGCTTCCGACGAGACTACAGATGCCAATGGTCGCGTCTGAGTGGAATCTGTCCAGACCTGGACACTTCCAGACGATGACGCGGACGGTGCGGACGAAGAATGTTGCGCCCGCATCGAATCTGTATGCCTCGAGACACATTCAGACGGATGGTACGGACGATTCGGAGGAGGGAAGGACTCATCCGGATCGGATCTGTCCGATTTTAGGGACAATTTGGACGACACGGACGACACGTGCCGACGCCATATCGCGTCCTCAAGTCGCTTGCGGATGGTACGGACGTTAAGAGAGGGATGCCATTTCCCGTCCTAAGTCCTTTTAGCCCCCGCAATTATGCTCTTGCAGACGAATGCAGATGCGAAGATTTCGTTCGCACTCGTCCGAATCATAGCAGATTAGTGACATAACTGATTTAAAATCAAGAGGAGAACGACGTATAACCAATAGAACGCGACCTCCCTGACACGAAATCTCCTCCCAGACCCCGCGTGGCCGAGACCTTGCCTTCCCACATGTGTGGTTGTCTCCCCCTTTGGGTATAAGTCACTTTCCTCTTCCCCTTCTCCCATTCTGCGGACCTTCTTCCCCATTTCCTGTGAGTGTGAAGTGTTCCAGAGGGTGAGAGGGAGAGTTGCGATTTAGTGAGCCAGTGAGATAGGAGGAGAGTTGAGTGTGATGTGAAGTAAGCTAATGGGTGAGTTGCTGCTATCCTGCTGAACCGTGAGCTGTGGCTGGAACTGTCCAGGAGCTAGAGCTGCTCCCTACCGTTCGTGAGAGCTACTGGAGCTGCTGTCCACCGTGAAGTTGGTTGTCCCTGTTGTGTTCTTCGTATGGTAAGGAATGGGTAGTGTCTGGCCGTCTAAGCCTTACCCACGAGTATGTGTGCGTGAGTTGTGGAGTCTGTATGTTTTATCTGATACTCTGCATATTTATATGCTTGTTTGTTGTAGGTTAACTCTCTGTAGTTTTCTATTGGTTGGTTTCCATATTTAGTGTTTGCTATATTGGTGATATTGGAATGCTCACTATTGACGTTAATAGTGTAGAACACATATTATATTGCTCTGTAAGTAGAATTTGTAAGTTGTCTCTGCTATTGGTCTTCCTGCTTCCTATGCCTAATACTTTGTACGTTCCATGCTTGGTTGTTCACATGTAAATAATCTTGGTTGATGTTAGTACATAATTCCTTGACTGTTTGTATGGATATAGGCTATGGTTGCTCTGACATTTCCCTTATTGTTAGTTTTATTGCCTTGTTATTAGTTTATTGATTAGCTCTATGTTAGTCTTATTATTAGTTGTTAGTTGTCGCGTGGATATAAATTGGTTGTGAATTGAGTAATCGATTAGGTTTATATTAACTTAATCAATACGCACGATTAAATCATCTAGGTTAATGATCGTATTTAAATTCAATTCTTTGATTTTTAACCCTTTCTTTACTAAGCCTTTTTAGGCTTATAGTTTACTCGTGGTGTATGTACCCGCAGGAGAAGATAGCGTTAGATTAGAAGTAGTGGATGATGAATTTACACACGCGAGCTTGAGGTTTGCTAGGCTGCGTGAAAAGTAAAGATAATTGTGTTGTAATTTAAGTTAATTAAGTTTTTCCTAAATTATAACTAAATGGCGAGTCATTTCTTTCAATATTTATGCTTACGCATACGTATTATTTCCGCAACATTTTAAGCGTTTTCTAATTGTCCGGCTTGCACTCTGTTATTTCTTTCATAAATTTTAACGTGTTTTTCAAAGGGATTTACAAAGAAAAATTCTGGGTCGTTTTAGACTGTCTCGCCAAAATTCAAGAGACTCAGTGGTTCGATTCTCATAGTCGTGCCTACTCTTACCAAGGTATAAGTTGGTTGAAGTTCATCCCTCTCCCCTATAGAGAAAAACAAAAGAACGAAAGAAAGAAAGAATGAAAGAAAAGAAAGAAAGAAAGAAAGAAAGAAAGAAAGAACAAAACAACATGTTTTCATGAAAATTTCTTTTCATATTCATGTCATATTTATACATCTCTTACTAAGCATTAGACTCAAAGTTTGAACTTTATGATATAGGTGATGATGAATTTTATTAAGGAACCTGATGATATGTAACACCCCAACTTTTTAAGTTGGACAATTATCGGGTTATTACCAAGGACGTAGTTGGAGCATTAAGTTGGAGGGTAATCCCGGTAACATTTTCCCCTTATAATTGATGTAATCTAGTGTTGGGGTAATTGGGACATTACGTTGCGTATTATATGTGTCATTTTATGAAGTGCGTTTATGGGGAAATTGTTACGGGATAGGAGTTAAGTCGGAGTAATGCGAGGAAAGTTGTCCAGGGCATTTAAGGATGCCTACGGACGTATTATGTCATCCGCAAGTGCATTGTCTAACGTCCCCGACGCTTGGGACGCCTTAAGGACGAGGATTCATGTCCTAATGTGTTTGGAAATCGACTTATGGATGCATGCACACGACCTTGCGGACGAGAAGTGTCATCCGCAAGAGCATTATATGTCACCCTCAGCTTGGGGATGACTTGGTACGTGATTCTGCATCTTGAGTTCACAATGTTGTGGAGTCACAGACAAGGTCCCGAACGATGCGGACGTGAGTTACTTCGTCCGCATTGAATCTGTCCAAACTCTGGATAGTTTCAGACGGTTGCGAACGAGTAGTCACCTCATTCGATTTGCCTCTGTCCGATTTTGGGACACTTTCGGACGATATGCGGACGTCACATGCGGACGCGATTTGGCGTCCGAACCCTGCCTGTGGATATCACGTACGGACGTGATTTGGCATTGAAACCCTGCCTGCCGACGGTACGGACAGGATGGGGATGCCTTTCCCTGTCTGAAGTCACAAAATTGCCTGTGAGATTTTAGCCTTGCGGACGAATGCGAACAAGACTTATGCGTCCGCACTCATCTGAAATAGCTCAGACCAGTGTAAATTTAGTGATTTAAAATTGGGCTCCTTGTCATTTAACAAATTAATGCTCTCGTGGGATACAAGAATCGACCCTCGCCCTTGTCCCTAGATATCAAAGTCGCTCCCTATGCCCATAGCCACCCTTCCCCTTGCATGGAGCCGTCATCCCTCCTCTCCCCCCTACATGAACGATGTCTCCCTCTCCAGGTAATATCTCCCTTCCCCTCTTTAATCCTCATTTCCCTTGCGTGAGAGTCCAGAGAGCAAGAGAGAAAGAGGGAGTGACCGAGAGAGAGATTGGTCAATGAGAGTGAGCTTCTAAGTGAGAGAGATGGAGAGTGTAAAGGTAGTGGGTTAGCTGTGAGGTGTGTGATGTGACCGTGAGTGAGTGAAGTGGGAGCCCTGTGAACTGCTGTGTGCTTGGTGAGGAATCGTGAGGCTGTAGTGCTGCTGTCCCTGAGTAGTTCATTGATAGTGGTAAGGGATTAGGGGTGTCTTGGCCATTTGGAGGCCCTACACCATAAGTGTGTGCGTGATTTAGTGTTAGTGTTCTAAAAATGGTTGTTAAGTATGATGTTTGTCTTGAAATGCTTATTGTTAAAATGCTTATTGTTAAAATGCTTACTGCTAGTGCTGAGTAGTTGTTGTGAATTGTGTTATGTAATTTTCAGTTAAACTCTGTGATACTTCCTTTGTTGATGTGCTTTATTTCATTATCTGTTAAGTGATTCAAATGTATTGTTAGTAATGAAATGAAAAATGAAGAAGGAGTGATAAAAGGGTTAAAACGTAAAACGAGAAATGCTCACTGTCTAATCTTCTTGTGGTTTAATTCCAATGTTGTCATTCTTATGCATATATGCTTAGTCTATTGCTTGCTTCTCGTACTTACTGTTACTTAATAAGCACGTAATTAATTAGGGTAACTAATTAGCATGTTAATGGGATAACATGTTTAATTAACCTAACTATAATCAACTAAACCCAACTATATTAAACTAATTAATTAGTATGTTTAATTAGTAGGTTTATAATTAACTAATGGGTTACACAGGTTTAATCTATGAGATAGTTTAAAAATTAACTAGCGTAATTAACTTAATTAGAAGTTGAGCATGTTAATTAACTAACAAAATTAACTAAGCATGTTAATTAATTAGAGTAATTAGAAATGAGCATGCTAAGTAACTTAACTAGAATTAATTAGAGTAATTAGTTAGAATATTATAACGATTATAACTAATCAAGCATGTTCAATTAATGTAACTAACTAAAACGAGCATGTCAATTAACTAGAATGATTAACTAAAGAAACATGTTAATTAATTAACTTAACTAGAACATTTAGCACGTTCACTTAAGCATGTGTAGTTAGCTAGACTTATAAGCATGATTAGTTAGAGCATGGTAATCACTAGAATAATTAGCAAATTTAACTAACTAACTAGCAGGTTAATTGACTATTAATCTTGAGCATGAAAAGAACTAGGATAACCAACTAAATTAATATTAATATGTTTTGTTTCACCTTTCCTTGTTATTGTCTTCTTCGTATTGCTTATAATGGTCCTTAACATGTTAATTCTACTGAACCTAAGCATGATTAGCTAACTAGGATAAAAGCATGAAATCAACTATGAGTATGCTAATTAAATTATGCTTTACTTTCATGTGCACAACAATTGTTGATCCATTATATAATGGCTTCCTTAATATGCTGTACTTTATTTGGGTGTCCCATTTTTATTAATTGTCCTTGTGTGCACTTCCAATTTCTGTCATTTATTATATGCGCAATTTCAATTTCAATTACTTTTATTTCAATGCGCACTTCAATTATTATGAATGTTATGTTGGGGAGCATCATGCATCATGTTAGGTTGAGAATTTATGGTCATGCATAATGATAATAGAAATCATAGAAAGTGCCACTTTGGTGGTGGTATGCAAGTATGCATAAGTGAGCTAAAATGTTAAGAAAAAGAAGAAGAAAAGTGGAATTGGGAGTGGATGGGTAGTGGATATAGTCTGCAATCTAGGCGGAGCCCCTCCCTCACAGGGTACGGGAGTTCTAGATTGCAAGTAAAAGGTTTGATCTGAGCACTATGCCATTGCACGAGAAAAACTTCTCAGTTCCAGCTCAAGATACGAGTAAGGAATAAAAGGATTAGAGTAAAAGTAAAGTAATTAACAAATGAATAGCTTAATGAAAGGATTGATTTTGGTGGCCCCATTCCATAATGGACTTAAGAGTGGCATTCATGTTGCATTAACAATTTTTCCTTACTAAGCCTTTAGGCTTATAGTTGCTTGTGGTGTAAGTGTAGGTATTGTATGTGAAACCAATGAAAAAATTAGGAGTAGCAAAAAGATGAACAAACAATAAAAAGTAGAGGATGATGGATTTGCACCCGCGAGGAAGTTCGTGGCTAGCCAAACATAAAGAGGGTAAAAGAGAAACAGTTTTAATTAAGTTAAGTTTCCTAAATTTTCAATTAAATGGTTAGTTTATTTCATTAAAATATTTACGCTTTTGCAACGTTTTAAATAAATGATATCATAACGCTTCCGCATAATTTTATTAATGAGGTTTTCATAAAGAGTTTTATGAACGGTTGGTACCGGTTCAGTTTAGTCGCGCTCTGCTTTGTTGTTAAAAATTTCCAATTTTCTTGTATTTTAAAGGATTTACAAAAAACCTAGCCGTTACATAGGAAGAGATGAAAGTGACGGTTGATGAAGTACTCTCATGGGCGAAGGCAAAGCGCTATCAAAGCGAAATTGACTCGTGGATGAGGATTTGAAGAAAACAAAAAGAAAAAGAAAGATTTTTTATCATGTTTTTGATTAGTTGGATTTAATTTTAAATATTTTACAAATATTTATATTTACTTTACTATGAGTTTTACTATGTTCAGATTTTAAATAAGATTGCTTTTAAGTCTTCCGTTGTATCATTTAAAGGTATAAATTTTATGATGTATTTAAAAAAAAAACAAGAAAAAAGGGTTTTTATGTAATGGGGCATTACACCTAAATTTTTCGTATAGTTGCAGTAGAGGCATGTGTTTCTTGTCACGGATGATTACTCTTGAAAAATAGTTATTATGAAGATATATTTCATATAAATATAGTTTAAAATCGGTGAGGGGTAATATAAAATTTCAAACTTTAGCTCCAGAACTCTGCAATGAACTATAGCATTGTACTCTTATAGGAAATAGTTAATTTTATGCAAATTTTATTATATAGCTGATGAGAAATGATGATTTGATGCATATTTACAATAGGAGCAATATATCAGCAGTCAGATGGAAATGATTTAATTGCCAAATAAAGGGAGATTTCAAATTCAAAGTAAAATAACCAAGAAGAAAATTGTGGAATAAAAACCTGTGGAAAAGATTGAGCCAAATTAATTCGGATTTGCTATCTGAGTAATTAAGAAAAGAATGTAGTACAAAGGTGATGACTAGATCAGCTGAAATAGTGGAAAGAATAAATAGAAAATCAAGTCAAGTCTGGTTATAAAAAGGAAGAGAAACACTAGAATGAATGGGAGAGAGGACCTCGAGAGGGGAAACAAACCAAAAAAAAATTCCAGGTGAGGATTTGACAAAGGACAAAGAAGGGTCTCCCTCCTACGAAAACAATGGAAGATCATCGACGAAATCATGAAGGCCTCTAGTTATTATTTCCTGTTTGTTGCTGCAAATATTCTGAATCGTTGCTACAACATCATGGCGACAGAGATTATTCATATTTTTCTGCTCTATATTATTTTAATTTCTAGAATTAATATGATGATTTTTTATTGTTGTCATGAGCCAATTCTTTAGTGGTTAGGATGAAAGAGTACACTCTATTATGTAAACTTTGCTATTTTTCTAAAGTTTAAGGCATAAATCAAGTTGAATAATTCAATATGTTCTTAATGACTAGTTTATTTAGTGTCGATGGACATAAATAATTACTCGCTTTCCTATTGTATTTACCAGTAATTAGGAATTAGAGACTAATATTGAATTGTGTGAGAATAACATTTACATATCATTTTTTTAATCACATGTCATGTTAGAATAATGTTAAATCAAATTTTATAAGATATTTATCAGCCACAAACATGGAAGAAAATATTAAAAAGAGTTATTAGGCAACTTGATAGAGACTTGCATTAAGAAAATAAGTTCTAAGTAATTTAACTGTTTTACTGCAGCATTCTACACCAAATGTAGTAAGTTTACATAATAAGGAGAAATTAAATTTGAGCAAAATTACTATTACTCGAACCTCTCATTTGTTTATTTATGCTTTATTTTAATTATTCAACAACCAATTCACCATTCCAATTCTTTTTTTATTTTTATTGTTTTGCTTAGATTTAAATTATGTTAAACTTGTCCATGTGAGATTGATAATTTACTTACTCTTTATTACTTTGTTTGCAACACATGCACTTGCGTAGTGTTAGTTTTGGACATACAAGTTTTTGGCGTCATGATTGGTGACAATTTTTAGTAATTTTTATCTTTGTGAAACATTTTCTTAAAAAAAAATAAATTGATATTCTTCTTTTTTTTCTTTTATTAGATACTTTACTATGTTGTACAACAATTATCAATGTCTATGTGAGAGAAGGAATTTAACTCACAAGTGAAAGGTTTTTATGAGTTTGACAAAATTAGTGCACTAAACATCCAAATATCATCCTTCACCAATGCAATCGAGTCAATGAAAATGATGTCTTGTCAAAAGGCAACAATTATTTCATGCACATTTTGCGAAGGACAACACGGTCAAGAGTATTGCCATTCAAATCCGGACTCTACCAATTATGTGGGTTACAATCACAACANNNCGTGCACGTGCTCTTCTTCCTCCCCCAATTCGTCCTCATCCTCTAGCCATGATACCCTTTTCATCGCAAGACAAAAACACTTAGATTAGAAGACAAAAATATTAACATACTTACGGTTGAAGGAATATTTTCACGTCAAAGCTTGTTCTAGTAGGCAATTTATAGAATTGGTTTTAAAACCCGAGTACTCTGATACCAACTGTAACAATCCGGTTTTTCTTAAATTTGAAAACATGTAAAATTTAAAACTTTTTCTTTTCTTTAATACTTTTTCTTTTCTTTAATAAAAATAGCAGAAGACTTAATAAAATAACTCACTTGAAAATGCCATTAATAAAACTCTTTTTTCGTATCGCTGCAGAAATAAATGAAATCGTTTTCTTTTAGAATTAAATGCATTACAAAATATCATCTCTTTTCAAATCCCTTTAGCCTAGCTAGCCACAAGATCCTCATGTGCAAATCCTTCATCAACTGCTCCTTAACCTGTCATTCTGTTCTTGAGCATGTACCTACATTGCAAGACATAAACTAATGAGCCTAATGGTCATTAAGTGATATGAATAAAATATCTAAATGCACATATTATGCCACTTTAAAATCTGTATGTAGTTTCTATTTTCATCTTTCTTTTATCTTTTATTTTTTACATTTTCATCTTTATCTTTCTGTTTTCTATTTCTGCTATCTTTTCTAACCCGACATCTCTGGCATAGCAACAATGGCATACTCCGAAAGCTTGCTAGCAATGACATAATAAGAAAGCCAGTGGTCGTGCCCATCAAGAACTTAAACGACCTCACTAACCATTGTACGAGTTGTCCCAGCATAATTCAGAGACCTCGCAACCAATATGATCAGCAATGGCATAATCCAAAAGCTCAGCTAGCAGCAATGGGATAATCTAAAAGCCCAACTAGCGACCATGTCGACCAAAGATTGAAACGGCCTCACATCATACCGTTGCCTTTTCTTTAATTTTTATCATTTAACATTTGTTTATCTTCTGTTTCACTTTCCATTGTAAAATGGATATTCTTACAACCCAAATGATGGTAGTCCACTTCGGGTGATCAGTCCTCAAGAACACCATACACTTAGTATGTGTGAGCATTCATTAAACCATTCTTTAAAACCATGCATGAAAATCTATTTTTGTGTTCTTTTGAAAACCATGATGTCTGATGCTCGTGAATGCATACAGTATCTATCATATCATTACTATAATCTCTAAGTATTCTCATTTATTAAACACACCATTAAAAGAACCTAATTTTAATGAACACACAGCAAAAAGCATTACAATTCACGAAACATACTTAATATCTGGTTGTTCTAATAAAGCAGTAGACATACTCAATATCTTACTATTCTAATAAAGCGGTAAACAATCATCATACAATTCCTAACTCTTATGATCTAAGGGCCCCAAAGACCAAAACACATGTGTATCAATTATCTGTCCTCTTTAGAGCGTTTCTGAAACTAACGTTATCCTTCTTCCTTTAAGCACCTTTAAAATCAATAATATTTAATTATTAATAACAATCCCTCCAATATCCATTTACAAAGTTCCGCAACACACAACAATATTCCTTAACAATAATCTATCCTTGATAGTATTCTTGAGCCTATTTCTTTAAACTATTTCCAAATAGAATACAACTTTGACATAATATAACCAGGATTATCATACCGACATATCCATTAATCATAATGCAGTCCTAAAATCCCCAATATTATAACAAGCAATAAGGCTTTCGAACAGACTGCATGACTTCCAATTAAATCAATAACAAAGTATGTAGGTATATTCATCGAGGCTGTAAACCCACGGAGACTCATTTCCCTACAACAGAACACATCCATATTTACCAAGATCCAACAATAATATCCAAATAGGATTCACAGATTGTCAACTACATGGTAGAACATCTCCAAGCTTAAATAGAGTACAGACCCAAGCTTTAATCCAACGTACATCATACTCTCACTTCACCAACTAAGTAGTAAACACAAAGGCATAATTCATCAACAGAATATACATATATATAAGCCAAACCCAAACAAAGAACCATTCCATGGATACATCATACTTCTATAATCTAAAAAAATCATAGAAGAGAAGAAATCATCTTACCAGAAAACACCCGAGAAGCTTCTTCTCCTCAAACTCGCTTCCTTCTTCTTTTCTTATTTTCCTTTAGCTCTCTATCCCTTTTCCTCTCTCACTTTCTCTTCACTTCTATGTAGTTTCCTTCTTCCTCTCTCTCAAGCTCTTAGCCATTTTCTCCCCTAGAGACCACTCTCTCCCTATCTCTTTTCTTCTGCCTATATTTCACCCGAAGGCTCTTCCTCCTCAAGGCTCACTTATCCCCAATATATCCTTACCTAACACCCATTATCATTTGCCATTTGGAAAGGGAAACCAACATGGAGGATTTACAGAGGACAAACCATCGTGATCCACATTTATTCACGGGCCGAGCAAACCAAGTGGAATCGAAACCCATGTGGAACCCACTAGTCAATCACACGGGCAAACCAACTCAACCCAACAACGAAACACAAATTCACACCAGAAAACATAACAGAGTAATATATCAGAATCAAACCCAACACCTAAAACAACACCAACGAAATCAACAACACTTGGCAATGGAGACCGAGAATCAACATGCAGGGGACATACCTCATTTGTCGCGGAAGAAGCATTACTCCTGTCGTCTGCTTCACCATCCCTTCCAACCGAGGCACTGCGACATTCCAACACACGAAAGCATCGCCCAATCGTCCCCCACGGTTCAGTTACACTGAGCCCTAGCACCCACAACACTACGACCCATCACACCACACATCATCACTCGTTGCCTACTAGATAGCACCTTTGCGTCTCAGGAGATCACACTGTGGAGCTCAAACCTCCCTGAATCGCCTTAGTTCTCCCTTCTATCTCCACACCTGAGTCATCTTCCTCTCTTCTCTCCCTCTCTTTTCTCAAAATGGCTTACGGCCATTTCATTTCTCCTTCACACACTAGACCAGTTCAAGCATGAACCGGTTCAGTCCACCCTCTTCATCTTTTACCTTCACTTTTCATTAATTAATACCTAATATATATATATATATATGCTAAATATTCACATCGTACATTGATCGACTCACTTCAAATTCTCAGCTTATTCCAAATATCGATTAATGATCATTGTGGGTCCAAATTTAAATTCTCTGATCTCGTTCCCTAATTTAATTTTTTCATAATAATAACATCATTCCAAACTCTTTGAAATTCACAATTGTTATTATCTTTAGCCAAAATTCCCACTAAACAAATCTAATAATTCTATCAAATAAATCTTCAATAGTTATTGCAATACTTCGATTACACCCAATTAATTTCTTGATTATCATTACATAACTCCGTTATGGGAAATCGGGGGTATTACACAAGGATTACAAGATTTTGTGTTTGCTACCTCCTCACCAAGTGGTCAGTAAATTTGATATATTGGACTGATTTGCTATTGTTTTGATGTTTGAGTTTGAAGAAACAATGTATGAATTGAATTTATTTCCTTCTTAAGTTCACCTGCTGGATAGATTTGAATAATGTGCATGTTGGGGTTGAGAATCCGTAAATAATCACAAACTATTTTCTGCCCCTAGGTTAAACTTCGAAAACTATTGTCTATAAGCGACTAAAAGAATTTTCCATCCTTCAATTTAGATAATCAATTGAGTATTGCCTTTGAACGTAAGTGGAGAATCTATAAATGTATTACAAAAAGGAATTATGAATATATTATCTGGAGGTTACTGTCTTCATGTTAGACGTATGAATTAGATGTTCTGGTAATTATCCATACTATGTATGTTGTTTTGGCTAATTCATGTTAGTTTCAAATAATTACATTATGATGATATACGTATCTACGTCTAGTTATGGGACAGGAAATCTATCATTAAATTGTTGAATTTGGACAGGATATTTCTAGACTTACAGTGGCTGTTAGTTAGGCATTTAGAATGGTGATATTGCTTTTCTCTTTATGAATCATATAAGTATTGTAAAGGCTAGATAACTACTTAACACGTTAATGATGAGGAAATTCTTAGACAAATACAATAATTAAAGTTAGAGAGAGTTGTAATATTAGGTTGTAGTGTTTGGTTTGGACTTTTATTTTATTGACTGTATTGTATGATAGGCATAGAATTGATGTTATTTTGGGTTAATATTGGGGATCTGAACTAGTTAATGTAGTGGATGCTAAGATTGTTGTTAGGATTGTGTTGTCGTTTGAGGATTTATGGTTGTTGTTAGATAATTCTGTTTATGATAATAAATACACTCAAGGATCTGTGACATTATTTGCATAATTACCACACATTGTGTTAATGATTGGTATGGAGGATTTATTTATTTATTGTTTTGTGCATGTTAGGCTACTAATGCATTCCATGTAGCATATTTTCAAAAATAAACAAAAAATGATTTACTTGCATAAATTTCCCAAAAAGAAAAAACGGAATCAATATTAACAACTCAGAAAACCCTTAGAATTCTTATCTTTGTTAGGTATCGTTTTGTTTTCCGTTGTTTCTTTTTGGGAAATTATGAGTAAATCATTTTTTTTTATTTTTGAAAATATGCTATATGGAATGCATTAGTAGCCTAACATGCACAAAACAATAAATAAACAAATCATCGATACCAATCATTGACACAATGTACAGTAATTATGCAAATAATGTGACATATCCTTGAGTGTATTAATTATCATAAACAGAATTATCTAACAACAACCATAAATCCTCAACCGACAACACAATCCTAACAACAATCTCATCATCCAGTACATTAACTAGTTCAGATCCCCAATATTAAAGAATGAAACTTTGATATATAAAGGGGGAAAATAAGAAAATATGCACATATTTAAAGAGAGATATAAACCACTTAGAATATATTTTCATCATAAAAAAAGAGGAGATTTTTAGCTTAATAGGTATTAAGCTTAGTTGTTTTAATTATCTCTAAATTTTTTATGAATTATAAATACAATTTCAATTGAGTATATTATTGATCTTCATTGAAAATACCCTCTAAAATGAGTATTTAAATGTACTAACATGTTTGTTGGAGTCCTTGTAATTAATGCCTTAATTTTTGGGACATACAAATTTTATTTCAAGCAAAACTCAAAGTGGCGGTCGACCAAGGAAGAGGGGCGGTCGGCCGAAATTTTTATAGAGGACATGAATTTTCTAAAATTATCGAAGGCGGTCGATCAGAGAAGAAAAGAGATCGACCAGAAATCTTATAGTGTGCTTGAAAAATATGAAGTGGTGAAAGTGGTCAACAAGGATGGATGTCAATTGGTTAGAAATATTACAAAGAGCAGACTCTATTTTTAGAGTGCAAATCATGGTCGAGCAGGGTAAAGCATGGTTGACCGAAAATATGATAAAGTTGAATGATTTTTCCAAATCATGCTGGAGCAGTCGACCGATGTGCTCAACCTAAAAAAAAATTGGTTGATCGAGTGCATACAGAAAACGTCTAACGATCATGAAGCGGTTGACTGAAATGATTGAGTAGTCGACCGATAAGCAGTTTTTCTGAAGAAAACAATAAATTGAATCACTTGCAAATTTGAATACAACAATAGAGAAATATCATACCAAAGTGCTTTTAAATTAACTTTTGATATTTCTATTCTACTTTTGAGTGTTTAACCTAACTCTGTCTTTCCCTAACTTAAGATGAAACACTTGTGAGAGTTTAGACAATTGATATTGTATTTCATCATTCACAACTTCTACCTTCTAGGATTAAGAGACATTTGAAGGGTGATTGTGATACCCTTAATTTTATCATCTAAGTTTCGCTTGGAATGTGTTTGGAATTGTGATACATGGTGTTAATATGGAGATTATGTGTTAAGGTTTATGGAGAAATGATGATTTTAGTGACTATGGGACAATTTTTGAAGGAGTGGTTGATTAAGTGAAGGATCAATCGACCATTGATGGTGTAGTGTGAAGAAATGGAGCTCTCTATTAATATGGAGGACGATCAAGGTGATGAGTGGTCAATCGACTTCATTATAGATTCGAAATAAGGAGGATTTGTGGTCGCTCGGTGAACGATCGGTGTCTGTACAGTTTTGTAATGTTGGCATTTTGCGGTTGATCGGCTGAAGGAGATGATCACCAGTATTTTGAAAAATGTACAGAGTCTGATTGCCGGATTGTTTTTGGTCGATCAACTGAAGGAAGTGATTTATCTGTAATTCAAAAAGTATACATAATATTGTTTAGGGCTGTTTTGCGGTAGAACTTCTGCTATTGGCAATTGACTGGTAATGCCAAGAGTCACCAGATTTAGGGTTTCATGTCAAGTTTTTATTGGAGTAAATAGTGATGACTCACCACTTAAATTTTGTAGGGACGCCACTTCCTACTTTGAGTGGCTCAAGAAAGAGATTAAGTTATATTTAAAAGGAAACTTGGGATGAAATGAGGGGAGAACCGTGTGAGGAGTGAAAAGAGTTTGAGAGAAGGAGAGGGAAGTTGTGAAGAAGAAGAAGAGGAAAGGAAAAATAACCTTTAAGACGAAGAAGATTAAGGTTGTCTTTCAAGGTAGGTTGAGTTTTCCTTGAAGTTTTATGGGACTAGTTGAAGCTATAGATGATTTAAATTATAGATAAGTTATGTTTTACATTTACTGATTTAGAATTTGTATGTTCAAGGTATTAAAGATCAAAGGGGTAGTTGAGGACACATGCAAGATCTGAGGAATTGAGGTAAGGTATATGTGTGTTTTTAGGCCTTTGGCCTACATCACAAGAATACAGGACTTGTTTCAATTGTTGTGTATATAAGGTTAGTATTATGATATGAATTGACTTATTTGTATGCTTTCACGTTGATATTGATAGAAGGATAGTATTGATTCTTTGGAAAGATTAAAACATGGCTTGATTGGTAATTGGATTGAAAGAATGAATGAATAAGTGGAAAATAATGTATTGTTATTATGTGATAGAACGATAGAATTGTATGATTCATTTCATAGAAATGCATCATGATTTTGAAAATGTACATAAATGTTTTAAGCATATATTTTGAAATGAAACTAGCATTATATGGAAATAAACGTAAATAAACACGACGAAGTATGGGCTCTTGAGATGACTGTCCCTTGTGGGTCAATAGGTGTTAGTCTACCTTATACGGTGATACCTCTAGCGCCTGTATGGGTAAGTGAAACTAAAGAAAAATTGAAATAAACATAAATAGACATGATGAGGTATGGGTTCATAAGACGGCTGCACTGTGTGGTGCTGCTCTATTACAGACGTGATGAGGTATGGGTTCACGAGCAACCTTATTCGTTACTTCAATTATACGGATCGTATTGGCACTGAGCTATGGCTCGTCAACACATTCGGGTTACAAGTTTGTAACGACCCGGTTTTATTTACTTTAAAAATCATGTAAATTTAAAACTTTTCTTTTGTATAAAAACATAAGAGTATTTTCCTTTTATAAAACCTGATCATTAAAACTCTTTACTTGAAACATTTATCAATTTTAGCGGAAGTAATAAAATCATTTTTATGAAACGCAGCGGAATTAAAACAAAACATTAAAGAATATTAAATAATTTATAAATCCTTTTATAAATAACTCCCATTTAATTCTTTAGTCCAGCCAGTCACAAGTTCCACCCATGCAAATCCTTCATCAACTGCCTCTTAGTCTATTCACTTGTGCGTGTACTTACATCGCAAGACTTAACTAATGAGCCTAAGGCTCAGTAAGTGATATAAAATAAAAGGTATGATGCACATGTCATGCACCTTTTAAAATCTCTTTTTGTTTTTCGTTTATGTTTCTCTTCTATCTTTTCTTTTAGCTACTTTTAAAATTTCTTTTAGTTTTCCGTTTATGTTTTTCTTCTGTCTTTTATTTGACCGTTTTATTGATCTTAACATTATTGTTCTGCCTTAGGTATTCAACTCAAGCCTCAACCAATGGGGGACTAATCCACCCAAAACCTCTAACCATGGGGACCATGTCCACCAAGCCTCTATTTATTGTTCTGCCCTTTCGTATTCAACTCAAGCCTCAACCAACGGGGGACTAATCCACCCAAAGCCTCTAACCATGGGGGCCATGTCCACCAAGCCTCTATTTATGAGTTTGAGTCCAACACCAAAGCCTTAACTGTCTAACATTAGGATGTAACTCAACCATTGGGGGACGAATCCACCCAAAGCCTCTAACTATGGGGACAATGTCCACCAAGCCTCTATTTATGAGTTACATGCCAAAACCTTAACTGGTTACCATTGGAAACATAACCCAACCATTGGGGGAGTAATCCACCCAAAGCCTCGAACCATGGGAACCATGTCCACCAAGCCTCTATTTATGGGTTACGTGCCAAAGCCTTAAACTATGGGGAGTGCGTCAACTAAACATCTAACCATGGGGAACAATCCACCCAAGCCTTTATCTTTTTCTTTACTTTACTTTATTGTTTAACCATAGGAGAACAATCCGCCTAAGCCTTTATCTTTTTTCTTTACTTTATTATTTAACCATTTAATATTCGATTCTGTTTTCTTTACAAAACCATGCTTAAAAACTCATTTCCATATCGTTTTGAAAACCATGATGCATGATGCTCGTGGATGCATACATTCTCTACTAAAGGAATTTAATAGCGCAACCAACTACAATTCATAGAACATGCTTATAAAAACTGTAAACAATGAAACGTGCTATTAAAACTATAAACATCGAAACATGCTAGGAAAGCGGTAAGAAATGAAACATGCATCTCCTAATCTTGTGATGTAGGGCCCGAAGGCCCGAAGGACCAAAGCACATGCGTATCACTTACTTGCAGTCTGTGGCGCGTTTGACACTCTATTCTTTTCCTCTTAATACCTTCAAAATAATTAATATTTATTTATTAATATATTTAGCCATTATAAACCTTAACTTTTATATCATTATTATGTTAATTCATTTCACATTTTTTGCCCAATTATTTTCATCGACTAATTAACTAATGATTATTGACCACCGAATTTTCATAAACCTTAACGCTTAATAATTCTCATTAGTCAATTTAATTACTTAGCAACCATGCAATAATAATTTCAATATCTTAACATGTTCAACAAGATAACGATAGCCAACAATAGTTGCTCATTCCATCAATGTGACATGATAGTAGAGAGAATTTATTTTATAAAACCGAATAGTATTTTATTACAAAACCATATTTTCCACAGCAGAGTAGAGAACCATTTAATTCCTTTTATCCAAATGATAACCAACCTAGCACATTTATTTATCCTTTTTATCCAATTAGAAAGGCCGTAGATAAATCATCCAAACAAACAACCAGAATCTAATCTAAAATCAACCACAACAGTAAACATTCAACAACTAATCTAGAATATCAATCTAACATGTTTCTACGTCCAACAATCAATTTTCCAGTATATAGTTTTCCAGTGATAAGTTGAATTTAAACCAACTAAATTCTATACATTTCACATTCACACTATCTATACAGTTTAACCAAGAATAATCCAAATGTATAGAGCATGTATCAACGTGTAGAGCACTTAAAGTAATTCTCACAGTACATGAATTTAATCCAACATGCATGCATAATATCTCCAGCAACCAAAACCAATGTCAACATATTCATGTTTCCATTCACTAAACAACCTATTAACATTTGAACAACCAATCCATTATTAATATGTGAGTAATAGACCAACATCCATCAAACAGACAAAGTTCAAATCACAGAATAATGGCATGCTACGTCACTGCATTCCATCAATATTATTCTGAGAACAACCAGATTATTTCATTCGTAGCATTTCATATCAGGCAACAAGCTATCAAAAGGACAAACTTAATCAACAGAGTATCATCCAGACAAAGACTCAACGAATCCATTTTTTCTTTTAATCCACAATTTCATCTAATTTATTTTAATTTTCTTAATAAATCAATAATTATTAAATATATGTATCGTATATTAATTGATCCTTAAATTTTTCCAGACTTATTCTAAATATTGATTATTAACGATTATTATGGGTCCAATTTAAATATCCTAATTCCATTTCTTAAATTAATTTTCTTATCAAATAAATCTCAATTATCCCTAATTAATTCTGTTTACGAAAATTGGGGTATTACAATGTTGGATCTTCAAATCGTTGTCAATTGTTTTCCTCTGCCACATAAGTTGTTGCTATCGATGGATAGCCACCTATTCTCTAATGAGTGTCGGATGGGTACTTGTATGACCATCATTTTTCACTGATAACATTATCATGCAGAAAAATGGTGTTGACATATTTTAAGATATAGTTGTCTATGTCTACAGCGGGTTTTGATGAAGTCACATCGAGGGCCATGCACCAGTTAATAAAATGATAAAGAGGTTTTAAATATTTAAATCCATGTACGGTAAATGAGAAGTATGAAATGGTTTTCAAAGAATGAGAAAAATAGTTTTTAGCATGTATTATATTTAGTATCGACTTCCCTACTGAGTTTGTCACTCATCCCTTAGCCTCTATTTTTCCCAGGTTAAGGTGTAGGCTCGGTGCATGAGATCTGCATGTGTCTTCGTGGAGCATTATCGAAACCATCTAGCTGGTGTATCGTTCTTCTCGGGGATGGGTGGATGTTAGTCGGTTCAATCTCTTCGTATCAGGTACGTTTGTGGTTTGTAGTTTTGGTATTGTTTGATTTAATTTTTTGCAGAGTACGTTTCTTTATTTATTTTATAATGTCTCTATCTTATCACTCTATGGACCCCAACGCATGTGATTGAGTTTGGGCTTAATTTCCTGTTAAGACTTCCGTTTGTTTTATGCCTTTGGTTAGGTAACCGAGTCCTCTACGAGGATCTGGTTGCATGACCCAACAGCTTTGTTAGACCCGCCTCCAGGTCATGACAAAATTTTATGGTATCAAACCACGGTTCTGCTTTTTCTAGGAGTGATCACTTGAGAAATTGATAGTGTAGTGTTCAATCGCCTGTCTACTGTGCATGGAATCGTCCAACACCTAGTTAAGTTTTTAAATGAGCAAGATGCTGCTAGGAAAGCATCTGGAGTCGTCTATTGGATGATGACTCCACCTTTTCCCTATCCACGTGAGTGTTGGATATGCTCCGTGGTTCGTTAAGAGAAAATTCTTTTGGAGTATGAGTTGGGGAATCGCCTGAGTTCTTTCTCGTGTGTGGGCCTGTGTGGTTCAGAATTCAGATCTAACATATGGGTTTGTGATCCTTTATGTTACTCCCTCTTGTGTGGGCTTAAGTTTAAATATTTTTCCCTAGTAATGTTGTTCAAGACTTGGTTTTTCTAGATTTTCAAGATTGTCCTGTCTTGTTTTGAACTCGTTAGTCCGGTTGGGACTTGTGTTCTTATACTCTCAATTGGTTACATGTTGCATCTGTCCTCTTGGTTCAGGGACTGTTGGTTGAAGTCTTTGAATGAGCCTTATTCATGTGCGTTCTTGTGTTAATGTAGACCTCTGTGTAGGTTGTTAGAAATACTTGGAGTGGGAACTGTAGTCATTCAATGGGTTTTCCAGAGACTGCAGTGGACGCTTCCTTGAGCATGGCTCGTTTTGTCTTCACTTAGAAATGAGTCGTGTTATCATGATGGTCACGCGTTCGCTTCTTATGACCATAACATCTGTTTTGTAAGTTGGAGTCTGATTGATGAAACAACAATGCTTCTAGTTAATCAGAATCCAAATGTTTGGTTTGGACTCATTCCCTAGTTTTCGTCTTGCCTTAGGGTTCTTATACCTTGGGTATATTGGAGAATCTTAAAATTTCAATCCTTGTGCCTAGTCATTCTATTGGAACACCGTTCGATTTCGATGATCTCCTTTTGTTGTTTTCATTGTTTTGCCTCTAGTGTGTATTGTATCAGTGGTTTGTGAGAACCTTGTGGATACTCGACGCAGTCATTTCTCGTGCAAAGAGCTTTCCGATGCTATAAGTTTCGACTTATTTCGGTCCATGTCAATATTTTTTTTCACTTTCTAAAATGTTCCTCTGCTAGGACGGTGTGTTTCGAATCCATTTTTGTATGGCTGATGCAGTCCCATGGATCATGTGCTTGTCCTTTGTGACTATCTCACTTGTCTTGCACGAGGAGTCTGACGGATGAGACGGTAATGTTCCTAGTCAGACATATTCTTAGTCGTTGTCTTGAAACTGTTTCTTTTTAGCTTCTTCGTCGTATCTTAAAATTTCTACGCTTTGGTATGTTAGGGATTGTAGTGGTTTGACCCCGCTCCTTGCTGATCTGTTCGGGGAGACTGTTCAGTTTGGTTAGACCATGTCCTTCATCTCCATTACTCTTTCTGTGTGTTGAGTGCATCAATGGGCAATGAAAACCTATTGATACTCAGTACCATTGTTTTTCTTGTTGAGATCCTTCTGGAATTCGTGGGTCTCAAGTCTTTCCAGTCAATGTTTGTTTTTTGTACTATAGTTCACTCCTTTGGTAGGACAGTGTGTTTTAAATCCTTCTAAGACCTCTCATGAAGGAAGTGCTATTGTTCGCCCTCACTTGGTAAGGTCTCGTGCTTCGTTAGACAGTGGAATGTTGTTTTCTTTCCTCTGAGTTCAACGACGTGTTAGTCACTTCCCTCTTCGATGTCGTGTGGGTGGTCGTTGAAGTTGAAGACAGGTGGCGATTTATGTTGGTCGGTTGAGTTGTGTTATTACTGGTCTAGGTTCCATGTTGTCAATTGACTGGTAACGTGGGTTGCACTTCCTAATGGACTAGTGGCGTGTCCCTCGACCAGGAAATCTAGTTCTCTGGTGGCTTACTTTCGACCTTTGTGTTGACTTGGCCCATGTCGTTCGAAAGGTTTATGTCAGATTTGTAACGACCCGGTTTTTACTTGCTTTAAAATCACGTGAAATTTAAAACTTTTTCTTTTATAAAATCAGAGTACGACTGTTCTTTTAAAACCGAGTGTTAAACACATTACTTAAAATCTTAAAACATTTTAGCTGCAGAACAACATTCATTTATAAAGATCATTTTTCTCACAATATCGCGGAAGCATTAAATAGAACATTTATTGAAATCAAGTTGTTTACTTTATTAATTACAAAACAAGTTACTCTTTAGCCCAGCCAGCCACAAGATCCACCCGTGCAAATTCTTCATCAACTGTCTTTGACCTGTTCACCAACTTCTCGTACGTACCTACATCACAAGACCTAACTAATGAGCCTAATGCTCAATAAGTGATAAAATGAAATACAATGCAGATGATATGCATGATCATACAATGCATTACAGAAGAGAACCGTATCTCTTCTGGAAGTCAGGGTGGAATAATCCCTAGGGTCATGTGGCCTGACAAGTCACTCCGACGAGGAGATATATCCATCAAGGGTGTTCTACATGCCGGTATCCTCACTTTTGTTAAAGACGTTGGGGGTTTCAGAATAGGAGAAAGGTGAACCCTAGATTCCACGTAGCTAACTCTCTTCTCACACTGCTCCCTACATGGGAGTATCCTACCGTATGGAAAGTCACCAATTCACCCAAACCCCCACACGCCTATTTACATATATTAATTATGTCATGCAATATGCTCATGAATACATACAATCCTATATGATGATATAAATGTCTAGTAAACATATGATTAAAAGAACCTAAATCTAGTAAACACACCATACAATCATAATTCTTGCGATATAGGGTCCGAAGACCAAAGCACAGTAAGTATCAACTTACCTAGCATCCGAAATGTACATTACCCCATAATCATCATTCACCTTTCTTTAATACCTTCAAAATTATTAAATAATCCATCATTAAAATCATTTAGTAATAGCCTTACTTTTACGACTCATTTCCTTAACAAATCCCACTATCTTAACATGTACAACGGAATAACAATATCCTACAAGAGTTGCTCATTCCATCAATGTGACACAAAAATACAGAGGATTGATTTCACAAAACCGAATAATATTCCATCACATTAACCTATTTCCACAGTAGAGTAAAGAACCATTTAACTCCTACCTTAACATGAAATTGTAATTTACAATGTCCACTTCATATATCCTTAATCATCCAAGCTTCACAGTCAACAAAAATACAAGACATTACTCATTTTCTCAATCTAACAATACCAAGCAATAGCATCTAACATGGTTCAGTTATTGACATTCTAACATTTCTTATGCACAAACTAGTAGCCAACAACAAACGTTCAATCAACTGAACATAATTCCAAGCCTCAATTACCAATTAATACCGACTGAGCACATTTCAATCACTCAAACACTAGCCTGCACACAACAACCTACATTTCCAAGTGTTTGCATTTCTCAAACTAAGAGCAAGAATCACAAAGACCTTAAACTCAACCTAGAAGCATACTAAGCAAGGCTTAAAATGAACAAAACCTTCCTCCCTCACATATTTTAAGACATAACTAAACAATAATGCAACCAAAGTAATTCATTTCTCTTCAATGAAATCTTCACATTCCCTACCATCTACTCATGACAGCAATACAAGCAATATCAAGCAGTCCATGATATCCACATTAACGACAGGAATGTAAAGCAGTAAACCTATCAGATTTTTGCTTTCACACTTAGCCAAATTATCAGATTATTGCTTTCACTGATAGCCAAATTATAATACCAACAAAAGCATTCATCTTACATCCACAAAGCAGCAGGTTATTCCATCCAATTTACAGCAAGAACACCACCAATTTCAGCAAGGGAAAGGAAGAAGCTTACCGAGGAGAAAAGGCAGAGGAAAAACTCTTCATCATTCTATCACCAACTCTTCTTCACGGTTTTCCACACACATAATAGAATCTCAACATCCACATCACACTCTGTCTCGCAACTCTCCTCACAGTTCCTCACTCAACTCACACCATCTCCAGCACTTCTTCACTGTCACTCACTCCTTCATCTCACTACCAACTACCATCCTTAATAATTGGCCATCGATTTATAGACACTAGGAGCGACGCCATGGTTTGGATAAGTCACCCATACCAAGGAGAGTGGTCCAATGCCCAGACTCCACATTGAAAGCTTGTCAGATAAGGGCCAGCAACTGACCGGTTTAAGGCAAACCGAAGACCAAGCCCATCGTAAACCAACCCACTCCAGCCCTAGCCGATTTGTCACGCTGCACACCATCGCCAATCTGCCCCTGCCAGTCGTCCAATTATAAGAACGCAAAGGAGAAGAAAATTGGTCAGACTTACCTCAATTGGAAACTAGAAATCGCCGCCAGGGGAATCTCTAATTCCAAATGCTAGCCCGTTGTTTGCTCATCATGCGCCAGACAATGCGCAAGCCAGATGCTAGCAACGTGTCGCACCAAAGTAGTCCAACTCATCGGACTGCGCACCGAGCCCGAGCCTCTAACGCCCTCTTCTTTCTTCGTCCTTCTTAGTCTCCCTCTCTCTTTCTCTCTTCACGTATATCTCTCACAAATGGCCAGTAGGCCATTTGATATAAGCCCCAACCGGTCCAGAAAACATGAACCAAACTGATCCAACGGTTTAGTCCTCTCCCTTCAACCGATTCCTTTCTTTTTCTCCTAATTCTATTTATCTAAATTTCTCTAATTTTATTTAATTAATCTCATCTTCATTTTATTTATCCCATTAATTTAATTCTTCCACTTCTTAATTATTCCAATTTAATCCTATTATTTATAATCGAACAATTACGTCATTAGTAATACCCCGATAATTATTTGACTAATTCGAATATCCCCCAATTACTTTCCAATTTATCCTTTTTAAATTTCAACATAAAAGTTGGGGTATTACAAGATTTAGAAAATCTAAGATCCCTATTGTGGGAGTTGTTTCTTGTGAGGGTTGTTCATGTGTTAGTGACCTCGTGGTTGGAGCTTTGTTTCGCTCGTTTTCGTTGAAGCCCCTGTGTTGTGACAGGTGGTGTTGTCTCTTCAGGCTCTATTTTGTTTCCAGTCAGAGCCTGCCCCTTCTCTGTGTAGAGTGACTTTGTTTTCCTTGGAGGAGTGGTTTCTCGAGTTGTTCGACAGGCCATGTCGTTGGGCTGTTGTTTTGATATTGCCAGTCCTTGTTCACTAGGTATCTCTTACTGTCAGTTTTGTGTTTCCGTTCTGGAATTGGGCACCTTGCATTTTCGATCTTACCTTTTGGTTGGAATAGTGCCCAGTGGCCTTCGTAGTTTGTGTTGTTGTTCCGAAGCTGTTGTTCGTTATTTCACCAGTGTTCTGGTGTGGGTTCTTGTTCGAGAGTTCTTACCTTTTGGGTTTGACCAAGGTTTATTTGTTTTCATAGATATTAGTTCCAGATTCCAAACTTGCGGTGTTTCGCCTGAAGTCTTGGCTAGATCCTCGAGAGTTGCGCACTAGATAGCAGCAGATACCTAAAGTTGTGGTAGAATTCATAGATTTCTGAGCCTTGTTGGCTCTCAAGTCCATGTTAGGGTCAATTTTCTTGTTCAACTCATTTTTGTCCGTGTGGAACATGACGTGTGTCAGGTTCGTGTTGGGTGTTTTGTCCAAGTGCCCTTAGGTCTAAGTGTCGGTTGTTGTGTGGACCATATCTAATAGTTCCTGACTAGTCTAGCATCAGGCGGTCTTCTTTGGTGTGTCAGACACTTGGTTCCAGTAGTGTTCTAGTATGTCAAGGCATAGTGGTTACCCATGAGTCCACGAGATTTGGTTTTTCTTGGATGTTCCGTTACCTGACATTGTTTTGGTTTTGGTGAGAAGTCTTGTTCTTTGTTTCGATAGGAATCTTTTGCGTGTCGCAAATGTGAAATTCTCGCTCTAGTTGTGCTTGCTGCTTGGATAGCAAGAAGCTAGAGAGTGTTGTGTGTTTGTGATCCCGGATTAGAGTATTGCTCAAGCATAGAGAGTGCTTTGATGGACACTCTAAACCTGGGTCCAACTAATGCCTTTTTGTTTTCTAGTTTCTGAAGTGTCTTCGGTTGTGGAAATTTGTTAAGTCACATCCCGGGTGTTACGGAGGCTCCACACCAGTTCGATGATGTGCAATCCGCCGTAACCAATTAAATGACCTTGTTTGTCTCTTGTCAGGTCTTGTGGGTCCCTTATTTGGGGACGTTTCGTCTGTCAATCGATGGATCGATTGGGTCACCCTTTTTGTTTCTATTCAGATTACCTTTCCTTGCCTTCGTGGAATTGTCAACTCATCGTGAACTTTGCTCATTCCAAGATGTTTCCTTTCAGTGTCAATGTTGGACACATTCTTGAGTTGTTTTCCTGCTCTAGGTTTGAGGGAAGCCCTAGATGTAGACAATCAAGTTCTTCTAGGGAGATTCTCTTAGTTTGTGCACTTTGGGTATCACACTGAGTAGAGAGTTTCCTAAAATTTGTCTTTTGGGTCAATTTTGATGTAAAATTCGAGATTTTTAAATGATTTTAAAATTCCACGTGTAAATTTTTAGCGAAATTTTTGGTCAAATTTTGATGAGTTGACCCGTTTTGTCATGTAACGAACCCTTGTGCGTTTTCAGTCAAATAGTCAAATTGAATTTTTTGAGCAGTACTTTAAATTGAGAAAATGTATTGGTAAAATTATTTTAACTAAGTAATTATTTTCGGTTAGTGTTTTGAAACAAGTCGAATTTTAAATCATAAATTAAATTAAATTTAATTAATTATTATATATATATATATATATATATATATATGTATGTATATAATATATTTTTAATATATATTATTTATTTTATATTATTAAAAAGAAGAAAATGAGAAGAAGAAGATAGATTCTTCTTCCCCTTCTTCTTCACCGCGGGCGAGAAAGGAGACGCTAGGGGGAGGAGGGAAACATAAGCAATCCTCACCGTTTATCTGTCGGTTCATGTTTGCATCGTCGTGTAGTTCATCTTTCATGAATACGCTTCAAGAGTATGTCTATTTTTTACCTCGTTTTTCCGTTTTGAAGTTAGGGTTTTGATTGTCTTCGTATTTGAGCTTTAAAACCCAAATCTAAGGGAAATTTCTAGTTGATATTAGTACATTTAGAGTTTATGTAGATTTAATTGTCGTTAGAAGTCAAGAATCAGGCAGAAATGAGGAAATCTCGGAGTTTATGATGATTCCCGATCGACCAACGGTAGATCGAGAAGGGTCTCGGTTGATTGGTGATCGATTGGAAGGACTCCTGGTCAATTTCTAAATCTACCATTAGGCTTAAGCTTGTCGACCGTTGATTGACTAGAAAGGGAATTTTCGTCCCCGTTTTGTCAAGAATGAGTCATTTGTGCATTGGTTGGGTTCCTAGACTTGACATAGGGCCCTTTCACCTATCTTTGTGATTCTTTGATGGAAATTCTTGTCTGTTGACAAGGTTTGAGGCCTGCTTTGGTTTATGGTTTTCGCGCAGACTTTCCACTAAAGTCAAACTCAATTGAATTAGATGAGTCTCCACGACTGTTGAGTCTTGGATGGTTGCGAGCATATCGTATCGACCACTGTTTGGTTTTGGTTGATCGTCGACGTGTTTCATCGACACTAAATGGTCCTAGTTAATTGTTGTTGAGTTTCGTCGAGACTTGGAGGTCCTAGTTGACCTTCGCTTTGCCTCGAAAACTATAGTGGTCTCGATTGACCATTGTGATGCCTTGTCGACCATGGGCGTGTTCAAATGGCTTTACTTATGTCTTCTCAACTGCTGAGTGGATCAGGTCGAGTGTGTTGTGTTTTATCTTTCGTCACCGTGTCTTGTCGACTGGTTGGACTTCCTGGTTGTCTGTTGAGTCGGGTCAACCATGGATTTGTTTTGGTTGACCGCATTGCTTGTCTCCTAAAGTTGGGTTTAGCGAACTCTATTTGTCTTTATCATCCATACATTGTTCTTAATAGTGTAGATTCTCGGCTCGAGGTGTAGGGAACTCGTCGCTCATTTGAGTCAGGAGTCTTGTGTTGATCCTTACGATCATTGTTGGTTTTCGGTTCCGAATCCTTAATGTATTCCTAGATTTGGTCTCTGGTTTGGGACTAGTGGTTGTCTATAGAGGAGGTTTGGGACTAGTGGTTGTCTCTAGAGATCTTCTTAACTCCCGAGTCTTGATTGAGACTTCTCTGTTATCCCTTGTATGTTTGTTAGTATGTTGACATCTGCCTTATTATAGGTTCAAGAGATGTCAGCGGTGCGACCTTCCTTCCGATAGCACGTGGAGCTGGCTTATCAGTAAGCGTGTCGTGGTCGTCATTGAGTTAGGGATCTTTATACTTTATGCACTACATTGAATTGCATCATGTTTTCAAAATTGATATTTTGTGGGATATCACACCTAGAAAACCCAACAGGGATTGTTTTGACAACATGTCTGTTTTTATGTATATGTATGTTTTCTCACATTTATTTTATCGTACATGGTATACTATTAATATTCTACTCACATATGATGGTGTGACATTTTGTGCATATATGTTTGGAGGATGAATCATCTTGATGTTTTAGGCACTCTAGTGCTAAAGCATCACAAGGCTATCACTTGTAATCTTCTACTGCGAGAAGATTGGCTGTTTCTACGTGCGAAAAGGTGATAGGACATTGGTGACATGTCCTTGGGTTTCGAGCCTGGAAGTTGAAATGGAGATGGGGTAGTGATGACACGTCCTTAGGCGAGCCCCAGAACCTAGGCAGGGTATTTAGTTACACGGATTGAAGGTTATCAGTCACGAAGATTCGCCTATCCTAGTACCGTTCCATTTGACGAGTGGCCTAACGACTCGTAACTCTTCTTGTCAGCAACCCTCGTCAGTTTAGGACATATAGGTATTTTAGTTGAGAAGTATTCTATCACGAGCAACCTTATTCGTTACTTCGATTTAACGGATCGTATCAGCGCTAAGCTACAGCTCGTCGGCACATTCGAGTGACGTGCTAGATCTTCAGATGACCATTGGTTGTTTTCCTTGGCCTCATGAGGTGTTGCTATCGACCGATAGCCACCTATTCTTTGATGAGTGCCGGATTGGTCTTTGCGTGACCGTCTTTTTTCACTGATGACGTTTTCATGTGGAAAATGGTGTTATGAAATTTTACGATATAGTTGTCTATGTATACATCAGGTTTTGATGAAGTCACATCGAGGCCATTGTAATATCACGAGTTTTTGTCATATTAAGCCAAGGATAAGAATGTTTGATGATATTAGTTTATTAGGTTATAATCTGTAGTTTTGGGAAACGAAGAATTATCCATGTTTTAGAAGAATAAACAAGTGTGTGTGTGGTTGATGAACAGAAGGAATTGATCAACCACTGATTGTTTACATTGAAGAAATTGGAGTTCTGTGTAGTGTTGTGTTCGATCATGGAGTGAGGGACGGTTGATCACAGTCATGGCAAAATATTACAGATTCAAAGTAAGGTGTTGAGCGGCTAATCATTTATGTGAGTTAGTGATCAACTAGGTTTTAAGTAGTTTTGTGAAAAGATGGGATTGGTGGTCCATCGTGTGAGGAAGTACGGTCAATTGTCAACGTGACAAAATATTACAGCGGCGAAATAAGGGTTAAGTAGTCGATTGTATAAGTGTGTTGGTGATCGACCCGCTTCTCCAAATTCTCATATTTGCGGTCGATCAAGGCAGGAATTGCGGTCGATTGTGGTCATGGCTCTAAAATTTTTGGTCGATCACATGAAGAGGGTGATCGATCGAGATACTAATAGTCGCCTGTAAAATGGCTAACAAACTGGTGCTGGGGAAATGAAATGTCGTGACTTGCCATCTCTCCCTGTAATGCATATAAATATATTAGATGGAGATTAGGCAAGCCTTTTGGTGTTTTCTCAAGGCAACTTTTGCGTTTCTTTGTCTTCTAAAGAACGTCGTTGTGCTAATGGTGCAAAGAGAAGCTTCAGGAGGAGGGGATTAGCAAAGAGAGGTAAGCGATTTTGTATGTGTTTTGCCAGTGGAGGCCTATATCACAAGAGTAGGATGTTTGTCTTCTTTGTTTTGTTAGTGGGTAGATATAGTTAAGGATGATAATCTGTTGAAATAGCTAGAATTATTCCTGATAAACTATGAAGTTGTGTTGAAGTTTGGAAATGTTCTATGTGAGATTGAAATTCTGTTGGATTGATTCTAGCATATTTTCCATTACTACTTAATAAAATGTCAAAGTGGTTGATATGCTCTCTATTATTACTATTGTGAATGGATATGCCCTCTATTGTTAACAATTTGAGAATCTGTGAATTTAAGATAAAGTTTCAATATTAAGGAATAGCTCACTGTTTTTTCAATATTAAGGAACGTGGTTTTTGTTCTTCATAGTGAAGCTATGCAAGATAATCTATTGTGGATTTTACCATATTTTTTAGCTACTACTTGAATACAACTTGTTAAAGATAATGTTTTGTTTGGTTGAATAAGATAGCATTTTGTTGGTCTAAAATTGCTATCTCCCGTTATAAATGAGAACAAGGTTCAGTTGGTTGCTCTCTGTTGGAAATAATTGGTTGAGGAAATGTCTTGTTGATTGAAATAGCCACTGTAGTTTAGCACTATGAAACATTATGGAGAATATTATTGTGTTGACTAGAGTTTGCTAATTGTTCATTCTCTGTTTTGGTAAGAATCCATTGAGGTTGGAGTTATAGTATTTGAGAATTTTTCTTTGGTTGACCTTGATGATTGTGGTTGGTAGAAAATAGGTTTTGATCACGTTGTTGTGCGAGGATGTTGTTTAATGCTTTGTTTGAATGTTTTGATGTTCATGCTTCGAGGATAAGTTGATGACATGTTAGAATATGTGAAATTGTGTGTATTCATATACTCATGCATCATGGTTTTGAAAATATTACGAAAATGGTTTTATGCATTGTTTTGAAAATGGTAAATGGATGTTCATACATATCAAGTGGATGTGTTCTAGGTTAGTGGTGTAGGATGCTAGCCTAAGAACAAGGCTATGAGGGCCGATCACCCAAAGTGGACAACATTCATGTGGACTGTATGGTTATCCATTGTATCATTAAATGTAAACGACTTAAATGGAATAAATGTAAAAGGGCATGTTGGAGTTTGTGAGATTAGTGATATGCCTAAGTGGTAACATCCTTAATGGATACAACTCATCCTATGTAGGGATGGAGTGACGGTTAAGCTCAACTTGGATCATAGGATGTATCTTTTCTTCTGTACCAGAAATCCCCAACGTTTGGATTGACAAGTGAAACGTAAACTGAATGACAGAAAGATAGGTTCTTTTCTATATATGTTTTATAAAAGTTGCATAGCATGAGCATTGCATATTTTCTATCTCTTACTAAATGTCAGGCTCATAGTTTAAGTCTTGTGATGTACGTATGAACAGTATCAAGGGTAGGAGCAGTCGATGGAGGATTTACGCGTTGTGGACCTTGTGGCTGGCTAGGCTAAATGATAAAGGAAAAAGGTTTTCAATTTGTAACAAGATTATTATTTTAAGCTATTACTTGTTTTCTAAGTTTTACATGTTTTAACGAAAGGAAATTTTATTTATCGTTTTCTCCACTGTTTTTTGTTTTACTAATAAAAGTCTTTCACTATATTTTATAAAAGAAAATCATCTTCCAAATTATACGTTTAAAATGTATGAAAACCAGGTCATTACAGCCATGGGTTGGTTAATAAAATGATATAGAGGTTTTAATGATTTAAATCCATGTATGGTAAATGAGAAACATAAAATGATTTTCAACGGATGAAGAAAACAATTTTTAGCATGCATTGCATTTAGAATTGACTTCCCTAGTGAGTTTATCACTCACCCCTTAGACTCTATTTTTTTCAAGTTAGGGTGTCTCGCTGCATGAGATCTGCATGTGTCTTCGTGGAGCGTTGTTGGTACATCTCTGGCGGGTGTACTGATATTCTTGGAGATGGGTAGATGTTCATTGGTTCAATTCCTTCGAATCGGGTATGTTTGGAGTTTGGAGTTTTTGTGTTGTTTGATTTAATTCATGTACAGTACGTTTCTTTATTGATAGTATCATGTCTTTATCTGATTACTCTGTGGACTCTAACCTATGTAATTTGGGTTTGGGCTTAATTTCATGTTAAGACTTACTCTTCTTTTACCCCTTGGGCAGAGTAACGGAGTTCTCTACGAGGATATGGTCGCTTGACCTAGCGGTTCTGTTAAGCCTACCTTCGGGTCGTGACAAACGTACCAGCGCACAAAAAGATAAAAGTATCACAAACATAAGCTGAGTGCTACTGTGCTCACTCTAAGCGCAAGTGCATTTATAAACGAATGTGATTGTTTCCTTGTGTGTAAATTAGGGTTGCCAAGCCGATTTAAGGAAGATCTATAATACGACTCACATAAGACAACGAGAGAAAGGTGAAGACTCAAGAATTTGATGGAGAACAAAGATTTTGATAGTCGTTTACTAAAGATTTTGGTGGACTCTTAGACGAGATTTGACGGATCAACAAGATAGAGAGATTCAATTAATTTTTATCTCTCTTTCTCTACTATATTCTTTCCGTTGTAGTTTCCATGACTTTCTATTATAGATTCTTTATTATTTTTCCTCCTGCAATAATGAACTAATTTTCTTTTTCTAAGATTACAATTTGAACTTGCATAAAGTATAATTAGATTTTATCTTTTCTAGATTTTTTTTTATATTGGATTTGTTTATCTTGTTTGATGTTCGTTGTTAATCTGATTAACGAGCCATAATTTAAGTTAATTTTATCACGTCTAATGAATTTGAAAAAAGAAATCGTATATTAAATATGTGATATCATATGATCATTGAGTGAAAACTGTAAATTTATGTAGGATAAAAATATATCTTCATAATGTGTGTAACTTAATTGAAAATCTGAATTTAATGAATCGTTATTGTTTTATTCACTTATGAATATAATGAATTTAATTTATAATGGTATTTCTATTAGACAGTGAGATATTTAAGATAATTAAAGTTCTTGAATAAGTAACTCTACAAATTAATTAATTGAAAAGAATAAGTTATTTGATAAAGTAAATTGTTGAGAGAAAATTATAATCTTAAGTTTTTTTTAATTGAAAATTATTTATTTTTAATTTCTTGGTTTTGTTTAATTAGTAAATTAATTATAAAAAAAATTACATTTTCATAATAAAATATATATATATATTAATAATTAAAATTTTAATAATAATATCAATTCTCAATAGAATTAACATTTAGCATTGTATTAATTGTGCAATTAGTACATATAGGTTGCGTAAAATGACCAACAGTCAGCCAGACTCTGTTAAAGTCTGTTGATTGTCTCATTCCATGCATCTACCATGGCATTAAACAATCCATGAACTTAAGTAATAAATATATAAAAAGAAAAAAGAAAATAAAAAAAGAGTTTGGAATTAAAAAAAAAATAGGAGGTGGAGTGGGAAGGGGAGAAAAGAAGGTGGAAATTTCTCTCTCTCTGGAAGTTTCTCTCTCTCTGTAAGACTGTACGGTCGGTGGCCCCCACTCTCTCGAAGTTTCTCTCTCTGTAAGACTGTACGGGAGCCCATCTCTGACACTTGTTTAATGATGGGCCCACTCATCCCCCTACTCTTTCTACTTTAATGGCGGATCTTAATTTTTTCATCATATACAATATTCATAGAGTATAATTAACACACAAAAAAATTAAAAAATAAAAAGAAAATCATTTTCAATTATACAATAAGTGGCAATCGAACGTCCAGCGATCAGTTTTGGATATCCTTTAATGTTGATGGACATCTAATTATCAGTTTTGGATATTCTCTAGTGCCGATGGACGTCCAATGGTTAGTCTTGGAAGTCCTCTAATGTCATATGACGTCTAATGATTAGTTTTGGACGTCCTCCAACATCGAAGAACATAGAGGAGATTTTTTTAATGGAAAACGTAACTGCGAATTTTGTCTCATTCATTTATCATATTCAAGGTTTTTGTTAGCAAAAATAGTTTACGATTTGCTTTTTTACTGACTTCATAATTCAAGATTTTTTTTATTAATTACTTTTTTATAAATTACTCACTTTAATTTAAGATTTGTTATCTTTAATAAATTACTTAAATCACTAAATATTTATAAAGAACTAAATCAATTAATTTGTTGTCGTAAATTTGTCGATTAATTCCAATTTTTCATATAATATCATATGAATTATTGAAATATATTTAATTGTTATTTATTTAAAAAATTAATAAAACATTATCGATTTCAAATATCTTTTTTTTTCTTTTTAACTAAGATTTACATATTCTATTTTCATTTATTTACTCTGTAGCAAAACATTCACAATAATTTGTTAATAATTTTGCAAAAATAACTATGAGCATACAAGATAAAGAACAATAAAGAAGAAAAATAAATACAATATAAAGATCAATTAAGAAGAAAAATAAATGGAAGGATGCAATGCACAAATTTAAGTTCTAAAATAAAATATACGATGCAATATAATATAATCGAGTGTTTATTCATCCATGTAACCAGAGAATTTTAAGCATACTATTCTTATGCCTTACTCACACTTCTTCTCTCTTTTTTATTATTATTAAACTAAAAAGTCCAGATTTCCACTTGGAAATGGACGTAGGAACTTTCCGACAAAGTTGATTACAATGCAACAATTCAAAGACTACTCTACAAAACGTCCAACCCTTTGATTAGTTTATTGAAAACTCTCTTTAAAATTGTCTCTTCCAATCACATTATTGATATCAAAATTCAACAACTTTGGTCAAATGTGTTATTTGATTAATCCATTTCTTCTAGATCTTGGTTTTTTCCCCTTCAATTTTACCCTATTTGACTAAACAATTGAAGATTTTCCTTTAGATTGTTTTAGCATGATCTGCAAAATTATATGTTTGCAAGAGTTTTATGTTTTGTTTGGCAAAGCTGTGCATGTTTTTCTTTTCAGGTCTACAAGCTTATTATTATTATTAAGGAAATTAACAAAACAAACTCTAGACTTTGCGATTAGTGACATGCCAAATTTTGAAAAACTTTTGTTGATAATTAAAACCTCAAATTATGAAAAGAGAATGACGCAAATCTCACAATTATATTTCTCATAAAAAAGCATCAAGACAAATGTTGCAGTCACGTTAACATCAAGGACTGTCCAACGAGAGCGTCCAATGATCAATAACAGACATCCTTTAATGATGAGGGACGTTCAAGGATGATCCATTAGGAGGGGCATCCTTAGGGCCATCATAAGGTCGATGGATGTCATTGTGGGCAATTGGATGAAGAGACAGACGTCCTTTAATGAGGATAGACGTCCCTGATGGGAGGAGGAGGCCAAGTGGAAGAAAGTTCATGATCGTTTGATCGAGGGATGGACGTCCCTCAATTTGGATGGACGACTAGGATGGAGTTAGGTTATCATCCAAAGGCACTGGTGAATGATGGTTTGTGCTGTTGAATCAAAGGACGAACGTCCCTCAACGACGATGGATAGCTATGATGGATAGCTAAGATGCAGGATAACCATCTTCCAAAGGCGCTATTAGACAAAGGTTTATACCCATTGGATCGAGGGACGGACGTCCCTCGATGAGTATGGACGGCCAGAATGGTGGATGACTATCCTCCAAAGTCCCTGGTGGATGAAGGTTCATGCCTATTGGATAGAGGGACAGACATCCGTCAATGAGGATGGACGACTGGGTTGGAGGATGACCATCTTTCAAAGGCACTGGTGGACGTATTATTGAAGGGAATCATGTGCAAGGCACATGTTAATTTAAACAGTAGCAGACTCCATCCACTTACGACTGAGGCCCCTCATCCCACAACAGACGTTCCTCAACTTAAGATGGAAGTCCCTCCACTTACGACGGATATCCCTCAGCCCACAACGAATGTTCCTATTGATGTTGAGAGACGACGCCATTTAGTATTGAGAGATGTCCCTCAACTTGCTACAGATGTCCCTCATTGACTTGGACATCCGTCGAAAGTTGATGGACATTTGTTGTGGTTTTAGGGACAACCATTTTAAGTTGAGGGACATCCATCATAAGTTGAACGACGTCTTTTGTGGGTTGAGGGCATTGTTGGGCGCCGCTCAATGCTAAACAATATTGTTTCACAATAATCATATCCTACAGCTATCAGCGGCCTTAGACTCCAGTCATCCTATATTGAACGTCCATTACCAGTGATGGACATCCCTCATCTTGAATGACGTCCCTTATCTGTTTGGGTGGGAGATTAGGCTAACTGTAAATTAGTTAAATGAGCTAATTGGATGTTCAACGGAGGAGCTGACAGAGGATTATTTTCACGTATCCAAGGACCCAGACTTCATAAAACAAAGAGAAGGTCTGAAATTGTTGAAGTTGTTGCATCACAATTCCGACGTTGAATCTTTCTACAAGCCTAAATCCAAGGACTTAAACGCCAAAGCCAGAGTCATTCATCACATGATAACACACACAGTTCTGCCGCATGATAGACATAGAGACCATGTCAGCTGCATGGATCTCTATGTGATGGAGAATCTCTACAACGGGAAGAGATTCAACGTTGCAATTAATCTGATGAAGGCAGTCCTAAAGAGTCCAAGGAAGAATCTACCCTATAGTTGGCTTGTTCAAAAGATTCTCCATCCCAACGACCCAAGAATCAATGAAAAGACACTTGATGTCTACAATCAAGTGATCTTGGCTCAAATAGGGATGAACAAAGTCTGTAACGACCCGATTTTTCTTTATCTTTAAAAATGTGATATATTTAAAACTTTTATAAAAATAACTTAAAACTTTGTTAATTGAAATCAAAGTTCTCTTCTAAAAACTGAACCATTAAATTCTCTTTCTTAAACTTGTTACTTAAACAATGGAAAACTATAAGTTTAAATAATTTTTCTAAAAACATAGCGGAATCTCAATTAAACTAATTACAGAATAATAAGCAACTGAATTACGTTTATATTTACAAAACCATTTTTTATCTTTATGCCTTTAGCCTTGCCAACCACAATGCTCGCCCGTGCAAATCGTTCATCAACCGCTTCTCTTTAGAATATCACGATCACCTACACCACAAGTAAACTGTAAGCTCAAAGGCTTAGTAAGGAATTGAGATATGCAATATGAATGCCTCTAATCCATTATGTCAAAATGGGATCCGCCCCAAACTGTTCTTTACTTACAGTTACATATCATCAACTCATAGATCGAGTTGGGAGATTGGAGGACCCTAGTGGGGAATGGTGGGTATTCAGCATCTAATACCCTGGAGTAGACAGGCTTGCACGACCCATGGAGGGAAGAATAAAAGGTTTCGAGTCTACCGATTAGATCCGAACCATGTCCCCAGTCCCAAATTCCCATACTTTCTTTTCTTTTTTCATTTTCTTCTCACACATGACTACCAACCCTTTTTGTGGTATTTCTTATAATGTCTATTATCATGATGCATGTCAATACGATACGGGAAATACAACTATGAATAATGTCATTCATCTCATAATTCTACAAGTCTCTATTACCAAGAATTTCATAATATCAATAAAATGAACTACGGTGACAAATCATGGAATTACAACAACTAACAAACAGCGAATTAATGCAATTCATACTAGCAGGAAATAATCATGTGTACATTGAATAAAATAGCCAACAAACATGCTAACAAACATCGGAGTCTATGAAAACTAACAGTAAAAGAACAGCAAGTCTAAGTACAACTCACATGCTTCGGAATTCGATATAAATTAACAATGTACAACAGCGAACTAATAACGACATAAAAAAATAATTATCATGCTTTGAATTAAAACTGGAAATAATAACAAGTAATAACGATTAAGACGATTAACATGCTTTAGAATTTGACGGAATATCATAGAATATAACAGTGAATTTAATAGCGAATAAACCATGCTAACGTACTTCAGAATTGACGAAAATTAACTACGAAACAGCAGAGAAACAACAGTGAATATATAGTAAATAAAACGTGCTAACATGCTGAACTTTTCGACATAACATAACAACGTATAACAACGAGTTAATGATGACATATAATAGTTTAACATGCTTGACTTAAAGCTGAAAATAATGACGAGTAATAGCGAACAAAACGTGCGGCATTAATTTACGATTTGACAATAAAATAACAAAATCTAACAGTGAACTAAAACGTGCAACATGCTTAACAATTTGACAGTAAACTACATAAGATGACAGTGAAATAATACGTGCATACATGTTTTATACCTTGACAATGAATCCAGAATATGACAGTAAATTAAACGAACATACGTACTTTCTAATTTGAGAGCGCATACAAATTATAACAGCGAAATAACAACGAGTAATATGCTCTGGACTCTACTAGAAACTAACAGCATGAAATCAATGAATCAACAGTGAATAAAAGAGACATTCATGCTTTTTGATTTCGATAGTAGCTAACAATCTTGACAATACTTTAAACGGATATCATGCTTTGTAATTTTGACAGTAATTTAACGAGATAGGATAGCGACTTAAAATGACTAAACATGTTTTGTCATTTAACAGAAAAATAATATGATTTCACCATGTGAATTTAACCACTACTTACCGAAGATTATGAGCATGAATATCAGAGCATAACAACTATAAGATTAAAAACAAAAAGTTAGCAACAAAACCCAATAACAACTCCGACTAGATCACCAAGTATTAATCTAAGATAAAATACAAACAACTATGGCTTTAAGAGCTAGAAATTTCTAAAATCATTCAAGAGAAGTCAAGAGCCAAAAGGACAACCAACGATTTGTCTAACAATTCTACTAACTCTTTCTTATCTTCATTAGGTATATCTCAACACTAATTTCTTCTCAAGACTACGTATCATGTTTACAATTGATTATCAAAATCAAGCATTATCCAGAGACAAAATCTATAGAATCCAAGCAAGAAAAATGCATAGAATTCATACAACAACCAAAACACGACTCTACTAGTGGGTAGGGCTTCCAATTGCCATGACTCTACTCAATTTCTTACCTACTAGAAGAATCTAACACTCACGGGCAGCACAGCAAAATCCCAGCAACTCCAAAGAACTCTCCCGTGGCTAAAGAATCTCCCCCTTATGCCGAAGAGAAGTTCCTTTATAAAAAGGGAGAGAGGAAGGCTTAGATTAATCATACCTGGACAAAAAGGAAGGAAAAGGTGGAAGATAGAGGCTCCGTGTCTTGGGGCATGTCTCCTGGACGCGTGAGTGTGATTAATGGTGGAGAAAAAGTGAGATTGAAATCTTTGAAATCCCTAATTTTATGCAACTCTGGAAAGTTTCAGACGCAAGTTGGCATCGACATAGCGTCTGCATTCATCCGAAAGTCCATTATTGTTGCTAGTACCGCGAATTGGGACGAGAATTGGCGTCCTGATTCTCATAAATCTCGTCCGAATATGACTTTTGGACGCAAAATGGCGTTCGCATGTGGTGTCTGCACTTATAACATCCCTCATTTTTAAAATGCGTAAAATTTAAAATTTTCTTGTCATAAAACATCAAAGTCTTTTTCTTCGTAATATTTATTCGACTAATTCGAATATCTCTAATATTTTCTAATTTATCATTTTTAAATTCTGATATAAAAATTTGGGATATTACAGCACTCGTCCAAAAGTCCCCAGAAATTGGACAAATTCAATTCAGACGCATTCTACCCTCGTCCGCTATCATCCAAAGTGACACAAATTTTGTACAGATTCAAATCTGATGCGTCCTCCTTTATCCTCACTTCACTTGGACTCGTCCGAATAAGTCATTCGAACGCAAAATGGCGTCCGAATGTCACGTCTTTATGCGTCTGAATCTGTCCAGAAATTGGACAGATTTAAATCACACACGGTTTCCTTCGTCCTCACCCGTCCACACTCATCTGCAAATGTGCAGAGGTAGATTCGACGCTGGATTACGTCCTGCCTCATCCCCGACTCTATTTCATTCAAGTTTTTGCATAAAAGTTGTATTTAAATCATACTCAATCATCATCCATATGTTTATATGATATCAATTCAATAAACGCCGTCCCTTAATACAACGCATGTGATTTTTAAGAAATTCGTAAGATTTATAAAATGGGGAAAGTATCAGGGTATGTCCTTGATAATATCCCGATAAATATCCAAACAATCTCAATACACATAATTACTTTCCAATTATCCTTATTAAATTATATTGTAAAAAGTCGGGATATTACAAATTCAGAGTGGAGTGAGCATTCAAGTGCACAAACAATCCATCAATGTAGTGCCCCGTAGTATTAAAACCATTTTCTTGTTTTTTTTTAAATATATCATGCATAAAAATTGTGCCTTTAAATCATACACAACGGAAGTTTTTGCCCATAAGAATTTCTCTTCAACCGCGCTATCCATGTTCTAATCATCTAGTTCCTTAGTGAATTCATCATTTCTTATATCACAAAGTTCAAACTATGAGTCTAAAGCTTAGTAAGAGATGCACAACATAATATGAATATGCAATGCACTTTCGTAAAAACTTGTCTTTGTGTTCTTTCTTCTTTCTTTTCTTTTCATTCTTTTTATGACCTTGTAACCTTTATCGAGATTCTTAGCGTAAGAGTAGACACGATTATGGGAAACACACCATTGAGTCTCTGAACTTCGGCGAGACAGTCCCCCTTACCAAGACCTCTATTAGTGTTGTGAACTCAATGCATAACCACTTTGTGAACTTCGACCAAGCCATGACATAATCCAGCTAACATGCTTATCCCCCATAGGACCAACATTTAGGACAACATTTCCTCAACCCTTCATATTCTTTCTTACGTATCTTAAATTTTTGTTTCTATCTTTCTTATATGAAAACATATGCATGTAAACCGTTTTCGTTCTTTCTTGAAAAATATGATGCAGGGAACATACATGATACATGATAACAATCTAACATGCATGAACTTAACAGTAAACATATCCTTGATCAACGCTCAATATGAACGATAAACAAGCAATAATTATATACTCGATCAACAGCTCATAGGAATCACATCATAACATCACCAAAACATATCCATGATCAAAGACCAATAGAAATTATATCCTCAAATAATATCACAACATGAACAGTAAACAGTAAACAATTGGCATGCATCATATCCTCAAAGATTAGCTCGTAGGCATCACACAACAACATCAAAACTCTACCTTACTCTAGCACTTTGTGATGCAACGAAAAGCCAAACAAATATAAAACATCTCTTACCTGGAAATCTAAATAAAGTCTGACTACTCCTAACACCCCTCATACGCTTACTTTTCCTTTCAGTAGACAAAGAATTTGTTATTAAAAGAATAACTTTAACATTAATTATTGTCAAAACTACTTTGGGAACTAAATAGTGGAACCTACCTTAAGAAACTTGTAGAATAGTTTCACCTGAGAGCTTGAGAGAGAGCTTCTCTCATCCATGGGGTTCTCATGTGATTAGGGTTTAAACATAAACTCTAATATTTATAGAACACTAACTATAGAACTTTGCAGATAAAATCTCATGAAATTGTGTCTAAACTTTTTCTTTTCCTAAACAGTCAAAGAATTGAAACGTAACTCGCAAGAATCTAGAAAAACTACCTTAACTTAAACCTGCCTGAGCTACAGTGGATGCGTGAACAGCTGCTGAGGATGTTCACAACAGCCTGTTCGACCAATTATCAATAGCCACATCAGCCCTAAAACTCATATTTTGGGTCGCCAAAGCAACCGTGGAGGCAAACACTTCTGAGGAAGCCAATGCTCTTGCGAAAACTCCAATCTGCAAGATCACCGTCTACCACGTGTCCTAAACTGTTGCTAAAAACCCATTTGCAGACACTAATTCTCCTGTGGACCATGAATTCACTAAATCCAATGACGACGTTTCATTTCGTCCAAAGCTTATCGCGGACACCAACCTATACGCGTTAGTAAACAATTTTGCTCTAACGCTAATAACCGTGACTTGCTAAACCAAACGACGAAGTTTCCATCACTTAAAACACTACTGCAGATACAAATGTAGCCGCAGAAACATGCTAAAATGTAAAACGATGATGTTCCTAACTTACTTAAAGCTCCCAAATGGCATCTTTCCCCTTCGCGAAAGAATTTTTTCTTAATCCAACGGTCCACAATCCTTCTATTAAACTAATCCAACATTCCAGCATCCTCCTGCACCTAAATGGCATCAAATACTATTGCAGAAGGATCTTTTCTTAACTCTAATTATTCACATTTTTTCCGCTAAACCGATCCAATGGTCCAAGGTCCTCCTATCAAACACTTCCATGGAGCATCTTTTTCCATCCTAAACAATCATAACCATTCCTAAATCTCATCCAACAGCTCTGGCTGCATCTGATCCTTCCTACACATATTTCCTTAATTCTATATCATAAATTATTAAACCAATAGTTTAAACTTACCTTAAGCGTGGATTATTAAATAATATTCTTTACTAATTCTACTATATTCAGTTTTCCTAATTTCTCAATAATTTCTATTTTATTTTATTATCTATAAAATAAAAATTTCTATTTAATCTTGCCTAATTTCATAATTATTTAATAATTCTAAACCCTTCATTACATTTCTCCAATTAATCTATTAAATTTTAAATTGTCATATTTACATAATTAAAACTATTCATGGAAATTTTGGGTATTACAATCGACGTCGGCTGCTTAGCCTCCATCGATGTCGGCTGCACAGCCTCCTTTGATGTCACTTCCTTATACGTCGGCTACATTGGACTCAGATCAGGCGGAGGTGGAGGATGATATTATTTAGCCCCCTCCTCAGTCCTTGCACTCTATACCTATGATTGATGAGTGGTGGAACTAGATTATTGCTGTAACGTCTAGAAAACTTTTTTTTTTTTTAACTTTTTCAAAGAAAATCACATACTTTATTCTTCTAAAAATGAATGAAATCTCTTTCATGAAAAACACATGTATAGCGGAAGATTTTTCATATTGAACATAAATAAAACTCATTTTTTCCATAAAATTATTCTCTTACAAAATACATAAAAATTCTTTCATTGTAACAACGCCAAGTCATCTTCATCATCATGGAGAATACTTCTTCAACTAGTTCCTTCTTCTTATCCAAAGTCATCACTTTCCTCTTACCTACACCATAGAATTCATCTATAAGCCTAAGGCTTAACAAGAAATGTAAATGTATGTGAATGATAAAATCATCTTTTATAAAATCATCATAAAATTTTTTTCTTTCTTTTCTTTCTCATTTTGTTTTGATATTGGGACATGATACCAAAGTTGTTTGTTCTTCATTGGGAAGCATCAACCACACAAAGCTCCAATGGTACCGTATCACTAAAGCTATTACGTATTTTCTTTATGTTCATTATCTTTCTTACATGAAAACTTATGCATGGAAAAACAATTTGATTCATTTTTCTAAAAACATGATGCATGAACATAGAACCATCAAACAACTTTGAGCATTACCATCTAACATGTCCTAAAAATCCTCAAGGTCTATAACATAAGAAACATATCATCAAATCCTCATGTACACATAACATCATCTACAAATCAATAAATTCTCACGGTCTATAACATAAGAAACATGTAATCAAATCCTCAAGAAAACATGACATTGGCTACTAGAAACTATAAAATAACATCCATCGTTCTCAAGACAAGCATTTTATCATATGTGAGAAATTCTAAAACATCACTATCTTAATCTTAATATTCTGTGGTGCAGTTCTAAAGGGAAAAACACAAGCAACATTCCTTACCTTAATCTTCTACTAGAGGTTTGATTCTCTAAAACTTCTCGTACGTTGACTTCTCCTTTAAAAGCACATAGAGTTTGTTACTACAAGGATAACTTAACATTACCTAATACCAACATAACCTCAAAATATAAGAGTACTCACTTTGACAATTGTTAGAGAGGGGATGGCTACAAGACCTTAGAAGAGCATATTCTTGGAATTCATCTCAAACTTTCCATCCACCAATGACCTTGAAGCAATCTTAGTAATAGTTGATTGCTTATCTAAGTATGCTATAGTCATTGTAGCTCCAAAACACTACTCTACAAAAACAACAACACAACTCTTCTTCAAAAATGTTGTTATGTTATGGGGGATACCTCAAAGAATTATCAATGACAGAGATACCAAATTCAATAGGTTCTTTTTTATGGAGCTATTCAAATTACTTGGATTGATCTAAATATCTCTTCTAGTTACCCCCCTCAAATTGATGGTCAGACAAAGCATTTCAACAACTTGCTTGAAGAATATATGCGACACTTTATCAACACCAATTAGAAAAATTGTTCAAGTTAGCTTTATGTGGCACAATTTTGCTTTAATTGTCATAAGAGTTCTTCAATAGGAATGAGTCCATTTGAGGTAGTCTGCTAAAGGCGACCAACTATACCACACATTTTGGATCAACCATATTCAGGGAGTTGTCTAAAGGCATACCACTTCTTTAAAGAATGGAAGCAGAATGTTGAAATAACTCGTGCCTATTTGGAATGAGTCCCTAAACGTATAAAGAATTGGGCAGAACAAAAGCGATGATCATTGGAGTTCAAAGTTAGAGACTTGGTGTTGGTTAAGTTGTTATTCAAGAACTTTGTTTTAGAGGAAAGAAAGACAAGTGACTTGACTGAAAGTACAAATATCTAGTCCAAGTCATTGAAAATATTGGAAGAGCGTCTTACAGAGTTAATCTCCCTACATGGCTAAAAATCCACTCAGTGATTCACATTAGCAACTTAAAGCCACACTATCTAGATGAAGAGGATGAGACGAGGAACAACATCACCAAACTAGACATCTTCATCAGCAATCCGAAAAACAAAAAGAAGTTGAAGAAATCATTGCAAAACAACATGTTAGAACAGGCTGCCACCTACATACAGATACCTAGTCACGGTGTCGTTGGCACACCTCATAGTTTGAATCGTTGTTTCCCCAACAATGAGTGTTGCAAAGTCTCTCTCTAGTCCCTCAAGAAGTAGCATCGTGACACTCTGCATGTAGCATCCCAATGTTTACTTTTAAAATCTCAAAAATGGTTATTGTAGAAACTTGATACTCCCTTTGTCCAATTCAAAATAAAATAAATATTTTTACACCATCATTAATTATATTTGTGCCGCATGAGCAAATTGAGAGTATAAAAAAATAATGACATTGGGGTTTCCAATCAGAGGCCTGCAACAAGACTTAGAATCACTAAACTGTCCAACTAATGATCACAAATTCTCTCTCACTCCAACCCCTCTACATTATACTTTTTAATGTCAGCCAGAAATGTAACACTCAGAATTTTCACAAGTAATTTAATTAAATAATACGATAATTTAGAATTTGATAGATTAATTAGATATTAATTATGGATTTTAATGATGGAAATTAAAATGGTAGAATTATTAAATAATTATAAAATTTGGAAGGATAAAATGAAGGAGTTAGAAATTATTATATAGTTATTAAATTAGGAAATATTAAATAATAAAGTTTATTTTATAGATAATAAAAATAAAATAGGAATTATTGAAGAAATAGGAAAATCAAATATAATAGAATTAGTAAAGAATATTCATAGTAAATGTAAAGTTTAAATTATTGGTTTAATAATACATGCAGTAGAATTAGGGAAAGAGATTTAATTAATGGATTAATAGTTAATTCTGGAAATTGAGGAAATATAGTGTAGGTTGATTGGACGCAATAGGGATCGTTAGATGAAGCCTAGAAACGGCTGAGATCGTTTAGGATAGTGAAAGATTTTCCGCGGAAGTGTTGGACGTCGCTTGGACGTGGATGGAGTTGAACCGTTGGATTGGTTTAGCGGAGGAAACGTGGATCAATGGATTAAGGAAAATATGCTTCCGTGTTTGATGTGTTTGAGTGCGGGAGTGTTCTGGGCCATAGGATTAAAATAGCAAGAGGAACGAGGACCATTAGATTTCTCAAGATTCTTCCACGGGAACATTTTGGTGCCGCTCGAACACAAAAGAATGATGAGCCATTAGATCAGGTTTATTAGTAGAAATGTGAGCCATTGGCTTAAGAAAGCTTCTTCCGCGGATAGGAAATGTGTCATTTTGGGAGCGTTAAGTAAATAGAAAAGCCATTATTTTTTATTATTACGTGTTTAGAAGATAAGAACGGTGTCGTTTGGTTTAGTAATGTCTCAGTTAGCAGCATATTAGCCGAAGCGTTCACTTCTGCGAATACATTGGTGTGCACAAATAGGTTTTAGACGACGTGAAACGTCGTCATTGGGTTTAATGAGTTTGCAGTCCAGGGGAGCGTTAGCATTCGTTGATGGGTTTTAGCGATAGATTAGAACATGTGGTAGACAGTGAGCCTTTGAATTGGGGTTCCCACGAAGCGCCGTCCTCGTTTGCTTTGGTAATCGTGAAAATGAGTTTTAGGGCTGACGTGTCTATTGGCCATTAGTCAAGTGGCTTGTTGCAGACGTCTGTTGCGGCTATCTGCGCTTCCACTGTTGCTCAGAAAATTTTAAATATGATAGTTTACGAATTTCTTACGAGCTATGATTTATCCTTAGATTGTTTAAGAAAGGATGGATTTAGGATGCGATTTTCATGGGATTTACTCCTGTGTGGTTCTCTGATTTTGGTTCTTTAAATAGAAAAATATGGGTTTAAACCTTGGTTAACCTAGTAGCCGCGGTGACAATGAGAGTTCTCTCAAACTTGCAGGTTAGCCTTCCTCCAAGATTCTCAAGGTAGGTTCCACTGTTTAGGTTCCAAGTTATGTTTGATAATGTGAATTAGTTGGGTTATTCTCTTAATAACTAGTTCTCTATTTATGAAAAAGGGAAAATTTCAGCGTGTTGAGAAGGATTAGGAACGGGTCAGACCCTCATGAGGATATCCAGGTAAGTGATATTGATTGTGTTTGGCCTTTGGCTTGCATCACAAAGTGCTAGGGTACGAAAGAATTATGATGTTTTTCTGTGATGCCTTTGGGCTATTGTTCGAGGATTTGTGCTACGTTGATTGTTCACTACTAATTGTTTACGATGTGATGTTATTAAAGATATAATTTCTATTGGCTATTAATCGAGGATTTGGTTACTGTCATGTACGTGTTATTATGTTTGTGATGCCAACGGCTGTGAATTGAGGATTTGTTTACTATTTGATGTTATTGTCTATGTTATTGCTCATGATAACTAAGGGCTGTTGATCGAGGATATGTATTATTTGATGAATTTATTGATATAATGTGATGCCATCATTGTGAGTTTCAGGGATATGGTTATTGCTATGCTTAGGATATGTTCATTGTTATGTTTAATTTATGTTGTCTATGATGCTTACGAGCTATTGATTGAGGACATGTTGGGCGATGCATGTTTCATGGTTATAGATTAGAGGTTTGACTAGTATTATGCTATGAATATGATGGTTGATATCACGATGGTTGAGAATATGTTTACTACTTAATGTACTATTTACGTTATTGATGAGGATGCTTACGGGCTGTGGATCGAGGAATTGTTATCGTTATGTTCATGCATGTTAGACTATTATTATGTTACGAGTATGTACATACATTCATGAAAAATGTTTTCATTAAGAAAGATAATAAAGAATAAAAGATAGGCTGACTAAACGTAAAAAATCATTATGAGAGAGGTTCGAGTTGGTCATCCTGCATGAGGTGAATCTAATGTTGTCACTCTCCTTTAGACTGACGACCCACAACGATCAAACTATAAAGTGAAATAAAAGAAAAATATTGTTGACTGAAAAGACATGGTTTTTACATGTTGCATCACATAGTCATGTTGTTGCATTTCATAGTCATGTTACATGTTTCATCTCATAGTTGTGTTATATGTTGTATTTTATAGTTATGTTATGTTATATCTCTTACTGGGTGTTAGACTTATAGATGAACTTTGTGATGTAAGTGACAATAAAGTTTTAAGGAACACGATGAAAGAATAAATTGATAGCGCAGTTAAAGAAGAATTCTCATGGGCGAAGCTAAAGCGTTGTCGAAACGAAGCTGGCCCGTGGGTAAAGATTAAAAGAAAGATTTTAATAACGTGTCTTAAATACTTTTATTAAGAGTTATGTATATTACTGTTTAGATTTAAATAGAAATATTTATGAATGCTTTTGATTATTTTAAATATGGGTTTTACTACGTTTAATTCTAAATGAGTTTTCATAAAGAGTTCTGCTACATGGTTTTAAAATGTACGAAAGATATTTAATAAATGTTGAGTTTTATTAAGCTCATATTTGAAAAAAGATTTTCTTGAAGAACTTTGGTTGTATAAATTTATAAAGAACTCGGTTTTCTACGAACCTATAGTTTTTTATTTAAAAAAATGTTTTAACCCTACTGGAATAACAAGAAAACCACAACAAATACAGCCTAAAATCAAAGAAAATAAAATAATTTTCCACTTCGAGATTGATAGAAAATTATGGAAGAGAATTCCCATGTGAAATATTCTCAAAAGATTGTTGGAGATTGGCATGTTTCATGTGATAGATATTCACTGTAAATCAATCATTTAATTATATATATATTATGAATAAGCTGAAGATTCTGAGATTTTAGGTAACATGGCTTCCATCACGTATTTAATCATATACGCAGCCAAGAACAGGTTGTACAGTTTTTTCCACGTTCATTCACATATAAACATATTTTTTTAAGCTTTACTCATTCGTCAAATAATCAGTATTCAAAATCACATGAAACATTAATTTCATAAAATAATTATCAACCATGTTTAGTGTTTAAGCTTTCTAAGGATATAGTAAATTTAATCATTTATATTTTTAGTCAACCTCTCCAACTAGACTTCATGCGCAAATATTTTAAATTTTAAAAATGGGTAAAATAAAATGTAGCCCCTTAACTTAGGGATAAGTAGCAATTAAGACACTAAAATATTTTTTGAATAAAACTGTTATTATATTTTGAGTCTTTATCAAAATGATCTATACTCTAATTATTTTGATTTACTCGATTTTCTAATCGCACTCAATATCACAATTGATGTCGAAAACTAGAATATAATCTTATCGAGATTCGTGTTTGAAATCAAGTGCAAAATTCAATGTGTGTATAAAATCAAAGCGAGTAAAAGTAACTAAAGAGAGCTTAAATAATAGTTACAAGTGAAAAATTTTAGACATTTAACAAATTTTATCAAGGTATGAGTCATTTTTCTAACCACCAAAGCAATATGAACCTCATCAAGAAGAGTGAGATCCAAATAATATAAGAAAGATCATTCTAAATCATTTTAAAAAAGAAACGCAATTTGTGGATCTTGACTATTTTATCAATGAAGAGATAAGAACCAAAAACATAATATTGATGTAAAATAGAAAATTTTGACTCGTTATCTATAAAAAGATAGAAACCAAATGTATAAAAATATTGTAGATGATACACTCAATAAAAAGTAGAAGATTGTGAATGATAAGTTTTGTGCTAACCCTTGCAAAAATGTTAATGGAAGGAAATTTTTTTTTGGAGAATTATTTCCTTCCCCAATTTTGTGGGGACGTTACAAATCAAAAAGGGAATTTTAAGCAAAGAAAGAAAATTTTCTTTTTTGATTCTTTTCCTCCTTCCAAATAAAAATAGTGAGTTTTGCCCTTCTCCCATCTTCGTTCTTCATCCCCTCTCTTTGTCAATTTTTCATTTGCGAGCGAAGACATTTTCCTCGACAATTTTTGGTGAAGTTGTGATGAAGGAATCGTTCTTGGTAAGCCAAACTTCTCCTCTCTCCCCTTGATGTGTGACTGTATCAAAATTATTGAGAAATTTTACACAATTACTCTCGATCTTGTTAGGAGATCAAACTCATAATTTCAAATTAGCTTCGGTGTGGGTTTGCGAAAGGAGAGCGTTGAGTTTCATGGTGTTGATCTAAGATTCTAGTGGTTAGAATTGGAATAGGAGGTACCAAAATCTTATTTTTCTTACTCCCTTTTTACTCTTTGTATATGGTGATTTGGAGTTTAAATTTTTGGTATTTTGGATTGCTGTGAGTTGGAAAAGTTTTGAGGATGAAAGTTTGGCTGATGGTCAGAGATTTCAGAGAAAGAGGTAGCGTCGTTGGAGACGATGACACTAAAACCATGGCTCACCCCCGCTTTATGCCAACTATGGCACTGGTTGAGCTACACGATTTAGACCCGCATGGGTTGCGACTTGGTCTCTGTTTGGATCACGATTCAGCCTCTTTTGGGTCTTGGCTCAAAGCCTATTTTTGGATCATTTTGGACTTTAAACGCAATCGATCTTAAGTCATTTTAGAGTCTGTTCTGGTACTATTTTGGGCTTTCGGCTCAATCATTCTGAGGTCATTTTATTTAGACTAAAGTTTGGAATTACAAGTGAGATATTCCAATACTAATTTTGTAATATCATTATAATTAAATTTTGAGTCTTAGAGTTTGGGCTTGGTATATATTGGACATTCTCTGTTTGGATTAAGCTTTGATTGCTGGTAGGCCCACTTAAGGTAAAAGTTTATTTTTATGTGTAACATTACATTGTTTTCAAATTTTTTATTTTAAGATATATTCTCATATAAAATGATGAGTCCATTTTTTTTATGGCTCATCAATTTTCATGTTATATGTATATGTATTTTCACTAGACATATTTTGCTTCGAGCATGCACACCATTCTTAAACTTGTTGTATTAATTCACTAAGTACTTCTTTGACTTCTTTAGATTTTTCCATTCTAATTGATCCATTTGGATTACGTAATGAATGATGTAACAACAGGAAATTTGAAAGGGCAAGAAATTAATTTTTAATTATTTAAGGAAATTGATTTTCCCATTATGAGAGCATGGTTATAGAAATTGTGAAGGTTTTCTCCATGAATAACTCCTCTTCACTCTTCTCTCACCATTTTCCTTTCCAAATAGCAAAGAAATTTTCTACGGTGTTAAAGTGTGTCTCTGGAAAATGAAGAAAAGGGGAACACCTTCGTTCTGTTAAAATTGAAATGTGGAGAATTTCGATAAGTAAGATCTCCTTGTTATGGTGTAGAAGTTCTTTGTGGCAAGTGGAGTTTGATAAATGTTTTTGTTTTAGATTTTGTATATTCTCAACTATTTATTTGAACATGATAATTTTCGAAAATGGGACATTTTGTAGAAGTAAACTTCAATTTTCATTTTGTTTCCGTTTGTAATTGGATATTGGTTTTTATTGGAAAAATTTGGAATTCGTTAAGAAAGTTTGGAAATCATTTTCAAGTTTAAAATTTTGAGATTATGCATTCAATTGATGCAAATCAACTCTTGGAATTATTTTGAAGTGTTTAAAGTTAGTGATTTTTAGAGGAAGTTGGAGTTTTTAGAATATTGGGAGAGTCTTGTGTAGCAAACAAGTATCTGCGGAAGCGAAGGCTTCTGCGACAGAAATGTTTATGTCTATGGGAGCGAACAGTTCTGTAGTGGAAGTGTACACATCCGCTAGAGTGAAGGTTTCTGTGGGAGCAAAGGCTTCCCCATCGAAAAAATATGTTTTCGCAACAAAAGTGTACGCATCAAGATCAGAAGCATATGCATTCGCAGGAGAGATGTTTCCGTAAAAGCATGTGGAAGACAAGTGATGCACCTCAAGGACCGATCACTAGAGCTCAGGCCAAGAAGCTCATTAACCTACTTATGTTTTCTAATTTTATAGGGGATGCTCTCTTTAAAGAACTAAATAAAGTATCATCTAATGGTGATAATGAGCTACTTAAGCATGTGCTCAAATGGGAGTGCAACAACATACCCGATGCAAGCTTTCCATCTGAGGCATCCAATTCATCCAACAACTTTCTTGCCACTTTTGGAAATGCTTGAAGACAGCAACTCAAGGAAGATGCTCCAAGTTATTCAAGAACTCCAAGAAGGTAGCATGGAATCATTTTATGAATTATTGGATGTAATGGAATTATTGTTTTTAGATTGCTTTCGGCTAGCTTAAAATAGCTGAGAGATTTTGATTGTTTTTTGTTTGAGGTTAATTATGTAATTTTGACATAATGGCAGCCCTAATTGATGAGGTAGTTATACTCCTCTTCTTGGCTGGTCTGAACTAATTTGAAACCAGCTGAAAGAGTTGGAGTTCCTTCCACAATCGACCCCTTTTTCTTTGGTGAGAATCTGAGAGAGTGAGTCTCAAGCCATTGAATCACCAGTGTTCCTTGCAAGTCTTATGGTGATTCTCTTACACTAAGTCTTCCTCTACTTCCTTACAGAGGTGGACATTCCTAGAAAAGGTCTAGAAAACCTGCTACGATCCAAGTTGGAGAGGCTTCCGTGTTAGAGTCCATTGAAGTTGATAGGTGCAATTTTAGCACTCATTTAGACCAGCTTGTAACCTTCCGTGCACAACTTTCGATCCTGAGCGGTTTTAGTCTTGATCTTTGTAGGTTCTCTTGTTCGCTTCTATAGAGGCACATGGTTCATTTTGGACAAATATTGAGTGACTTGTGATTGTTTCCTTTTAGGGCTCGAAATTGCCATTTTGGTGTCTTTCTAGACAGTTTCAATTGCATTCTCATAACTTCGTCGCCTGTGAGTATTTTCTTGTGATTTTTGGAGGGTGTTCTCAACTCTCATTGAATTTAGTTTGGTTCTATTTTCAAGTGAATTAGACAACAAACGTGCAAGTTGCACATTCAAAAATTCTGTGTTCTATTTTAGTCGCATAACCGCTAGCATCCAAGGGAGATTCCAAGCTTTGCATCCTGTGGTGCATCAACACATGTCCCAGGAGTGATGGCAATTGTAGTAGAAATTCACGTATCTCTATAAGTCTTTGTTTCTGCAAAAGTGAGCAGAGGGGATGATGCTTGAAGAGTGGACGTCCGTACTCAATCCACGATTTACCAGATTAATAACAGTGTAAAGGACATTCGATGGAGGAACATCTGGACTAGATTCTAAAAGTTGGATATTTTTTAGAATTGTTTCGTGAGTTTCCCAAGTTGATTCGTCTCTTAGTTATGGGTTACAATAATTTTTTTTTAAAAGTTTAGAAAATTGTATTTATTTGTATGTTGTGTATACTTCGATAGGTCTAGTGGATTAACAAGAGATTTTGACCGATTTAATTCTCATTTGTTTGGGCTTTAACTTGGTTATTGGTAGATCCGTTTGAGGTAGGAGTTTATTTTTATGTCCAACATTACATTTTTTTTATAAAATTTATTTTGAAATGTGTTCTCATATAAAATGGCGTGTCCATTTTTATGGTTAGTCTGTTTTTGTATTGTATATATATTTTAATTGGACATATTTATTTTGGAGTATGCATAACATTTATTTTATTCATCATCTTGGTTGTGTGAACCAAGTTTGATTGACCCATGTGGGGGTTCTGTTTTCGTTACACACATTCAACTATTAAAGAATGTGTTTGTTATGTTGTTGTTAACTAGAGTAATGAGGTTGCTGAATGTGCCCTGTTTGTTGGCGCAAAATCTTAAATCTAAATGGCTGTTGCGATCACCTAAGTATTGTCATTATTTATTTCTGTTACTACCGATGACATAGTATGATGGAGTCCGTTAGTGGCTCTATTTTTACTAAGTTTTTATCGTTAGACAGTAGTGACTTATTTTATGTATGTACCACATTATAGTGGAAGTTTTCGACCTTTGCTCTACTGGTTATTTTCTACTCAGTTTTATTTAAATGTTTTATCCATGATATGGTCACATATATTTTTAATTCTCTTAAGCTAATTATTAAACTTTTCCCCACGACATTTCCTTCATGATGTCCGAACGGAAGCTCTAATACCAAATGAAGTGCGAACGGAAGCTTTGATACCAAATGATGCGGAAACAAGCAATCTTTTAGAAGAACCTTGGATATGTGTGGTCGATCAGCTTCTGAATGGCGGTCGATCGGAAAACTCACAGTTTCAAAATTGCATTGCTTCTAGACGAATGGCGGATGACCAAAATCTGAGGGTTGATCGACTGGGAAGTTCACAATTTTGAGAATCGTGGCCTCGGGACGATTTGCTGTCAACCGGATGAGGGATGTTGATCGACTTGTCGGCTTGGGGAAAAGTTACTAAATTTAAAACTTTTCTATTCCACCAAAAAACTTCTCCTTGATTAATCAAAAAAATGGAATTCTCACCAACAAGAAAAGAGAATTTGATTACAATCTTTGATCACGTTCACCAATCGAAATTGGCAAAAAGATTGCAAGAGATGATAGACCCAAGTAATTCTTACAACACTTGAACTCTAGGGTTTTCAATCAAAAGTATTATCAACAATCCAAGAGAGAATAGTCACAACTAAAAAAGGTTTTAATTCATCAAAAACTAAAACTTTCATTGAGTCTTGGTGGGGTATAAATAGCCCACCATGAAAGCAATTCTTCTAGGAATAGGATTGTATCCCTAATCAATCCTTATCTACTTTATTTAAAATTTAAAATAACTAGAATTTAAACTCCATAGGAAAAACTTTAAAATAACTTGAAATTAAACTAACTAAAAATTTAAATGAATTTAAACTTCACTCTAAGTTGAATGAATTCAAATTCGTGGCCCTTTTTCCTCTTTGGTGGATTACTCATCAATTTGCCAAGTTAGCACATATGTTGGCATCTCTTGAACTACTTCATTAGGTATGCTTTCATCTTGAATCTGAAAAATAACAAACCAAATAATAGTTTTAAAGTTTCTTTGATTTGGATCTTGTAACAAATCCTTGTGCCACATTATAGGTTCGTCTTCATATTGATTTGGGCTTCTAATCCGGGTAAGTGAAATCAAGCCTCTAGAAATGTAGCTCTCTGTTCGTGGACTTTTTGGCATAGTAAACAAACTCCAAATTTAATGAAACACTCAAGTCTAGAAAGCTTGAGATGTCAGCTATAATCTTTATGAAGAATGCTTTTTGATATAAAATATTTAAGGTCATCGAATCTACCTAATAGTTCTTAAAGGTCAGATCACAGATTTTGCATTTTATCACAAGTCTCTTAATCTTGTGCTTGATTTTTCACTTATGTTTTATCTTGAATAACACAATGATATATTTGGATGTTTGATGAATGTAATTTATCAATATTCTCCTTTGAACACCTACAAAACAAGCACTAAAAATATTGTTAGAGAATATTCGTGCTTGATTGTGAATTGAGGGAATCCGTTGCACATCACGTCAGGTTTAGTTTAGAAGATCTCCGACAGCCTACGTAAAAGTGAACTCGATTAGATTTATATTTTAGTATTTATTTCCCTTTGAGAATTTTATTTGTAAGGTTGAGACTCAATTTAAACTTGTAATTGAATTTTTGTTGTTTAATTTTATGGCACATTTATTTATAGACTTATACTACTATATTATCTGATATCACTATTGAATATATGTGTTAGCGCAATTTGGTTGGACCCTTACAAATCTCATTATCTTCTAAGTCTTCCGCTATTTATTAAGTGGTTGTCTATTTTATCTCGAGTTTCTTTTAGGGTGTGACAAATGTTTCATAACAGCTTCTTTATTCACATCACAAAGTTTAAAGGCAAATATGCTCTAAATATAGTTTGAGGTATCAATTGTGCCTTACATCTAAACTCATAAGCTACATTACACTTTTCCTTTTAATAATTTAAACTCTTGATTATCTATTCTAATAATGATAAACTCTTAAATAAAAAGGAATTTAATAAGTTATATTTCTTAGCCATTAATTCCACGTGCACATGCTCAAACATGAACAGCATACGGACTGATTTTATGAAAATTAATTTGAGGTTATAAAATAATTGAAGGGACGAATTTGGGAAACTAAAAAAATAAAATAAAAACATGTAGGAAATTGAAAAAACAGAGATGAAAGGAGTGGTTACGTGGAAAGCGGAGATGAGAAGACAAGACAAGACAAGTGAACCAGACATTTTCACGGATCTGTACTACTTTGGACTACGGAATAAACTAAACGGTCCAAACCGCTAATTGCGCTCTTCTTTTCTCTCTCCTACTTTTTCTGTTAATAATTAATAAAATCTCTTGCCCACTTTCATTTATGAACAATTTGACTAAAAATATCCAAAAATTTGAATCTTTGCGATGGGTCATGGGTCGTTAAAATGATTTTCAAATAAAGTTATAATTTTTAGAGAGTTTGTTTTTGTTTTAAGGGAAATTAACAAATCAATCACTATATTTTATAATTAATAACAAGTTAATCACTAAAGTATTTTTGCTAACAACTTAATTATTGAAATATGTAAAAAAGTCACTGCAAACATCGCTGTCACGTTTGCCATTAAACGTATTAATTTCGTTCCACAGAAAAACACTACACATTCTGTCGTGAACGTCAATGCTAAAATATTAACATTTTAGCACTGACGTTTTGCTTCAGATAGTGTCACGTTCCACCACGAAACGTGGAAATTAATTAAAAATTACAATGTTCCACGGCAAAACGTTCACTTGCCGCCGCAAAATGTCAACTTTCTGTCGCGGAAAGTATTGCATCCTCTACTTTGCATAAATTCAGACTACACTCATCGTAATTTTCTCAGCAATTTTATTAGCGATTAATGAACCCTAGAGATTTATGAGAGCGGAAGTGTACCGTATTTTGGTGAAGTTGAAGCGTTAGTAATTGTTGAACATCAATGGCGTCTGGGAGTGTTGAGGAATCTATTAAATGCCCATTTGAAGTGGAGAGCATGTCCATAGTTTTGGCACATGATGTACGTGCAATTGGAGATGAAACTGCTATGATGGTGCATTCCGTCTCGACAACTCTAGATAAGGAGGAGCTCCATTCATTATGCGAATCTAATGATGAAAACATAGACATGACTGAAAGTAGGACTTGATGACCACCACAAATAGAAGGCACATTTGCTGGTATGGGTCTTGGCAAGAAGTATAGTTCATTGAATAAAATTAGAGAAGAAATCATCGCTTATGCGATGAAGAATGGGTACAGGATAAAATTCACCCACATTGACTCTCATCAATTGAAGGTTGCCTACCAAGTCTGATGTACGTGGCGGATGCACACCTAAAAAATGTAAGGTGAAATGACGTTTCAAATTAAGAGCTATAACGACATTCACACTTACTCGAGAAAGATGGAAAGTCTCCATGCCTCTGCCAAATGGGTGGCAACGCATTATTTGGACAGATTTAAAAGTCTGGCACACTGAGACCTTTCTTCCATAATTGAGATAGTCAGGAAGGATGTTAACATCAACATTACACCCAACCTTGCTAAAAGTACAAGAAATGTGGCCAGAAAAATGAATGCATAGGATGACAATGAGCAATACAATCTCATATGGTCGTATACCGACAAGATTCGGAGGTCTAATCCTAGAAGCTCGCTACGAGTTCAACTAGAGATGAGTACATTTAAAAGGATGTACATGTGTTTTGCTGCATGTAAGATGGGGCTGTTGAACTGTGGTTGACTGATTATTTGTTTGGATGGTTGCCACTTGAAGGGAGCGACTCTAGGCCATTTGCTCACTGCTGTTAGCATGGACAGGAACGATGGAATTTATCTGATTGCTATAGCAGTGGTTGTAGCAAAAAATAGGGATTCTTGGAGCTAGTTTTTGGAATTGTTGCTCAAGGATTTCAACACCCCGTCCGACAATGGGTGGACATTCATTTCTGACTGACAAAAGGTGTGGTTGATTTCTTTTGCAATCTATGTTTATGTTATGCATTGTGTACCAATATTTGACTCATACAGTTATTTTTTGTACGGGCTGGTGCCAGCTGTCAGAGAGTTCTCAAGGCAAGTGGAGCAACGTTTTTGCATCCGACACTTGTATGAAAATTTTCAAAAACAATTTAAAGACAAGTTGTTCAATTATGCAATGTGAGCTACTTCTAGAGTCACAACATCAACGCACTTTGAGAGAGAGATGACGAAACTATTTTTACTTGACTCAGCAGCCCACACATATGTACGAGGAATAGATGTGAGATTCTGAGCCAAACATACCTTTAGCTCTATCCAACAGTGCAACATAAGCCTGAACAACTTGAGTGAGTCCTTTAATGCTTACATCCTACAAGCCCGGGACAAACCGATTCTCAGTATGTTCGAGATTATAAGAAAGGGCATCATGTGTAGGATTGTTAAAAAATATGAAAAGATGGTGCGCTCGATGGACCTTTTGTGTTCGCAGGTTAAGAATTAGCTTGTGAGACTATAACTTGCAGGTCAAAATTGGAGTCCTGTTTTTTCAAGTGCGACCCATTTTGAGGTGAGCAACAGTAACTTACAGTACTCTAGTCAATTTGGACAGACGTACTTGTAACTGTTACTAGTGGGAGTTGACTAGCATCTCATGTATCAATACAGTCCTGCATATGCAATTTATGAAGACATCTCCCGAGGACTTTGTGCATAAGTGCTTCCATCGAGAAAGATACATGACGATCTACTCTCACTTTTTCCGCTTGGTCAGTGGACAAATCATGTGGCCTCTTGTGACGGATCTTAATCCAATTATGTCACTGTCATTTAAGAGACATTCCGGAAGGCCACGAAAATGAAGAATAAGGGATGTTGACAAGGCCCCAAGCTGGACAATGCTACCCAGGAGACATCTGAACATGATGTATGGCTAGTGTGGGAGCGAAGGTAGATGTAACAACCTAACTTTTCATAATCCTTTAAAAATCCGTGAAATTTAAAACTTTTGTGAAATGAATGAAATCTCCTTTAAAATAATATCAGAGTACCTAAAGTTAGACCGTCAAAAACCTTTTCGTTATACTCATTTATGGAAATTGCAAAGAGCGAAAGCAGTTGTAAAATCTTTTATGAAAACATAGCGGAAGCGAAATCAATAAGAAATACTAAACCGAGCATTACACATTAATTACGAACCAACTTTTCATTTACAAGCCATTTTAACTTAGCCTGGCCAGCCATAATCCCACGTGTGCAAATCTGTCACCCCTGATTTTTGATCTTTGCATTGTCTTCTCATACAAGTACCTACACCTACACCACAAGTAAACGGTAAGGCCAAAGACTTAGTAAGAAAAAGGGTTTATGCAATATAATATGCTTCTCTTTAGTCCTTTTGGAATGGGGGCCACCCAAACCAATCCTTTCATTACATCATTCATTCATTTTTTACTTTACATTAGTTCATTCGTTCGTTACTCGTACAACGAGCGAGAGATTGGAGGATTTCCTTTGTGATTGAATAATTGGTCGGATCTAACCTTTTACTTGCAACTAGGTCCCCTCTATCGAAAAGGTAGGGGGCTTCGCCTAGCCGCAGACTGGACCCGCTACCCATCCGCCCCCAACTCCTTATTTTTTTTCATTTTCTTAACATTTTACCTCACAATGCATGTGAGTACAACCACCAAGGTGACACTTCCTACTGGTTTCTATTAACATGATGCATGGTGCATAATGTAGTACAACGTAACTTTAAGCATGATGCATAATGACATAACAGTTGACATAACAATTGAATAGCGCATGTAAAAGAAGTAATTGAATAACAGGAATTGAAAGCGCATAGAAATGAAAGCAAACAATCATTGAATAACGCATTGAAGGAAGGTAAGCAACAATTGAAGATGACAATGATTAAAACAAAGCACATAACAGAACGACTATGGTAATAATAAGGGCATACATGAACATATCGATCGCAACAATGAACGAAACCGAAATCAGAAAATACTATTAACATGCTAGTTATCCTAGTTAATTTCCTAATCAAGTTACATGCTCAGGAATGATTACCTTTATTATGCTACTTAGTTATCCTAGTTAATTTTCATGCTCAAGGAATAATTACATTTATTATTCTAGTTAAATATACTAATTAATTTACATGCTCAGGCTCATAAGGTAAGATAAAAATATGTATTCGTAAAACAGAGTAAAGCGGAATAAAAACTATCAAGACACACCAATTTCTTTACCTTGAAACTTTATCGCGTACTCATACTAAATCTTTATCCTTATTTTCCTCAATCTTTATCCTTCTTTTCCTCTTCCAATACTTTCATAATTAATAATCATTCATTAAATACTCTCAAATAGCTGTCCAACATAACAACAAAAACCAAAACCAGATAGCAGTACACAACACCCATTATTCTTCTCCTAAACACAGTCCATAGCTCTCCATGTTTCTTAACTTAGCATTTTAAATAATTGACAGAGAAATAATCCACTTTCCAGCACATAATCAAATCAATAGAAACCGTAGTCAACCACAAGTGGAACATCAACAGTGTATAAATCAAAACCAACAACAGACAATCACTATCACATTTCCAACAACAGACAACAGAGAGCAATATCCAGTTATCGTCCAAATAAAACACAAGAGGTAGAAACCAACATATCCAGCAATGCATTACACCAATTTTCTGTTATTCTCTACGATATATCCTTCACAAAATCCATAAAGACAAAGGAGGAACTCCTTTACCAGAAGACACTCGAGAGGCCATACCCGAGAGCACTTCTCTTCACTACTCTATCCTCCAACGGCCACTACTCCATTTGCTCTCCTTCCTCTACTTTCCTCCTCGGCATTCTTCACCACCAAAGAGCATTCTGCTCCATCACTTCTCCATCTCGGCATTTCAAAGTCACCAGAGAAGCACACCTCGCCAAAGTCTCTACCTTTCTACTTCACCAGAGAGGTATGGCACACCACTCTTCTGCTACCAGCCATGCCTTGTCATTCCTCCTTGTCCATGCTATCGGTTTCCATCATGGTACAACCAGAAGAAGAGACTAGTTCAGGCCGAACTGCAATTTGCCCAACCGATTCCAACTCGAACCACCAACCAACCATTGACCCGAGGCTGGAATCACCTCCGGCCATCGCCATCTAATGCCATCGCCATTCATCGTCACCGAGCACTAGAAGTCAGCAGAGCGTCGGGGCACACGTTGACCTGACACCAAATCCAACCTACGAAGCCCGACCACCCAAGCTCGAAATTGCAACCCGACGCCTGCGACACACCAAGCCCTAGCTCACAATTCACCACCCCCATTGCTCACACCTTCACCACCCAAGCCGACCCTAAGCTTGCCGTCCACTCTTGTCGCGTCTCCCTCCTTTTCCCTTGCCCTTCTCTCTCTCTCTCTCTCTCTGTCTCTCTCTCTCTCTCTCTCGTTCCTTCTCTCTATTTTCTCATTGGGTTCTGCTTTCCAGACAAAACAAATAGCCATGGGCCATTTGTTTTTGCTGACACACTGGACCAGTTCATCCTTGAACTGGTTCAGTCAACCCATCACAAATTAATATCTCCTTCTCATTTTATTCCCCTTTTAATTTAATCTTTCACTTTAATCCCTACATTAATTATTCAATTAATTCTTAATTCAAAACAATTATAATTAATCACAAACATTATAATTTAATTCATTAAATTAATATTTATTTTAATTACTTTAATTTCTATAAATTATAATCTAATGAATATGTTTGGTAATATATTGATTACTTTCCAATTATCCTTATTAAATTATGATATAAAAAGTCGAAGTATTACAGTGGAGGCCCAGAGGCAAATGTATATGTCAGCCACGGGTCCAGAGGCAGAGGCGGTAGAGGAATCTCACAGGGCACATTTATAGGCTTCATAGTTCCCGACATAGTCTCCGAGACTGTTCCCGACATAGTTCCCAGGACACATGTGAACACATTATTACGTTTACACTTTCATATGTTATTTTAACTATGAAAATTTTATTTGCAATGTGTTATGTATGAGTATGATGTGCAAGGTCCACAAACACAAACAAATACAATTGTGGACTTTAACCTTTCTTGATTAAATTTGGCATTGCCTTGAAATATGCTACTTTTCCAGTATTACAAGCTGTAAATAATTCATCAAAACCTATTTACTTACCTATGAAGGTGTATGATTTTTCTTTTTTCTTTTTCCAAATGCTACATAAATTCCAACATGCTTTATTGTGAACTTTTTTAATTTCAGCTATATGATATTGTTGGTTGGCAAAGATATACGAAGAAATTAAATGAACGAAAAGCTACTGCTCTTTTAAGAGTAAAACGTAAGTGACTGCCACAATAACAAGTTACTTCATCAAAACTTATTTCAGCTATGTGAGATAATATAGTTCTAATGAAATTAATAATTTGGTTGTTAATGATGAATGTAACTTGATTGGTTTGCGTTTGTAATGCACATGTACATGATATAATTGTAATGGAATTGATGATACACAAAGAGGTGCAATGCTTGACAACAATGAAAGAGCAGTTATCGAATATGCGAAAAACAGAACACAGATTTGCCAATAGTGTAACTTTCTCTCTCGAACTCTAATCAGTTCTAATTATGGAATGCAGTCAATACTACCAATCTAAAATGTTCCCTCCAAAAATCATGTCCAAATTCAAAAATAGCGGAAGTTATACAAATGAGAAGAACCTACCTGAAAGGGTGCCAACATACAACATTAAACCAAAATGGGAATCACACAACTCCCGCGTCTCTGGTCCAAATGACACAAATTTTGAAACACAATATCCTTGTCAAGTGAATAAATAATACGCCAAATTCCAGAATCCAATTCGCTCAGTAAAGAAAATTACACCCGAAACTTACAAGCTGGTCCAAGGGGTGCTATGTTGCAACCCTTGACTTCAATGGGTCATTTGTTGAAGAGAATCACTCCACCTTGCTTCACAACAATTCTTACCATTTTCCACCCTGGATATCAACTCTGGATGAAGCTTATGAGAAGATCAGCAACAAAAAACCACTCTAAGATAAGTCAAGAAAAAAGTGGATTCGGTTTTGGCACAAACAAACTCTCAGGTTGCCCTAGGAGTTGGAGGCCGAGTGTAAGAGACAACTCCAACACAAAGAAAAGCTTCAGCTTAATAATAATTCCCAAATTAGGTTCAGAAAAAACTTAAAGAGGTTTATAAACCTCTCAAAGTTGCCCTAATGTGATAATTACAAAATTGACCTTGAAAATAAAACACACAAAAAAAGAGGTCCTCGGCTAGCACACCTAGCCGAGAACACTCCACAAAAACCATTATCCCAATGTCAATAACTCAATCCAAAAATGAACCATACTCTGGCATATCATCATCAAATAAATAAGAAAATATGGAATTACATTAGAATGACATATCTTTAACTGTTGTCCTCCTAAGGCATGGTGTTAGAAATGTCATCTTGATCCTCGGTTGAAGGTTGTAGCTGATTGGGTGCATGAACTATCCAAGTGAGGATGTGCTTTGGTCTTTCTTTGTCCTCATGGTGGGTTCATCTTCTAGTCCTTCTAAAGACACGCCACCTGCAAAATAAGAGTTTGTAAAAAGGTTAATAAGTTTCTTGGCCCGGGCCCTAGTAACTGGGCCTTGTGGTGTATCAATTGATAATTTAGTTGTTGATGATAAATGGAAATTGTATAGTATGAAAATTTAAAATTAGTAACTTTTCCCCAAGCCAACCAGTCGATCAACCTCTCCATATTGATCGATCACCCTTCATCTCTAGTTAACAAAATTTTGAATTTGTACTTCAGCCGTTCGACCGCCCCTCACTTTTTGATCAACCGCGTTTCAATTTTCTTGAATCTATGAAGACTACAAACGACCGCAATTCAAAGGGTGATCGACTACGCATGGCCGAGTTTGACAACATATAAATGAACCAGAGTCAGCGTCCACATTTCACTGCAGAATTATGATGTTCCACATAGGAAAGCCGATGTTCCGCGGTGAAAAGTTGACGTTCCAACTATACTAAGCCACATTCTTGTGAGATTTCTTCCGTAAATCCGTGATCGCAAATGACAACTGTGGGTCCACGTATACGTTAGACCCTTTTGCGAACAATAGAATCTTATTAGGTAGATCTTCATGATGGTGGAAGTCAGTCTTCTTCCAATTTCGGAGCAGCCCTAACCCCTCATTTGTACATCGAAAGATGTCGTGCGGGCAGAAATGCAAAGGGAAAAATCAACACATAAGTAGAAAGCAATACGAATCTACAAAAGGGAAAAGATGTACTTCTCTTTATTAGTTGGTGATATGAAGATCGCAATTGCTTCAGGCAACAATACCTGGTAAGGGTAGTGAGTGTGCAAGTCAAGGACGACATAAAACACCCCTACTTTGGGTGGGACTGGAATGTAAACCACGCATTAGAACTGTTCAAACAAAGACAAACCAGAAAAGCAAAATGGTTATTTACATGAATCCACTCTATTGTCATTAGCGATTTTTTAAATTGAACCTCAAATTATTCTTCTTCATTCAACGCAAAGAACTGCATACAAAGAATGCAAAGCAATGATGAGTACTAAGATAACATCTTCTAAACTACTTAATGTAACAGAATGTAATTCTCACCATGTTTGTTGTCGTTTCTTGCTTTGGGAAGATGATCTCAGTGATGTGGTACTCATCCTGAACCTAAAACTGAAAAACATTAGGTAGAATATCGTAAGTATGCAATCCAAAACACTTAATGATACAAAATGAAAAAGTCTACCATAATTCCTTAAACAATTGTACATGTCTCCAGGTTCTTCCGGGTATTTGCAAGAACATAAGTTGCGAAAAGATCTATTAGTTTGTCTAGTTGTAAAAAACATTGATAAGTTACCATCAGACTAATAAGGCATGAATAAGTGCAGATACGTAGATAACCAAATCAAAAACATACCACACGCACAGTTTTAAGTGGCAGAGGCTGCGATCAACCCAACATGGCTATCGATGGAGGAATGAGAGCAACTATCTCCTCCACCTTGGCAAGTAGACAAGAGGAGAAGGTTGGTGTCTGAGGGAAATGGTGCTACAAATTTCAAACACGTTATTACGTCGCATACAAATAAAGTAAATAATTGACTTTGGGTAAAAACTACATAATTTACAAGCAGCCTGTTTCTTAAGTTGCTGAAGAGGACAATGGAAAGGCCACTATAGAGGCTGCTGTAGGGGCAACTCGAGACGATGCTAGAGAGGATGGTGGAGGGATTTCTTGCTGCCCTATTCTCTGCAATTCAACCAACATCTCGTGATGGCATTCCTCTGCTTGCTCCTCCATTATTTGCATTTTATGTAAGGCCATTTGATGTAGTTCTTCCATCTGTTCAAGTCGATTCTCCATCCTTTGAACTCGATCCAACATCATTTCATGTCACTCCTCCACTTGCTCCTCCATTCTTCGCATCCAGTCGACAATCTCCTCATGCATCAACATAAAGTAAAATGACTAAGGAAGGGTTGGAGTCATTGGCTAGGAAGTATCATCCTCCATGTACAGTATCCCAGATTTTTACAATGCTAAGTATAGGCCTAAGTGATGATTTTAGGGGTATTAGGAGCTGAATTTGATGATTTAGGTGTTAGGCAAGAGAAATTTATTTGGATATAGTGAACAATAATACCCAAATTATTGAGGATTCGTTGATGTTTAAGGGTATATTGGATTTGTTATTAGTTTTTAAGTGTAAGTTATAGAAAAATAAGTTAAAAGGAGTTGACAATTTTCTGAAGAATCGAGGGTGGCGGTTGATCAGTAATGAAGAAATGGTCAATCATGATTTGTAATATTCTAGTGGTAAGCCAAAATTAAACAGGTCGATTTTCCACAAGAGGTTGATCGACTGACTCCAAAGAATTTAGTCTAGTGAGCAAAGATTTTTGAGGTGGTCGATCACTTGAAGGGGGTTGATCGACTGAATCCATAGCAGACTTGAAAATATTGATTCGCGATCGATCGTCTACTAAGGCGATGATCGACATGTAATTTGGAGAAGACGAAATAATGGCTAATCATAACTGAACGATGGTCGATTGTGGTCGTGACTGAAGGAATTTTTGGTCGATCATGTGAAGGCGATGATCAACCGACAAACTAAAAAGTCACCAGAAAATGATAAATCGTCGCCTAGAAAATGAATGGATCGACAATTTGCACTTCATGGATGCTAAAGCATCCCTCCTATTGCCTTTCACCTTGAAATGAACACTGAATTCAAATCGTAGTCTATAAATAATAGATAGAGGGAGTGTTGTATAGTTTCACAGAAAGTGGCCGAGAGGAATTCTGGAGAAGGGAAACCGTTTTGACAGAGGAGGCCGATAGAGAGAGTTGCTGGGAATTTGAGAGAGAAGAGGAAGAAAGACACTGTGAGAGAAAAAGAAAGGGATAGGAAGAGAGAAACTAGGGAGAACTGTGAGGGAAGAGTTCTTGGAAGCAAGTCGTCTTCTGTTTCCCAGGCACTTCAGGTAAGCTGAATTCTTCCATGATTTTCTTTAGTTGATTACTGTTAGATCGTTGGGAAGAATGTTATGTATATGCTTGACTATTGGGTTTTGTCGAAGGATGTTTTGGTTATGTGCTCTTTGTGATTAGTTTGAAGTGGAAATCAATGGTGTTATAAAGTCATTGTATGTTGTTACTAGAATCTGGCTGTTGATGAAAGTAGATGTTTATGAAGTTTGAGATTCGGTTACTGCTATATGCCTAAATTTTATATTATGCTTACTGATTGGCGATTTGGAAACTGTTTGATTGGTTAAGGTTATACTCTGTTGGTTTTATGTTCCCTGTTATAATTAATGCTGAGGTTTGATGGTGAGGTTCAAGATATTAATTTGGTGAAATGTTCCCTGTTATAATTGATGCTGAGAGTATACTCTGTTGCTTCCTGAATGTGGTGAAATATTCACACTTGAATGTGTTAGATTAGTGATTTAGAAATCGAAGGAAGGATCCTAGGCACATAGATACTTATGAAATAGTCATTAGGTATCAATGAGTTTGATAAACTATTGTTTATTGATGAATAGGTATTGAGGAAAAGAAACTTATGTGCTAAACTCTTTAAGGATTTCAAGTAAGTGATATTGCATGTGTTTTTCCTTCAGGACAACATCACAAGAAATTAAGGTTTGTATGCTGACTGTGTTTACTAGAAGCTTAGGTTATTGATATAGCCATTGATCGAAGATGTATTGTTGATTGCTTGATGTTGATATTGTTTTTATTAGATTAAGTTCAGTTCTTTAGGTTAAAGATTGATCAGGCTTTAAGGATATGTTAGATAGACATGTATGATGGAATTGTATGCGTGCATTCATTCCTGATGTTTTATAAAATGTATGAAAATGTTTTTATGCATTGCTTTAAAAATGTAAATGGAACAAATTGAATAAACATAAATTGGTGTAAAGAAATGTGAGTTCTTGAGTTAGCTGTCTTTACTAGTCATGAGGTGCTACTCTACCTTGTCGAGTTCACATCTCTAACACTTGGATGGATAACTGGAACTAAATGGAATACATGAGAATAAAATGTAATGGATGTTGTGAGGTGTGGGTTCTTGAGTTAGCTGCCATATGGATCATTAGGCGCCACTCTACCTTGTCAAGTTGACATCTCCAACATCAGTAAAGGTTAAAGGTAATGGAAAATGAAAAAGAAAACTGCATATCTTTTTACAAAGAACATAGCATGAGATTTTATATTTATATCGCTTACTAAGCTTTAGGCTCATAATTAAAGTTTTGTAATGTAGGTAAGGAGCCTATGATTGGATACAAGCTTGTAGAGGACACAACTGATGAAGTATTGTTGTGACGTCCACATCAAACTTCTTTTCTTTCTTAACTTTTTTCTTTTTAATTATCGTGTAGAAATTTTTATTTTTAAAACAAGTAGGAGTAAAACTTAAGACTAGTGTGGAAATCTAAAGAGCATAATTAAATCAAAGTAAAAGCAGAAATATGAGATGCGTTAAATGAAATTCAGAGTTAAGAGCTTAAATATAACTAACTTTAAAATACAGTTTAGAGGTTAGGGTACAAGTTAATATTTTACAAAACAATATCCTTTTTCAAACCATTTCAAAAGAGTGATTTCTTTCTTTCTTCTTTTGAGCCATAATCCTACTCAGGTCGATTCAGCTAGATAACCTGCAGGCTCAACGCAAATTGCATCCTCTTCTCCTCTTGGAATTATTACATCTTGACAATTTCCTACACCACAAGAAAAATTGTGAGCCTAAAGACCCAGTAAAGAGTGGGGTATGTAGTATGAAATATGCCTCTCATTCATTCTTTTTGGAATGGGTTCCGTCCCAAACCATTCTTTTCTTTATGTTTCGTTCTTTCGTTCATAACTCATACGTCGAGCGGGAGATTGGAGGAACTTGTGTTGAAGGGAATAGTCTTGGTTAGCTTCTAACCACCTAGGGTAGTTAGTCCCGTTCTCGACAAGGGAGAGGCTTAGGCTAGACTACCAGATTAAATCTGTACAACCCGTCCGTCCCTCAACTCCCCATTTTCTTTTCCTTTCATTTATTCATTTTCCTCACGTAATGCATATGAGTATTACCCCAGAGGTGACACTTCTTACTTGTTTCTATTACCATGATGCATGTGGATGCAGTACAAAAATAATGACTATCAAATAGCGAATAAAAAGAATAACAGAGCAGCAAAATGAAAGGAACTGTCAAACAATGAATAACAGCAAGTAACACAGTGAATTAACATGCTTCATATTTTCATAACATAGTAGTAAAGAACACAACAATTTAACATGCTATCATGCAGAGCTTAAATGGAAAATTGTAACGAGATATTCAACGGGTTAGGCATGCTTGACAACCGTACAATGACATGAAATAAACATGGATATAACAAATAATTGGAAACATGCTTAGGAAAGTAAATGACCAGAGACAAGGTACATTCGAATAGATATAACATGGTTCAATGGCATTATCCTTAACTAGAGCTATCAACCTATTTTAGATTTACAGAGAATTAAACAAGACATATTAGGGGATGATTATGCATGGTTATATTAAAGGAAAGTAGCAGCTCCTATCTAACATAAGGATTGAATAGCATTCATCAATCAGGTCTACTATATTAACAAACAAGATGATATTTAGCATATCCAACAGAATAGAATTGCTATAAATGAAGTAATTCACAGCTTATCCATATGAGACAGGACATCAAATAAGTCTTCAGTTCATCAATTCATCAGTTTGAATCATAATGTCAGAAACCATAATGCAAGTAATAGCACTATCATTTCTCTATCAGACTAAACATCGATTGCAATAAAAGAAAAGGACAAAATATAAATTAGAGAAACAAACAGATACTACTTGTGGGTAGGGCCTCCATTTGCCAAGACTCTACCCAATCCTTACCTCATTTGCTAATTATTGAAGAAATCCAACACAGGCAAAAAAGGTAGCAGTGAGCCTAGCTAAATCCTGCACTCCAGTTCTTGAACTCCACACCCGATGCTCATGTTTCACTTCATGAAATTCACAATTCATAGAACTCTGGACTCACAACACTCTAGGGGATTTACTTACACACACGGAGAAGACAATAGGGGAGACACCAGAGAAGTTAACTTAAACACAGAGCCTTACTTGGGATGATAGTCGTTCACCTAATGAGATGGGGAGGCATGCTTTAGCGTGGAGGGAGAGCTATCCAAACGAGGGGGAGACGTCTTCTCAGTCGTTTGAGTGGGTTTTAATTGACAAAACGAAAAATTACCTATATTTAAATCCTATTTTCTCACAGATTTGGATCTTTTAGGATGAGGGAGGTCATCTGTGTCTTGTGTGCGTTTGTCCTAATTTGTCATTTTCCAAACAGAGTTGCATTTTCAGACGAAAGAAGGCGTCTGCACTTTCGTTCGCATGCATCCAAAATATCCCAAAATTTGGACAGATTCAAATTTCCTTCGTTTGCCATCATCCGCATGTCATCCAGATTCGTTCGAGAAGCCCAATAAATTGGACAGATTCAAACTCTCTGCGTCTGCTGTAGTCCGCGCTTGTCTTGATTCGTCCAAAATCTTGCGCAACAGACTAAGGACGAATCCTGGATGCAGAGCGTCGTCCCCGCCTCATCCCAAAACGCAGGGGACAGCCTAAAGTACATTTTTTAGATGCCATTCCAAGTCTGCGTGTCATCCAAAAACCTTAATTACCATTTTTTTCCAACAAAACTTTATACCTTAATTTTTCCTTAATATTTTCCCCATATTACACAGCATAAAATCAACATGTATGATCCTGCATCATAATGTATTAATTACTTTAAAATTCAGTACATCAATTAAACAGGAGAAATATTGTCGTGGTATTACATTCTACCCTTCTTACAAAAATCTTGTCCTCAAAATTTAGCTAACTAAATAGCTCTAGATACTTGTCTCTCATATCTTCCTCCTTCCACGTGGCCTCTTCGCTCGTATGGTTCTGCCATAAAAGTTTGACTAGCGGAATCCGCTTACATCGAAGTTCCTTTACCCTGGAGTCTAGGATTTAAACAGGCCTTTCTCTGTAGCTCAAATTAGTTTGGACATCGATATCATCGGGAGGGTCCAATAAAGTTGCACTTCCCAGACATTTCTTGAGCATTGATAGGTGAAATATGTTGTGCACTCCCGCCATAGAATCTGGTAATTGTAGCTGGTAAGCAACTGATCCAATCCTTTTTGTGATAACAAAGGGGCCAACATATCTTGGGTTGAGCTGACCCCTTTTTTCGAAACGTACAATGCTCTTGAACGGCGTTATCTTCAAGAATGTCTCCTTCATTGAACTCCAAGCTTTGTCGACGATTATTGCCATAACCCTTCTGACGGCTTTTGGCTGCTAGCATCCTTTGCTTAGTTATGGCAACAGACTCAGCAGTTTTCTATACCATTTCAGGGTCGTAGAATGTAGCTTCACCAATCTCATCCCAGTGGAAGGGAGATCTGCACTTCCTCCCATATAGTGCCTCATATGGTGTCATGCCAATCATGGCCTGGAAGCTGTTATTATAGGCGAATTCGACCAATGGTAGCATCTTCCCACATCCGACTTGGAATTCGAGTACACAAGCACGAAGCATATATTTGAGCATTTGGATCGTTCTTTCGCTTTGGCCATCCGTCTGAGGGTGAAATACTGTGCCAAATTTCAGTTCCGTGCCCATGGCCTTGTTGAGACTCTTCCAGAATACTGAAGTAAATCGCGGGTCCCAATCAGACATGATAGAAATGGAAACACCGTGAAGTCGTACAATCTCCTTAACATATAAATCAGCAAACTGATTCATCTTGTACATCATGGCTACTGGCAGGAAATGTGAAACTTTCATTAGTCTGTCCATGATTACCAAGATAGCATCGTCACGTCTAGAAATCTTTGGCAAACTCGTAACGAAATCCATGGTGATATCATCCCATTTTCACTTTGAAACTGGCAATGGTTGGAGCAACCCGCTTGGTTGTTGGTGTTCGGCCTTCACCTGTTAGCATATTTGGCATAGAGCCACATACTCACCAATGTCATACTTCATATTTAGCTAATAATAATGTGCTTTGAGGTCATGGTACATCTTGTTACATCCAGGATGAATTCAGAAACTAGAAGAGTGAGCTTCTCGTAGGATCTTTGTTTGCAAGGTCATGTTGCTCGGCACATACCATCGGTTGTTATACTTTATTATGCCATCCACAGACATATAGTAGTCCCGATTTTCTGGCAAGGTTGGGTTGAATTTGAAATTCCGACATATACTATCCTCTTACTGAGCCTCTTTAATCGGCTCAAGTATAGATTGCATCAAGGTTAGTTTTAATAATATCACATCTAACTACGTCGGAACCATTTGCACATCAAGCTCCTATAAGTCTTTCTGAAGTCCTGACGGCATTTCTTCACATAACATGCTCATCACGACAACTTTGCGGCTAAGAGCATCTGCTACCACATTAGCTTTCCCCGGATGGTACTTAGTTTTGCAGTCGTAATCCTTAACGAACTCAAGTCATCTCCGTTGCCTCATGTTGAGCTCCTTCTATGTGAAAATGTATTTAAGACTCTTGTGATCCGAGTAAATTTTGTAACGCTGCTCATATAAATAGTGCCTCCAAATTTTGAGAGTGAAGCCAACCACAGCAAGCTCTAGGTTATGCGTGGGATTATTCAATTGATGAAGTTTAAGATGTTGGAAAGCATATGTAATAACCTTTCCATACTGCATAAGTACTCCACTGAGTCCTCTCTTGGATGCGTAGCAGTAGATACAAAATTTACCTTCCCCCACAAGAAAAGTCAATACAAGGGCAGTTGTTAGTTAGTGTTTCAACTCTTGGAAACTTTTCTTGCAATCACTAGACCACCAAAATCGTGCATTCTTCTTCGTTAGACTAGTGAGTGGTAGAGCAATCTTAGAGAATCCCTCAATGAAACGCCTGTAATATCCGGCCAATCCAAGGAAGCTCCTCACATCTCCAACATTCTTCGGCTGTACCCAATCCACAACCGTTTGTACCCAATCCACAACTGTTTGTACCTTAGCAGGGTCCATGGAGATACCATCCTTGGAAATCACATAGCCAAGGAAACTAACTTTGCTTAGCCAAAAATCGCTCTTAGAAAACTTGGTGTACAATTGGTGCTGACGAAGAATCGACAAAGCCATTCGATGATGTTCACAATGCTCCTCCTTCGTTAGGGAATAGACCAATATATCATCAATGAAGATAATAATAAATTTGTCTAAATAATCCCTAAAAATTCGATTCATCAGATCCATGAAGGATGCAGGGGCGTTGGTCAATAAGAATGACATAACCAGGAATTCGTAATGTCTGTACCTAGTGCATAATGCAGTTTCAGGCACATCATCTGGTTTAATCCTCAATTGATAATAACCTGAGAAGAGGTCAATCTTAAAAAATACCTGGGCACCACATAATTGATCGAATAGATTGATCCTCGGTAGAGGGTACTTGTTCTTGATTGTCACTTTGTTTAATTCTCGGTAATCGATACACATTCTCAATGTCTCGTCTTTCTTTTTGACAAACAGGACATGTGCACCCCAAGGGAAAACACTCAGACGAATAAACCCCTTGGAGACCAATTCCTCCAATTGGACCTTCAACTCACGTAGTTCTGCTGGCGCCATATGATACAAGTTTTTAGAAATAGGTTCGATGCCAGGTTATAAGTCAATCATAAATTCGATCTCACGGCCAGGGGGTGAATCGAGAAGATCATCGAGAAAAACATTCAGGAAGTCACAGACTATCGCAATATCTTCCAACTTAGCCTCAGGATTTGTGGTAGTATTGATTACATTTATAAGGAATCTGTCGCATCTATTCCTCAACAATTTATCTGCCTTGAACGCAAAGACGATAGCCAGTTTTCCTTTCTCCTTGGTTCCTTGAAAAGTGTGCAATTCATCACCCGTAGGGCAAAAGTAGACTTTCCTCTTCTTATAATTGATGATTGTGTGGTGTGATGATAACCAATCCATTCCGATGATGATATCATACCTCTTCAGGTTCATAATGATTAAGTCGGCCCAAAATAAAAGACCATTTATCTCCACTACATGGACCTTAAGAATTTCGTCAGCAATTAAATGGTCACCAGAAGGCAAAAACACACGATGCGTACAATTCACCCTACTTGAGAAACAATTTGCCCATTCATAGAACTTCGTTGAAATAAAAGAGTGTGTAGCACCCGAATCGAATAGGATATACGCATCACACTTATTAATATAAACCGTACCTGTTAGGATTAGGTAACATATTTATTCTAAGGTAAGATCTCCTTATTCAACTAGGGAATAGTTAACACCACATATAGACAATTATTGCATAAAATTAGGTGTACTTGCCACAACTACCGACTGCTCCTCATCCTGTTCCGGTCCATACATGGCGAAAACCTGCGGGGGCCACATCTCCTTGTCCACTGGGTCGGGTTGTGTAGTATATGGAATATGGCTGGGCTTGCCACAAATAAAACATTTCTTTGAGCCGGTCAAGCACTCACCGTGATGTACTTTCTTACATTTTGGACAAGCATTAGGTTAAGGGGCACTGAATGTCTGTGTCATCGCCCGCTTGTCTAGTCTTTGATGTGCCTCACCATCAGAGGGTTGTTTGAATCCCAGACCAGTTGACGAACTACTACGTGACTGTTCGCTTGAGTTACGTTTCCATATTCTTTGATTTGCTTCCATTTGTCTAGCTGCCATGAATTTCACCCCTTCCCCTACAAGGGCCCTTGCTACAATTTTTGAATAGGGGACACCTTCAGTGCCAGCCCCAATAACTCCTTCCAAAATCTCAATCTTAAGCCCCTGAACAAAATGATGGACTTTGTGTTCTTTGGTAGCCACCAAATGAGGGGCAAAATGGGATAATGCCTCAAACTTCTGAGCATACTCTGATACGGTTCCTGTCTGGCGTAGGTGTATAAATTCCATTAATTTCTGCGTACTGATGGTGTGGTTGAAATACTTTTCATTGAACAGCTCCTTGAAATTATCCCATGTTAGAGCTTTGATATCTCGTGAGGACTTAAACATGTCACAATTAACCCTTTCATTCTCGCTGATCTCTGCATACACGAACTTATCTTCCAGGGAGTGTATCCAATCCTCCGCTCCCGAATTGTCTGAGATGTTCCCATTGAAACAAGGGGCTTTAGCCGTTTGAACTTTTCCCATCCTGCCTCTCTTGGAATCGACATTGCCCAATGATTCCCGTTCCCATTTCCATTATCTTGGCCCATAAATCTCTCCATATATCGAAAATGGTGATCCATGTATTGAGACTGTCACTCCATACTCTGAGATTGCTACTCCACTACTGCAGTGATATGTTCAAGAATGTCATCCCGGCCATCATTATCCTCTCATTGGCTTGGCGCTCAGTGTCCCTCCTCGTTTCACAGAATATTCCCTCTGTTTTGCCTAGCCATTTATAACCCTATACATTTTCACATTGCAGCGTAATAAGTTAAAGGAAATAGTTCAATAACATAAAAGTAAACTTACAGTCAGAGGAGTATTACCCAATGAGTCTGGGGTTATCCGCAGTCTACTAGATCGTACGTGACCTGGTTAGGGCAGGCTCTGATACCAACTGTGGCGCCCCGTGTCAAACTTCTTTTCTTTCTTAACTTTTTCTTTTTAATTATCGTGTAGAAATTTTTCTTTTTAAAACAAGTGGGTGTAAAACTTAAGACTAGCATGGAAATCTAAAGAGCATAATTAAATCAGAGTAAAAGCGGAAATATGAGATGCGTTAAATGAAATTCAGAGTTAAGAGCGGAAATATAAGTAACTTCAAAATATGGTTTGGAGGTTAGGGTACAAGTTAATATTTTACAAAACAGTCTCCTTTTTCAAACCATTTCAAAAGAGTGATTTCTTTCTTTCTTCTTGAGCCATCATCTACTCAGGTCGATTCAGCTGGATAACCTGTAGGCTCAACGGAAAATCCATCCTCTTCTCCTCTTGGAATTATTACATCTTTACAATTTCCTACACCACAAGTAAAATAGTGAGCCTAAAGGCCCAATAAGGAGTGGGGTATGCAGTATGAAATATGTCTTTCATTCATTCTTTTTAGAATGAGTTCCACCCCAAACCGTTCTTTTCTTTACGTTTCTTTCTTTCATTCATAACTCGTACGTCGAGCGGAAGATTTGAGGAACCTATGTTGGAGGGAATAGTCTTGGTCGGCTTCTAACCACCTAGGGTAGCCAGTGTAACGACCTAACTTTTCCTAACCTTTTAAAATGCATTAAATTTAAAACTTTTCATTTATAAGCAACGGAAAACCTTTTATTAGAAATATAATCAGAGTGCCCTTCTAAAGTCGGACCGTTAAAACTCTTTTCGTTCTACCCGTTATGAAAATCTTTATAAAATCTTTTACCAAAATCCAGTGGAAGTCAAATTAAGAAACATAGCAGGTTTATCAAAACTTAGCGGAAGCGTAAATAATTCGTTTAAGGAGGAAATACTAAGCGAAGAATTACACGCTAATTACAAACCACTTTATCTTTTACTTCTCTTAGCCTGACCAGCCACAAGTTCTCGTGCGTGCAAATTCTTCATCCTTGCTTTTTTATCTATTCATTGTTTTCTCGTACTCCTACACCACAAGTGAACTATAAGCCCAAAGGTTTAGAAAGGAAAAAAATTTATGCAATATGTTATGCCTTTTTTTAGTCCTTTTGGAATGGGGGCCACCCAAATCAATCTTTTCACTGGAATGGTATAGTTGATCGGATCTAACCTTTTATTTACAACTAAGTCCCCGTTCCCGACTAGGAAGGGGGCTTCGCCTAGTTGTAGACTAGACCCGCTACCCATTCTACCCCCTAACTCCCTTTTTCTTCTTTATCCTTCATTTTCTTAACGTTTTTCCCTCACATAATGCATGTGAGTACCACCCCCAATGTGGCATTCACTATTAGTTTCTATTAGCATAATGCATGATGACACATTCTCCAAATAACATAATACATGAACGTGACATTAACAATAATTGAATTTTACATATAAAAGAAAGTAAATGATAATAATTGAATAATAGAAATTGAAAGCGCATAGAAATGAAAGTAAACAGTCATTGAATAATGCATTGAATAAAGGTGAACAATAGTTGAAAATGACAATAATTGACTAGCACTGATGCGTGCACGGAATGCTGACCACGTGATGGATGAACGCAACGCTTCTCACCTTCTTGGATAAGGACGCGGCTGCAAATTTTTTTCGTGATATAACTCACACGAAAGAGACTTTGGATATTACTCACCAAGGGTTCTTTGGATATCACTCACCAAAGGAAGAAAAAGGATCTCTCCAATTCCTGAAAAGTAAAAGCTTTATTTTATCAAAATTCAACAACTCCCTAAAACATAAAATTAGATGGCTTTATATAGCCTTTTACAAATATAAATTAAAAAAAAACTAAATACAATATAACCTAGATAAGTGGATCTAGATCTCCTACATAAGTGGATTTAGATCTCCTATACAAAAGTGAATCTTTTTAAAGATATTATCTTAAGAGATAATATCTTTCTCTTTCTTCAAGATCGTGCTGTTGTGATTCTCGATCAATTCAAAAACTTTCTTTGATCTTTGATTTGATATTGCATCATCCTCTCTAAATTTTTGAGGATTTGACTTCAAATCTTTTTTCTTTGATATAAATAAGGTATTGGACGTCCTTCATTTAAAATAAGATAAAATAAAAACAATATTGATGCAGATCCAGGGTGCATCATACTCCCGGGGTTGAAAAGGATTTGCCCTCAAATCCTAGAAATCTTCTACCTTTATCTTCCGCATGTCTTCCACCTGGATCAAATGGAAAATTCAAATTGACGCCAAACATAATGACTTCCATCTTTGACTTTTTCTTGTGTAAAATTTGGCGATGAATATTTTGATCTTTGTCAACGTACCTCCAAATTTTGTAAGTGATGCCATGTCTTAATAATTCAAAGCAATCTCCTTTAACCAAAATTAAATGAACCATGTCAACACAAATTCTCTCATTGGTGATTAAAGGACACACCTTTTTCATCTTGTAACGTGAAATATGGACATGTTGCTTCTTTTCTGTTGTTATGGCCACATAGGGAACTTGGTCGTCTATCATATCAGGTACTTGCTCTTCTTGGTAATTTTCCTCTTCTAATTGAGGCTCCAAACATAGTAATGGCCCTTCTCCAACCTTATCTCTTGTGATGTTTTCTACAACAGTGTCCGGAGGATGATTAGCCTGTTGTCGGTTTTGATTCATCTTTAGTAGAGCAATATCTCGTTGTAATGAGAGAACGAGTTCCCACAAATCTTCGTGGGAGTTAGATGTTAAAGGTTCAGCCATAGTGGATTTTGTATCGCTTCGGATGCTCTTTAAGTCATCATGAGGAAAAAGGTTGTGTAAGGATATGTTTAGCTCTGATACCAAATGATGCGTGCACGGTGATGGATGAACGCAATGCCTCTCACCTCCTTGGATAAGGACGCGGCTGCAAATTTTTTTCGTGATATAATTCACACGAAAGAGACTTTGGATATTACTCACCAAAGGGTTCTTTGGATATCACTCACCAAAAGAAGAAAAAAGATCTCTCCAATTCCCGAAAAGCAAAAGCTTTATTTTATCAAAATTCAACAACTTCCTAAAACATAAAATTAGATGGCTTTATATAGCCTTTTACAAATATAAATTAAAAAAAAATTAAATACAATATAACCTAGATAAGTGGATCTACATCTCCTAAAGAAGTGGATTTAGATCTCCTATACAAAAGTGAATCTTTTTAAAGATATTATCTTAAGAGATAATATCTTTCTCTTTCTTCAAGATCGTGCTGTTGTGATTCTCGATCAATTCGAAAACTTTTTTTAATCTTTGATTTGATATTGCATCATCCTCTCTGACTTTTTGAGGATTTGACTTCAAATCTTTTTTCTTTGATATAAATAAGGTATTGGACGTCCTTCATTTAAAATAAGATAAAATAAAAATAATATTGATGCAGATCCAGGGTGCATCAAGCACATTTAAGGGAAAGTAAACAATGATATCGAACAATAGAGCGAATGGGAACCACGAGTATGAATAACACTGCTAGAGAGATTGCATGCTTTTAATATCAGAATATAAAAAGACATGCTAATATTAGTTATTTAACAACTAGTATGCTTAAGGTCAAGGATACTCAACATGCTCAGATTAGTAATTATGATTAGTGATTATTGACATGCTCAAGTTAATTAGTGATTATTGACATGCTCAAGTTATAATATTATCTTAGATAATTAAACATACTTTTGTTCTAGTTAATTAAGCATACTCATTAAACATTCTTAAGTAAGATTATAATTGTGATTCTAATTAATTACTCTAGTTAATTAACATAATCAAGTCTAGTTAAGTACTCTAGTTAATTTAGCATACTAAAGGAGGTAATTAACAATTGTAAATTAAACAACTAGTTAAACCTGCTCAAATTAATTTAACATGCTCGGGTTAGTTATTGATTAAACATGCTCAGCTAGTAAATCAAACACGCTTAGTACTAACATACTCAAAATTCTTACTTACAATTATTAAGCTAATTAATGAAACATGCTAACATTAGTTTAGTTACTTAACATACTTGGATTAGTCAATTGTGCTCAAACCAAACTACAATTATCATACTAATAATCAACATTCTCAATTACTTAACAAATTAATTAAACATGCTTGATTTATTAAATAAACATGCTCAATTGTTATCCTAATTAATTGCGCATATTCAGATTAGGAAATGGAATGATAGAATGATATATGCATAGAACAATAGAAATGACAATAAACAAAGAGATTTAAACTAGACAGCAAGTAATTAATAAAGAATAGAACAATTAAGGAAACTCTTAGCGTATTTATGCTCCTTTTCTACACCAATCGTTCACACACTAAGCATTCATAGCAATGATTAAAGCATTTTCAATAAAGAGAATAAACTAACAGTAAAGGAAATATCTACAAAGTATCAACAGAGTAAAGCATGTAATCACAGAACCAACAATAAAGGAATTAACCGACACTACTCACACACACTACTTGTGGGTAGGGCTTTGATGGCTAAGACACACCCACTTCCTTATTCTAATGAAGGACTCAACTCACAGACAACACTCCACAGCACACTCCTCAGCTCACTGTCAGCACTCCAAGCATCACAGAGCTTCACCTTCACTCACGGGAAGAAGCTCACAATCGTAGAAAGAAGTCACACAGACGCACACAGCTACAAAATGCACGACTAGCACTGGAGGACTTTCATTTTCATTCACAGGAAGCTCATGTTCATGGGGAGAAGACTCTCTCACTGGAAGAAAAATGAAGCAGAGGAAATGTTGAACGAAAAGCAAAAGTGGGAAGGCTAAATCACAAGCCTTACCAGGAAGGGACATACGTACTCTGAGCGGAATGGTGGAGGCATGGGCGACGTGGGCTTCGGCATGGGAAGGATCGACTCTTGTCGAGGGAGTGGGATTTTAATTACTAAATGACAAGCTTCTATTATTTTAAACCCTAATTTCACGCAGGTCTGGGGTGTTTCAGACGCGAGGGTTCGTCCTGGCCTCGTCTGCATGAGTCCGCAAGTCACTATCCTAAGGCTAAATTGTACATCTGGATGAAGGACATCATCCCCACCTTCATCTGCATCGTACAAAATTGCCATTTGGATGCAATATGGTGTTTGCATTCTAGTGTCCGCACTCGTCCAAAAGTTTCCAGAAATTGGACAGATTGAAAACGACCGTGTCCGCATCCATCTGCCATCGTCCGCTGCTGTCCGAAACTACCATTTGGATGAAGGAAAGCGTCCGAATGCAGTGTCTGCATCGTCCAAAACTGCCCACGAATTGGAAAGATTCAAAACTTCAGATTTCGGCCGCATCCGCACTTGTCCGAGTCTGTCTGAAACCTCACGACACAGACAAAGTTAGGACATGAAATCACATCCTGAGTCATCCCAAGACTCAAGGGCTACGCGCAATGCATTTCCGGACGACATTTCTCATCTGCATGTAATCTGCATAGGTCCGAAAGTCGACTTTCAGACGCATCAGGACACAAATCCTCGCCCTGCTGCGTCCCAAAGTATTGGGGATGCCACACAATGCACTTGCATACAACGTTTCTCGTCCTAATGTCATCCACATGCGTCCGAACCTCCATAATTCCAACTTTTCCGTCATGTTTTCCTACTTAACTTTCATCCCATAAATTCTCATACTTATAAGCTAATGAATACGTCTTTGGTAATACCCCGAACATTGTCCAATAACTTAAAACACCCTCCAATTATCCTTATTAAACTCAGATATACAAAGTCGTGGTATTACAGCTAGTCCCATTCCTGACAAGGGAGGGGCTTAGTCTAGATTACCTGATTAGATCCAAACTACTCGTCCATCCCCATACTCCTCATTTTCATTTCCTTTCATTCATTTTATTTATTCATTTTCCTCACATAATGCATATGAGTACCACCCCAGAGGTGACACTTTCTACTTATTTCTATTACCATGATGCATGTTGATGCAGTACAAAAATAACGACTATCAAATAGCGAATAACAGAGAATAAAAAGAATAACAAAGCAGCGAAATGAAAGGAACTATCAAATAGCGAATAACAACGAGTAACACAGCGAATTAACATGCTACATATTTTCATAACATAGCAGCAAAGAACAGGTCAATTTAACATGCTATCATGCGGAGATTAAATGGCAAATTGTAACAAGATATTCAATGGATTAGGCATGCTTGACAACCGTACAATGGCATGAAATAAACATGGATATAATGAGTAATTGGAAACATGCTTTAGGAAAGTAAATGACCAGAGACAAGGTACATCCGAATAGATATAACATGGTTCAATGGCATTATCCTTAACTAGAGCTAACAACATATTTTAGATTTACAAAGAATTAAACAAGTCATATTAGGGGTTGATTATGCATGGTTATATCAAAGGAAAGTAGCAGCTCCTATCTAACACAAGGATTGAATAACATTCATCAATCGGGTCAACTATATTGACAAACAAGATGATATTCAGCACATGTAACAGAACAGAATTGCTATAAATGAAGTAATTCATAGCTTATCCATACCAGACAATTCATCACTTCAGTTCATCAGTTCATTAGTTCAGTTCATCGATTCATTAGTTCAGTTCATTAATTCATTAGTTTGTATCATAGAGCTTAATTTCAGAAATCATAACCCAAGCAGTAGCATTATCATTTCTCTATCAGTCTAAACATCGATCGCAGTAAAAGAAAAGCACAAAATATAAATCAGAGAAACAAACAGACACTACTTATGGGTAGGGCCTCCACTGGCCAAGACTCTACCCAATCCTTACCTCATTTGTTAATTATTGAAGAAATCGTACACTAACAGAAAAGGCAGCAGTGAGCCCAACTAAATCATGCACTCCACTTCACGAACTCAACACACAATGCTCACGTTTCACTTTACAAAATTCATACTTCACAAAACTCTAGAAAACAGGGGATTCGCTCACACACATGGAGATGAAACGAAGAAGACAGCTGGGGAGACACCAGAGAAGTTAACTTAAACAGGGAGCTTTACCGGTGATGACAGTCGCTCATCTAATGAGATGGGGAGGCATGCTTTAGCATGGAGGGAGAGTTATCCAGGCGAGGGGGAGACATCTTCTCGGTCGTTTGAGTGGGTTTTAATTGACTAAACGATAAATGACCTAATATTTAAATCCTATTTTCTAGTAGATCTGGATCTTTTCGGATGAGGGAGGTCATCTGTGCCTTGTTCGTGTTCGTCCGAATTCCTCATTTTCTAGATAGAGTTGCATTTTTGAATGAAGGAAGGCGTCTGTACCTTCGTCTGCATGCGTTCGAAATGTCCCAAAATTTGGATAGATTCAAATTTCCTTCGTCCGCCATCTTCCGCATGTCGTCCAGATTCATCCAAGAAGTCCAATAAATTGGACAGATTCAAAGTCTCTACATCCACTGTCGTCTGCGCTCATCCTGATTCATCCAAAATCTCGTGCAACAAACGAAGGACGAATCCCAAAGGCAGAGCGTCGTCCCCGCCTCATCCCAAAATGATAGGGATGGCCTGAAATGCCTTTTCGGACGCCATTCCATGTCTGCATGTCGTCCAAAAACCTTAATTACCCATTTTTTTCCAACAAAACTTTATACCTTAATTATTTCTTAATATTTTTCCCATATTACATGGCATAAAATCAACACGTACAATCCCGCATCATAATGTATTAATTACTTCAAAATTCATTACATCAATTAAACGGGAGAAATATTGTCAGGGTATTACAATTGCAGTGTTGGGACTTTTGTGCTGTTGGTGGATTAACCTTGGTGGGTTATGACTCAGTGAATGGTTTCTAATTATGTTAAGTAAGTCTTTAAATGGTTGTGAAGAATGTTTTAAACAGTTATTGTTGTTTACTTTAAATAGCTTTTAAATTGATGATTTGTAGTGTTTTATTTCATAAAGACTTCCGCATTATGTTTACTATAATTTTCCCTCACAAGATTTTGAAGACAAAATTTTTATAAGGTTAAAATATAACACTAGATGTTACACCATGTGATGCAAAGACGATAATGGAGGGTGTTCCTCCCATGGGGCTAGAGGGTGTACAACTGAGGGGGGTGAAGGCCATAAGTCTTTTGGG
>CM039482.1:15342023-15627430 GCA_022433065.1 Begonia loranthoides
GGGTGTGGCTGGTGACGCACCTACAGAAGGGAATAGGAATATAACAAGTTAAGTGATGAGTAATCGATGATTGGTTGAGTGTTGAAGAATTGGAATCAATAAGATGCTTTGAAGTATGCAAGCAGTGATCAATCGGGTGATGCACTATGTAGGAGAGGCGATCGATCAAGTGAACGCAGATGGAGATTGACCAAGAATAAGTAATTTCAATCATCCAGAGATTTGTAGTCGATTGAGGCAGTCGATCGTCAATGTGTAAAAACAATACAGTGGCTAGTGATTTGGTGAGCGGTCGGATCAGCCAGAAATTTGCGATTGATTGAAGTGGTCACTTGTCAACGTGCTAATATAATATAGTGGCTAGCAATTGGGTGAGCAGTTGATCTATTTCTGTGAAGGTGATTGACGGTCCTTTAGATTTCCTTAATTTGCCGCAATTCACCTTTATGGAAACATAAACTTTGAGAAGTCATATCTCCTTCAATTTGGAAGCTTTTTGTATGAAATTTGAAACACACCTCCTTTGATTAATAATGAAAGATCTCCTTATGAATGATGGAAATATCCCCTATGGATTACGAAATATTCTTGAAAGAACTTGAGTCGCTAGAAATAGTAAGTATTTGTGAATAATGCTCCCGTATGGATGATTTGTATATGAAGCTCCTTTGGAAAGTTGGATACTATTTCGCACACTCTTCCTCCAAGGAATAAAAATGTGGATGCCAATATGAGAACTCACCTAACTTACAAGTGAGCTCAATCTTGTGATATAACACATACAAAACATGCCAAATAGTTGAAAGAAGAATCACTCCAATTTTAATAATTAAAGCAAAAATGTTTCTATATTCAATATTCACTGTCTAAATAATTACATGAGATTGCTTTAAATAGTCAATTACAAATTATAAAATAATAGTAAACTAAAAAAGCAACAATAAAACTAAACCGGCTATAGTATAAGCTAGGCCAATACTTTACTTAATAGTTACTAGGTTAATTAACTAAAATAATATTTAATTGATTCTTCTTTTCTTCTTCTCCAAACCTTGATGTCTTTGGTAGCTATTCGTTCTTGGTGCTTGGCCACTTTAATGGTTTCCATGTATAGACTTCTTTGGTCTCTAAGCTTAGACACTTGGACTTTCCATAATATTTTCTCCTTGTTTTGTGGAATTTTTACATAGCAAACAAAGTACCATTTTAACAATCTAGTTTATTCTAGAAATTTTAGAAAGTCAACTACAATCTTTATGAAGCACTCTTTTTGATATGACAACGTTTCAAAGGAAAAATTCAACAAACACTCATTGAAGGTCATGGAAAGTCCATCAAATATTCTATATTTGAACTTGAACTTCCACTTGTACTTGACCTGGAATACCTCTATGATAATGTTGGAAGTTTTATTAATGATAGAATAGACCCCTAGTCCATCATTCTCTTAAGGTTGAAAAAGATTCAAGCTCGAATCATATCCTTTACTTCTATAGTCTTCATAGAGACATAGAGATGCATTATGGCTCATAAAACTTGCATGGTCTTCAAACTCCTTACGAATGCAATAAGAAAGCAAATATTATTTGATGTAGCAGCTAATGATATTAGGATTTCAATCAACCACTTCCCATGCTTGAACAATAACTCTGTTACTAGATTCTCATTTCTTGCCTTTGAATTAGAAATAATGTAAACCACAGTGATAATTACTATAAATAAAAATTTAAGAACACCTTTAATTATATGTGACGATAGAGTAATTCTTTCATAATCTTCTTCCACAAGATAAGGAAATGTGTTACGGAATTTGAGATTTGCAACGGCTTCAAAATCTTCGTGCATGAAATAAAGAAACAAATCTTACTTGATGTAGTAGTCCAATAATAATAAGATGTTCACAAACTACCTCCCATATTTGAACAATACTATAGAAGTAATGTAGATACCCCTTTGTAAATCAATAATTTCCATAAATATAATTTTGAGAATACCTTTGAGTATATGTGGCCAAAGAACAATGCCCTCATAGTATCTTGAGTTGTCTTTTCTTTGATATGGCTTACTAGGACCCTAAAAAATACTTTCCTTATGAGTAAGGTTCGAGCCCCACAAAGTGGTGCACAAAGCTTGCCATTCTTGGAAACATGATCTTTAAATTAGAGTATTGGCCACTACTTTCAACTTTCCTTTTTTGCACTTGATCACATATGGAAATTGTTCTAGCAACTTATTCTTGGTTAATGATGCACAATTAGGCAAGTAGTAATCAAAACCCCAAAACAAACAACTAGTAGAATCATCATCAACCTTATTGCCATTAGTGTCTTGCCATAAAATCAAATCAATATCAACATCATTAAATATCAAGAATTCCTTTACGATGCAATACATTCTCCTAGCCTCAAAATAGCAATTAGGTTCATCACCAAGATTAAACAAGATCAATAGCAACCCTCTTTTTCTATGCATGTTAACAATGACATCCAAGTTTGAATTTCCATCATAATTAAAGAGGGCATCTTTGTCATGGTGATTGCCATAGAAGTACATAAACAATTCAACATAATTATGAGACAATAAAGTCATCCTTCCAATGTAATATGCTCTTTTAGTCCCAAAATAGTAATCAACTTCAACACCCAGATTTCTTAAGACCAAGAATAAACCAATATACATAACCATAAATGAACTTTCACCACAATTAAAGAGAATAACTTTACCATTATGATTGCCATCTCCAATTGGTAACTTAGTACTCATAACATGTGAACCCTCAATCCAACCAATTTTAAGAATCCAAGTAATCAATGCAACTAAGGGCGCATACCTCTTGGTCATAAGTGAAGTAGTCTTTAACCGAGTTCCTTTCAATGTCTCATATTCATTAAATGAGTAATAATTGGAATACTTGTTATGCATAGGCCACTTATCATAAAGTCTTGGTATTTCCATAAACAAATGGCTTATATTTATTGCCATCATACCACAAAGCACTATGTTAGTAAAACTTCCAAAAAAAATCAATCAAAGTTGGCTTGTTCACCTTAATGTCTTCTTTGTCTAACAACCAACTCAAATTTTCCTTAAAATCCATGGAAGAAATAATGGTGTTACTTCCCTCATCTTTGATCAAAGGACATACATTTTTCTTGTTTAGACATCGGCTATGAACATTGTGATCCTTGTCAATGTACCACCAACATTTGTAAGTGATGCCATGCATTAATATCTCCAACTTCCTTTAACCAAAACCATCGAAGTCATGTTAGCACAAATTCTCTCATCAATGAATAAAAACCAAGCCATGTTCTTGTTGGAGCATTGGATATGGAAAGTTTGCTCCTCTTGTGTTGTTGTTGTCAAGGAGTCAACTTTGTCCTCTATAGTTTTGGGTACTTGTTCTTTTAGACAATCCTCCTCCTTTATTTAAGATTTCGAAGATAGTGATGGTCCTTCTTGAGGTATTGTAACGTCTTCTTCCTTTTGATCTTTTGCCTCGAGAGTTTCATCTAATAACACATCATGACCATGTGCTTGTAACGTTGGAGTGCTTGATATACTTGTTTCAAGGCGTTGCATTATTCCTTCAAATAAGGTGTTAAATTTATCGAGTTGAGATTGTAAACTTTTGGAAGATTTTTCATACATTGTGATTGGTGGTGAGGATGGGACGGTTTTGATAAACGTTAGAGCATACTTTCTTCTAAAAAATTTCATCATTGAACTACACATTTTTATGTCTTCTCCTCCGTCTTCTCTTCGATTGGTGATTACTTTGTCTCACCATCTTAAAGTTCTTCCTCTTAGCTTTGAAGAAATAATTTGTACCAAGGTCTTCTCTAGAAAAATAGCTCTTTGACTAATCTTTTCGACTCATCTTCCCAATCCAATAATCTTTGGAAAAATCTGAACCGGTAAAAGTAGAGATAGATGCTTCCAACTTTTCATTGCTCGTAATATAATCATAACTTCTCGCCATTATGTTGAGAAAAAGAATATCATAAATTGGTAGGAATTTCAGCTTTGATACCAAATGATGCACCAACGAAAGGGAATATGAATATAACCTATTAAGTGATGAGCAATTGATGATTGGTTGAGTGTTGAAGAATTGGAATCTATTTGATGCTTTGAAGAATGTAAGCAGTGATCAACCAGGTGATGAACTTTGTAGGAGAGGCGGTCAATCAAGTGATGGAAAATGTAGGCGAAGATCGATCGGGAATAAGCACTTTTGATTAGCCAGAGATTTGCGGTCGATTGAGGCGTTCGATCGTCAACATGCAAAAACAATACAGTGTCTATCATTTGGCGAGCAGTCAGTTGACTTCTGTGAAGATGATCAACCGGTCCTTTAAATTTCCTTAATTTGCCGCAATTCACCTGTAATACCCCTGATATTTAAATTCTTGTAATTATTGGATTCAGTAAAAATATGAATTATTGGCATTTTATTGAATATTAGAAATTGTATATATATATATATATATTGAAGAAATTATATAAAATTAGACAAAATTCAATGGATGCATCTAGCGATCAATCCCGGCGGTCGATCGTGTCTTGGGCGATCAACCGGCGCGATCAGCCGGAGTTAGCGAATACAGAAATATGCGGGTGTTAATTGAAAAGGTGGTTGATCGCCCTTCAGCTGAATCGATCGACCGCCATTTATTTTCAACATTTGGAGACGAAACTCAATCGCCTGAAACACTGAACATTCGTCTTCTGACGTTCTCGTGACAACCAACGCCTCTTGTCTTCAATGAATGACAGCAGAGTCATTGAAGAAGTACATAAATAAGCATAAGGTATTATTCTGTAGAAAGAAAAACGAAGGAGAAAAGAGAGAGTTCTAGAGAGATATTTTTTGCAGTGAAGAATAAGAATTTGCAGAGAGTGAAGAAGAGTGACACTAGATAAGGAATATCGCATGTGGTTTGTCCATAAGGATCTACATCGTAGGAGTAGGAATTGTTTGAGGAATATGTTGTTGGTTGTTCTCTGTAATGTTTTATGTTTTGTATATGTAAGCTATTAGGAAAAGAAATTGTCTGTTAATAATTCTACTGCAAGTTTTCTTCTTTGATGTTCTATCTCTGTATATAGTTCCTTGTCTATGCTGTTGTTTTGATTGTCAACAAGTAGATGATATAATCTGAAATTTTAGCATGAAATGAGATAATCTATATGGGTTTTGTTCTGCATGAAATTGTAGTACACACTAATTAATCTTCTTCGATAGTTTAGATAATAAATTCAATTGTTTATGATTATTTTCTCTGCAATGTCTCTCTAATGTTAATGATACAATTGGCAAGGTTGGGTTGGTTAACATAGTCTATGCTATAATAGTATAAATAGATTATTTCTAAATAGACATAATAGATTATTACGTAAACTTTAGAATAAAATGAGTGATAAAAATTATAGTATAAGAGATATATTAGTTACCATTTTTCTTCACGAAAGTTACTCGTAATTGTCTAAGTTCATAAATCTTAAAATGAATCGTGTTAATTTGTATTTTAGTCAAAATAGCATGTCTAGCAATAAAATGGAAAACACGCTTAGTATTAAATCATAGATAAAGTATAGTTATTGAATGTTAGTTCTTTGTAGCACTATTTGCTATATATGAACCGTTTTGTATGACATTCATGTAGACATGTTATAAGATATACATTATGCATTTCATTGGCTAATAATGAAGATAATAACGATGTTTCTACGTGGGTTCGGAAACTTAAGAGGTTGCTCACACGTAGAAACAACTCGTTTGAGTAAGTTCGAAAACTGAAGAGGTTCCTCTTACTCAACGAGTGGTGAGTTCAAAGACTGAAGAGGTTGTTCTCACCTAACGATAAAATGGTAAATGGTAATGAATGTAAATATAGATGGATCTGTTTTTACTGGTTCGGAGACCGAAGAGGTTGCTCTCATGTAAAAACAAATCCAAGTGGTGAGTTTGGAAACTGAAGAGGTTGCTCTCACCCAACTTACAAGTATATGAAATTAAAGCATGTAGAATTGTCATAAAGTTTAAGGTTGCATTACATTTTATATTCCTTACTGGGCAATAGGCTCATTATTCCTCTTGTGATGTAGATATGAATGGTGAGCCAGTTGAAGTAACTGTGGAAGGAGCGTGACGTGATGCGAGCTTATGTTACCATGCGCAAGATGACCTCGGGGATTATGGCTCTATTAAATAAAGTTGTTTTTTTTAATATGCATAAGATATTGTCATGGATTTTAAGTATTTTATTATGTTATTTCTATAAGACGATTTAATGTTTTATTCTGCGTAATGTACTCTAATATATTTCAATAAAATATGTTTTAAATGAAATTTTTAAATGTTCAAAATTTTACAAAAAATTTATAAACAAAATTGGGATGTTACATCACCTTTATGAAACTACAACTTTGAGAAGTCATATCTCCCTCAATTTGAAAGCTTTTTGTATGAAAGTTGGAACACGCCTCATTTGATGAATAATGAGAGTTCTCCTTTAGAAATAATGGAAATATCCACTGTGGTTTAGAAAATATGCTTGAGAGAACTTGATTCGTCGAAAATAGAAAGTATTTGTGAATAATGCTTCCATATGGATGATTTGTCGATGAAGCTTCTTTGGAAAGTTAGACACCACTTCACACACTCTTCCTCCAAGGAGTAAGAACGCGAATGCCAATAAGAGAACTCACCCAACTTAGTGAGCCCAATCTTGTGATGTAACATACACAAAGTAACATTTGGTTATAACACGTCAAAGAGTTGAAAGAGGAATCACTCCAATTTCGATAATTAAGCAAAAGCTTTTCTACATTCAATTTTCGCTATCTAAATAATTACATGAGGTGACTTTGAATAGCCAATTACAAACTATAAAATAATAGTAAACTAAATAAGCAACAATAACACTAAATTGGCTATAGTATAAGCTAGGCCAATATTTTACTTAATAGTTACTAGGTTAATTAATTAAAAGAATATTAAATTGATTCTTCCTGTAATATCCAAAAACTTTGCTTACATATAAAGCTTTGATTTTTTTTTTTTTGCGTAATATAATGTTTGGTCATAGGTGAAATTTATTGATATTATTAAGAATGATGAGGTTATTGATGTTTAATAATAAATTGGATGATAATAGTGTGAGTGCAAGTAATTATATTTTAAAGGAATTAACAATAAATGAAGAAAGGAATATAATAAAGGAGAAACGGACGGCCTTTGTAGAAGGAGGATATTTAGTGTGATAAAGTGAACAACGTCGTTGGGAGTAAAGACGGATATCCCTTATGAACAAAGGATGCCCAAAATAAAGGAATAGAAAGCGATACGATGTCATTGAGTGTAAAGATCGACGTCCCTTACGGAAGAAGGACATCCAAAATAAGAAAAAGGAAGATGGTGTTGTTAAGAGTAAGTGGGACGGCGTTGTTTAGAGCGAAGGACATCCTTAATGGATGAAGGACGTTTGAGACAATAAAAAGGATGATGGTGTTAAGTTTAAGTAGAGCGGCGTTGTTTCGAACAAAGAAAGAAAAAGTCAAAAATATGAAGACAATGGATGTCCCTTATTGAGGAAAGGATGTCCTTCATGGCGAAGAAATTAACAAACATTTTGTATCTCTTATAGAAGATGGAAAACTTACAACATCGTTTTGATGCGAGGGACATCCCTAATGGACAAAAAACTTCCTGAATTGAAAAATTAAAAGAATATAGTGTCGTTGGGTTATGACGGATGTCCCTCTTGGGAAAACAGACGCCCTGAATGTATCCGACATAGAAAATTAAAAGAATATGGCATTGTTTGGGTTATGACGGACGTCCCTTTTGGGAAAATGGGCATCTTGTATAGAACGGACGTCCCTCTTGGGAAAACAAGCGTCCTGTATAGCGAGAGTCTTTGGTAGCATCAAAATATCTCCCAGAATAATAGCGATTTGTCAACAGAAATACGAAATACTTTGAGATCGATGGATAGACTTTTAAATGAATGTTTACAAATGACAATCCTCTCCTTTTTGTGTATAAATATGGGAGAAAGCTGGAGGATTTGGCGAGGTGATCTTTGAATTCAGAAAAGGGAATTCTTGAGATTTGGAAAGAGGAGGAGGATGCCACTGCTGGTGCAAGAAAAACCTCAACATGAGAGGATTTTCATGAAAAAATGTAAGAGATATTGCATGTGGTTTGCCAGAGATGGCCTACATCGCAAGAGTAGGGTATGTTTGTGTGAATTGCCAATAATACGTATGCTTTTAAGTCTGGTTAATAAGTTTTCAATTGATAATCTGCTACTAATCACAGGTTTGAGTTCATTGTTTAAGATTGTGTGATGATATTGATCTGCTGAATGATAAAGCTTCCATATTTTGTATTAAGTAATATAAAGTTGACTGATTTATGTTATGCTCTCTGTTTGGTTTCCGATAAATGAATAAAGCATGTTGTTTTTCTCTCTTTTATGTCTGATAGAATAAAGTATGTTGTTCTGCTCTCTTTTATAACAGATAAATGAATAAAACATGTTGTTCTGCTCTCTATTTGGTTTCTGCCGTAAAGTATGAACTGTTGTGTGATTTGCATGCATTGCACGAGAACAAATAAAAGTACATAGACATTGAAGATCGGAGGGTTAGTGATGGTGAGGTTTTGGAGGACCAAGAGATGATGTATCTCATCTTTGTCAGAATTGGGTGATGGTTCTGCTCAGGTGCTGTGGATTTGATGTCTGGGAGAACTACAAGATGAGGTATCTCAATTTTCATCGGGATGGGTAATGATTCTACCCAAGATGTATCTATTCTCGTCGTTGATATCTCCTATGCTCTAGACTATAGTGAGACTGAGAATAAAGTATGAAAAGAATAAGTTCTTTTGTGATATGAAAAATATGTATATTATGGCTGCATAAGTATTTCACTTTATTTCATATGTCCCTTCTTGGGCATTAGACTTACAATTCTCCTGTGATGTAGGTGATGATTGTGATCCTAATAATGTGCACGTGGAGAAAATATGATGCGATGAGCGCTTGTGTTAGCCAGTGAGATTTGACTTGGGGGCTATGGCTCATAAATTGGAATAAAGTTTATTTAATTATTTTTCAAGGGTTATTGAACTGTTTTAGCTCATGTGTGTTTTAAATTGTTTTAAATGATGATTTTATGTTTAATTTAAAAACTTCCGCTTATGCTTATTCTTGTATTTGTCTTTCACTAGTTTTACAAATGAGTTTTTGAAAAAAAGTTTTATGTGAAAAACGGGATGTTACACTTCCTTTCTTCTTCTCCAAGCCTTGATGTCTTTGGCATCTATTCCTTCTTGGTGCTTGGCCACTTGGATGGTTTTCACATATAGACTTCCTTGGCTTCCATGCTTTGACACTTGGACTTTTCATAATATTTACTCCATAGGCTTTTAACATAGCAAATAAACTCCATTTTTTAACAATCTAGCCCATTCTAGAAAACTTATGAAGTCAGCTACAATCTTCATGGACCCTCTTGTTGATATGACGCCATTTCAAATGCCAAATTCAACAAACACTCGTCAAATGTCAAAAAGTAGACAGTTTTGGAAATCCATCAAATATTCTATGTTTGAACTTGAACTTCCACTTGTGTTTAGCCTTGAATACCTCCATGATAATGTTAGAAGTTTGATTAATGATAGAATGAACTCGTAGTCCATTAGCTAGAGGCTTGGAAACTGAAGTTCGCTTTGGATGGAATCTTGCATACCCATACCCCTTCAATTCTATTAAACCCCATTTGGTCCACTTTCAATTTGTTGTAGACGTCGGTGGCCTTCTCTTTGAGTCTTTGCTTCTCATTCGAGACTGATACCCTATAATGCTCAATAATCCTCTAAATGAGTCAATTAAATGGCAGACTCTTGGCCGGGTTGTTAAGGACTTTGTACATGTAAATCACATATCCGATGTTCACTTTTTTTCTTGTGAACACCTTCTCCAGCATATAGAGATTTATGCTACTAACATGGTCTCGTTGTCTATCTCGAGGAAAAATGGTGTGCATCATGATGGTGTGGATCACTCAAACTTTGGCGTTAAAGTCATTGGACTTTATCTTCTTGAAGGCTGCGATCTCGGGATTACTGTACAACAATCTAAGCACTACCAGACCTTCTCCTCGTCTGATGAAAGGTGACTCCCGAGGCACGTGGTAATAGTATTCGCTTGGTTCCTCCGTCAAACATCCAAGCAGCAAGTTAATATCCTTGGGAGTCATTCTCAACTCCTGTCCAAACATGTAAGTCCGGACCTCTAATGGTTGGGTGGACAGTTCCAAATTAACATAAATGAGTTTGACAATCCGTTCATAGAAACTTTCACTCAATTTGCACAATCCGACTAATCTAGCCCCCTCAGCCAATTATTCAATTTCCAATTTAGCCAATGACTCAAAGTCTACTCTTGTAGATACAATAATTGAACGAACGTTTGCTTCGGCTGTCCTGAAAAGTAGGGAGTGGAACCTCTTTGCAACAGGTTGGAAAGAGACCAATGAACCTGTTTCTAGTCGTTGTCGAGGTTGAGGTTGAAGATGAGGTTGTGCTTCAACCTTGACTTGTGTAATAGAGGCAATCGCGAGTTCTTCAACTTGAACCCCGACCACTCCAACTTGAACCGCGACTGCTGTACCTTCAACCACGGGTGCTCTACCTTGAACCACGACAGGTACATTGCGATGCAACTGACCGATTAACTCAATTGCAAGCCAATTGCGTTCATGGGACGAGTTCGTCGTTTCTGCCTGTGGTTGCGGCTGAGACTGCGACGGACCACCATTTCGCTTGAGAGTTAATTTCTTTGTCCTAGAATCCGTTGGAATGGATGAAACAGTAAGAAAATTCATTCTGAGAGTACGAATGTTCGTCGAGAATTTCGTAGTTCGCTAAGGAATCGGTGAACTAACCGAAGCGCACAGTCTAGTCTTATCTACTAGGGCACCGAAATGCAAAATGATGCATGAGGTTCTGCGGCAGAATGTCGTCATTCCGCTGTAGAAAGTCGATGTTCCGCTGCGGAACGTTGTAATTTTTAATATATATTGACGTTACGCAGCGAAACGTGACGTCAGTATTAAAACTTTAACATTTAAATTTTTGTTCCGCGATGAAATTAATACGTTTAACAGCAAACGTGATAGCAATATTTGCGTTGACTTTTTTTCATAGTTCAATGGTTAAGTTGTTAGCAAAAGTATTTTAGTGGTTGACTTGTCATTGATCACAAAGCACAGTGGTTGATTTGTTAATTTGTTTTTTTAGTAAAAATGACAAACCAACCATCGTACTTTATGGTCAATGACAATTTAACTACTAAACTATTTTTGCTAACAATTTAACCATTAAACTATGAAAAATTGATGAAGTAAACACCGCGATTATCTTTTTCGTTAAATAGATCCGTCGATCCACAGTGGATCATGAATATTTGAAATATAACTCAAGAACGTCGACGATCTGCAGCGGATCAACAATGATCCATCAATTCGCGGTGGATTGACAATGACGATCTGTGGAGGATCCTCTGCAAATAAAAAAAGTTCATAATCTTCTTCATAAAAAAACACAGACAACACAGATAAACTGTGATTCTTCCATGAACTGTAAAACAATTTTAAATCATCCAAAAATTAAAACATTAACATTTTTTTTATAAAATCTTCTAAATTATAAAACTCGAAATCTTCTAAAACCATTCTTTACAAAATTTAAAATTTTTTAAATCTATTTTTTATGGATATTAACTATTTTTTACTGAAAATTTCTTTTAAAATCATGAATTGTTTTTTTTATATATATAGGTACTTATTTTTTTTTATTGTAATTTTTAAAAAGTTAATGATGATTTTACTATGATAATTTTTTTAAAATTAAGTGATTAAATTATTAATAAAAATAGTTTAATGTTCGTTGCATTGTTATTTTCTCTCTTGTTTTTTTTTTATCATCTGTGATGGAATTGTTGATGATTGCGTGTCTTGTGGACAAAACTTCGGAGGGCGAGAATTGTCCGTCTGTTCGGAATGAGGTTGTTTTATTTGCAGGAAATTGATGAAATGTTGCAGGTGAGAAATTGACAATGAGATGGATCTGATAATGTCTGTTGGAGTTTTTTGGTAATCCAGATTCCGATTTGGTCTGTAAATACTAAATCTGTGATTAAGATATTGTTTTGAGTTAATATGCAGTCTTTTGTTAATAAATTTCAGTTTAATCAATGGTTAAGAAAAACAAACGCAAGAATTCAAGGCAATTTGCTGTACCAGACAAGTACGCCTACCTGTACCTCTCACCTCATCATCACCTTTATATGTGATGTGTTTTCTCTCTCTATCTTTCTCTCTCTACCCTGCTTTATATATTCTTTCTTCACCCTTTACTATCTCTCTGTCTCTCTCCCTCTCCTGGGCTCGCCTCTTTTTCTCCCTCTGTCAATCTGGGTTTACTATGAAGCAGTTGATTCGCCGGCTCTCTCGAGTTTCAGACTCGTCTCAGTACTGCCTTCTCCGCCGCTCAGATTCTCAGGCTGTCGGGCGAAGAGCTGGCCGGGCGGAGTCTTTCAGAGCGACGGCTGTGAGCAAACTCCGGCGTGCAGGGTCTTCGCCGGTTCCCCAGGGGCACGTTCCGGTGTACGTGGGCGACGAGATGGAGAGGTTTGTGGTGAGCGCAGAGCTGCTGAACCATCCGGTTTTCGTCAGCCTGCTCGACAGATCTGCGCAAGAGTACGGCTACGAACAGCAAGGAGTGCTTCGTATTCCTTGCCACGTCCTCCTCTTCGAGAGAGTCTTGGAAGCTCTACGCCTCGGAAATCTCGACTCCGGCGACCTGCAAGATCTCATCGGATCTCTCTCCGGGGACTTCCTTTCCTAGTCTAATAGAATTACTCGAGTGGAGGCTAGCTTTCTTCTTTTCTTTTTCCACTGTAAATACACTTTTGGGATCTTTAATTCGTTGAAGATTGGATGATCAGTTAGAGAAGGCGATTTGCGTGGCTTTTCTCTTTTCCCCCATCTTCTCTATCTGTAATTTCTTCTGTAAAGCGAGAGAGGGAGAAGATCAGACGATGATTCCCTCCCCGTTTCCGAGACAGCTTAGTGGTAAAAAAAAAATCAAAACAGATCATATTACTCTGAATTTCTTCTTCTTTTAACTCAGTTTCTTTCTCCATAGATACCCAGTTCTTGATCTGGTTTGATTAATTGATTAGTCTACACGAAGTTTTACTACTGGAAAGCAAATTTCTGTCTGGGAAAGGTAGGTGGAGGTGAAAATTATTGAACTGATCTGCCATGTAATTTATATTTTGGGTACTGTTTCGTACCGTTCAACGTACGTCAACGTCGGACATTCCAAAGTTGATGGGTTGTTCTTCAGACCCTTTCGTTTCGCACTAATTTCCCGGGCACGAAAAGATCGAAGGCTTAAATTCTGCTGTTTTTTTTCTCTCGGGAAACAAACAGACAAGTATAACGGACGCAAGCGGATGTGGAGGGTCCATAGCCGAGACTTGCGGTGGCTGCTTCCTCATGACCACCGGCCCACCCGAGGGACGACGACTTTAATGGGTTTCTCCAGGTTTTTTATAATCCCGCCATTTCTACAGTCAATTCAATCTTCTCTCGATCTCAGATGTTAATGGAAGTGAAGGAGCGGGTGTGACCCAATCAAAACGAAAAGGGTTGGATCAGATTGGAGAAGAAAAGGAGAACTGAGAATTCAACAGTTGGAGTAAATTTTTAAAATTGAAATGAACGGCGGATTAGATTGAGAGATAGATTAGATTACAAGCGTTAATCAGAGGGTCTTTTCTCCACGTAATAAAAGAAAGAAGCAAATATCAAATACACAGATACATATAAACAGAGAAGACAAAAGGTAGGAAGAAGAGAGAGCCAACCACCAACCATGATGATTAGGTTTGTGTAGGTAACGGACAGGGAAGTTAAGGTTTGATTGCAGTGAGAGAGAGGAGGGAATCTAATATTATTTCTTAACAATTAATTAGTATAATTAACATTTTATTTTAATTATTACACGTAAACATGATGTTAAAAAGTAAAATAAAAATTGATGTAAATTTGAGCATGAAGAGGCCATGGTCTCTGTTCCTAGGAACTCTCTCAGAATATTCTTTGATTCTTGTAGAGATTGAATGTATTTCAACTTGCATACCTGGGAGTAGACCTTTTTATGGTGGTGTTGGAAATATCAGCGGGAGAGTGGAATGGTTGGCACAAGTTCACGATGGCGTATCATCAGGGTAAAGCAACAAATCTCAAGCAAGCCATCACTATGCACTGAATCACATAACTTCAAATTTGATGTTCTGGCCTTACATTGCACGGTAAACCTATCATTATCCTAAACCTAACCATACCTTTTATAATTCAATAATGTTAGATTCACGGTGCTCAATTAATGTCGTATCTTAATTATTTATAATTTATCTAAATTATTACATTAACTAGTGAGCAAGATATAAGATTATAATATAAAATTATATAATAAACTTTGCATTATCCTTTCACGATATTAATTTTTTTTTAATTTGTGCTCGAGAAATAGTTGGATAGCCAAGAAGAAGTCTAAAGAGAAAGGTAGAAAATCAAGAGCTCGGGGTCGTGGCACTAACAAGTCAAGCGAAAGCGTGGTGGTGGGGAAGGGCCTCCCTTTGTCGTCTGCCTTCTCTTTTTCTTCATGTGGGCGCTCCATCTACGGTGGTGTTTGGGATGAATGAAGAGGAAGAGGAGCATCACTTTATCACACAAAAAACAAGGGCTTTGGAAACCCTAGTTGCAAAAACTGACGAGGACAATGCATGGAGAAGTGGACCACAAGCTTGATTCCACAGCCGTCGCACAAAAAAAACCCATAAATCGACAGCGAATGGAGAAGAAAGCAAGCACATCACTGCCTCTCCTTTTTATCCCATTTTATCAAATTACTTGCACTTTAATTCACAACATCTCCCGCCCAGATTTGCTGCTGATTCTGCTTTCCAATTTGGTAATTTCCTGCTCAACTAAAATCTATCTTCTTGGAATAAAATGACGCAATTTCTGTACAAGAACCTCAGTAGATTCAACATGAGTGCAGTTGCTTGGGAAGAACTTTTTTAGTCAGTCAACAGCAGGTAGCAGCCAATAAAAATTCAAAATAAATGATTGAAAGGCCACAACATGAGCAATCTTTTGAGAACCAACTCCATTTCCAATGTTTATAGCCTTTTTATGCGCCAAAACCAGTAGATGATATTTAAACTAACACTGATTGGAAAGTGCCATCAAACGGAACAATTAATTTCTCTTAGGCTTACAAATTACATCTCAATAGATAAAATTCACTGACTACCTTCAGTTATTAAAAAGAACAAAAGCATGCTATTTTAACTTGCAGGCACGTATTTGGTGGATGACCATTTTGAGACCAAGAAAAAAAAGCTTCAACTTGAAGCAAACTTTCTCATCAACCATAATTCACTAATCTCTAACCTTTTTTCTTCAGCTACTTTTGATATTCTTCGTATAGCTGCAAGGACAATGTCGTCCGCTGCAACCCGCCCCTCAGCCTTTCATTTTCTTTGATGTCCCGAAGAAGTATGAAATGATCACCAAGTCTCTTCCTCACCTCGTCTTCATTTATAGTACTTGTGTCTGAAATACTGGAGTTGCTGTTAGATGAATTTTACATTCAAAACAATACTTTAATTCCCAATTTAATGTACTAGATTCAACCAATATGTTTCTATAATTTAGGGATAAACAAAACAATAAATTACCAACCTTGATCCATGCTTTTGATGTAGACGTAGATGCGGAATGCTTTTATCGCTTTGATCCTTTTCCTTTACTTTTCTCTTCGACGATCAAGAGACGAATGGTTACCTTTCTAGAGAGAGATGGACGATTTCTGAAACCCTTCTGAAAACCCTTTCTTCAAAACCCTAATGTTCAAAACTCTTATTTGTTGCAATCTCTTCTAGAGAATATAAAGAGATTTATTAAAGAGAATTTACAGATTTGCTCTTTCATCTTACAGGGAATATATGTAAATACCCTTTCATTCATATCTCTTTATATATATCTTTTTAACCATATATTTTATACTTTAATAAGGTCAAGGAGAGAGAATTAAAACCCAATGAACTTAATTTCTTTTACGCTTAACAATCATCACATTAAGCACTTTAATATTAAGTCAATAAACTTTAATTAACATGGACCACACAATAGATTATTAAAATAATCTAACAATCTCCCACTTGGGCCATGTTATAGTAACTTTAATAAAATCGATTTTCAGCTGTCACAACTTGTAATTCACAATTCTTTCTATAGTGTACTATAATGTGAATTTATCAAGTGTTCTTTTCATAATAAATTGTATAATAGGGTCATGGCAGTCACAAGTCTTCATTGACGACATGATTCTTTTCATGTATCACAATTAACACAATTCATCAATTCTTTAATCGAGGAACACTATATATACACATTTCAACTTTAACTTTTCATAAAGTTTACATATTATTCATAAACAACTTTAATTGTATACACCATCATATGAATAATAAACATCCATACAAAAATATCTTCTTTAATTGAATTCAAAGGTGTAATAAGATACAAGTTATACTTTTACAATCACATAAACTAGGATTTGTCACCTAAACCCATCCTTACAACATGTTCTTTAAAGGTTTTGGGTGGCAATCCTTTCGTCAATGGATCCGCTATCATTAAACTTGTGCTTATATGCTCAATGCACACATTTTGTTTTTGTATCTCTTCTTTGACTGCCAAGTACTTTAAATCCATATGTTTTGCTCCTTTCGAGTACTTGTCATTCTTCGAGAAGAAAACAGCTGCGGAATTATCACAATAAATTTTCAGCGGTCTAACTATACTGTCGACCATTCCTAGACCCTGAATTAAGTTCCGCAACCATTATGCTTGAATTGTAGCCTCAAAACATGCCACAAATTCAGCCTCCATAGTGGAAGTAGCAATCGAAGATTGTTTTCCACTTTTCCAAGACACGGCTCCTCCAGCTAACAGGAAAACGTAACCGAAGGTAGATTTCCTCGAGTCTACACATCCGGCATAATCTGAATCTGAATATCCAATCACCTCAAGATGACTCGATTTTCTGTAAGCGAGCATGTATTCCTTTGTTCCTTGTAAATACCTAAGGACTTTCTTTGCAGCTTTCCAATGATCCATTCCAGGGTTACTTTGATATCGACCCAACATCCCTACTGCAAAACTGATATCTGGCCGAGTACATGTCTGAGCATACATTAAGCTTCATACAGCTGATGCATATGGAATATATTCCATTTCTTTACGTTCCAAATCACCTTTTGGACATTGTATTTGACTAAACTTGTCCCCTTTCTGAATTGGAGCTACACCAACGGAACACTTATCCATTCGAAATCTCTCAAGAATTTTATTGATATAACCTTTCTAAGACAATCCCAATAAACCCTTTTGTCTATCACGGAATATCTCTATTCCAATTACATAGGATGTTTCACCCATATCTTTCATTTCAAAATTCTTTGAGAGAAGCTTTTATGTCATGTAACATTCCCTTATTATTTGCAACAAGAAGAATATCGTCAACATACAATACTAGGATACAAAACTTACTCCCACTGACCTTCATATAGATACACCGATCAACGGTGTTCTCTATAAAACCGTATGACGTAATGGTATCGTTAAACTTAATATACCATTGTCTGGAAGCTTGTTTTAATCCATAAATTGACTTATTCAATTTACACACCAAGTTTTCATTTCCAGGAAATGAAAACTTCTGGATGATCCATGTACAGTTCCTCCTCTAAGTCACCGTTAAGAAAGGCGGTCTTTACGTCCATTTGGTGAAGCTCTAAATCATAATGAGCTACCAAAGCCATAACTATTCTTAAAGAGTTCTTTTTTGAAACTGGAGAGAATGTCTCTTTATAGTCAATGCCGTCTTTCTGAGTATAACCTTTGGCGACAAGTGTGGCCTTATACCTTTTGATGTTACCTTTTGAATCACGTTTGGTTTTGAAAATCCATTTACAACCAACGTATTTCTTTCCTTCAGGTAACTCTACAAGTTCCCAAACTTTGTTGTCATCCATCGATTTCAACTCTTCTTTCATAGCATTTAACTACTTTTCAGAATCATTACATTCCATGGCTTGATTAAATGAGTCTAGATCTTTGTCATTACTCAAGTCACATTCCTCTTCAAGTGAATAAATCACATAATCATCAGAAATAGCTGGTCTCCTTTGCCTTACAGACCTTCGCAATTCTGGTTCTTGTGATGGTTCACTTACGACTTGATCATCATTACCATGCTCTTCATTGACGCGTTCACTTTGATTGGTTTGAATATTCATATGTCGTTCCGGTATGTTGTTGAACTGTGATACAACAAAAGGAATGAAAACTTGATGAGAAGTACTAGGTGTTATTTCTTCCACCCGATTCTCTTGAATATTCACATTTCGTGATTCATCACTCCCACTGAACTCACCATTCTCAATGAATCGAGCATTTCCAGATTCAACTATTCTTGTACTATTATTTGGACAATAAAATATGTACCCTTTAGACTTTTCTGGATAGCCGATGAAATAACCACTGATGGTTCTTTCATCGAGCTTCTTTTCATGTGGATTATATATCCTTACTTCTGCTGGACAACCCCAAACATGGATGTGTCCTAAACTAGGTTTCCTTCCCGTCCACAGTTCATAAGGTGTCTTAGGAACTGCCTTACTAGGAACCCTATTCAGCAGATATACAACGGTTTTCAAACCATGCATCCACAACGATAAAGGTACATCACTTTGATTTATCATACTCCTAACCATTTCGATAAGAGTACGATTCCGCCTTTCAGCTACACCATTTTGTTGTGGTGTTCCCGGCATTGTATACTGTGCACAAATGCCTTGACTTTCGAGAAACCTTGCAAATGGACCTTTGTTTTGTCCATTCTCATCGAATTTTCCGTAATATTCACCACCTCTGTCTGATCTCACCACCTTTACTTTTCTATCTAATTGTCTTTCCACCTTATTGATGAATATTTCTAGAACATTCATCGCTTAAGACTTTTCATGCAGTAGATACAAATAACCATAACGTGAGAAATCATCTATAAAAGTGATAAAATACTTTTCACCACTCCATGAAGGAATGTCAAATGGACCACATATGTCGGTATGTATCAATTCTAAAAGTTCACTACTTCTTGTGGCGGGATACTTTGATGTGTGTTTAGTTTGCTTTCCTTTAATGCAATCTATACACACGTCCCAGTCATCAAAATCTAATTGAGGTAAAATATTACTTTTCATTAACCTCATCATCCTTTCTTTAGATATGTGACCTAGACGTTTATGCCATAAGAAAGCAGAACTTTCATTTGTTGCATTACGTTTAGTTCCAATCACATGATCAACATTAAACAGAGATTCAATATATTTAGCATTGAGATGAAAACAGTATAAACCATCCTTTAAAATACCAAAACCATAATAGTATTTTTGTTTATACAATTTAAAAACACCATTACCAATCTAAATATTAAATCCTACATAATCCAACTTTGCAACAGAAATTAAATTCCTAGCACATTCAGGAACATAAAGACACTCTTCTAGATTCAGGTGGTATCCAGTATCCAGGATCAATCTATACGTCCCAATTTCTTGTATCCGTGCCTTCATTCTGTTTCCCATATATAGAAATTTTTCATTCCCGTTTATGGGCTGGATCGAAAGAAATCCCTGCGTAACATTAGACACATGAGTAGTAGCTCCAGAATCTAACCACCAAGTATTACTAGACACTTCTATAATATTTGATTCAAAACATACTAAAACAAATAATGTACCTTTCTTTTCGAACCAAACTTTTCTTTTCGGACAATCCTTTTTGATATGTCCAGCTTTGTTGCAGAAGTAGCAATTAAGCACTTTTCGGATTTGGCCATCTTTCATCTTTAATTGGCATTTTCCCTTCTGTTTGTTCTTCATACTTTCCTTTGCTACTATTGGCTTCCTTCTGAAACGTCAAATTAACAGTATGGTCCTTCATTTTCTTCAACCTCCCTTCTTCTTGAATCAACATGGCCTTAATTTCCTGAAAGTTTCATTTCTCTTTAATGGTATTGTAATTCACCTGGAACTGGCCAAATTCAAGAGGAAGTGAATTGATGATAAATTGAACCAAAAATGATTCACTCACATCCATACCCAACGTTTTCAGCCTTGCTGCCAAATTGGCCATGCTTGTTACATGATCATAAATGGGTTGAGACCAATCAAATTTCTTGGTCGTCAACTCACTCATTAGATTCCCTACAACAGACTTATATGTAATATCTGATTGAGAATATTCTTTAATTTTAGACATGAACTCCTTTGCTTCATTTGTCTTTGGCATTGATGGCTTAACATTTTCAGCCATCGTCATCTTCATCAAGCTCAAACTCAGCCTGTTAGACCGCTCCTAAGTCTCACTGTATGACTTGTCAGCTTCCGTACTAGTCTCATTAATAGCTGGTGGTCTATCACAAACTAATGCTAGGTCTAAATCCAATACACCCAGTTGAAACTGGATTTGTTCAGACCAATCAGCATAGTTCAAACCATTGAACTTGAGTAAAGAATTTCCAGAGGCAAATAAATTAATAGTGGCTGCAAAAAAAAAATACATGCTCATTCATTCACTAAATCAAATTCAGATAAATAACCATAATTTTATTTATTTAAGTTTACATTTGGGTAATCCTTAAGTAAATAATCGATAATTGATGTTATTATATGAACTTTAATAGACTTATAAACATATTTAACATAACATGATAAATGTCTTTGAATATTTAATCATATTAATTAAATATATAAATATGTCACTTTAATATTATTAATTATAAACATTGATCCACCTTTGGGTGACCTACTAGTCTAAAATTAATAATTTCCTTTCAATAGCATCACCACAATTTATTTTTTTAAGTTCACCTTTGGGTAATCCTTAAAGAAATAATCGATAATTGATGTTATTATATAAAGTTTAATAGACTTATAAACATATTTAATATAACATGATTAATATCTTTGGATATTTAATCATATTAATCAAATATGTAAATATGTCACTTTAATATTATTAATTATAAACATTGGTCGACCTTTGGGTGACCTTCTAGTCTATAATTAATAATTCCTTTCAATAACATCACCATGATTTTATCACTTTAATATTATTAATTATAAACATTGGTCCACCTTTGGGTGACCTACTAGTATATAATTAATAATTTTCTTTTACTCCATCACGAGTATTAGATCAATTATAGCATTAATCAATACTCTTCACGCATAATTTTGATTAAAATTTTCTACCTTTACACGAAATAAATTCATCCAATATGTAGAAAATAATTATGCAGAAACCCTAATTATAGAAAAACCCCAATTTTTCATGCATAATTCTTATAGAAGTTTCCTACCTTTACACGAGATAAATTTCATTCAATATGTAGAAAACAATTATGCAGAAACCTTAATCATAGAAAAACCCTAATTTTTCTTGCATAATTCTTATAGAAATTTCCTACCTTTACACGAAATTAAATTCATCCATTATGTAGAAAACAATTATGTAGAAACCCTAATTATAGAAACCCTAACTTTTTCATGGCAAATCAATACGTTAATTACCGTGCTCTGATACCAATTGTTAGATAAATTTTACATTCAAAACAATACTTTAATTCCCAATTTAACGTACTAGATTCAACCAATATGTCTCTATAATTTAGGGATAAACAAAACAATAAATTACCAACCTTGATCCATGCTTTTGATGTAGACGTAGATGCGGAATGCTTTTATCTCCTTGATCCTTTTCCTTTACTTTTCTCTTCGATGATCAAGAGACGAATGGTTACCTTTCTAGAGAGAGATGGACGATTTCTGAAACCCTTCTGAAAACCCTTTCTTCAAAACCCTAATGTTCAAAACCCTTATTTGTTCCAATCTCTTCTAGAGAATATAAAGAGATTTATTAAAGAGAATTTACAGATTTGCCCTTTCATCTTACAGGGAATATATGTAAATACCCTTTCATTCATATCTCTTTATATATATCTTTTTAACCATATATTTTATACTTTAATAAGGTTAAAGGAGAGGGAATTAAAACCCAATCAACTTAATTTCTTTTACGCTTAACAATCATCACATTAAGCACTTTAATATTAAGTCAATAAACTTTAATTAACATGGACCACACAATAGATTATTAAAATAATCTAACAGTTGCTACCTAACGAGGAGTCGTCACTACTTCTTTTTCTCTTCTTATTGCCTTTTCAGATATCAATCTGCTGGTTGAATGTCTCCTGTTCAAGCGAGGATCCTGTAAATGCTTGCAGAGGGGAGAGGGTGGAGACATAAACTTGGTTATTAGCATTGTTCATGCTTGAAATGCTCGAAGCCATTTTGGAGACAGCAGGATGATAATGCCTGGATAGAAGATCTAGTTCCCACAAGACTGATACAAGAGCGCCACTCAAATTGGTATCAGAAGCATATGGTTGATATTTCTACATGAGAGTGTAAGATTTGAGCACATAACCATTTGTACAGCAGCTTTAACAACAGAAACCCACAATTAACTCCGATAGCAAGTCTCAACTCATAACAGAGTAAACCAGTCAAATACTTTTCCGGAAACTAGTAAGACCTGACTCATATCAACTTTCTTGAAATGAACCACCTATCGTTATTTAGTCTACCACAAATTTAAGAAGATTTTCCATAGTAGATAAATAAAAACAAGGAAAATTAACAAGTCAACTACTAAAATGAAGCTGTAGATAAATAAAAACAAGGAAAATTAACAAAACAATCACTGAACTATCAGGTCAATGACAAGTCAACTACTAAACAATTTTTGTTGACAAATAAAACACTCAACTATAGAAAATGAACAACCTAAACATCACCGTTAACTTGAGAGAATTGACTCAACCATGTTTCAAAGAACTCACAGTGAAAAAAAGCTAATATCTATAGAAAAAACTACAAAAATTCGTGATTTCAGAGACTTTCAGTGAAAAATAGCTGAAAAGAGCTAATACCCATGGACAATAGATTTGAAAAAAAGCTGTATAAGTTGATTTAAATTTTTTTTAGGCTTATAATTTAGAAGATTTTGGAAAACAATATATAATATTTTAAATGTTGGATGATTTAGAATTGTTTTACAGTCCAAAGGAGAATAATAACTATTCTATGTGTTATCACGAAGAAGACAATCAATTTGTTCTTTATCTGCATAGAAAAGTCAACTTTCTTCTTTGTAAAGTCATTTTTTTGCAAAGGAAAGTCACTTTCCTTTGCGGGAAACGACTTTCATCTGATGAAAGTCGACTGTCTTGAGTCTTATTTTAAAAACTCACGTTCCGCAGCGAAAAGACAACGTTTTTTAACAAAAAACGTAACTGCAATATTTCGAGTTCTGTCTTTCCACCACCATATTTCTTCTCTGCCCTTTAGGCTTAAGCAGCTCATTTTGGTCTTCTATTACTTGAGATGGGTGCATCAAATCAAACAACCCAGATGGCCTTATTAAACACACACCACCTTTTATCTCATTCTTCAAGCCATTATAGAAAGCATTGAACAAAACTTCATCCGAAATACCAAACAAATGTGAAGCAACAGATTCAAATTCTATTCGATATATCTCCACTGTGCCTTCCTGTTTCAACGACCACAATTCTTCATAGCCATAACCCATTCTTGAGAGGGCAAATCTTTCCAAAAGACTCTGCTTTAAAATCATCCAATTCAGAAACAGACGCTTACTATGTTCCTATTGAAACCATGCAAGAGCCCAGCCTTCAAAAGAAACCAAGGCCGATTCAATTTTTTCCTCTTTCGTAAGCTGGTTGATGCTGAAGTAAAGTTCTAATATGAATAACCAATCCTCTAGATCCATTCCGCTAAAGATCGACAGCTCCAATCGTCGCGGAAAGTAATCTTGATTTTGAGATTGCCTCTGTCCTCTTTCCCCATCATTACGTTCGGCTGAACCTTTTCTTGGTGCTTCTACGAATTCAGCTCAGATATGTTGTTCTTCAATTGAGCAAGAACCGGCACCATTTGTTCCTGAAACTGCAAAATTTCTCGACCCATTGCCTTCTGATTTCCTACGACTTATTTTTGCCATTCAGCCGCACTTTCTTTTTGAGCTTCTGAACGCATCAACATTTCTTCGTAAAGACGGAAACTGCTCTTATATCAAATTGAGGAGAACCAGAATCTTTATTACAAATTATCAATCTACAACATAGAAAGTAGCACACTTCCTCACTACATTAGGCTTTCGAGTCCCTAGTGACTCCCCACAAACTACTCTCATATCCAATATCCCCCCTCCCCTACTATACCAAGTCTTTATGTAATAGACTTGACTTACAACTAATTAACTAACTTCCCTTTTATAACCCTTCTAACCTATCATTATAGGCCACAATTGGAGTTGGCCCAACAATCCTTCAAATTAGGGCTCCTGGAAAAAAGGTGGATTCTTTTCCTTCTGTAGGTGGAATTACAGTTTTCTCCTTAGCCAACATTAGGAAATCTGGAAACTTCTCTTCTTCTCCATCGATATTTCTTCTTTCTTCGGAAATGCAGTTTTCTCCATCAATGGCAGTGTTTCCGTTTCCACCATTGCCGGTCCTTCCACTCTCATCGTTGTCGGTCCTTCCATACCCATCGTCGTCGGCTTCTCCTCTCCTGCAATCGCAACTTATCTTGATTTTTTTGGTCGCCAGTTCGTCATGCGCTACTATTTGCTCGCAACACACCTCCTCGGTCTGTGATTCTCCTTCTCCATCTTCAGCTGATTCGTCTTCTGCTACCTCCTCTCTTGCCACTGGCGAAAACAATTTATTTTCTTTCTCTTCAGTCGCCTCTTCCTTTTCTGACGTTTCTTCCTCTTCATCCACCTCTGTATTTTTAGCCAATGGCTGTGATACAACACTGTCTCTAGAAACAACTTTACTATTGTTATAAGGATTCTAACTGATTTTTTCTAGATTTAGCTTCTCCATCCAACCACTTTTTCTTTGCCCACCTATTTTAAGTAATTCATTTCAATCCTCCATCACATGAAACGAATGCATCAATTCCGACAACCCCATCAGTCTCATTAATCGTACATCCCCTTTGATTTCATTCTTTAAACCATTGTAGAAAGCATTGAACAAATCTTTATCCGAAATACCAAACAAATTTGAAGCAACAGACTCAAATTCTGTTCGATATTCCTCCACTGTGCCTTCCTGTTTCAACGACCACAATTCTTCATAGCCATAACCCATTTTTGAGAGGGTAAATCTTTCCAAAAGACTCTTCTTTAAAACCATCCAATTCAGAAATGGACGCTTACTGTGTTCCCACTGAAACCATGCAAGAGTCGAGCCTTCAAAAGAAACCAACGCCGATTCAATTTTTTCCTCCTCCGTAAGTCAGTTAATGCTGAACTAATGTTCTACTCTGAATAACAACCCTCTGGATCCATTTCGCTAAAGATCGGCAGCTCTAGTAATCGCGTAAAGTAATCTTGATTTTGAAATCGCCTATGTCCTTTTTCCCCGGCATAACGTTCGGCCAAACCTTTTTCTTAGTGCTTCTACGGATTTAGCAGAGATCTATTGTTCTTCCAATCGAGTAAGAACCTGCGCCATTTGTACCTGCAACTATAAAATTTCTCGACCCATCTTCTCCTCAGCGCCTTCTTTGTGTGCTTCTGAGGGTGTCATCATATTCTTGAAACTGTCGAAGAAGGAACGCTCTGATACCAAAATGATACGAACTCTTTTTTTATTTCTTGTAAAAATGAATTACAACCGTAGCAAACCTCCCATCTACTACAACTACACACTCTCCACTACATTATTCTCACATCCCCTCTCTCTACTCCCCTGTCTTTATATAATAAACGACTTATAACCACTCACACTAACTAACTTTCCTTTCATAACCCTCATAACCTATCAGTTTACTCTGTTCTTTTTTCATAGTTGAGTGTTTTATTTGTTGGAAAAAATTATTTAGTGGTTGACTTGTTATTGATTTCATAGTATAATGTTTGTTTTATTAATTTTCCTAAAAACAAATTCGTCTCCTAGTAACGGTAAAAAATAGTTTGTATCTGATTAACATACAAGGAGGTGGAGACTTGTTCTTGTGGATTAAATGTGCAATGCAAGCGCTTAATTCTCCACTGTACTTGTTTAAATCATGGAACTCAACACTGCATTGTATAGTGATAACCACTCAATACTTTTTAGTTTTTAAGCATAAGCTTGGTTCATGATAAAACTGAATGCTGCAGACGTTATAAAAGGATCATCAAGTAGGTTGTAAATTTGTTTTCATCTAGAATTAGAAGTGTTTTTGAAATTTACTAGCATGAAGCATACATGGTGGAAAGACGAGCTCACACATTCAACGAGAGGAGAAATTATGTTACCGCAATCGAGCCTAAAACAGAGCCACCTCCAACATCATTTTCCAACAAATTTCTGCATTTTACATTTTTTGGGAGAAGATGCTTTAATGTCACCAAGGTTGTAAAATCACCATAAAGATAACCCAATAATTAAAACTTGTAAAGATTCTTCATTATACAAATTAAATCCAGTAGACCTTTATCATTCATCCAACAAAGTAAAACACTCTCTCAAAAATAACCTTCCAGCCATGGCCTCTTTAGATCCAAAGCATAATGAAAAACTAGCCAAGCATTTGACAAATGCTACAGCCTTTTGCATGGTCATGCTGTCTATCCTCACACAACATTACTTTCAATGCTTCGGCCAACACTTCACCTTGATCTCTGTAAAATAAAAAGGTTATTGCGAGAAATATAATGTGCTTCAATTGGCCCTCACAAAAACAATTCTTACTTAAAATAAGCAATCATAATCTAATACAACAAGATTAAAGTGGAGGAAAAAAAATCATGGATAATGCAACAATGATGACCACAGAATAGAACCCCTACCCTTCCAAAAAGAAGTCCCATTCCAAATTTTGGATTCGAAGGAAACAAAAAAGAACACCCCACAGAGTAATATCAATTTACTATGGCCTGTTTTTAATAACTATGTCTCTTAAGACACAAGAATTTAAGCAACAACTAGACCTTGATGCAAAAAAAAATTCTACAAGGAGAGGAAAAAATTGCAAAAACAAAAAACATTGGCAATCAACAACCTTCACAATGACAATCTCACCACCCTTCACTACAAAAATCTAATGAACCATCTATTAGAGAAATTTTTCAAATCTAAAATCTGATTTATGAGTTTACAAATGATCACAAGAACGAATATGCAATACAAGCTCAACTTGCATGTGATTACCTCACCTGAAAGGCTTCATAGCAATTATTTACAAAATTTTGGCTCCAACAAAGTTTAAGGTTTGCAGTAGTGGACTAACCTTCCAGGCCGATACTCAAGTACAAGATTATATAGCTGTACAAAGAAGTCCTGTAGATCAATACTCAGAGCACCAAGATTCTTTTTCACCACTTTAAAGGCAACAATGTAGCACTGAAGGCGCTCAGATATGCTCAAACACTTGGAAATTTTCTTTGAAGATTCATTGCACTTGTCACCACTAGATGCGAGCCTTTTCAGATAATTCAAAAGATCGCTTAAAAAATCCAAGTCAATAAAGTGAGAAAATTTTCCCAATCCTTTTAAACAAGGCGCAAGCAGAGGGTGCGATCCAGATCCACCGGCAGATAGACCAGCATTTGCTCAAGACCTTTACCATCGTATTAAAGAAAAAGATTCAGCAATATACCCATAATTATTAGACAGAGAAGATCAAACAGGCACAGACAAGAAAAAGATAAGTATATCCACGTTGTCTTTATATAGTTCTAATATATACCCCGGATACTTAATGCAAGGAAGTTCACATTTAAAGTTCGTCAAATCACTTGAACTAAAATTACTTGATAGATAATAGAAACAATCTAGTCTGCATAAAGGAAAACTTTTTTTTTCCCTTATGATCATCAGAGTTATCATATCAAAATCTTTCAAAGTAGGCACGTCATCAAAACAGTGATGAGCAACTATTGCTTGGTCAAACCATTTTCAGGGTTCCTGACATCAATTTACTATGACAAACTCATAAACAATGGCATAAACTACTGGTTGATAATTACCCAAAGTTCTTAAACACATGTTAAGGTTACAAAACACGCAAGATTGAATAGCTCATGATTATAATCCATCTGTTATTAGTTGCACCATTCGAATCCACTTAAAAGCAAACTTTTTAGACTACATGATGTACGTTGAAGATATTTAGTGTTGGCCGAAGGAGTCACACCGGTTGAGCTTGAACTCGATTTTTTGTTTCTATCATCAAAGAAACCAAAAATACTAAAATAATAATAATAATAAATAATGATTTTACTAGTGGCAAGTTATTGTAATTACTCTATGGCTGTTGACAACATTGTATTCTTCAAAATGCGAAAATATGTTTCAAACACAGTAGAAAGCGCATCTGATTGCATCTGTCTTCGTCTCATTAAATCTAGGGCAAAAGAAGCAACCCTATAATCAGCAGCAACCTGGTCAAATCCAGAAATTGTGTTATTAGCCATTTATATTGAAACAATCCAAAAATATTATTAGCAAGTGACACACATACCTCCTCTCCTATTCTCATCCTCATTTCTTTAGTACTCTTTTTTCTTTCTTCTTCTTCCAATTGACTGCGAGCCTCAAATCTTTTTCCTTTTTTCATTTTCTTGTTTTTTCCACGATCTATGTCTGTCTTTTCTGGCCTGCCAAGATCCTCATCGAAGGACAGGGACAAGAAGGTCTGAGAAAGTGAAGAAGGCCATATGATGAAACTGGAAAATTGTAGAGGAAAATATCTAAGTTGCTTTTAAAAATGCTTTCCTGCCAATAACAAAACTGATCCAACAAGCAAACAACTACGTATATCAGTAGTCATTAGCATTCTTGGAACAATAAAAGTAAGAAATGTGCTTGGTACAGATTTGGATCCATGTTCTCTCAAACATACAGTTCACACTATGAAACCACAACATGCTTTTATGGACATCGTAAAGTAATGGTGATGAATAATGACACTAAAGTTTGTTATCATCCTTCTAGCCACCACTGGTTCTTCATTTTATCATTCTATTCCAACCCACAAAAACAGAGATAGCCTAATCAATGGCTTCTTTCCTAGTTTTGGTACTTCATCTAGTTGAAAACAAAATTCAACATCTACCCCTCCAAAAATTATTTCATCCAAAATTCTCCTGCTTACAAAATACAGTTTTTAGATCAAAGCCATGTTACAAGAGTATTGGATGATTGAAGACTAATAATGAACATTTCAGATTTTTTTTTGCTTAAAATTGAAAAAATTGGTACAATTTCTCTCAAGGATCATCTTTCTTAATTTTCCCCAGATCACAAACAAATTTCAGATTAGAGGCTATTATGTTGACTGTACCAAACAGATTTACTAACAAAGGAAAGTAAACATCATAAAAAGATTTATTCTCACAACACAGAGGAAAGATCAAGGTGTTGCTTGATACACAAGTTAGATAAAAAGTCAAATAATCAAAACATTCTCTAACCATACATAAGGTAAGGATTTCCAGGAACAAGAAAGGAAACAATCATAAGTTATTCCTCAGACCTCGATGAAAGCAGGATGCAATTGGCATTCGTGAACTTTAGCTTGATTAGCTATCAGCCTAACGGCATCCACAGTAGCTTCACCGCCATGTTTGCTCTCATTGGTAAAAAGTGATTTAATAGCTGCACAATTGAGCTTTCTGTTGATAAACAAGTATTTATCGGAAGGTAAACAGGAAGATCCAAGCAAATTTATTGGGAGAACGAAAATAAACCAAAAGAGAAACTAGAAAAGCAATTGATGATTACAAAATAAAAAAATTTAAAAAGGAAAATTTTGAATATAAAACAAAAAATTTTAAAAGGAAAAAGATTTGAATCTAAAAGGAGGAAATAAAAGGAAGCAAGTCTTCACTAGTTCTTTCACGTCTCTATATAAATAAATTTACATAAAAGAATAATACCAATATAGTTAGACCTTATGATATCATCAAGGAGCTAATGTTCATAACAACAATATTTAACAAGCTCTCTTGGAAGTTGAAGTGGAGAACTGCCTCAACCAAGTCACACACAAAGCGCACAGCCACATGACAAAATGAGGAATGCTTCTCCAAGGACATCAACTTCGATAAATATACCTGAAAAATGCATACATATTACAGAAAATAAAAATAAAAAATAACATTCAGGATCTCCACCAAACATTTAAATAATTATATATATGTAATACCAGAAGATTCTCTTTTCTCCAAGTGTATCTTAATTGATTGAAAATGAGACAGAAGTTCCAAAAAGTGATAAAAGAAGAGATGACACAAAAGATATTATTTTTTGTTCTTTCGAAGAAGGCATATAAAAGTACTAGTTCTAGCCTATAACAAACCATACAAAACGAAGAAAGACCTAAAAAATAATTTCTTTTGTGCTAAATAAAAGTATCTTTTATACACCTGAATATATATAAAACGAGGAGAACAACAAGGAAAAGCTCCATTCCTGAAGAACTATACCCCATCACAGTTAGCAAAAGACATCTTGCAAAAGAATAAACTAAAAACATCTAAATGAAACATCTCATCTTTTCACGTTCCAAACACACCAAAACAAGCAAACCGGGTTGAGCTTAGCCACCTCTTTTATCCCCAACTAAACAACCAACTTAGGTAGTGCTAAATCAATGTCAAGTTAATTGAACACCAACACTAATGCGAAGACGACACATTGTAATCAATAAGGAGATGAATAACTTCCTCTCCCTAAAACTGTAAGAAGAGAACCAACCTTGTAAGAAGAAAGAAGTGTTGATTCATAAAATCACATCCTCTTAACATCCTTTAAAACTTTCATTTCCAGCTCCTTTTCAGAAGGAAGTCTTATCTTATAACTGTCATACACATATAACAGCAGAATTAATAATAATAAAACGGCAGGCAAATAAAGAGAAATAAAACAGAATTGACATAGAAAGATGAAATAAAATAAAAGTAGAAGTACTACCCCAGAATGATGTCCTTGAAAACAGTGAACAAGGATAGCAGTCCCAGTTGCACAATGGTATGATTTGTATCCTTAATGAGTTGCAGCATCTCAATCAAAGATTTGATATTCGACTCTGGATCTGCAAGCAGTGCGCTCCCTAGTTCAGCAAGTTTCCGCTTCTTGTCCTCAAATGCTTATTGTGCAGTGAGATTTTCCTTAACCTTGGCCTATGTAAAGACAATTTCATTCCATTATACACACATTACTTTAGTACAAGAGAATTGAAGTTTTTATTGAATAAAGGGCAATATTAGATACAAAGGTTTTAGTCAATGGTTAAACTAAATACACTATTTTTCTCGATTGCAAATATACATTGGATTAAGGGCACAATATCTCAGTTATACTGTATGGTAGATTGAAATATAATCAAGGAAGAGAAAACCAGTTATATTGAGAAGACAGTACCAGAACCGCTGCCTGTGGCGTTTGTTGAACAACTTCTACTTTATCTAACTCCTTCCCTTGTTTTTTCAGCTCTTTCATACTTTTCTTAAGCTTTGCTCTTCGATCTGCTTTAGTTAATTTTGCAACACTATAATCAACAGCACCATTCTCACCAGCTTCCTCTTTGTTCCGACTACATTGTTTCATTTCTGATATATTTGTCACTAAATATTATAGAAAATTATGAATTAATCATACACAGAGAATATATGAAGACTTAACATAAAATTTATGAAAAGAATATTGAGATACTTTCCGGTAGTAGAGTTTCCCTTCTAGGGTTTTAACAGGAAGGGCATCTACGTTATCAACTAGATGTTTGGTCTGTTCAGTTTCTTTTTGCATCGCCTTCTTCTTCAAACGCTTCTCATACAAAGCTTCCAAAGCATCTTCTTTAACATCAGCCACACGAGTAACATGCCTTTATATACACCAAAATATGAATAAGTTATGGATGACCCCAAAATCTACTGATTCAAAAAAAAAATCTGAAATTTGATGAAAAGAACAATGAAGAACAACATAAGCAGGCAGCCAGACTTCAACATTGAGATCCTTTCCGCTTCTCAAACATCTAAAATTTAGATTTCATTTTCATTTAATGGTCCCATTAGATATTAGAAAGACTAACTCTAATCATTACTGCATTGAGCAAACATAAAAATACAATAATGATAGCGGATAAGCTAATCGCGAGGAAATCAAATACAATTTGAGCAGATGAGGAGATTATAAGTTGAAGTGCAAACTTTGTAATGGATTGGGTGTCCAAGCGAGAAACAAAGCCGGCATAGTCTTGGTTTTCGTTGACGAACTGCAAGTCCTCGTCTGAGACTTGGATTTCTTCATCTGCAACATCGAGAGGAAGGTCCAGAGGGAGAAGGACCTTGTGCTCCTGGCTTTTGCTTTTCTTCCCCATTCAATGAAAATTGAATTTCAGGCAAAGTTGGCGTCGGAAATCCGTGGGTTCAGTTGCGTCGTCGTCAGGGTTTATGCATCCAGCGACAAGAAGAGAGCTGCGACATCTTCCTCCGTTATGCCTATCGTTTTCTGGGCCTAACCCAAAGCCCAATATAGCCTTTTCCTTTTCGGGTCTACATCAAACTTTTCAGAATCAATTGCGAGACATCATGCGTAAAATGACAAATCAACTATTATACTTTGTGATTAATGAGAAGTCAACCACTAAACTATTATTGTTAACAAATTAATCATTGAACAATGAAAAAAAGTCACTGCAAACATCGCTATCACGTTTGCCGTTAAACGTATTGATTTCGTTTCGTTGCGGAAAGAACATGTATTGATTTTATTCTACCGCAGATCGAAAGTTTAAAAATAATGTTATAATATTAACGTTTCATGGCGGATCTAGACATGATCTGCCGTGGATTGACTATGATCCACGGTAGATTGATAATGATCTGCCGCGGATCATCGTACATCGTTCTACGTTCCTGTGTTCGACTATATAAGACTCGATTGTGCGCTCTAACAAGTTCACCGCGAACCACAATATTCTCGGCAAACATTCGTACTCTCAGACCTTCATTACACACTGTTTAATCGAAACCAATGGATACCCACACAAAGAAAATGACACTCAAGCGAAAGGATGATCCATCTCAAACTCACCAGCCACGGTCAGAAATGACGGATTCCGACCATAAACAAAGTCGGATTGCAATCGAGCTCATCGGTCAGTTACACGACAATGTACTTGCCGCGGTGCAAGGTGGAGCAGCCATAGTTGACGTTGGAGGAAGCATGGTTGTCCCTGTTACGGAAGCCGAGGTTGAAGCATAACCTCAACCTCAACCTCAACCTCTACAACGATTGACAGCAGGTGCATTGGTATGTTTCCAACCCGTTACAACAAGGTTCCACTGCCCACTCTTTAGGACACTTGACACGAAGGAACGATATGAAACCAATGTTAAACGACGTTCAATTATTGTTTCTAGAAGAGTGGATTTTGAGTCATTGGCTGAATATGAAACTGAAAAATTGTTTGAGGGGGTTGGCTTAGCTGGGTTGTGCAGTTGGGTGGAAGTTTCAGTGAGCGGATTATCAAACTCTTTTATGCCAATTTGGAAATGTCTATCCATCCATTAGCGGTCTGGGCTTATATGTTTGAATGGGAGTTGAGAATGACTCCCAAGGATATTAATGTGTTTCTTGGATGTTCGGTGGAGGAACCAAGCGAACATTATTACCACGTGTCTTGGGAGCCACATTTCATCAAACGAGGAGAAGGTCTGGTAGTGCTTAGATTGGTGCACCGTGATCTCATGATTGGACCACACAAGAAGCCAAAGTCCAATGACTTGATTGTCATAGCCCGAGTGATCCACATAATCATGATGCATACCATTTTGCTTGGTGATGGACATCGTGTAACACCCCGACTTTTTAAGTTGGACAATTATCGGGGTATTATCGAGGATGTTTGGGAGCGTTAAGTCTAGGGGTATTTTTGTTACATTTTCCCCGTCTTCGTAATGTAATTAGACGATGGGGTGATGAGGATATTATGTTGCGTAATTATACATGTTAGTTTATGACACGTCTTTATGGGGAAAATATTATGGAATAGGAGTTAAGTGAGAAAATATACAGAAGTGTTGTCCAGGGCGTTTGCGGACGCCTGCAGACAACATTATGGACGGATTGTATCGTCCGAAAATGCATTGCACACACAAAGAATGGGTTGGGACGACTTAGGACGAGATTCTCATCCTGACTTCACTGTGCTGTGAAGTTGCGGACGAGTCTGGGTGATGCGAATGTGGGAGGACCTCGTCCGATTTGCCTTTGTCCGATATTAGGACACCGTGGACATTACGTGCGGAGGCCATAATGCGTCCGAATATCATCTGCGGACGGTACGGACAGGACAAGGATGCCAGTTCTCGTCCGAAGCCATGATTTAGCCTGTGAGATTTTAACCTTGCGGACAAATGCATACGAGACTATCACGTCTGCACCCATTCGAATCAACCTAGATCTGTGACAGAAATAATTTTAAATCAAAGGAAAATGACGTTTAGCCAATGGAAAACACAACCCTCGACAACAAATCCTCTTCAAACCCACGCAAAGTCACCCCCTCCCTACTGGAGCCGCCCTTGCCTGTTGCAGCCAAACTCTCTGCCTCCCTATGAGTACGAGCTGTCCCCTCCTCCTCCAGGTAATACCCCTCTCCTTTGCTGCCTATTCTATTTAGTCTTCAGCATCTCCCTTCCCTAGGTGAGCTCTCCTTCCCTGCGAGAGCTTCTTTGCCTGTGTGAGCGTAAGCCTTGGATTGTGTGAAGAGTGGGTTAGCTAGTGAAGTGAAGTGTGAGGGAAGTGAGGTGATGCTGTGAGGTGTGTGCCATGGGCTGGAGAGAGATGTTGTCCGTAAGTCTAAGGAGCCATGGATTGGAGTTGTTATCCCTGTTGTGTTAATCGATAGTGGTAAGGAATTTGAGTGTGTCTTGGCCATATGGAGGCCCTACATCGCAAAGTAGAATGCGTGAGTGTGTCTATTTGTTGTTGATAGTGTAGATATGTTAGTATGCTGTAGATTATTCTTAGTTCCGTGATTTATACTCCGTACATATTTCCTTTACTGTTAGTTTATTTTCCTTGTTGCCAACGCTTTACTCCATGCCGTGAATGCTTAGATCATGAATGATGAATGAGGAATGATGAATGATATGATAAGTACGAACGAACTATTAATTTCCTTGATGATGATTTCGCCCTGTTATTTCATTTGTTTACTCACTGTAGTGATTACTTGCTGTTAGTTAGATATTTCTGTGTAGCTGTTATTCCCTCATTTTGTGTTGCTGCTAATGGTTGTTCTGCATCTCTTAGTGTAAACACTTGTAATAATGAAATAAGATATTAATTAATCAACTAATCAACTAGTTGATCTAAGCATGTAACTAATTAGTTAATTTAAGTATGTGAATTAAATTATGTTATAACCTTATTGAGCATGTTAATTAATCAGAGTAATTAACTAATGATTGAGCATGTCTAGTTAAATTAGACTTAAACATGTTAATCAACTTAAGCATGTTAATTATCACTTAAGCATCTTAACCAACTTAACAAGAGTAATCAATTAGAGCCGAGCATGTTTAATTAACTAATTAGACTTGAGCATGTTTAACTAGTTGTTTAATTAATAACAAATCCTCAAACATGTTAATTGGGTATGTTAATTAGTTAGTTGAGCAAGTTTACTTAACTTGATTTTGTCTTGATGCATGTCAATTAATTAGAACAATTAACCAATAACTAACTAGACTCAAACATGTTAACTAACTAACTTGACTAGATTAGACTTGAGCATGTATAATTAACTAGTTTAATTAATTAATTAGTCATTAAATAACTAATCAAAGCATGCTTAACTAGTTGTTTAACTAATAGGTGTCAATCACTTCTTTGAACATGTAATGAACTAGGTTAATATTAATATGTTCTCCTTCCTCGGTAATAGTATGTGCATTTCTCTTTACCGCAATTTCCTTTAATACAGTTATATTTTCTCTTGCTGCAATTCTTTTATCGTGCTTTATTTTATTTGGAAATAATAAAAGCTTTACTTTATCAAAAAAGGAATGGGGAAGATGAAAGAGGAATGAAATAAGTATGAACAAACTAAGAATTTCATTGACTATGTGAAAAGATGTTTTTTTTATCTTGCCTTTGTTATTGTCTTCTTGGTACTGTTAAAATCTTGCTTATAATTTCTTGTCCTTAGCATGTTATCTTCTACTAAACAGCATAGTTAGCTACCTAGGATAAAAGTATGTAATCAACCCTCAGGCATGTTAACTAAATTATGCTTTCAGATGCACGTTGATTGTTAATTTCGTTATGTTTTCTTTAATATTGTGAATCACATATCCAAGCATGCCCCTTGTAGTTTAATCTATCCTATAATTGTCTCATTCATGTGCTTTGCTTTATTGGGTGTTCAACTGTTATTACTTGCCCTTATATGCGCTGTTAAATTATTGGTTGCCTTTAATTCTATGTGCTCTCAATTCTGTTATTTAATTGCTTTCGTTGATATGCGCACTTCAATTACTGTTAATGTACGTTATAATGTATCATGCATCATGTAAGATTGAGAATGTATGGTCATGCATCATTTTAGTAGAAATCAAGTAGGGAGTGCCATTGAGCGATACTCACACATGCATTTGGTGAGGTAAAAGGTTAAGAAAATGAAGGAAATGGGGAATTGGGGGCGGATAGGTAGTCGGGTCTAGTCTGCAATCTAGCCGGAGCCCCTCCCTTGTCAGGTACAAGAGTTTTAGATTGCAAGTAAAAGGTTAGGTCCGGTCAACTATACCATTCCATATAGGTCCTCCAATCTCCTGCTCGATGTACGAGTAACGAACGAATGAAGTAAAGAAAAGTAATAAAACGAATGAATGACGTAATGAAAGGATTGGTTTGGGTGGCCCCCATTCCAAAAAAAGACTAAAGAGAGGCATTTCATAACTGCATTAAATCCTTTTCCTTACTAGGCCCTCAGGCTTACAGTTTACTTGTGGTGTAGGAATAGGTAATTGTATGCGAAAACGATGATAACGATGAACAGATAATAAAGCAGAGATGAAAGATATGCACGTGCGAGGGGATTCGCGGCTGGCCAAGCTAAACAAGTAAAATAAGGAATGTTTGTAATTAAATTAAGTTTTATTAAATTGTATTTGAAGTTCAGTTTCTTTCATAAAGTTCTTCTATTAAATTATTTACGCTTCTGCAATGTTTTAAATAAATGATTTTTATAACGCTTCCGCATTTTATTAATTAATTTTCATAACAAGTTTAACGAATGGTTAGTAGCAGTCCATTTAGTCGCACTCTGATTTGTTTTAAAGGAGTTTTACAAAAGTTTCAAATTTTAGCGCATTTTTAAGGGATTTACGAAAAACTGGGTCGTTACACATCGAGATCATGTTAGCTGCATGGATCTCTATTTGCTCGAGAAAGTGTTCAACAAGAAAAAAGTGGACATCGATTAGGTTATTTTGAGTAACATATACGAGGTGCTCAACAACTCGGTCAAGAGTCTGCCATTCAATTGGTTAATTTAGAGGATTGTTGAGCATTACGGGGTATCGATCTCAAAGGAGGAGCCGAGAATCGAAGAGAAGGCCATAGACGTCCACAATAAATTGAAAGTGGATCAAATGACGCTCAAAAAAGTTGAAGGGGTATGGGTATGCAAGACTTCATCTAAGACCCCCCCTCCCCCTCTTCAGTGGTACGGCCTCCACCCCCCTAAGTGGTACTGCAACGACCCAGTTTTCCTTGCATGTAAAACATATAAAATTTAAAACTTTTCTTTTATAAATACAACGAAAGATTTTTCGTTCTTAAAATCATTTAAATATATTAATTGAAATATTTTTCTTAATACCCTTTACAACTTGGAAAGCTTCTTTTATAAAATAGCGGAAGACTTTACAATAAAACACTAATACTTTTACAAAACTCTTTACAAATCACTTCTCTTTTTTAAATCATTTAGTCTAGCCAGCCACAAGATCCGCGTGTGTAAATCCTTCATCAACTACTCCTTAACTTGTCCTCGCGTATACCTATATCAAGAAGACATAAACTATGAGTCTAACACTCAGTAAGTGATATAAAATAAACTATAAAATGCACGTGTCATGCAGCTTTTAAAACTTATATGCATTTTCTATTTTCTTTTTCTTTTTCTTTTACGTTTTAGTCTTTATCTTTCTATTTTCTATTTCTGTTATTGTTTTCTAACCCCGACACCTCTGGTATAGCAGTTCTGGCTACGACCAAAAGCTCAGGTAGCTGTTGTACTCTACGATGCACAACATACAGCTTCAGCTACAACCTTTGCCTACTAGCGGTCATGCGCTCCAACACTTAAATGACCTTACTAACCATTGGTCGGTTCGTCCCGGATCCAACCGAGGACCCATAACTTGCTGTAGAAAGACTCGACTCCGATCGAACTGCCTGATAGCTATTGTGCACTCTAATGCACAACGACCAACCTTAGGGATAAGCAACTCTGTCTACGACCAAAAGCTCTGCTAGTTGCTGTACGCTACAATGCACAACATGCGGCTTAGGCTATGACCTCTGCCTACTAGTGGTCATGCGCTCCAACACTTAAACAGTCTCACTAACCCGTTGGCAAGCTAGTGTCAGCTCCAACAAAGAACCAACTATCAAGCCCACACCTTATATCATCACTTTTACATTTATTCTGTTTATTACATTTCTTATCTGTTTTCTTTTCAAAACCATGCATGAAAACCCATTTTCGTATCGTTTGAAAACCATGATGCATGATGCTCGTGAATGCATATAGTTCAATCTCCTCTATATAGGCCTCAAAACATGCTTAATTTCATTATCATTATCTTTAACTCAAAACTAATAAATATATCATTAAAAGAATCTAATTCTAATAAACATAGCATCAAGCATCTATATAATCCTCAAATATGATCACAATCTAACTTAATAATCTATGAAAGCACTAAACAATCAACATACAAATCCTAGTTCTTGCGATGTAGGCCTTTCAGCAAAACACATACATATCACTTTACCTAACGTCCGTAGACCCTCTCAACACTTTATCCTTCTTCTTAAATACCTTCCAAATAAATATATTTAATCCTCAATAACCATTCACTAACAACTAACCCAGATTCGTAGACCTATAGCTTTATAGCACTCACATTGTACTTCCATTCCATATTTCATTCAATTTCTCAAACTCATATCCCAATAATTAAACAAGCTTCCATTCCCATATAATTTGTAAGTAGTAATATCAACTGAAACAAAATATAAACATTCTCCAATTTCTCTTTAAATCTTTAGCCTAACATTCATAAATCACAGCAAGCATTTAAGCACAAACCAACAATAGATAATCAACCCATTAGAACCAATAGAACACAATTCCAATCTTCATATCAATCATAGACAGTGAACATGTAACATCCCATTTCCGTTTATGAATTTTTAGTAAAATTTTGAACATTTTAAAAACCCATTAAAATATACTTAAATGAAAAAAATCAGAGTACGTTACGCAGAATAAAAAAATTTAACTGTCTTATAAAATAACATAAATAAAATACTTAAAATCCATAATAATGTCTTATGCATTTAAAATAACTTTCATTCATTAGAGCCATAACCCCCGAGGTCGTTTCGCGCATGGTAACACAAGCTTGCATCGCATCACACTTCTTCATCATTCACCTCAACTGGCTCACAATCCATACTTACATCCCAGGAGGAATAACGATCTTATTTGTAATACCCCGATAACATTTCCTGTGTACATAATGTAATGAATTTTGGAATAATTAATGTGTTATATTGCCGGACGGTATGTTGTTGATTAATGCCTTATATATATGGGGACAATATTATGGAGTGATTAAAGTATTGAAGTTTTGAAGGAAAAAGGTATATTTTGAGTTTTCGGTCGCGCCACGGTCGACGCGCGGTTGTTGTTTTGCATCCAAAAAGTGTCTCAGTTCACCCCTGCATTTTAGGTTGATTCTGGGACGACAATTCGTGTCCAAAATCCGCACTCTATCTACAATATGAGTTTTAAGACGAGTCACAGATGACATTCGGACGAATACAGTTTAGGAGAGTCGAATTTGTCCGATTTTGTCGAATTTTTGGTTGACAAGTAGTCGAGGTGCAGACGCTTTCCCTCGACTGAAATCACAATTCTGAAGGGAGAATTTCAAATTCAACGACATGTAGTCGAGGCTCGGACGCCTTCCCTCGACCAAAATCGCACGATTCTGCGAAAATTTATTTTAAATACACAAGTATTTTGTCGTTTAGGCATTAAATTTCCACTCAGTCGACAATGCAACGACTCTCCCACATCGAGGCGACCCTCCCCATCCTGGCTAGTGAGCGACCGTCACTCCTCCATGCTCCAGGTAAGGTCTTCACATTATTTATCTGTCCAGGTTGGCCAGAAGCAGTCCTCTGTGTTTTTCTTTTCTCCGTGCGTGAGTGAATTCTTTGAAGTGTGAGTGTTCTATAAGCGTTCTTAGTTGTGAGAAGTGTGTGCTCTGTCAAGTGATACGTTGTGCATTGGGTGTGAGGTCCGTGAACTGAAGGGCGAAGTTTGGGTTGGACAACTCATGCGGTATTTTCTTCCAGTATAGAAATTCTTCAACGATTAGCAAACTGAGGTAAGAATTGGGTAGAGTCATTGGCCAGTGGAGGCCCTACCCACAAGCAGTGTCTGTTTGTCTTCAATATTATTGTTATGTGTTTTCTTTCCTATAAATTGATGCTTAGTTTTGTAGCAAAAAGTGATGATGTTTCCTGTTAAAATTATAGTCTCTGCTATGAACTCTACGATATGAACTGTGAAACTGTAAAATGATTTACGACATGTTATGTACGAATAAACTGTTGGTTAAACTCTTAGTACTTTCTATGTAGATAACTCTTTATTAGTAGTTGTAAACATTAACTCTCTGTTATTCGCTGATTATCGGTTTTGTTTTCCTTTTAATGTTCTGAACATTGTTTCTGCTCACTACTTTGATAGTATTGATATATTGTTGTTTAACCTATCACTGTTTCCTTACTTCTTGCTAAATACTGATGTTTCCCTTGACGTGAGCTTGTTTAGTTAATCTTTATTATGAACTGTTTCACTCCCGTAAATATGAATAGGTTGTTAGTTTGGTTTAGAAATATTGTTAACAAACCATGTTTTACTTTTTCAAGTTATTTCTGTTATCGACTAAATAGCATGTTTTCCATTTACGATAACTACTGCAGCCGAATAACTCTTTGCAATCCACGTTGAACTTTGGACTAATGACAAGATGAATTGTTAGGTTGTACTAGATAGTTCTAGATATGATTCCATGATTTACAACATGTTGGTCCTTTTATCATATATCCTGTTTTATGGTTGTACTTTTATTCCCTGATAATTGCTATAAAATGTTAACTCAATTCCCTGATATTTTGTTGTGTTGCTTCTATTTAATTTAGTTGGATTCGTTTCATTTTTGCAATATTGATATGTTAGTGTAATTATTGTTTCGCATTGACATGCATCATGATAATAGAAACAAGTAGGAAATGCCTTGTCGGAGGGGGTATTCATATGCATTTAAGTGAGGAAAAAAATTAACAAAGAAAATGAATGGAAAAAGGAAAATGGGAGTTGGGGGATGGAGGGGTAGTTCAGATCTAACCAGGTAGACTTGAAGAATGATGTCATTCCCTTGTCGAGTTGTGAGAGATTGTCTACCCTAAGTGGTTAGAAGCCGACAAGAGACTACTCTCTCCACCACGGATTCCTCCAATATCTCAACTCGACGTACGAGTAATGTATGAAACTTAAAGAAAAGAATGGTTTGAGGTGGGATCCATTCCGATATAATGAGTTAGAGGAATACATCATATTGCATATCCTATTTCTTACTGGGCCTTAGGCTCACAGTATACTTGTGGTGTAGGTAATTGTCAAGAAGTAATGATTCCAGGAGCAGAGGAGGAGGCATTTCTTGTTGAGCCTATGGGTTACCAGCTGAATCAACCTGAAAGGGTTATGATTCACAAGAAGAAGAAGATAACGCTATTTTGAAATGGTTTGAAAAAGGACATTGTTTTGTAAAACTATTAACTCTTACTCTAACCTTCAAATCATATTTTGAATTTAATTAAGTTTCCGCTTTAACTCTGATTTTAACTTACGCATTTTATGTTTTTTTTTGCTCGCCTCAAGTATTTACTCTTGTTTGTTTTCAATAAATAAAAAGAAAAATTTTACACGGTAATTAAAAAGGAAAAAGTTAAATAGATATGATGCGGGATGTCACACTATTGCCTAGTAAGGAATATAAAATGAAATGCAACCATAACCTCTATGACAACTCTACATGCTTAAGCCTGATATATCTATAAGTTGGGTGATAGCAACCTTTTCAGTTTCTGAACTCACCACTTGGATTCGTTTTTACGTGATAGCAACCTCTTCAGTTTCCGAACTCACTAAAAATGAACCCACTTACATTACATTCATTTACTCTTTTGGGTGAGAGCAACCTCTGCAGTTTCCAAACTCACCCAACGTTGAGTAAAAGCAACCTCTTCAGTTTCTGAACTTACAAAAATGAGTTGTTTTCTATGTGAGCAACCTCTTCAGTTTCCGAACCCACATAGGAAAACACCATTTATTATCTTCATTATTAGCCCATGCAATGGTTCACATACAATCCTACTAACATGTCTACATGAATGTCACACACAGCAGTTCATATATCACAAACAATAATACAAACAATTAACAAACAATTGTTATAATCATGTTTCAATTGTAATTTAACACTAAACGTATTTCTACTAATAATTTATTTAAGACACATACTATTAAATAATTCTTTTATCATATTATTACTGTAACGACCTGATTTTTATTTACTTTAAAATCGCGTGAAATTTAAAACTTTTCTTTTCATATAAACATTAGAGTATTCTTCCTTTAAAAAAAAATCCAATCGTTAAAACTCTTTACTTAAAACTTTTATCAATTGCAGCAGAAGTAATAAAATCCTTTTATGAAACGCAGTGGAATTAAAACAAAACGTTAAAGAATATTAAGTAATTTACAAACCCTTTTTCAAATAATTTCTTTTTAAATTCTTTAGCCCAGCCAGCCACAAGATCCACTCGTACAAATCCTTCATCAACTGTTTTTGATCTGTTTTTCTATTTTTTGTACATACCTACATCAAAGAGACTTAACTAATGAGGCTAACGCTCAGTAAGTGATAGAATGAAATGCAATGCAGATGTGATACATGATCATGCGATGCATTACAGAGAAGAACCGTATCTTGTCTGTTAATTGGGGCGATGGATACTTCAATTGGTCATGTGGCTTAACCGTATTTTCTATGAGGAAACACACCAATAGGGGTGTGACCACGTGCCATACCCATACACTTTTGTTGAAGACATTGGGGATTTCAGTACAAGAGAAATGATGAACCATAGATTCCATATGGCTTAACCGTACCTCACTGCCCCCTACGTGGGAGTAGGTCACCAAACATGGAAAGTCATCGATTCTCCTGAACCTCCACATGCTTATGTACATATATTAAGTATGTCATGCAATATGCTCGTGAATGTATACAGTCCTATATCCTCAAACATGATCATTTAAATACCTTGCTATAAACAAGTCATTAAAAGAACCTAAATCTAATAAACATACAGCATGCAATCTTAATTCTTACGATGTGTGGTCCGAAGACCAAAACACATGCATATCAACTTACCTGGCGTCCGTGGCGCGTTTAGCACTCTATTCTTTTCCCATTAATACCTTCAAGATAATTAACATTTATTTATCCATATATTTATCCATTAAAAACCTTAACTTTTATATCATTATTCTGTTAATTCATTTCATATTTTTCGTCCAATTATTTTCATCGAATTAACCAATAATTATTGACCACCGAATTTTCATAAACCTTAACGCTTAATAGATCCCATTAGTCAACTTAATTACTAAGTAATCTTGCAATAACAATTCCAATATCTTAATATGTGCAACAAGATAACAATAACTCACAACAGTTGCTCATCCCATCAATGTCACATGACATTACAAAGAATTTACTTCACAAAATCGAATAGTAGCAGTTGTTTAACGACAATAATTATGAACCCTATATATTCATAGTTGTCCAAACGATAACCAACAGAGGACATTTATTTATCCTTTTTATCCAATTACAAAGGTTGTAGATAAATCATCCAAATGTATAGAGCATGTATTAACGTGTTGAATACTTAACGTAATTCTCACAGTTCATGAATTTAATCCAACATATATGCATAATATCTCCAGTAACCAAAACCAAACCCAAGATATTCATGCTTCCGATAATAACCAACGAAGAGCATTCCATACAAGAATAGTTAAATCTTTACATCCTCAACAACCAACAGAGAACCAACAAATTATTGTTTCTACAATTCATCGATCAAACAACAAAAGGAAATACAAAACAACCCACTTTCCAGTATATAGTTATCTAATGGTAACTGAATTTAAACTAACTAAATTCTATATATTTCACATGCACTAAACAACAAACAGAACCGACGCGGCACTTAATCACAGGACGAATTCAAACCCACAGTTACTGTGTATACAGTATAACAATACACAAAACCCAGGAGCAGCTCAACAACAGGTTACCAATCATCCATCAATTTTAAAGGCAGCAGAGGACCTCCAGTGATGCGAGGCCTGTGGATAAATAGCCCGCATCAAGGATAGTGGTCCAACCACCAAAAGCCACGTGGAAGTCCTTATCCTGCCAGCCAGAGCAATTGAAACAAATCGATTCAACGGTGGACCAACAGAACTGGACCCAAACCGATCCCAAGCGAACCGAAGCTCTGCCCCATCCTTCATCGATCGCATGCAACCATCCCCCCTGCCGTCGTCATTCGCCGCTGCCAACGCCAAATCCTCCATAACCGGAAGTTAGGAAGATGAACACAAAACATAGACCATCGACTTACCTCCACCAATGATTCGTAGCACCAAAATCAACCAGTGCCCTAGCCCGTACGGTATAAAACATAGACCATCGACTTACCTCCACCAATAGCAGTCTGCATCGTTGCCGAACGTCGCTCGTTCGCCGAACGTCGCCTCGTCACCTCGAACGTCCGTCGCTTGCTGTCCTCTCCCTCCCACTGGCTTGCTCTCCCTCTCTCGATTCCCTCTCCCTGTTTCGCATCTCTCGGGCTCTCACTCACCTTCTCCCCATTTTCTTCCCCTAAATTCTCTTCTTCAAATTAAAATAAAAACCATCATAACTTCTCCAATCAAACTGAACCAGCGAACCGAGCCAAACCAGTTCACTATCTTCTTTTCCCTTTTTGATTTTTCTTTTATTTTAATTACTTCTAATTCCCTTTAATTTTTTTCTTTTTTTTTTTAAATTTAAATTCCCTTTTTACTCAATTAAATTCTTCTATTAATAATTTCATTAAATTCTTCTAGTAATAATTTCATTAAATTCTTCATTTAATTAAATTATTTCCAACTCAATTCCAATTCCCGCCTTATTCTAATATCGATTAACAATTATTACGGGCCCAATTCAATTTCTTCGATTTGGTTTTCCAAAATAATTTCTCATTAAATAAATCCTTGATTATTATCCACATATTCCTCAATTAAATTTCTCATCAAATAATTCTCTCAATTATCCTCAATTAATTCAGTTACGAAAATTGGGACATTACAATTACCCTAAATTTCAATATCCATTTCTGGTCATTTTAACTGAAGGGTGATTGACCACCAGTGCGTTGAACATCTGTTGATTTTTGCCTTAACTGTCGCTAGCTGGTCGCGTCGGTCGATCTCCCAGGATGCGATCGACCGCCAGTTCCATCTCCTATTTTCGTCTAATATTATTTTTAATTCCTTAATTTTTTAAAATAAAAAATACCTAAAATTCCAACATTTTATAAAAACACCAACATCTCACATTTTCACCTAATTCAACAATTATTCGAAATTAAATACCCCGAACATTACAGAGTAGAACACCCAATCTAAGAAGCATTACTCACATCCTTAGTCATTTATCTCCTACTTCTACTTTTAACATAATTTAATCCATAAAAACCATAAATAGAGTATACATTTATCGAGGTTCTAAACACATAGAGAACAATCCTAGCATACCAAACCAAATCCAACAGATTATCACTTCATCAAAATCCTCCAATAACAGGGAAGAAATCGTTACATGAAGAAACCATAAGGGACCCAAGAGCAGGGAGCTTCACTATCTAGCTTCCTCTCCTTTTCCTTCATAGCTCTCAGCCACCTTCTCTTCACTCTCTCTTTCTCTTCCTATTTCTTCTCAACACTTTCTTCTTCCTTCACTCTCACTCACTACTTCATACTTTTCTCTAGAGAGTTTCCTCTTAACACTCTCTCTCAGTTCATAGTAGCTTTCTCTCCCACTCACTTTCTCCCTCAGTAATTCACCCGAGAGCATTCACCCATATACTCTCTGTCTTCCTCTTTTCTTATCAAGAGCACTCTACCTTCCTCTCAATTTCTCTTTATCTCTCTTAATTCCTCATGGGGGCTTCCATCACACGCCTCATATATCCCAATATAATCTCACCTAACTCTCCTAAGAAATCGCTATCTGTAAAGAGAAGGGACGTGGATAAATTACAGAACGTTCTGTGCCTTGGGATTTTCAATCTCTTAACTTTGGATTGCAAAATAGTGTGACATTGGTTAACGTGCATAGTTGACTAGCAATTCCTAGTCAACAATCACAATTGACCGGTCTCATACAAAATATATTTTCAAAAAACGAAATGGCACCAGTCAACATGAACAGTCGACTGGAAATTCCCGGTCGACATGCATAGTTGACCGGTCCCACTTGAATTTTTGTAACTGCCCCTTCAACCTTCCCTTCATTCGCTGCCTTATTTTCTTCAGTTTCGATCGAATATCTATACCGCTTCGTCGAGCAATCGCTCGACCGAAAAACCATAAAACAATCTGTAATATATTTTGGTCAACCACGCCCTTGGTCACGGCCTCGACCGAAACATCCTTTTAACTACTTAACCAATTCTAACACCATCCAATAATTCCTCAACAATTATTCCAACCTTAATATGTTTACCAAACGTACTCCTGGGGGAATTATATCCCATAATAGAATCATCCAATGAAATCTCTAACTATTCTTACTTAATTGCATTACGAAGAATCGGGGTATTATAGGTATAGCCTCTAGCCCCCTCGGAGGAACATCGTCCAACATCGCCTCTATAACACATGGAGGATAATGATCTGCATCCGATGACTCTGTCCCCTCCTCAGTCATCTTATTTTACATCGATGCCTGAGGAGAAGTTCGGTTGGATGCATAGGATGGAGGACCGACTTGTCCGGATGGAGGGGCTCCATCAAATGGGGTTGCACCAAATACAAATGATGGAGGAGTACCATCAAATAGGGCTGCTCCAAATGCAAAAAATGAAGGAGCAACATCAAATAAGATTGCTCCAATTGCAAAGAAAAAAAATGGAGGAATGAGCAGAGGAGTTCCATCATGCGATGTTGGCTGATTTGCAGAGAATGGGGCAGCGAGTAGCCCCTCCACCATCCTTTCTGGCAGCCTCTCAAGTAGACCCTATAGTAGCCCCTCTAGAAGCCTCTCCAACGGCCTCTCCATCATCATCTTCAGCAACTGAAGCCATAGACTGCTTGTAAGTTATTTAGTTTTTACGCAAACCATTATTTACTTTATTTTATTTGTATGCAACATAATAATTTGGCTCAAATTTGCAGCATCGTTGCCCTCAGAGGCCAACCTTCTCCAATTCCTCTGAGGCCAACCTTCTTCGCCACTTAAATATGTGAACGTGTTACGTCTTCTATTTGGTTATCTACGTGTCTGCACTTATTCATGTCTTATTAGTCTGACGGTAACTTGTCAATTCTTTTTGCAGCTAGGTGCACTAATGGATTTTTTCAAGAAGTATGTTGTTGCAAATACTCAGAAGAACCTAGCGACATGCACATTTGTTACAAGAAAGCTAGTAAGATTTTTCATTTTGGATCATTAAGTGTTTTGGAATGCCTACTTACGAGATTTTGCAGTTGTTTTCATTTTCTACTCTAGGATGAGTATTACATCACTAAGATCATCTACTCAATGCAAGAAGGGATTGCAAACATGGTGAGCATTATGGTTTGTTACATTAAATAGTTCAGAAGATGTTATCTTAGTACTCATCTTGACTTTGCGCTCTTTGTATGCAATGTTTTGCGTTGAACGAAGAAGAATACTTCGAGGTTCAAGACGAAAAATCACTAATGACATTAGGGTGGATTCACGTAAGTAAACATTTCACTTTTCCAGTTTGTTGTTCATGTTTCACCAGTTCTAACACGTGCTTCCTTTGCATTTAAGTCTCACCTAATTCAACCGTGTTTTATGTCGTATGTTGACTTGCACACTCACTACTCTTACCAGTTGTTACTGCCTGAGGCAATTGCGATCGTCATAGCGATAACTGACGAAGAAAAGTACATGTTTTTCCTTGTGTAGATTCATATTGCTTTCCACATATGTGCTGATTTTTCCCTTTGTATTTCAGATAGCACGACATCTTTTGGTGTATGAGTGAGGAGTTAGGGATGCTCCGAGATTGCAAGAAGACTGACTTCCACTATCACGATGATATACCTGTGGAGGGTCTATTGTTTGCCAAAGCGCCAACGTATAAGTGGACTCGCATGCGTCATTTGCAGTCACATATTTATAGAAGAGGACTCTTAAGAAGGCGGCTTAGGGTAGTTGAGATGCGTAGGGATACTAACTTTGTTGTACATAATAAAAAATTCATTCTTTTTATACGTTTACTTAGTGTACTTGGATAGTCCATGTTGATGTTTATGTTTTGTTTTGTTTACTTGGATAATATCTGTTTGGATTTTCGGTTTTGATAATGTCACAAGGGGGATAGACTAAAAACAAGGGAAACTCTTGCAAAATTTTCAATTTTTTAAAAGAGAAATTGACTCAAACCATTTCATTCATCATCAACAAATAACTAACATTTTCATTGCAACAATTTAAGCAACATGTACAAACAACGAAATATACAAGGTAGAGGAATGCTGATGTTCTGCTATGGAAATTTGTCATTCCACCGTAGAATGCTGATGTTTTGCCATGTAACGTCATCCATTTTGCGGAGGAATGTTAACTTTCCGCGTCGGACGTCATCATTCTACAGCGGAACATCATACTCTGGTTCTGTGTGGTCAAACTCGACTATGTACGCTCGATCAACCTTTGAATTGTAATCATTCGTAGTTTTCACAGATTCAAGCAAATTGAAATGTCGTCGATCAAAAAGTGAGGGGCTGTCGAACGGCTGAAGTACAGAGTCAAAATTTTGACCCGTTGGCTTGGGGAAAAGTTGCTAATTTTATAGTTTCATACTAATTAATTTCCATTGATCATTAACAGCCAAATTATCAATTCCATTACAACTATATCATGTACATGTGCATTAAAAATGAAAACCAATTTAATAATTCAATTACAACATATGGTGCATATGTGCATTATAGACGCAAACAAAATTATCGCTTCCGTCACAAGCATAGAATGTACACGTGCACTAAGAATCGGTGTGATCTAACCACATCAAGCATTTTTATTGTTTCTTGAGGAACATCCAACTGTCTACTTCGAATAAACTATTGTAGATGATGTGTATCTGGTTTTAATGCACAGTTCATCTACTGATTCTTGCATGTTTGCTCAGTTGATCCCATTATCTGATGTTCCTTATTTGATGAACTTGTCGTGATTTGCATACAGGTGTCGGATGAAAACCAATGCTCCGCTTGCCACCCATTTGGTAGAGGCATGACACATTTCCATCTTTCTCGAGCAAGTGTGTAATACCCCAAATTTTTAAATTGGTATTTATTAAGTATAATTGGAAATTAATTAGGGATATTTGGATTTATCGGGGTATTACCAAGGACGTAACTGTTCGATTTTAATATAAGAGAATTCATTGGGGGTTTAATTGATGAAAATCAATTTAGGAAATGAAATTAGAAAATTTAGATCAGACTGTAATAATTGTTAATCGATGCTGGGATAAGTCGCGAGCTGAAATTTGGGTCGACTAATGTGTTGTACGAATAATCAACGCATGAAAATACATGTATTAAAAGTAATGTTTAATTTAAAGAATAAATAAATTAAAATGAAATAAAGAATTTAAATAAGAGAAGAGATAACTTGGAGAGGGGAGGGAGAGCGAGACACGAAAGGAGGAAGGAAATTTAGCCTTCAGCCATTTCCTTCAGATCCGATGAGATGAACTGGAGAACGAGGGAAATAGTGGGCGTTGGAAGGAGGAGAGCAACGGTGAGCTTGGGGCGTTGTTCGGCGGGTGAAGGAACGATGGACGACAAAGGATTGAGCGACGAGCAGTTTCGAGCTTGGGCTCTATGTGTCACGGGTCTGAATGGCGAAGTGCCGGGAAGCGGAATGGAGGATCGGTGAAGGCCGAATGGCGACAGTGATGGGTGGGCGATGGCGATGAGGCAACGGGCATCGAGCAGAATGGCCTTGGGTCGATGGTTGGAGGCTCGGGTCAATGGGCCACGTAGGAGGGTCAGATGGAGCAACTGGGTCTGGGTTGTTGTTCGGCCCAAACTGATGCCTTCTCCAGCTAAAGTGGACAGCATGTCCAGCGTGGGGAATACACTCTAAAAAGCTGAAGAGGCTGTCGGGCATGCGAGAGGAACCTTCTCTGCGGTGCTGCATCCTGTGGCAGAATGTTGTTTGCCTGCTGGAGGTTTAAAGCTATGAGAAGGGAGGATTGAGAAGTGTGCTATGATGATTTTGGTTGAGAAAGGGGAGAGGCAGTGAGAGTGATGGCTGGACAAGGAGCTCTCAGGTCCTTGTGATCCCTCAGGTAAGGCACATTCCTCCTCTGTTTTATGGATTTTTGGACGTTGCTCTCTGTGCTGTTATGGGTTAGTAATCTGTTTTGTTGCCGAGTTTAGTTGCAGAGATTATTTGGATTGACATTAATTGAACTCTCAATGATGGATATATGTTCTGTACGTTGAGCAATTATCTGCTATCGTTTTATTGAGATGAAAAGGATAAATGAATGATATGCTCGGTTGATTGTTGAACATGTATAGATTTACCACTATTGATTCTACCTTGGATTATATGTTGTTGGTATCGATAAATGATCTAACCGCTATCTTGTTGGGACAAAAGATAACGAAATGCATTTTTTGTGTCAATGTCTGCTTTTGCGTTGTTTGGACTATTATTAAATGGATTTTTATCGGTTGTTAAGCGTATGGATGTTGCCCTCTATTGGATGATACTCAGTCGGTTTGGGTTTGGTCCATTAGCGGATAAATTTATTCTGATAATTAGATTGAGTTATTGTTCATTAGTTGGCTGTTAAACATTGTTGCTTCGTACTTTATTCAGATATTAATATTGGACGTTAGTGTCTATGGGCCCACAATTGTTGAGATGGATTATGTTTTGTCTAGGTATTGAAAGGAGAAGAAAAAGGATAACGGTTAAACATCGACATGCGATAAGTTCGAGGTAAGGAAATAGGGGTGTCTTGGCCAGTGGAAGCCCTACACCACAAGTGGGTGTGCGTGAGTTTTTGTCTAGTGTCCTGTGAATTTCTTAAGATCCCTATTGTTAGATCATTAGTTGATATTATTGATAGTTCCTTGGCTGCTCTACTGCTATTAATTCCTTGGTTGATCTACTGCTATAATTCTTATATGATATTCTGTCAGTACTTCCTCGTTGTTTGATAGTGTGGATTATTTTGTTGTTAGTTTGTACTCTTTACTGCAAAAGTTTAGTTGTTGTGATGAGTGCTTAATGCTCGAATGTAACGAGTGTGAAATGATGAATATATGAATGAAAAAGGAATTGATTAAGGAAATGATGAATACATGAATGAAGAAGGAATGAATTACGATTTTTCTTTAAGTGTTCTGTTATTTATTATTTACTTGCTATCTAGTTTACATTCTCCATGATAATTCAACTGTCATTTATTTCATACAATGTATATATCATTATGTTATTTCTTTTGTTGATATCCATGTTAAATTAACTAGTATGTAAACTTAATTAGGCCTTAAGCACGTTTGAATGTTATTCAAATAGATTCAATTTCCAATCATTTCCTGAGCATGCTAGTGTAAATGTTAATCAAATAGAATGCTAATTGCATTTATTACCTGAGCATGTTTAATTAATTACCTAGCATGCTCATTAACTAAGTAGTATGTTAATCCACTTAACTAACTAGACTTAAGCATGTTAACTTAACTAAAGTAGTTAATTAACTTAAGTAGGTTAATTAAACTTAAGCACGCTGATTAACTTAAGCATGATAATTAACTTGAGCATGTTAATTATTATAAAAGAAGCAATTAATTAGATTTGAGCATGTAAAGTAACCCAATTAATTAACTAGTCAATAAATAACTAATTCGAGCACGTTAACTATTTGTTTAATTAATAACTAACTAACTAGCGAACATGTTAATTAACTAGTTGAACATGTTTACTTAACTTGATGCATGCTAACTAAGTAGAGCAATTAACTAACTAGAATAATTAACTACACAAGCATGTTAATTAACTAGATTTGAATACAACTAGTCAAGTATTTTTAATCACTAGCTATGCATGTTTAATCCTTTAAACTATTAAAAGTACTTTTAACTTGTTAGCATGTTTAATCAACTAACTAGATTAACATGTTAATCATTCCTTTATGAATAATCTGTATATCATTCTTTTATCGCAATTTCCTTCAATATAGTTATATTGCCTCTCGCTGCCCTTTTCCCTTACGATGCTTTACTTTAATTGGAAATATTAGAGATGCTTGACTTTATTAGAAAAGAATGGAAGGAGGAAGAAGAATAAACTAAGTAGGAACAGATTAAGAATTTCAGTGACTATATGAATAGATGTTTTGTATCTCCTTTGTTATTGCTTTCTTAGTATTGTTTAAAATTCTGATTATATTTACTTGTTCATAGCATGTTATCATCTACCGAACCCGAGTATGTTAATGAGCATGATTAATTAATTAGCATGTTTAATTTACTAGCATGTCAAATCCTTGATGCATGTCAATTAATTAGAGCAAATAGCTAAAGCAGAATGATTAACTAGACTCAAGCATGTCAATCTATCTAGAGTAATCAACTAGACCTGAACATGTAATTGACTACTAGACTAGAGCATGTAATTAGTATGTTTAATTTAGTAGCATGTTAATTAACCAAATTATATTAGCATGTTTAATGTATCACGAACCCTTGAGCATGGAACTTAACTAGGGTATCTGACTATAATAATAATCGCAACTAATCTTTGAGCATGTGAACTATCTAGGATAACTAATTAGAATGACGATGGTAATCTTCCCTGAGTATGCTAAGCAACTAGGATAACTAATTAGGATAATAAAGGTAACCCTTCTAGAGTATGTAAATTGACTAGGAAATCAACTAAGGTAACTAACATGATTATTAGTAGCACGTCCCGATATCACTTTGTTTATTGTTGGGTTCTATAAGTTCAAGCATGCTATAATTTGTTGTATATTATTCAGAGACTTGATTCATGTATTGTTTTCATGATTCGTTATTGACTTCCTTTAATATTCATTGCTCTCAATTTTAGTTTATAATTGTTCTCTACTACGACAGTTGTTATGCACTTTCAATTACAGTTACCTTTATTCCTACACTTCAATTATTATGAATGTTATGTCATAACGCATCATGCATCATAGTAGGTTGAGAATGTTCAGGATGGGCGGGATACGTCCATTACTGGAATAAAGCCTGGAGGGTGGGATTCGCCTGAAGGGAAAAGAGTGTTCAGGATGGGTGGGATACGTCCATTACTTGAATAAAGCCTGGAGGGCAGGATACGCCTAAAGGGGAAAGAATGTTCAGGATGGGCGAGATACACCCATCACTGAGAAAAAGCCTAGAGGGCGGGATACGCCTGAAGGGAAAAGAAGAAAAAGGACTAAAGAAAGACATATCATATTACATTAAACCCTTTTTCCTTACTAAGCCTTTAGGCTTACAATTACTTGTGATGTAGGTATAGGTACTAGTGCGTGGAGTAAATGCACAGGCTAGGTGTAATGAAAAGATGAACAACTAGTAAAAGCAGAGGATGATGGATGTGCATGTACGAGGATTGAGGTTGGCCAGGCTGATTAGATCCAAAGAGGGCACAGTTGTAATAAAAGTGTATTTGATTCTTTGGTTTTCATTTCTCTTAAGTGCATTTAATTATTTAGTTCTTTCGTCACATTCCTCTATTAATTATTTGTGTTTCCGCAATGCTTTAAAGAAATGATTTAATAATGCTTTCGCATTCTATTAATTGGTTTTCATAACGAGTTTAAGAAAAGAGTCAGTAGTAATCCGGTTAGACGCACTCTGATATGTTTTGTTTTGAAAAGAAAGAAATTTCAAATTTTACGCATTTTCAAGGATTTACAAAAATCAGGGTCGTTACAAAGTGTGAACGTTGTTTTAGCACTTTATTTGAAATGTCATTCACCTTTCATTTTTTAGGCGTCCATTCGCCACGTGCATACTTCCAGGAAAGTAGCCCTCAACCGATGTATGCGAGTGCGTTCTTGTGCCTGTGCCCTAGTATATAAGACATGACTGTGCGGTCTGGCGAGTTTATCGCAAACCACAATATCCTCGACGACACTTGGTACAATGTTAAAGTAGAGCTCAATGGCGATGTTCTGAGGGTTACGTACTACAGTTTTCTTGTCGAGCAAGACGAAGTTGTCGATATTCGTAAATTTGGGAGCTGTAAAGAGGTAATAAAGTTGCAAGCAGCTCTTAAATTTATGAACACTGACAACTTCGTCTTGCTCAATAGGAAAATTGTAGTACTTAAACCTCCGAACATCACATTTGAGCTTTACTCCAATATTGTACCAAGCATCACTGAGGATATTGTGGTTTACAGTGAACTCGCTGGACCACATAGTCGAGTCTTATATAGCAGTGCTCAGGAACACAAAACGTCGCATGATGATCCGTGGCAGATCAGTATCAATGCTATGCAAATCATGGTCAATCAGATGCAGAACGTGTCCCGATTTGCTATGGAACTTTACTATTAGAATGTTATTTTTAAACTTTCGATCCATGGTGGAACGAAATCAATACATGTTCGTTCCGCGGCAGAAAAAAATCAATATGTTTAATGGCAAATGTGACAGCGATGTTTGCAGTGAATTTTTTCCATAGTTCAATGGTTAATTTGTTAACAAAAATAGTTTAGTAGTTGACTTGTGATACACCACAAGATGTAAGATTCACAAAATTGGGCAAAGGGCTAATCGGCTAATACTAAAATAGATCACTCCAATTGAAAAGACAATAACTCCCTATGCATAAAATCAATTATTCTCAAATTTGCAGGAATTAAATAACTACCAATGAAAAAGATTCAATCCAAAATTCCCAATCAAATTCACAATGGAACGAGAGTAATCCACATAACAATACACTGCCCAAAAATAGAATCAACAAAGACAGTTTTGGCCCACTAGATAAAAAGGTCAATAACTTATATTTCCAAAGGCCTATTGACGTCAATTTTGGAGGGAAACTAGTAATCATAAAAATAAGTGTTGTCTCTAAAAACCTAGCTTAAATTCACAATACAAACCAAATGATGCTTTCTGTAAGTCACTGCCTGGAAAACAGAATTACAGAACAAATTCGGTGACCAGATTCAAAAACTCTATATCTCTCAATTCTAAAAACCAATGGTCACCAAATTTGCTGAGGTTCAAGAAATGCCAAAGCAAATGATCTATTTCAAAATTCACAATAAAAAAATCTATGGAACGAGAGTTATGCCAGAAACTATATTCTGTCCTGAAATAGTCTCCTAAAAAATAGTTTAAGCGACCTCCAATTAACAATGCACAAAATCGCAAGCACACATCCAAACTTTGCCAAAAATATATCAAATTAATCACAATCTAGAGGGGAACAAACCCTCAAAATTACATAATCAGATTCTAAACGAAATGAATAGAACAGACACAAACTTACGAGTGGTACACAGATTCCCCACAGTTGAGAACCGCAACTTCAATGGACTCTTTGACAAAAAACCTCTCCAACTCGGTTTCCTCCTCTCTTATGGCTCTTCTCTCTCAATGAGTAACTTGAACAAGTTGCTGGAAGAAACTTAGTAGAAAATCCAACCTCCAAGAATGGAAGAACGTGAGGATGGTAGTCTTCGGAAAATAAGCCTTCGGTTTGACCCTACACGAGAACTCGGCTAACATGCTAGCCGAGTACTCCAAAAAATTCAACATTTTAATCAACCTAAATCTAACCAAAATACATCCAAAATCCAGTAGTTCAAATATAATTAAGTTCATAAGACTTTTCAAAGCATAAAAAAAACATATCTTTAACTAATGAGTCACTTTTAAGCTCTGCAATTTGAGCTCCAATGTTGCCTTGGGTGAACTAGCTAGCCGGGTGTGTGCAAGGGCACACCAAGTGAGGAGAAAGTTGTGGACTCTCCTTATCTTCATACATAAACTTCTCTTCATGTCCCTCTAATGTGAGGTCACCTGTAAAATAATAAATCATTAGTAGATTAATGTTCTCCTTTACTCGGGCCTGAGTGATCGGGCTTTGAGGTACGTCAACTTATCATTGATCACAAAGTACGATGGTTGGTTTGTCAATTTCTCTAAAATCAATAAAGAACATAGATAAATTAGTTAGAATTATGATTTAAGACACCATAAATGTGGTTTATGGCTCACTCTATCATAAATTTCATTTAAGTTATTGAAAAATCATTGACACCAATGTCTACAAATACCTATTGTTTTATAGAAATAGGGTGAGCTAGAACCAGATCGAGTGTGCAGTTCCAATTAGAATTGGCAGTTTCATCTTCTTGCAGTCCAGTTCTCACATTTATAGGAACCATAACCAAATCTTAGCATATTTATACGGTTTTGGGTACAAAAAATGATAGATCCAAATCAAACCATAAATTATAAAATTCGACCCAAATCTAAGTCAAACTCAATTCAAATATGAAAATAACCCATGATTTAGCTCAAATTCAGTACAAATATAATATAACTAGCCCAAAATTAACCTTAAACTTATATGTTTTAATAATATTAATTTTTATTTTTATTTTGAAGCAGAACCTATTTCACAGTTCTGTTTAGTTTCCAGTTATCAATGGTTCGGTTCCAAACCATAAGAATTGTTAGTTTATGGTTCGGTTTGGTTTGGTTTGGTTTGGTTTGGTTTAATTCCTTCCCAAAACTAGATCGAACCAAATCTTTCCCACCTATATGTAAAACATATCAAGATACAACAAGTATTTTAGTCAAGGAAAAGAAAAATTGCCAAATACTACCCCTAAAGTGTCCACAACTTAGTACAACCTTTGTTGTAGGAGAATTATAAAGCCTCTCCTCATACTCTCACATTCATCAATTTGAACAAGCTAAGTCGATGAAACAAACATACTCGAACGTTTCTATTTTATGGCTTGAGAAAGCAAAGTAAATGATAAAATAAGTACTTTAACAAAATTTTAAAATTATTAAAAAATCGTATAAACCTAAAAGATAATAAGTTGATATTTATGTAGAGAACTTTATAATTGAATATATCTTTCTACAAAATACATCAAATTTCTCAATAGCTTTTCATGCATGTGTCTAAGAATATTTTATTTGATGCAGTGACTACGTTTCACCATATTGGGTATTACTTGCATGAGAATATGCCTTAGAAACAAACCAAATTGTCAGGCATCGCTTGGCTAACAAACTACAACATGATTATTGCTGGTTGTTTTAATGAATTCTTACCATAAAGCAAGAATTGGTCAAAAGAGTGCTTGAACAATCCGTTTATCAATGACGCCTTTAACATTTAATGTATTGCTCAAGCATGGTGTTCTTTCAGAACAATGGTAATGATTTGAGATGTGAATTTAATATACGTGTACTACCATCGATTATATATTGGGATTTCATGGAGTCTTCATAATATAAAACGAGAAATGTTGTATAAAAATGACCTAGAAATCAAATCATTTTCGTAGAGGATCTCACATAGAGGTCTTCAAAATATAAATGTATATAAAAATTGATTAATGTGCGGACAATGTTGACTCAAAAATTGGGCTTTAACAAATGGAAATCTAGATGAGTAAAACAAGCTAGCTTCATTGAGAATAGACCTTTCACCAACTGCTATACATGATATTGAAATATCAGAATTTTTGTTAAATTATTTCATTTAGTAATATTTATTTAGATATATCAATAAAAAAACAGTAGGAAAATTAACACTACAAACCCTATAGTTTGAGGTCAGTAACACCGCAAACCTTGAAGAATTTTTGCAAACAATTAAAGCCTCAAACTATAGGAAATGAATAACGCAAACTTTCCCGTCGCGTTTTCTGTCCAGAATTGCAGAGACAAACACCGCAGCCACTCTAACGTCAAAGTTTGTCCAAATCCATCCTAAAATTTTTGTTTTTCCTTACCTAAAATGTTTTCCCTTCACTGCCAATCTCGTCCGTCGGCGTCAACCTCCAAAGTTGATGTTAAACTCTTAGTCCTCCAAGAAAAATGAATTTCACTATTGATGTGCCACGAGGACCCTTCACAAAGTTCCGAGCCAAGGAGTTTCTAACCTCTTTATTTATTTCATAGTTGTCTCTTTCCTAGCTAGCTTGGAGGAGAATATTAGTTCTATATACAAAGAGGAGTCCAAGCTTTCGGATAAGTGGAAGTCAAGCAAAAGTATAGAAGAAATGGTGGACTTTACAGACCAAGACCATCTTATATGAAAAAATATTCTTCATACAGATTGTAGCAGACATCCCTAGCTTTCTAAAATTGTAATTTTCATTTAAAATGGAGTTTTTTTGCTTGGCCAATTGTTTGATGAATAAAGCGCATAATTCCTGTAATAAAAGCCCAAATCTCACTTTCAAGACTTGAGGCCCAGTCTTGCCAATGCTTGGAGTTATCTTTCCCTAAACCGATGATGAAGCATGACATGTGTTTCAAGTCATTCCCTAGCTGCCCTTGGTGCTAAATAATAAATTAGAAGGTTAGTCATTTCATTTATATTATTTGAATTTTTTGTAAGTGGAACTTTTTAGCTATTAGGCTAGGGCTTGTCTAGCTTATTGTGTGCTCCTTCATTAGAGTCATTTTAATCTTTTCTTTTAAGAACTCTAGCCTTAATTTTATGGTTTATATTACTCCATTATGCTAGAGTAAAAGGTCCATTTTGAAACCCTAAAGCTATTGTTGCAAATTTGTTTTTGGAGTTCCCTCCCTAAACACCACTGGAGCTCTTGTCAAGATCAAGCCGAAGACTCGACTTCCAAAAATTCCTTTCCTCAATATTTTTTCAATCTTGGATAAAGGGTCTTACACTGAGTTCTCCCAATACTTCCTTGGAAGTGTTATTCAAGAGGGAAAGGTCATAAGATTGATGGAAAATAGGTTGGAGTGGCTTTTGCATTGAGGTCCATTGAAGTCGCAGTTTCTAGGTTTGTGAGATTTGCGGACCAACTTTTATGTTTGTTTTTTGTTCTTGTTGTTTTGAACAAAGTTTGATTATGTAATTTTGAAATTGAGTTCTCTACTTGATTATATTGAAGTGATCACAAATTGGTGGTTATTGGAATCAAATCCTTGAGTTTGTGCAACATTTATTGAAGATAGCCGAATCTGTGTTTATGGTTCTCTGTCCAAGGAACATTTTTGTTTCCTACATTCTATGACAATTTGGATGGTAATTTTTGGTGTGAATCTTTCTCTTTGTTAATTGTACACACCCTCCAAAATTGGTCACCATTGCATGTTGGGAGTGATAGTTACATCATCTTTAATCGTGGTTGGCCAAAACTGTTTAATTGAGTCAATTTTGGGGTAGCTTCTTGTGAATGGTATAACTCTGTCTTCATTTCGATTCTTAGCATGATTTTTAGTGATGACGTTTATCCTTGTGATTTCTAACTTCCCTCTAAAATTGAAGTTGATTGCTTGTATGCACCGTGAGATATTGGTATTTCAATTGGATTGATCTATTTTTGTATTAGCCGATTAGCACTTCCCCATTTTGTGAATTCTTGCACCCCGTGGTGTATCAACTATTAAAGTTTACATTGCAATTGAAAAGAAAATTGAATATTCAAGAATTTCGAAGTTTACCATGGTAAAGAACATTCATCGGAGACCTCCACCCTCCGCTGTGTTGTCGGCCCACCAAAGTGATAATATGGTTGATCCAGATTGCCAGAGGGACATCCGTCTTAAGAGAAGGACTTCCATCTAGAATTGAGGGATGTCTATGTTAAGCTAAAACGACATCGTCTTAGTCAATTTTCAGTGAGGGACGTCTGTCAAAAGTTGAGAGATGTTTGTTTTAAGCGAGGGACGTTCGTCATAGGTTGAGGGACGTCCCTCAACCTATGACAGACGTCCCTCGCTTAAAATGGATTAAGACGACATCGTTCCCAGCTTAAAACGGACATCCCTCAGCTAACAAAAGACAAAGACAACTTCGTTTCAACTTAAGACGAACGGCTCTGAGTTCAAAACGAATGTCCCTTGCTTAAGACGAACGTCCCTCTCTTAAAATAGATGCCCCTCTGATTATTTATGTCCTTCGTCCATCTATTAGATTAGCCTTGAACATCCCTCATCATTGTGGGACATCCGTTGTTACCGCTTTAGACGTCTCTGTTCGACCGTCCTTGGTGTTTATGAAACTGCGGCGTTAACGTCGACGAATTTTGATGGGAAATGTGACTGTGAGCTTAGCATCGTTCTTTCTCATAGTTCAGGCTTTTAGTTGTCTGCAAATTTTCTATAGGATTTCTGGTGTTGCTGATCCCAAACTATAAGGTCTGTGGTGTTAATTTCCGAAAACAGTAACTAGATTTGAGCTCATTCCATATTAAATTTGATTTTCATCTTTTCAAAGTTCATGTAATTCATTATATAAGATAATTATAAGTCTTTAAACATGATTTAACATACTTTCTAAACTATATAAGTAATTCAACAAATGCGGAATTAATTTACATACTTTTTGTCATTGATACTTTAACTTTGTGTTTGATATTTACCCTTTTGTCCTTTATGATTTAGACTCTTCTAACCCTTAATTAATCTCCTCTTGATGATGTAATTTTTCTAGTAAAATTGGAATTGATTGATTGATAGAATTGGATACTCATATTAATGACACCCAAGAACTCTTTCCATAAAAAAGTATCTCCAATGTACATGTCTTTCTAAAAGGCACCAGTGAAAGGTTGTAATAATTAAAATAATAAGATTATCATTAATATGGACAATTTAATTTCATGAAAATTTAAACTTTATGAAATCTAACATTCTCTCATTTTGTCCATATTTCTATCATTTTTCTTGCTAAGAAACAAAATATGTGAATCATAGCGATGTGTTCTCTTAAAGTTGAGTATTATCTTCTATGTAACACCGTGTAACATATTTCTAAACCACTACTGAATATAACTTAATGAATAAATCCTACGTTTATTTTAGGTCTAACCTTTAATGATTTTTCTAATAATAAATATGCGCATAAAACAAATCAAACACAAGGAAATAACATTCATTATTACAACAAAATTATATAAAAGAATTAAGTCCTATTCTGGTGGCATGTCTTTTTCAAAGTATCACTTATCATCAATACTCAGTGCTAATGTGTTTAATGACCATTAATTTATCCTCAACACATTCTCTTATGGCTAAGTATTTTATGTCAATATGTTTCATTTGACTATCACTTTTACTACTTTGAACCATAAAAAAAAAACAACTTAGTTGGTACAGTACAATTTCAATGGCTTAACAATTGAATCGAGAACTCTAAGCTCACTAATAAAACTCTTCATCCATACTCCATAAGGTAGCCTTAAAACATGATATGAACTTAGCTTCTTAGAATTGTCGATTCAATTGCCAATAAACCTCTTCATCTATACTCCATAAGGTAGTCTTAAAACATGATATGAACTTAGCTTCCATAATTGAAGTAGTAGTCAATGATTGTTTTTCACTTCTCCGTACGACAAGTCTACCAACAAACACAAAAAATATATTTGGACGTTGATTTTAGTGAATCAACATATCCGACAAAGTCTAAATCAAAGTATTCAATCACTTTCAAATTATCAATCTATCTGTATATAAGCATGTAGTCCTTTATCTCTTGAAAGCACTTCATCACCTTCTTTTCAGCTACAAGTTGTCCATACTAGGATTATTGTGATATCAACACTCCACCTATAAATACAATGTCAACTTTTACAAAAACCCAAACATATATAAAGCTTCTAACAGCTAAAACATATAAAATGTCCTTCATTGGCTCTCTCTCAATATCATTCTTCAAGCACTGGTTGATATGGAACCTATCACTCTTCACAATGAGGGAGTGATACTAGGTGAACAATATTTCATTCTGAATCTCTTTAAAACTTTATTGAAAGGTTTCCTGAGATAGACACAAAATACCTCAAAATTTGTCTGTGTGTATGTAATATCCCAGATTTTTGTAGTAATAAGTATAAGACTTAAATGATAATTTGGAGAGTAATAAGAGTTGAACTAGATGATTAAGGTATTAGTGAAGGAAAATGTTTTTGGATATAGGGAATCCGAGTTGTTTACATCATTAAGGATAATGAGGTTGTGGATGTTTAGAGGAATATTGGATTTATATGGTATAAGTTTTGTGTAGAATGGTAGGTGTAACCTATTAAGTAAGAGAATTATAAATTAAATAAGGAGTAAAATGCATATGGGGTGACGGTCGATCGAATAAGGAAGAGTCAATCGATCATCAGTGTGACAATATATTATAGAATCAGAGCATTTTTGGAGTGGTCGATTACTTGAAGGGGGTTGATCAACTGGTTCCAAAGCGAAATATTACAGAGAGTAGCAAATATTGAAGCATTCGATCGTCTACTGAGGCAGTGATCAACCGGTACTTCTGGAAAGGCAGATTTGCAATCGATCAAGACAGGATTTGCGGTCGATTGTGGTTGTGGAATTTACAATTCTGATAATTGGAGGTCGATCACGGGAAGAGATTGATCGACCAAAAAATTAAAAAATCGCTAGAAAATAGCAAACCATCGTTTGGAAATTGAGGGGCTGCTTGGATAACGAACCATCATGATACAAGTTCACATTGTGGTATAAGTTCACCGATTTGGTTTAATTTCACCAGTAAGGTACAAGTTCACGGCCATAACACATGTTCACTGAAATAGTATAAAGTTCATTGTGATCAATGTTCATTACCGTTTTTAGATGCTAATAAAAGAAAAGGATTTAAATGGTTTTATAACGCGCATGTTCATTATGCATTTTACTTTTTACTGGCGATAAACTCATAGTTTAATTCTTGTGATGTAGGTATGCATGGTATCAAGGATAGGGATAGTTGATGGAGTATTTGTGCGCTGTGGACTTGGCGGCTGGCTAGGCTAAAGGCTTTAAAGGAAAAATGTAATGGTTTTATAAATGTAATGGTTTTGCAAAATATCATTTGCTTTCAGTTATGAAATGATTTTAAGTTTTAAATGTTTTAACGACTAGAAATTTAGTTATGCATTTCCTTATTTCAATAAGTTTTCAAATGCAAAGTTCTCCACTGAGTTTTATAAAGGATAAATGTCTTTCAAATTATAAGTTTTAAATTGTATGAAAAACAGAGATGTTACAAATAGTATCAGAGCACCTGAGTTTTAAAATTAGTTTTGTAGACTGCATACCAGCACAAGTCTCAGCGTGGAAATACTCCATTGACTGTAAGTATATTGAATGTTACATTGATTTATATGTTGATTTATTAGTGAGTTGAGAATTAGTTTTGAAGAAAATGATAGACATAAGTTAGATAATAATATAAATTTTGTTTGAATATTGATTTGTGATGTGCATAGTATATAGGTTGTTTGACTATAGGTTAGTATTGAGAAGGTGGAAAATTTAAGGATAGGTTAGATTAATAAATATATCATATTGAAAGTTTTTTTTTCTCTTTTTATATAGTGTTTAGATAATTAATAGAGGAATAATTAGATTGTCGGATTAAATGGTATGTGCCTAGAAACAAAATGGAGGGAGAAACAAGTCAGAATGTGGATCCAAGAGACGAAATGATCAGTAGATTGATGGAAGCGTTGGAGCGTTATATTCAGTTTATGAAGTGGAGTAGAGAGTAGGAAGAATACAGAAATCAACAACTGATGGTTCCCAGAGATTTAGGATGTGAAAGGTTTCAATGATTAAAGCCACCATATTTTGAAGGAGATATCTCTGATCCAGCGGGTGCAGAGGAATGGATTCGCATGGTGGAGAGTATGTTTGAGTATGCCAAGATTGAGGAGCAAGAGAAAGTTAATTGTGTTGTGTTCATGTTGTCGAAGGATGCTCGATTTTGATGGGACTCCATGAAGACAGTGCATGATGTGGAGAGTATGGAGTGGGAGAAGTTTAAGGAAATGTTTTATGACAAGTATTTTAACCGCACTACAAAGACGAGTAAGTTGGTAGAATTTACCAAGCTTCATTAGGAAAGAACATTTTCAGAGTACGTGTAGAAGTTTGAAGCATTGTCACGATTTACCTCGCATCTAGTGAGTGATAATGAGCATAAGGTACACCAATTTGTTCAAAGACTCAAATTGAAAATCTATTGTGGTGGGAAGATTTCTGGTACTCAAGGGATACCTTATATAGACATTATAGCAAAAGCCCTAGAGGTTGAGGAAGCTGAATTGCAAGTTATGAAATTTAGTGAGTGCAATAGGAATGTAGGGAAGGAAATGCAATCTCAGCAGCTGATGGAAGAACAGCCAAAGAAAAGGGGATTAAAGAGAGCTTTCATTAGAGGTGAGTCACAAGGAAATGAGAAGCGTATTCAAGGAAATTGTAATACCCTGATATTATTTCCCAGTGTATGCAATGTAATTAATTTTCAAATAATTAATATATTATGTTGCGGGGCGATATGTTGTTGGTTAATGCCGTATAAAAATTGAAAATATTAAGGAGTGCTTAAAGTATAAAGTTTTGTTGGAAAAATGTGTATTTGGAGTTTTTGGATGCATGCAGTCGACACGTGGACTTGGGGTTGCGTTTGAAAATGCATTTCATGTTGTCCCTCGCATTTTGGGATGAGGCATGGATAATATCTTCCTTCCGAAATCGCTCCTCCATCTGTAATGTGAGTTTCGGATGAATGTAGACAATTGCGGTCGAAGGCAGATGAAGGGAGTTCGAATCTATCAAAATTATTAGACTTTTCAGACGTATACGGACGAGGAACAGAAGCCTTCCCTTGTCCAAAATTACAATTCTGAAGGGTAGAATAATGGATTGAATCGGTTTGGTTCAGCTCGATTTTGAAGCAATTAAGTGGATCAGTTTTTAGTTAAAAGAGGAAGAGGAAATGAGATTAATTGGATTTGTTTGGAAATCAAGTATTTAGTGAATAAATAAAGTGAGAGACTAAATTAAGATGGGATTAGAATTAAAAATGGATAAAAATAGAATGGAGGGATTAATGGGTGAAGGGAAGGCATGAACTGGTTCAGCCGAACCGGTTCACGCAGTTTGAACCCGGGTCTGGAAATCAAATGAAAATGGAAGGAAGAATCAGGCATTTGGCCTATGGCCAGTTCACGAAGAGAGCAGAGAGAGGGAGAAGGTGAATGATGAAGACAAAGGAGACGTGAGGGTGGTGAGGGAGCTTAGGCTCGAGCATGGCCAAGGGCTCTTTCGCAGTGGACAACGCTGTCTGCCATGCGTCAGGGATCAAGACTGCGGTCTCGGGTGGTGTGGCTTTGCGAGTCAATTTGGTGCAGTGCCTTGGGTTGTCAGTGCAGTTTCAAGTGACTGGCGATGCTCGACGGCGATGAATGGCAACGATGAGGAGGATTGGCGTTAGAATGGTGATGGCAGAGAAATGTGATGTGCTCCAAGTTGCAATGAGAGCACCTAGCCAAATCGGCTAAACAAATTCTGAAATAATCTGACCGTACTCGCTTCAATGAATAATAACTCCTCAACCAAAATCGATCAGGAGCTGAATTTTGGAGGACTTGTTATCAACATACTCAGAATCATCGTGTCAAAATTTTAGCTCAAAAGCTCTTCAGAATCTCCAGATATAGCAATAATAAGGCTGCACCAAAACCAGGGTTCTGCCCAGAACAGATTCTGCGACTAAATAAGGAATGACTAGTGTTCAACGTGCATACGGCCTATCAAAGCCAATTTTGGATGGAAATATCTCGACAACTTGAAGATTAAGTCAACCAAAAATGAGCTCAAAAGAACGTGCACAAGAGCCTAGAATTACAGTCACAAATGCGAGAATCAAGCAGAAATATTCCAAGGACAGTTTCAACGGCAAGCAAGCATTCCACAATAAAACATATTCATTTTAAAATCTTCAAACATAACCACCTTTCAAGATCAGGGGATTCTGCTAACAATTGAAATATAACAAAAGGACCAAGAACTCTTTTGATGGAACAGTAAGAAAACACAAAGAACAACCGAGGAGTCCGCTATACCTCCTAACGTGAGAGGAGCGACTTCAATTGGCTTGACCGGTTAAGGAAGCACTCTCCAAGAGCTTGAATACTTCTCCTACTTCCACAGCACAATGATCTCTACTAGAAGGGAGTATTAGAAGAAGTAGCAACCCTTCCAACTCGGCCAAGAAGCATCAAGAGAGCCGAGTTTGGGCAAGATGGAGAATCGGCCAAGGAGGGAGATCCACACACCACACAATAGAAAGGAGAATTGGAGTCTTAATTTTATCAAATGTAATCTGCGTTTATGCTTGCCCTAGAGAGGACTAAATACACTCCAGGGGCTTTACAACAATAGGACAAAATTGCCCTAAAATGAAATGACAAAAAGAACCCCAAATAATAAATCACAAAAACAAGTTCGAGGATGGTTTTTTTTGTCTCTGTAAATGTAACTTTTGACACATCAAACGAATTCTAAATATAACGGCCAATACCTCTTTGGAAAGCTCTAGCTGTTGGTTACAAAATGTAGGAAGGACTAAATTTGAAACGAAGTCATCCCAATTGCCAAAAAGTCCCTTGAACATCAGGAGGTCAGATTCTAGGTGGAAAGGACAGCTCACAATTTTCTCCTATGATTGCATGACCTCCACTAGCCCAAATGTATCAACTCCTCTTTGTTAAATTGATCCATAAAACTCTCCTCCAAGTTAGCTAGAGAAGAAATACCTACAAAATAAATAAAAATGTTAAAAATCAAAGGAGCCCTTAGCTAGGGCTCAGGTCACGGGACCTTGGGCACATCAGAATGTCCGAAGCCATGGGAGAAAAGGCTTGAGCTGGCGGTTCACGAAGAATGGCTGGAGCGGCTTGCAGTTAGGTCCAAGCAGGTTCATCTGTGGCTGGTTCTTGCTCTAAAGAAATCGACAACGGGGACATGCATGAGGAATGGTGCTAAGGACAAGGCATAGCCTGTGGCAGGGATTGGTGGGCAGTGCTTGTCTAGTGAGTTGAAATACAAAGGAGAAGAGGGATTGCTGCAGAGGGGACTCTCGGGTCAGCTGAGTTGTGAGGAATGGAGACATAGCAGAGGATAAATGCTCTCTAGTGATGTGGAGTCCGAGGTCTTCTTTGATGAAATGGAGACCAAGAGGGGAGCTCTCTCTCTGGTGATGACCAAGTGTGTCTTCTCGGGTGTTCTCTGGTGAGTGACTTCCTTCACTTTATTATGGAGTTTATGGATTTATGGATTTTGTTAGGACTTATGCTTTGGATTTTCTAGTGAAAAAAAGAAGGAGAACTGAGAAGGAGAGAGTGTGAAGGATGAGCCAAAGGGGAGTCTGGAGATTGCTGGTGCTTTGGGTCTGCCCTTGCCTTCAGGTAAGGAAGATGTCCGTTTGGGTTAAGTTTCATGTTACTAATTATTTATGTAAAGGATATCTGCTCTGTTAAATGGGTTGGAATTGTTGTTTCTATTCACTATGAAGAAGGATGGTCTATGAATTTAAGAAGGTTTATATGTTGCTGTTGGATGATAAAATTGTTTACTTGTTTGTATGTTGGGTAGTGTTGCCTTTCCTGTGGATTGAGAATTTTGTACATATATTGCTACTGCCTCAATGATTTAGAAATTTTGATGTGCCCCAAGTTCTGGAACTTGAGCCTGAGCCAGGGGCTCTTTTATTCTCTAACCTTTTTTATTTATTTTGCAGGTTTTTGAATCAAATAAACATCATTGGAGTTGGCATTTGCGCTAATGGAGATTTTACAATCTTTGGAGAATAATTGTGAGCTGTTTTTCCGCCTAGATTTTGACATCCGACAGTTCAAGTAGATTTTTGACAATCGGGATGATGTCTTTGCAACTTTGGTCCTTCATACCAAATGTAGCCAACATCTAAAGGTTTCGAACAACCTATTGAGCATTGTATTTGGTCTCCATTTGGTAAGTCAAATGTCTTTGTTTCAGAGAGCAAAACTCAAACTCGAATTTTATTATTGTTGTTTTAATTAAGGGTTTGTTTAGTCATTTGCTACCTAGGGATATTTTTGTCATTTTATGTTTTTTTTGTAAAACCTTAAGGTTTAATACCCCTTTTGGCTGGATGAAAGTTGAGTTTTGATTGAATAGAATTTTGCTTCTCTTGAAGAAAAAGCCGCGGCCTCCTCCCTCCAATAGCGCCCATTCTTCCATCCCCATGCAAGGATTTATTGAAGCTTCTTAACCTTGCAATTCTTTGGATATTATCTCTTCCAATCCTTTATCTTTATGGCAAGGATTGTGGTGTGGAGATAAAAGAAGATTTCCATCCTTGGAGAGTGTTGTCCATCGGCCAACCACAAGTCGCCCCTCTCACTAGGAAATCCGCGGACTCCTCGACGTTACTCTTGATTCTTGAAGGATTTCTTGATTCTTTCTTTGGTTCTTGGATGCCCTAATGTTCTGGTGATTGATTACTTAATCTTTGTTGAAGAGATTTTGTGTGGATTATTGATTGGAGAAAGTTATTGTTGGATTATTTGTGTGATGCTGAATCTGTTTTTCTTACTGATCTGTTAATGTCACAGATTGTGGAATCTGTTTGAGGTCTTTGCACTGATTATTTTAATTCGGTCCCTTCTAGAGAATTGTTCTGTTTTGAGATAAGTAGCTACCCTCCAAAATTGACGTTAATATTCCGTATACAAGAGAAGTTCTATTCGTTTTAATCTGGATTGTCGGTCTATCCAGGAGAATTCCAAATTTCTAGACTATATTGTTTCTGCTACAACTTCCGTTTCAGAGTGGATAATGAGCTGTAATTTTGACACATTATTCATGAATGTGTTGAGGTGGTGCTTACCAAAATCCAGCTAAAGTTCACAGTTGGATTACATGTTATTTCCGTTTTAAGTTAAGTATCCAGATTATTACAGATTGTCTTGACAGATTTCTAGTTCGTACTTTTGGCGATTCTTGGATCCTATCAAATTTCATATATATTCTAGACATTGAAATCTGTTTTAGAATGGTTATAGAATTTGAAAGAATGAGTTTATTTGTTGTAAATGCGTGCTTGAAGTTGGATATAATAAATTAGTTGTTGAAACAGTTGTTGCATAAGGATTTGTAAGGATTAAGTTGGAATATGACAACTCTTTGGATAATGATAAATCTGAAGGTTTGGTTGAATCGGATTGAGGAAAATATTGGATGCATGCTTTCTATTTCCTTGGAATGTATAATATGTAGATAGTTCAAGTTGAGATAGGTTATGTTTTGTTTTGGGGTTTTAAACACGTTCCTAGAATTTCTATGTAATTAAGGATAGGAAAAGAATGAAATTAATAAGTTATGATTATTAATGAGTAAATGTTTTAATTATGAAGGTATTGAAAAGGAAAATGAGGATAAAGATTAAGTGCTAATTCACGATAAAGCTTCAAGGTAAGAAATTGAGTAGAATCGTTGACCCGTGGAGGCCCTATAACATTAGCAATGTCTTTCCTTAAATTGTTTGTTTGCATTCTACTATGCTGTCATATTATGCCTATGTTGTTCGGACGTTATTGATTTAAGCTCTAAGAATGTTAGCATATTGTTATTGTTTCCTTTAAATTACCAAGCATGACTATATCGTTATTGTTTTCTTTAGATCGCAAAGCATGTCTCCATTGTTATCGCTTCCTTTCAAGTACCGAGCATGCCTATATAATATGTTAGTAGACTTTCCATATCTCATACTTTTATATCGTTGTGATTACTGTTTTATGTCTCATACTTTTATATTGTTGTTGTTACTGCTTCTCATTGATATGCATCACGATAGTAGAAACAAGTAGGAAGTGTCATCTCTAGGGTGGTACGCATATGCATTTATGTGAGGAAAACAGATAAATGAAATAAATGAAAGAAAATGAAAGGAAATGGGGAGTTGGGGGACGGATGGGTAGCTACTCTAGGTGGTTAGAAGCCGACCAAGACTATTCCCTCCAACACAGGTTCCTCCAATCTCCCGCTCAACGTTTGAGTAAAGAATAAAAGAATGAAAGAATGAAACGTAAAGAAAAGAACAGTTTGGGGTGGACCCACTCCAACCTAATAGTTGGAGGCATACATAATACTGCATATCTCATTTCTTACTGGCCTCATACTACCAGTTTGCTAATGGTGTAGGTACGCGCACGAGAAAACGATGAACTAATCAAGGAGTAGTTGATGAAGGATTTGCACGAGCGGGACTCATGGCTGGTTAGGCCAAGGAAAGTAAAAGATAAAAGAGTTTTATAAATGTAAAGTAATAAATTATTTCTTGTATTTTCAAAATGAACGATTTATGCTTCCGCTGTAGAATGTTTTATGCTTCCGTTATTAATTAAGAAAAATAATTTTGTAAATGAACTCTTTCACTGTTATCAAGATTCAAGTGACAGGTTTTAAGCAAGATGTTTTAACGATCGGGTTTTTAAGAAAAGAACTTTGATTTCAATTAAAGGGTTTTAATAGGGATTAAATTGTTTTATAAAAGTTTTAAATTTAACGCATTTTTAAAGTGAAGAAAAAATTGGGTCGTTACAGAAATGCTGAAAATTCACGGGTCAATCAATGCCCAAAGTGCAAGAAAATTCATAAGGGGGAATGCATGGCTGGATCTGGATGATGCTTTAGATGCAACAAAGTTGGCCATATTGCAAAGATCTATCACAGACTGTTTGATGAAAGGAAGGAGAATTTGGCAAAGGCTTTTCTCTTGCAGTAAATGTAGAGGAAGATCAAATGACTTAAATATAAGTTAGTATTTCGTTAAGTAGGTATGTGTTGAGAAGTGGAAACAATGTACCTTTGGAAAAACTTATGAAATATTATGTTATGAAAAATTGTTTTTAGTACTCCATGTTATGGATACTTATAATTAGTTGTTTTGTGAGATTGAGGAGCAGTTTACGTTAGGCAAATTTTGATAACAAAATTTATATAACTGGGGGGAGTATGTAATATCCTTGATTTTCGTAGTACTAAGTATAAGACTTAAGTGATGATTTTGAGAGTAATAGGAGTTGAACTAGATGATTAAGGTATTGATCAAGGGAAATGTGTTTGGACATTGTGAATCTGCGTTGTTTACATCATTGAGGATAATGAGGTTGTGGATGTTTAGAGGAATAGTGGATTTATAATATAAGTTGTGTAGAAGGGTTGGTGTAACCTATTAAGTAAGAGAATTATAAATTAAATAAGGAGTAAAATGCATATGGGGTGACGATCGATTGAATGAGGAAAAGTCTGTCGATCATCAGTGTGACAATATATTACAGAATAAGAGCATTTTCAAAGTGGTCAATCACCAGAAGGGGGTTGATCGATCGGTTCCAAAGCAAAATATTATAAAGAACAACAAATATTGAATCGGTTGATTATCTACTAAGGCGGTGATCAACCGGTACTTTTGGAAAGGTAGATTTATGGTCTATCAAGACGGGATTTGCGGTCGATCATGGTCGTGGAATTTACAATTTTGATAATTGGTAGTCGATCACAGGAAGAGATTGATCGATCGAAAAACTAAAAGTCGCTAGAAAATGGCAAACCATTATTTGGAAATCGAGGGGATACTTAGATAACGAACCATCATGATACAAGTTCACCATTGTGGTATAAGTTCACTGATCTGGTTTAAGTTCACCAACAAGTTACAAGTTCACGGCCATAACACACATTCATCGAAATAGTATAAAGTTCATCGTGATTGAAGTTCAACACTATTTTTATAAAAAAATGATTTCACTGATATAGTATAAAGTTAATCGGGATCAACATTCATTACCATTTTTAAATGGTAAGAAAAGAAAAAGATTTAAATGGTTTTATTACGCGCATATTCATTATGCATTTGACTTCTTACTGAGTGTTAAGCTCATAGTTTAAGTCCTGTAATGTAGGTATGCATGGTATCAAGTATAGGGACAGTTAATGGAGCATTTGTGCGTTGCGGATTTGGTGGCTGGCTAGGCTAAAAGCTTTAAAAGAAAAATGTAATGGTTTTATAAATGTATGATTTTGTAAAATATTCTTTGCTTTAAGTTATGGAATGATTTTAAATTTTAAATGTTTTAACGAAAGGATAATTATGCATTTCCTTATTTCAATAAGTTTTCAAATGCAAAGTCTTCTTTTGAGTTTTATAAAGGAAAAATGTCTTTCAAACTATATGTTTTAAATTGTATGAAAAGCTGGGATGTTACAGCGTATCTTAATTCCTATAGGAGGCATCATCTATATCCTTCATATCAAAGTTTTTAGAGAAAAATTATTTTACCCCATGTAATAATCTTTTATAATTATTATTAAGTAAAATATCATCTACATATAAAATAAGAAAACAAATCTTACTCCCACTAACCTTATGGTATACACTCTTATACATAATGTTTTCTACAAAACCAAATGAAGAAATAACATCATGAAATTTTAAATAACACATGAAGCTTATTTCAGTTCATATATGGATTTTTAAGCTTGTAAACTAAATGTTCACCTTCACAAGAGAAAAATCCTTCAAATTACTTTATATGAATATTGTCCTCTAAATCTCCATTTAGAAATGCTATTTTCACATTCATTCATTGCAACTCTAAGTCAAAATATGCAACAAATGCTAGAATGATGCAAAAAGAATCTTTCTCAGATACATGATAAAAAGTCTCATAGTTGTTAATTTATTCTCTTTGAGTGAATCCTTTAACTATGAGTTTAGCCTTACATTTTTCAATGTTGCCTAATGAGTCTTCCTTGTTTTAAAGACTCATTTACACCAATAGCTTTGACACCAACATGTAACTCAATGTGATTCCAAATTTTATAGGAATTCATAGAATTCATTTCGTCTTTCATATCATCATACTATAAGTTTGATTCCTTACAACTTATAGCTTGTGAAAATTTTTTAGGAACATTTTTCAACTCCTGTATTATAGTTTGAATCTTGTAAATACACAAAATAATCACTAGAAACTGTTGATTTTTTTCTCTAGTAGATCTCTTTAATATTGTTTCCATATTTTATTGAGAAATATATTGTTCGATTGGTTTATCAACAACTTTTGGTATTTTCTTAAGAATTTTATCTACTTGACTATTATTAATAGCTTGTAGAGCCTCAATGATTGATTTTTCAACGCTCATTTGGCATTGAGGGGTGTTATTTATTATAATTAACCTATCACTTGAGTTAGAAAGTTTAACATCACTATAATCTCTTTCAACAACAATATCGTGAAATCGATCACTCTCACCAATAAAGTGATTCTCAAGAAATTTGGCATTTTTTCATTCCATAATTCTACTATTATGAGATATACAATATGTAATGCCCCGAAGCATTACAACTCTTTTTCTTGCTTTTTTTATACATCATGCATAAAAATTGTACCTTTAAATCATACATAGTGGAAGTCTTTAAAATAAATTCCTTTTTAAATTCAATGTAGTAAAAATCCATCATAAAATAAATGTAAATATTTATTTCTAAAATCCAACTAATAAAACATAATTATGCATAAAGCCTATCTTTTTCTTCTGTTTTCTTCAAATCCTCCCCCACGGGTCAACTTCGCTTCAACAACGCTTTGCTTCATCCATGAGAATTCATTTTCAACTTGCGTTATCCATTAATTCTATCATCAACATGTTCTTTAGTGAATTTATCAATATCTACATCACAAAGTTCAAACTATGAGTCTGACGCTTAGTAAGAGATGTGTAACATAAAACATGACTATGCAATGTAGTTTTCGTAAAAAGATGTTTTTTCATTCTTTCTTTATGTTCTTTTAACTATCTCGCAACCTTTTTTGAGATTGTTAAGGGAAGAGTAGACACGACTATGGAAAACACAGCACTGAGTCTCATGAACTTTGGCGATACAGTGTCCCTTACCGGGACCTCCGTTAGTGTTGTGCACTCAATGCACAACCACTTGCTGAATTTTGACCAAGCTCTAATCTAATCAGGCTAGTGGGCTTATCCCCTATAGGACCAACCTTTGGGACAATCTTTCCTCAATCCTTCATGTCTTAAATTTTGTTTCTATCATTCTTTTATGGAAAATTTATGCATGTAAACTGTTTTCATTCTTTTCTTGAAAAACATGATGCATACAACATACATAACACATAAACTAACATGCATGAACATAATTGTAACATATTCTCAATAGTATCATGCATAGAAACACTCAAATTATCATGGTATATTTTAAATAAAGAATCATATTAGCAAGTCATCGTCACATGTTTTAAACAATGAATAATATTAGCATGGAAACAGTAAGTCATTGTCATGAGCAAGGAGCCTTATTAACATGGAAGCAGTAACATCGTCACAAGCATGGAGCCATATTAACATAGAAGCAGTAAGTCATCATCACAAATAATCATAGTAGCAAGTCATCTTTATATATCTCAAATAAGGAACCATATTAACAATCAATAAAAACACACCCTAGCGTCTTTGTGATGCAGGCCAAAGGCCAAAAATATGCAACATCACTTACCTAGATTTCTTAATGGATGTGTGACTGTTTAAATTTCCTTCTTGCTGGTTTCCTTAAACAAACAAGTGCATATTAAAGAATAACTTTTAACACCAAAGCAATCTTAGAAAAACAGTGTTGAAGCTTTATAGTGGCAACCTACCTTCAGAAACTAGGAGAAGAAAAATCACCCGAGAGCTAGAGAGAGAACCTCCAATACCATGGGGTTCTCGGGTGCTAAAAGTGTCAACCCAACACTCTTATTTATAGAGTTAAAACTAGAAAGTTTTGTGGGATAAAATCCCACTAAATCACATCTAAACATTATCTTTTCCTAAATGGTTTATGGGTTGAATCATAGCAAGCAAGTTTCTGGAAAACTTCCATAATTTAAACTTGCCTGACCTATATACAACAGATATGTGAATAGCCGTAGCTGACATCCTCAATAAACCGCTCAACCAATGGCCAATAGAAATGTCAGCCCTAAAACTCATATTAGCAATCGTCAAAGTAACTGTAGACGTGAAAACTTTTGTGGAAGCCAACGCTTCCGCAAGAACCCTCTTCTGAAGGCTGACTGCTGCCACTTGTACTAATCTATAGCTAAAACCCATCTGTGGATGCTAGCACTCCTGCAGACTACAAACTCATTAAATCCAACAACGACGTTTCACATCGTCTAAAACCTATTTGCGGACAACAATCCATCCACGGAAGCGAACGCTTCTGTTAACATGCTGCTAGCTTTATCAATACTAATCCCAACAACGCCGTTCATATCACCTAAACATACTGTCACAACCATAAACGTAGCCGTAGAGACACACAATGACCAAAAACGATGACATTCCTAGTTACTTAACGCTTCTGAATGGCATCTGCCCTTTTCACGGAAGAATATTTTCCTAATCCAACGGCTCACATTTCTTCCACTAAACCTGATCTAATGCCCCAATATTCATCCATGCCCGAGTAGCATCCAATGCTCTCATAGAAGAATCTTTCCTAAATTTAACTATCATCGTTCCTCCTGCTAATCTAATCCTATGGTTTAGAACACTCCCGCACTTAAACGCATCAAACACTCTCGCAAAATCATCCTTTCTTAAATCCAACGATCCATGTTCTTTCTGCTGAACGGATTCAACGGTCCAACGTCCTCTAGCATCAAACACTTCCATGGAGCATCTTTTTCTATCCTAAATGATCTCAGTCATCCCTAAGCCTCATTTGACGACCCTTAAAGCACCTGATCTCCCACATGTTATTTCCTAATTTTCCAGAATTAAACTATTAAATTATTAATTAAATCTTTTTCCTTAACCATATTATTTCACAATATTTTTCACTAACTATATTCATTTTTCCTAATCCTCCATATTTTCTATTTTATTCTATTACTTATTTACTTAATCTTTTCTAATTCCTTTATTTATTTTATTACTTATAAAATAAAATTATTTACTTTAACTCTCTTAATTTCAATAATTCTAATAATTTTACTATTTTAATTTCTTCATTAAAATTCTTCAATTACAATAATTAATATATTAAATTCTAAGTTGTCATATTACTTAATTAATCTATTTGTGGAAATTCCAGGTATTACACAATAGAATTTATAATCCTTATATTTCTTGACATATTCAATAGAATAACTACTAATAGTCATTGAGTCTAGTTTCTTCTCTTATGGATTATATACATATTTACCTTAGGTAGAAATATCTGTTGAGTACTTGTTTTGCAACAATCATATCTCAAATGCTTTCGTAGAAACAACATTAGTTGGTACTCAATTTTAATATATAAAGTTGTCTTGAGGGTCTCATTTCACAAGAAATCTAGAAATTTGGAGTTTTTACTTATACTCCTCACTGTGTCCATTAATGTTTGATTTCATCTTTGAGCCACACCATTTTAGTCTAGAGAACCAAATATAGTGTACTGAGCAACTATTCTATGCTCTTGAAGAAACTTTGTAAAGGGACCAGATGGTTGTCCATTCTTGGTGTATCCATCATAGTACTCTTCACCTCTATCAATTCTTACTATTTTTATTTGTTTATCGTATTATTTTTCTTCTTCAGCCTTGAAAACTTTAAAAATTTCTACTACTTCATCCTTATTAGGATTCAAATAGATATACATATATCATGAGCAACCATCTCTAAAAGAGATAAAATATTTAGGAACATACGAATTCACTACTGAACTACAAATATATGAATGTATAATCTCTATTATGTTAGTACTTCTCTTTATACCTTTTTTATTCTTGTTGGTCTGCTTGTCGTAAATGTAGTCCACACAAGTGTCAAAATTAGTAAAATCCAAAACACTAAGTACTTTATTATTAACTAATCTTTTAGTTCTCTTTATAGATATATGTCTTAATCTTTGGTACCTTAAATTAGAGAAATCTTCATTTATAACACATTTTTTTATTGTTAGTATAAACATTCATTGCATTATGAGCACTATTACTTTGTAAATTAAGAGAGAAAATATCATCAAACAATATATCATTCCTAATAAGATCAAATTTGTAAAATAATTAAAATTATATTTGAAAAGTTAAAAGAATATCCTAAAGGTAAAAGTCTTGATAAAAAACAAAATTTCTCAAAAAACTAGAAATATAAAATATCTTTTCTAACTTTAATACAAAATCACTATTCAAAATCAAACTGTATGTGCTAATCACTTACACATGTGAACACATCTTGCTACCTGTATAGATACACTTTTTACTTCCCACTAGCTTTCTTAGCTTTCTCATACCATGCAAGGTATTTAAAATATGAGTTGTAGAACCTAAATCAATCCACACCATGTGTTACAAATAGATAAACCATATTAGATTCATAACAAAGAAATGAGATTAACATACCTTTATTTTCAAGTCAAACCTTATATTTGGTGCAATACTTCTTTATGTATCTCTTCTTGTTATAGATAGTAAATCTTTAATAGATAATTTATCCTTATATGATTGAAAGATATTTTTAAGGGTTTGCTATTGTAACACCTCGTGATGTAAAACTTTTTTTCATGCCATTTTTTTATACATCATACATTAATTCATAAAAATCATACCTTTAAACGATATAGCGGAAGACTTGAAAAACAATTTCATTTAAATCCAAAAGTGATAAAATCCAACATAAAATAAACAAAAATATTCACAAATACTTTAACTTAAAATCCAGATATATTAAAGTAAATAATTAAAAAAAAAAGGTTCCTCATTTTCAATTCACTTTCCTTAAATCTTCACCTACGGGTCAACTTCGCTTCAAAAACACCTTAGCTTGATCCAAGAGAACTCTTCTTCAACAGCTACTTTCATTCGTTAGTTTTGTCAGTAACATCATCAATAAATTCTTCATCATTCCTAACATCGAAAAGTTCACCTATCAACCTAACGTTCAGTAACAAATATATAGACTTGACATGTATATGCGATGCAATTTGTAAAAATTGCGTCTTTTTCAATCAACATTTTTTTCCTTTTTTTCACTTAACAGTCTAGTCGTTGTGGACAATTCAGTCTAGGGAAGAGAGTGGCACCATTAGATTTACCTCATGAGAGACAACCAACTCAAAACGCCACCTCAATAGCTATTTATGTATATTTGGTTTGCCATTCATTCTTTTATTCTTTCTTAATGAACACATTTTTCATGATACATGAAACATACAAGTAACACCTAATAACAATCTAACTGGCATGAACATAGCAAATAAATAGTAAACAAATCCTCAAATATCATCTTAGCAGAAATGGTAAACATCAAGCAATAAACATGTTCTCAAATATCATAATAACTAGAAACACCAAAACAACGCTATTGTCTTGTGATGTAGGCCAAAGGCCAAACACAAGCAATATCTCTTACCTATGGTCTTCAGTAGATTATGTAATTGTCCAACATGTTTAATTTCCTTAAAGTCAAAAAGAGAATCAGATTAATAGAAGAGAAATGATAAAACTTTAATAACTATTCGCTGTTTCAAAAACCAAGAAATAGTTTATGATACCATCAACCATTATCATCATCGAAAATTTCTTTCAGAACCTTAACCGTAGGAGACCTACATTTGCAAAACTTGAGACAAAATTCCACCTGAGAGCAAGAGAGAAATTCTTTTAATCTTTGCGGTTTCAAAGTTGATAGATTTTTGGCCATAAACCCTACATTTATAGATGGTCAAAAAGAGAATCATGTGGAAGAAAATCCAATGGAGATCTAATCCTAACTTCATCAATTCCTCATCTGTTCAAAAATTGGATCATAGCTTGCGGATTCTATGAAAAAAAACACATTGAAATCTATCCACAACAGTCGCGAACTTGTAAGCTACCATTGTGGTTGTTTGCTTCATCTATTTCATCCATTGGTAATCCACCACATTAGCATTTACAGTCATTAATGTTACTACGGTCAAAAAATCCTTGAATGGAAGCCAACACTTTTGTAAATACTTCATTCACATATCTTTCCTTGCTTTAAATAATGACAATTCGCTCCGTCATTTTATTTTCTACGAACATCTCCCCTTTCCATGAAAGTGTATGCTTCCGTACCTCCACTATTCCAGTGGATTCTCTACCTGAAATGACATCGTTCATCCTCCAATTTTCTTGCCATGGATATGTTTCCACTCGTGGACACCAAATTTATCCTAATACGATGTTGTTCTTCTATGCAACGGATGTCTCTTCATCCACGTATGCATTTCCTTAGGAAAATAACACTTTTCACTGCAGACGTTTGTTAACTCCAAATGAAAATGTTCTTTCTTTTAAATACGCTGCTGTAGACACGTTTGCTTCTATGAAAATGTAAAACAATGACCTTCCTTCTCTTTAATATGCTACCATGGACACGATGCTTCTTTAACATACAACAACGCCGTTTACTTTTATTTTACTTTGCTCTTTTGGCGCGGCATCCTACTTTTCTACGAGTAATCTTTCCTTTCCACATAAGCATATTTCCTTAAGTCCGACGGTTCACGTTTCATTTTTTAATTTGATATAACGATCCTCCTTCCTCCCTTACCTTTGTGACATCATCCCTTTACACAGAAGCATCTTTTTTATTTTGCCTTTTTCCGCATTTTTCTCCATCTTTGATCCTAGCCTCTCCTTCACCACATCCAACTGCTGTTGTTTCATCCGTTCTTTCGTTAAACGTTCCTTCATCAAAACGTCATCGTCCCATTCATGGATACCCACACATCCATGGGTTCCAACCCTTTCGTGGACAACTACACTCCCACAGATTCCATTTCATCTACGGACACTAATCATTGTCCTCCTATTTCAAATCCGATAATCAATCCTTCATCCGCTTTTTTTCATCCAATGTTTCAACCTTCCTTCTACCTTTCACGGGCATTCGTCCGTGGCAATTTTGCATATTTAATGAAATTAGTTACATATTTAATAAAATCTTTTGCCCAGCATAAAATTCTTTACAATTTTAATATTTTAAAATAAAATTCACAATTCATAAAATTCAAAAAATTGTGACACTATTTATTAAATTCCAAAATGTTACATTACAGTCATAAACTATTTATGCAAATTATCTGGGTGTTACATTCCTCCCCCGTTAATAATATTTTTTCCCCAAAATTTTCATCACAAAATAGTTTTGGGTATCTATCTTTCATGTCATATTGTCTTTCCCATGTCACCTCTTCCAACATATAGTTTTGCCATAACACCTTTACCAATGGAATTTGCCTGTATCAAAGCTTCTTGATCTTCAAGTCTAATATCTAAATTGGTTTTTCCTTGTAGCCAAATGTTGTTTGAAATTTGACATCTTCATGTAACACCACATGCGATGGGTCATGAACGCATTTTCTTAGCATCAAAAGATGGAAAACGTTGTGAACTCCTTCCATTGATGATGGTAACTCCATCTTGTAGTCCGTCTTTCTTATTTTCTCCATGATAGGAAAAAATCAAATGTACCTTGGACTAAGTTTCCATTTTTTTACCAAACCTCATTATTCCTTTCAAATAAAAAACCTTCAAAAATACTATAGTGCCTTATTCAAAGGCTAATTCTCTTTGTCTTTGGTCTGCATAACTCTTTTGACAGCTTTGGACAGTTACAATTCTTTGTTTGATAAGGGCTACCATCTCCTCTATTTGATGAATAACCTAGGGGCCAAATAGCTGAGCATCACCTACCTCATCCCAATATAACGGAGATCAACACTTTCTTTCGTATAGAGCCTCATAAGGGGCTATTCCAACAGTGGTTTGGTAGCTATTATTATACAAAAATTCCACCAAAGGAAACATCTTGATCAAATTGATTTGGAACTCAATCACACAAGCTCGCAACATATCTTCTAACAATTGAATCCTTCTCTTCGATTGACCATCAATCTGAAAGAGGAACATTGTACTGAACTTGATGCACTTCCAAAGTTCAAGGAGACAAATCAACACTTGGACTAAATCACCTATGCTAAAAAACATAACTATCTAGAACTTCTAGTGTAGGCCGCCGAATACATTCAAATTTACAGGGCTTCAATAAAACCTAAAGAATAAGGCCCAGTCCAAAATTCCCTATTAGAAACACTATGGAGCGAGAGTTATAGTCGAAACAAAATTGTTGTTTGGAAAGAGAACCAACAAAATAGATTCAGGAAACATATTTAAAAATACAATAACTTTCGATTCCTCAGCCAATTGACGTCAAATTTGCAGGATATCAAAAATAATAAAAGAAGATATTCTAGTTCAAAAAGCTTGGATAAAAACGTTCAAGAACGAAAGATATACGTAAAAGAGTAACCAATACGCAAAACAGATTATGTGCACACAAATCCGTGACCCTTAGAAATCAATGCACAAAATCCCGAATTCGAATCCAAATTGCACCAAATTAGAACTCAGAGCTTCACAATTGAACAGACTACAAAGTATCAAAATTACAGAACCAAACTCCAATCGAATAGTAAACAACAAGAATAGTAATATGAGTGGTCTGCAGAATCTCCACAGCAGAGAACAACGACTTTAGTGGACCCCTTGAATAAGAAGCCTCTCCAACTTTCTAATCCTCGACGCTTGAGTAATACTTCTAGGGAAGTATTGGGAGAGCTCAGTGTAAAAATTTACCTCCAAAGATATCAAAACTATGAGGTAAGGAGTCTTTGGAAATCTAGTCTCGACAAGCTTGACAAGAATCTCCGATTGATCCTTCTATAGAGAACTCCAAAAACGGCAGCTGTAGCTGTATTTTTAACTAACCAAAACTGAGGATTAGGGCAGCCTTAGAGAGCTTAAGAACAAGAAACCCTCCAAAGAAACAGTAAAGTCAATTTACAAAAATGTCCTAAAAAATAAATTACAAAAGTAACCTTAAAATAATAAAAACACAAAATACGTCCTTGGCTGGATTTTAGGTCTCTGTAATTTGAACGTTTGACATAGTAAACGACCTCCAAATGTAACAAAAGCATGTTTTGGATACCTTGAAATGTTGGCTATAATCTTCATAAAGAAAATATTTTGATATAAAATCTTCTAGAATGCCAAAAATACCCATGAGTCTTCGGAGGTCAGATTTTTGGTGGATTTTGAGACAGCTTCAAAATTCTCCTAATCCTGTACTTGAATCTCCACTTATGCTTGATCTTGAATAAATCCATCATATTTTTGGATGCATGATGAATATAATTCATTCTCTTTTTACTTGGAGCAACTACAAAATAAACACAAAAATTGGAGTTATAAAATTCCCGGGTTTGATTGAGAATAGAGGGAATCCGTGGTGCATCATCCTCCCCGGGTGATTGAGAATTTGACCTCATATCCAAGGGTTGGCCATCTTCCTCGCTTTCTTCCTCAAATTTCATTTCCTTTCTTCCTTGAAATGATTATGCAACCACTTAAGAACATACTTCTTTAATTGATTTGTATGGCTCCAAAATAGATCCAAGTGGATCTTGTACCCATAGAAACTCAAAAAGTCTGGGGCAACACCCATTTCACTAGCAATTCCACTATGTGTAGGCCATTGATCAAAGTCCTCCTAATTAAATCTACGGTCACCAATTTGGTTCACCAAGTAATCAACTACTAAAGGAGATGCTAAGTAACTCTCCATGATAGCATGAAGTTGCAATCCAATTAGCCACCAACAATCTCTTTGAGAAAAACACAAATATAGAATCAACATGTCATCATCAAGCACGGAGTCATGTTTGTTTATAATCAAGGATTCCACATAATCATTCAACATAAACGCCTAATATTTCAAAAATGGTTCACAGCATTTCAAAGTGGGAAAAGAAATTACTAACAAAGTTTTACTGTAATGCCCCGAAATTTTTATATCAGAATTTAATAAGAATAAATTGGAAAGTAATTGAGGGTGTTGGGATTATTTAGATATTTATTAAGGTATCACCAATGAAGTAATCAATATATTATAATTTAAGAAAATTATTGGGATGATAATTAAGGTTAAATAAAGTGGGATTAATTAGAATTAAAATGTAAGATAATTGATGAGAGAATTAAACGAAGAATTAAAATGAAGGATGGAAATAAGAGTATTTATCAATTTAAAAGAAGAAAAAAATTAGGAGGAAAGGAGAAGAAACCAGTTGATGTTGAAGGTGGAGTTGAACCGGTTCTCTTCGAAGCGGTTTGGTCTAGAGACTAAGACATTGTCTGAAGAGAAGAGAAGAGAGCCTGAGAGAGGGAGAGATGAAGAGCAATGGAGAGATCGAGAGAAGGGGGTGCGATGAGCAAGTGAGGCCACTCCTGCGAGCGGTGCGACCTTCTCCGCGGAATGGGTGCGACGACGTGAGGTGCAGAGTTAGGGCTCAGGGATTGGAACTCCCAGTGTAGCTGCAAATCGTCGGTGGAGGTAAACTCTCAGTTGATTCTTACGCTCTATTTTTTGGTGTTCTAGGGATTGGACGAATTGTTGGGCGAAGTTAGTGGCAAATTTCAGAGATGGGAATTGGCAGGGGATCGTGGCTAGACTGTTGACGGGCTTCAGCCGATGCCCTGTTGCTTGTGTTGACAGGTTCTGTGGAGGTGAACCCGGTTCATTCTGGCTGTGATGAATTGTGCAGCTCCTCTGGCAAGTCTTCCACATGGTGATGGTGCATTGGGCCACCCTTCCTTGAAGTGGGTAATTATCTTCCAGCTTTGTGTCAGTGGAAGTCTCCTCCTCGGCTATAAATGAATGGCAGCAACAAATTGTAGTAGGGATGTATTCTGTATTATTACAGAGTGTGATGGAGAGAAAAGCTCTCTATGATGGGCCGAGAAAATCTGCTGATGAAGGATGAGAGACAGGATGGTGGAAGTTGAGAATTTCCTCCCTGGTGTGCAGTGAACCTCTCTCGAGAATTATGAAAGTTGTGGCCGAGGGAAAATGGGATGGAGCTCCCTGCTCCTTAGCTTCGGATGTACTTTAGGTAAGTCGGTTCCTTCCTGAAATTGTAAAGTTTATGTAAAGATTTTACTGTGAAGAATTAAATAGATGATATTGCACTGCTGGATGTTTGGTTTTGCTATGGGTCATTGTTGAGATTTGGTATTCTGTTGATGAAATCCGGTTATGAAGATTTGGATAAATGCTCTCTATCTACTATGGATTTCAAATGGGATATGTTCTGTAGTTGTGAAATAGTGTCATGGTTTGAAATAATTGAGAATATATTGGAATTATACCTCTGTTGATAGATATGTCATGTTCATGGAAGTCAGATTCTGTATGTTAAGTTATTGGTTTTGAAGGATAGAGATATATGCCTATAAAAGTTACATTCAATATTTTGGTAAGTGATAAAGAGTTTTACACTGGTGAAAGGTTGTTTTGTATTTCTTTTCGGTATTGTTGAACATAAATGAATAATGTCCTGTATTCGTTGTTAACTGTGAGGCTTGGATGATTAAAGATATAAGAAGTTGACTTTGTAAATTATTCACTCGATATTTCCATGTTAAAGAAAGAGTTAAATGGTTCTTTACACTGCTGTGGGAATAGATTTTTGTGATAGTACATTGATGTTTGGTTGGTTCCTATAATTGCAAGTGTTTGGATTCCTTCTTTGGTGGATTAGGGAATATACTCTATAATTAGGAAATTGGTTATCGATCTAATTATTTTCTTGTTAGAAATCATTATGGGACTGAATGGTAAAAGTGAAGTTAGTAATTTGTGATTTTGATAGTTTATTTAATGGTTTTGAAGGTACTACAGTGAATGACATTATTGCATTGAAGATGCCAGGTAAATTGATACTTATTGTGCTTTGGTCTTCGGTCCCTACATCACAAGAATTAGGATTGCATGCTGTGTGTTCTTTTAATGATATGTTTACTAGAAATTTATATCATCATGTAGGATTGTATGAATTCACTAACATATTGAATAGCATAATTAATATATGTAAATAGGCGTGTGGGGATCGGGAGATTGGTGACATTCTATTGGTAGATTACTCCCATATAGGGAGCGGTGAGGTGTGAGTGCTACATGGAATTTGGGCTCACTCTTCTCTTGTTCTGAAATCCCCAATGTCTTTAACAAGGAGTGTGGTACCGATGTGTAAAACACCCCCGATGGATATACCTCCTCATCGGAGTGAAATGGTTAGGCCACATGACCCTGGGTATATCTCAATTTTGGCTTCCGAAAAAGATACAACACTTTTCTGTAATGCATCGCATGATCATGCATCATATCTGCATTTCATTTTCTTAAATCACTTACTGAATGTTAGGCTCATTAGTTAGGTCTTGTGATGTATGTACGTCCGAGCAATAGAAAAACAGGTCAAAGATAGTTGATAAAGGATTTGCACGGGTGGATCTTGTGGCTGGTTGGGCTAAAGAATTTAAAAGGAAATTATTTGTAAAAGGGTTTGCAAATTACTTAATATTCTTTAATGCTTTGTTTTAATTTTGCTACATTTCATAAAAGGATTTTATTACTTCTGCTGCAATTGATAAATGCTTTAAGTAAAGAGTTTTAACGATTGAGTTTTATAAAGGAAGAATGCTCTTATGTTTATGTGAAAAGAAAATTTTTTAAATTTCACATGATTTTAAAGTAAATAAAAATCGAGTCATTACATGTACCTCCCTGGGATTGAATGGAGAAAAATCCATGCTTGAAACCCGTTAATGAAACATCTTTAAACTTGAAATTCTTTTTCTCAACCACAATATTAAAACCTTCTTTCCAAAACTCAAAAATAGAACCAAAATCAAAGGAATATCCTATCCAACCAATTCAAAATAGCCAAGTAATCAAATTATTCATTGGTACATACCTCAACCACATAAATTTGGCTAGTTTGCTTGTTGCCCCTTCATCAATTTTTTTAATGTAGCACTTCGGTTGCAACAAAGGTTCAACATAAATCTTTTCAAACATATTCATGGAAAACTTCTTGAGATAGTTCCTTTCATTAATATTCAAAGAACTAACCTTGTCCTTGTTCAAACTTTGGATAAGAAAACTTTGTACTCTTTTACATTCTTCTTCTCGGCAAGCACTAGTTAGAGGCCCTTTTATTGTCAAGAAAAAAAATTCCTCTTGACCATGATTTGACTCCTTCAAAGGTTTCCGCCATTAAACTATCTCCACTCTCTATTTGCTCATCCTCAAAAATTTCTTCTTGTAAACTCTCTTTCTCAACTACTCGAAAATAATCTTCTTCTTGTAAAGTTATATAGTCAGAATCCGATGTAATTAGAGGACCTTCTTGTGGAAAGATAAGTTCTTCATCTTCTTCTTTAGTTTTTGCCATGGTGTCTTCAACACAACCCTTATCCTTTGAGCCCTCCAACAACAACATAGCCTCTTGGTTTGGACATTGTGAAACAATGCACCCAAACCCTAGGTACTTGGTGCACTTGAGCTCTCTAGACTTGGGCCGAGAACTCTCCTCCAAAATTTTATTTTTCTCTACCCGCTTGCTGGTCATAAATTTTAGATCAAAAGGCTCATCTTTGGCTTCAAGTTATAGCTTGGAAATATTGGAGTATTTACGGCTTTGTCGAGAATGACAAGTCTTGGAAGATTGTGCTAGTTGCTTTTCAATTTTCATGGCAAGTTGAATTACACTATCTATCAATTTATAGGATTGGATCTCTACCTTATCCCCAATCTCTCGGTTTAACCCTTTGATGAATCTTGCAATGCTATGTTCCTCCGGTACATAAATTCCACTCCTTATGTTAAAAGTTTCAAACTCGGTTACATATTCCTCCATCGAGAGCAACCCTTGTTTAAGATTTTGCGTTTGAAGAAAAAAATCTTGTTTGTAGTAGTGTAGCACAAATCTCTTTCTCATAAGTCTCTTCATCAATCTCCAACTATGGATTTCCTCTTCACCAATATGCCTCCTCTGATTTTTCAAGTCTTCCCACCACAGCTAGCACAACCGGATAACTTTAAAGAAACTCGTTGAATTTTCTTCTTTTCTAAATAATTTGAACATTCAAAATTTCTCTTGACTATGTCCAACCAATCAAGAAAGTCATCACCATTTCTAGGACTTTAAAAAATAGGGATGGATGGCTTTAAAGGTTTCAACTCAACACAAAAGTTATTTTTGTACCGTGGACAAGATTATTCATAACAATCGGTTTTCATACAATCTTCATCTTGTCTACTCTCTTCTCGGCCTCTAGTTTCAATTGAGGAACTAATTCTTTTCCTTGGTCTACGGGTTCTTGGTCCTCTCATATGTACATTAGAGGGCTCCTCTTGACTTTGCTGTAGTTTTAGAAACATCTCCTTTAATTCATCAAGTTGGTGTTGCAAACTAGAATCGGCCTTTTTTTGCTGTTTCTCGGTGGACAAATTCGTGGCTGGAATTGTTTTCTTGTTATGAGCATTGTGAGCACCACTTCTTGTGGTCATTTTTCCAACAAAAGTAAACTTACAGAGCTGCACAAATAAGTCAGTTAGGCTCTGATACCAAATGATGCACTTCCAAAGTGCAAGGAGACAAATCAACACTTGAACCGAATCAGCTATGCTAAAAAACAGAACCTTCAATCAATTAAATAAAACTTCTAGTGTAGGCTGCCAAATATATTAAAATTTACAGGGCTTGAATAAACCCTAAAGAATAAGATCCAGTACAAAATTCACGATTAGAAACGCTATGAAGTGAGAGTTATAGTCGAAAAGAATTGTTGTTCGGAAAGAGAACCAACAGAACATATTCGAGAAGCAGAATTGAAAATGCAATAACTCTCGGTTCCTAAGCCAAATTGACGTCAAATTTGCAGGATATCAAAAATAATAAAAGAAGATATTCCAGTCCAAAATGCTTCAATAAAAACGTTCAAGAATGAAAGATATGCGCAAAAGAGTAACCAATACGCATAATAGATTATGTGCACACAAATCCGGCGACCCTTAGAAATCAATGCACAAAATCCAGAATTCGAATTTAAATTGCACCAAATTAGAACTTGGATCTCCCTGCTCAATTCAACAGACTACAAAGTATCAAAATTACAAAACCAAACTCCAATCGAACAGTAAACAACAAGAACATAAATACGAGTGGTCCGCAGAATCTCCACAGCAGAGAACAACGACTTAAGTGGACCCCTTGAATAAGAAGACTCTCCAACTCATTTTCCACTAACTTTCTAATCCTCCATGCTTGAGCAATACTTCTAGGGAAGTATTGGGAGAGCTCATTGTAAAATCTTACCTCCAAAGATGGCAAAACCATGAGGTAAGGAGTCTTTGGAAATCTAGTCTCAACAAGCTTGACAAGAATCTCTGATTGATGCTTCTAGAGAGAACTCCAAAAATGGCAGCTGTAGCTATAATTTTAACTAACCAAAACTGAGGATTAGGGCAGCCTTAGAGAGCTTAAGAACAATAACCCCTCCAATGAAACCCTAAAGCTAGTTCACAAAAATGTCTTCAAAAACAAATTACAAAAGTAATCTTAAAATAATAAAAACACAAAATACGTACTTGGCTAGATTTTAGGTCTATGTAATTTGAACATTTGACATAGTAAACAACATCCAAATGTAACAAAAAACATGTTCTGGATACCTTGAAATGTTGGCTATAATCGTCATGAAGAAAATATTTTGATATAAAATCTTCTAGAATGCCAAAAATACCCATGAGTGTGTAGAGGTTAGATTCTAGGCGGATTTTGAGATAGCTTCAAAATTCTCCTAATCTTGTACTTCAATCTCCACTTATGCTTGATCTTGAATAAATCCATCATATTTTTGGATGCATGATGAATATAATTAATTCTCTTTCCTCTTGGAGCAACTACAAAATAAACACAAAAATTGAAGTTATAAAATTCCTGGGTTTGATTGAGAATAGAGGGAATCCATGGTGCATCAAAACTTTAACTCCATACCTATAGTCTTGTGTAAGCTCTTCCAAAAGGCTGAATCAAACCTTAGATCATGGTCAGAGATGATAGAAAATAGAACTCCATTCAATTGTACAATCTTTTGAATATATAACTTGGCATACTGATTCATTTAATAGGTCTTCTTGACAAGCAAAAAGTGGGCTGATTTTGTTAACTTGTCCATAATTGCCCATATCACATCATGTCCTTTTATCATTCTTAGCAATCTGGTAACAAAATCCATCCTAACATGTTCCCGTTTCCATTCAAGAATAGCCAAGGGCTGTAGTATTCTTCTCGACCTCTTATGTTCAGCTTTCACTTATTGACAGATTAAACATAGCTCCACATTCTTAGCAACATCTACCTTGAGGTCAGGCCACCAGTAATGTTGCTTCAGGTCTCAATACATGTTGGTGCTCCTAGGGTGGACCAAAAATGCGGAGGAGTGAGCTTCAGCCAAGATTCTTATTGTAACTTCTTTTTGTTAGGAACATACAATCTGTGATGCACCACAAGGCCCGATTACTAGAGCCCGTGCCAAGAAAATTATTAACCTCTTATTTTGTAGGTGGCATGACTTAGAAGGATTAGAAGAGGAGCCTTACCATAAAGATAAAGAGAAAGCAAGGCATCTCCTCACTTGGTTTTCCCATGCACACAATTCACTACCAAATGCAATTGAGGGTCAAGTTGAAGATTGTAATACCGTGGCTTAAGGGGGGCATCAAACTAAAGATATGCCTCCCCAATAAATTGATATGTTTCCTTACTTATTGATTAATAATGATTTGTTGGCATTTGGATCAATTTTGGGATTGAATTAATGTTGTTAGATTATTGTGTTGCTTGGTGTACTCAGCTAGTGTGTTAGCTGAGTACCCATTTTGCTCGTCTTTCTTTTAGAGGTTAATTTTATAATTTACTCTTTTAGGGCAACCCTTGGGAGATATTTAAGTCCTCCTTAGTGGTTGTCTAAAGATTATTAAAGTTTTTATAGCTATAGCTCGTTTCTTAGGTGTTGGAATTCTCTCTACACTCGACCACCATTTCTAGGGCTAAAATCCGAGAATTATGAAGTCACAAATGATCCCACTCATTTTATTAGCTTTGTTTTGAAGTGGGATTCTTGCACTAACCCTTCCATCAGCTCTTTCTAGAGGTGGTATTCAAACTGGAGGTTTAGAAGACAAACATTGAAGCAAAGTGGATTGGTCCTTTGTATAAAGGATCCATTGAAGTCAAGGGTTGCTGATAAAACAATACTTGGACCAGCTTGTAAGTTTGATTGTCATTTTTATCTTGCTGAGTGATTTGGATTCTAGATTTTATTTCGTCACTTTTCAAGGATTGAGTGTGCCATATTGGTGTCATTTGGAACTGAGGCATGATTTTTGTGCACTTTCCTTGTTGGTCAAAAACTGTCAATTTGGCACCCTTTCGGGCATAATATTTCCATTGGCATAACTTTTGTTATTTAACGAGTTTGGACATGATTTTTGGAGGAGTCATTTTAGACTAGTTTTAGTGATTCCCTTCCAAATTTGGCACATTTGGATTTCTAGAGAGGAAGTTATAGGGAGTTCAATTATGATGTTTTGTTTTTGTGCAAGCTGGTAACCGCTTCCTCCCGCATTTTTGGACCGATTGCACCCTTTGGTGCATCATCTGATATCAAAGCACAAGTGCCCTATTTTTCTACTATGTAACTGTTCTTTCTTGTTGAGAAAATGAGTACTAGAAGTGGAGTCAATAATATCCACAATAAAGAGGCTATTCCACCAACAAACCAGCTACTCGAGAAGACACAAAATGTAGCTGAGAATATTCTTCAAAATCAACTTGATGAGATCTGAGATATGATGGAAAAACTTTAACAAAGGCTAGAGGAGCCTTCCAATGTGCATGTAAGGGGTCCTAGAACCCCTAGGCCAAGGTGAAGGATCATCACTTCTATTGAATCTAGATCCCAAAATGAAAGTAGCTATGATGATGATGATGTTGAGACTGATATGGAGGAATTGCCAAGTCCGTGAAGGAGATCTTTGGTAAGAGATGATGACGCATGTTAAGGTGTCCACTCCCCCTTTTAAAGGGTCAAGCAATGGTGATGATTTCTTGGATTGACTAGAAAAGGTTGATAAAGTATTTGCTTGCTATGAGTATACCGAAAAGGTTAAGCTACAAATGGTTACCTTTGAACTCTAGGGATATGCTAGTTTGTGGTGGGAGGACCTAAATGCTCAATGGAGGAGAGAAGGCTATGATGATATTCAGAGTTTGAAAACCATGAAAGCTCTTATGAAGAAAAGATTTGTCCGTATTCATTACAAGAAAGAACTTTTCCTCCAAATTCAAAACCTTAAACAAGGTGCACAATCAGTTGAAGAGTACTTAATCCAGATTGAGACATTGAAGATTAGATTTGCCTTCAAAGAATTGAGAGAACAAACAATTGCTAGGTTCATCAAGGGCCTTCATAAAGAGATTGGTGATTTGGTGGAGCTACAACCTTTTGAGATAATGGATGATGTGGTGCAATTGGCCTCAAAGATTGAAAGACAAAGAAAAAGAAGATTAAAAGAAACAACCTCTCGGCCTTGTCAAAAAAATGAAACTCCCTACAAGTCTCTAACCAAGATTGATGATAAAATTGCAGCCTTAAAGTTACAAGAATGCAGGGCCATTGAGGAGAAGAAATTTAGTATTGATGTCACCTAGCCAAGGTCGAGAGACATTAAGTGCTTTAAGTGTTTTGGCCTTGGGCATATTGCCACCTAATGACCCAACAAATGCATTATGGTGATGAGAGGGGACACTGAAGAGATTGTAAGGGAAGATGAGGCTAATGATGTGTCTTGTATAGAGGAAGAGCCACAAGAGGACACATACTATGCACAAGAGGGGCCGCTCCTTATGGTTTTAAGAAGATCATTAACTATGCAAAGTGAAGTGGAAGAATGTCAAAGGGAGAATAGCTTTCACATCCGATGCAAGGTGAAGGAAAAAGTTTGTTCTATGATTATTGATGGAGGGAGTAGCACAAATGTAGCCTATTGAAAAGTTGGGGTTAGAAACTGTGGTGCACCCCACTCCCTACAAGCTCCATTGGCTCAATGACCGAGAATCCATCAATGTGACTAAACAAGCCCACATATCTTTCTCTATTTGAGGTTATGAAGATGAAGCCTTGTTTGGTGTTGTTCTTATGAGTGCCAACCACTTATTATTGGGGAGGCTGTGGCAATTTGATAGAAGAGTTACACATGATGGCTACACCAATTATTATTCTTTCAAGATGAATGGAAGAGTTGTCAACCTAGCCCATCTCTGACCTGATCAAGTGGCACAAGACTATGAAAGAATAAAGGGAAGTAGAACCAATTCATCATTGTTTATGTCCAAAAAGGAGTTGAAGAAGTCTATATTCCAGGGGGGTCCTTTGGTATTGATGGTGTTTAGAGAAAGATTGGAAGAGTTGGGTGTTATACCTCATTCTATTCGGCACTTGATTCAAGAATTCAAAGAATTATTTCTCGAAGAACTTCCTCAAGGTCTCCCTCCCCTTCGTGGAATTGAACATCAAATAGTCCTAATGTCGGGAGCTACTTTACCGAATCGACCATCTTATAGACTCAATCTAGAAGAAGCTAAGGAGTTGCATAAGCAAGTCAATGAACTCCTTGAGAAAGGGTATATCAGAGAATTCCTAGTCCATGTGCCGTTCCGCCCTTGCTCGTGCCTAAGAAAGATGGTTATATGCGGATGTGTGTGGATAGTAGCGCCATAAATCAAATTACCATCAAGTATAGGTTTCTAATACCTAGACTTGAGGACATGTTGGATGAAGCTAAGCGGTGCGTCTATATTCTCCAAGATTGATCTCAAAAGCGGTTATCACCAAATCCAAATGAGGGAAGGTGACGAATGGAAATCAACGTTCAAAACAAAGTCTGGTGTGTATGAGTGGATGGTTATACCCTTTGCATTGCCAAATGCTCTGAGCATGTTCGTGAGAGTTATGCACCATGTTCTTAAGGATTTTATGCGACAGTTCATAGTGGTGTACTTCAACGACATCCTTGTTTATAGCATTGATCTTCCTACACATGTGGAACACCTCTGACTACTATTTGATACTTTAAAGTCCACAAAGCTTTATGGCAACTTGAAGAAATGCTCTTTTGCTAAAGAGAGGGTATATTTCTTGGGATTATCATCACCAAGCATAGTATGGAAGTTGATGAACACAAAATTGAAGCCATCCAAGAATGACCGATTCCTAGAAGTATTTTCGAGATAAGGAGTTTTCACTGGTTGGCTTCGTTTTATCAAAAGTTTATTCCAAACTTCAGCACAATAATGGCTCCTATTATTGATTCCAAAAAGAAAGGGAATGATTTCTAATGGTCTAAAGTGTGTTAAGCTAGCTTTGAGACCATTAAGGAAAAGCAATGTCATGCACCCATTCTGGCCTTACCCGATTTTGCTAAAGTATTTAAGATGGAGTGTGCGCTTCGAGGCTTAGGATTGGTGTTGTCCCAATGCAAGAGGGTATGTCAATTGCCTACTTTAGTGAGAAGCTAAAAGTGTAATACCCGAACAAATCCCTGTATGCATAATGTAAAAGATTTTATGGAAAAAATATTCTGATAAAGGAAAATACGTTTCGTAATTAAGGTGAAGAATTAATATTGAAGAAGTAGAAATTAAATGCAATAATTAAAATAGTATATTAAATTACTTAAGAAAAACAATTGAAGAGAGAAAAAAGCAGTGATGAAGGATCGGGCAACAGGTAGGTTGAGTCACCGGTTGTGGAAAATCGCGTGGAACTAGTTAACTGTTCCTGTCAACCGGTGCCACTTCATTTTGTGAAAAATAATTTTTTGCCATGAAAAATCTTCAACGCTTTCTCTTATGTGATAATATTATTATGTGGCATTGTTACGTTGGACCACTTTCTTCGATATTGGTGGGTGTCCATCAGATTTAGCTTCCCCGTGAAGCTTCTTCTTTGTCTACAACGCAAAGTTAGAAGGAAGGCAAAACACTCTGTTCTTTGGTATTCCAGAGAGCTAAAAGAAAGTATGAGAGAGAGAGAGAAGAGAAGGAGAGGGGGTGCTCTTGATTTCCATATTATAGTGAGGGGAAGGAAGTGCTGCCTGAGTGCTATGGAGTGTTTTGTGAGCTTTTCGAGAAGAAATAGAGGGTAAGTGTGAGGTTGTGAAAAGCAGTGAAGACCGAGGGTGCTTTTGGAGGGATTGTGAAACAGAGAAATAGGAAGAAGCAGAGTGTGGACTTGAAAAGGAGAAACTGTCCTCGGGTGTTATTCAGAGTGAGGTATTTCTTCACCCTTTTATGGATTTTATGTGAAGACTATACTGTGAAAATTGATGGATGATAAATGTGATGTTCTATCATTGTGGTTCTTCCCAATTGTGCGTTAATGGAGAATATAATGCCCTATTGATTATCTATGGCTTATTTCCTGTATTGTTGTATTGTTTGATGTTATTCCCTATTTTGGTTTATTGCCTCTTGGTTTTACATTTGGAATTTGATGGTTCTACCTTTGTCTATTCGGTATTAAGTTATGGACATATTGAAATGTTGTTGCAGTGTTGGTTTACCCTTTTATGTTTGTTAAATAAAAGGTATGTTGATGGGGCAGCTCTGCCACCATATATCCTTTCTCTGATGAACGAAATGTAAAGAAAATGAAGAAAATGATAGGTTCCTTTCCAGAAACGAAAATGGGAAACGGTAAACGGATTTTAAAGTGGCATAGCATGTGGGGTTGTACCTTTTATTCTATATCACTTAGTTAAGTCTTGTGATGTAGGTGTAATACCTGTGGTATTCAACTGTGTGAAAATCTTGGAATAAGAAAAAGTAATGTTTTGGTCATTTAGAAACGATCATACTTTATATTATTATGAAAGATAATGTTTTAATACCTTGAAATGTATTGAATTTTTAGAGATTTGATTATTTATAATTATTAGGAAAATAAAAGGATTAATATAGGCTGCGGTTGAATAATTTATGTGATAAATTCTCGGTCTATATGGTAGTTGAGTTAGGCGATCGATCATCATGGACATTAATCGGCTGATAAATTAAAGAATGGAATTAATGGCTAATCAATTGAAGCTGGCAGTTGATCGTGGACATTGAATCGATCGACTGGTAGACTAAACGTCGATATGAAAATGTATAACCGAAGTCTAATGGATTCAGGAGTCACTGGAGATCAAAGTGTCACGTCTCCTTGGTGCCCTCTGTATGTTCCAGAGTGTATTTAGAGGGTCAGTAGTGGAAAATGAGAGGGTAATGGTTGTCTGCATTCTCTCGAAACTCTTTGGTTTTTCTGGTTCTGTGTTCTGTGGAGGAAAGCTTCGACTGAGAGGAAAGGTTGTTGCTAACCGAAAGAGAGGTTTAAACAAGATGGAAGGTATGAGATTATGTGTGTGTTTTGTCCGTAAGGACCTACATCACGGGAGTAGGGTTGTTTGTTGCATGGAATTGTTGTTCTCTAAAGTATTGCATATGGGATAGATTATTGCTCATGTTCTTCTCTACATAACTTTAGTTTATTCTCTGTGATGTTTCCTTGTGTTATAGTTTTTTGTCCATGGGTTTCTCTGCTTGATTTGTTTTCTTACACCCTAGATGATAAGAACCAATATGTTGATAACCAATCATAAAGGAGAAATAAGTAGCATGTTTGTATGATCATTATTCCTTGCTATTAAACTACTGACTATTATTCTGCCGTAATCTTGAATGGTTCTCTGCAAAGATGATTTCTTACATATGCCTATGTTATTTCCTTGCTAATTAATCTGTTAGTTTCTGAGAATAAATTTCCTTCAACGAATTTGCTTCTGAATAATCCAACCTATTAATAGTCAATCATGAAGAAATAGATTTTACATGATTTCCTTAGGAATTATGTTGCTATTGGTGTGCTTTCCGTTATTGGGTTATTCCTTTGTATGCTCTCGATATGTTTCAGAGTATTCAAATATATTGATTAATATATGTCACCATATAGGAACTGTCTTCTATGAACATTAATTTGTGAATATGGGGGATTAAAATAGATCTTATAGTTTTATTGTTCGGTTGTTAATAAATGTATTGTTATCATTGTAGAATTGCATATAACCCTATTAATGTGAATTAATGGAAACTGTGGGAATTAGAGATTGATATGATGATTTTCACCTTTATTGATATTCGGTGTTCTTAGAGAATTTATTCATGGTTACATCATAGTTCATGTTACATTGGTTGTTATAATTAGTTTCCTGCTTTGGTATCATATTAGCGATAACATGCTTAGTGTTAAATTATAGTTGATGCATGATTTCTGCTCATTGTTTGTTAATTAATTTCATTATTGCTTGTGATATATGAACTGCTGTGTGCCATTCATATAGGCATGTTAGTTAGGTTGCATATCATGCATTGTATGGGATAATAATGATCTTAATATATGTAAATAGATATGTGGAGGTTGGGGTGTATAGTGATGGATCTGCTTGACAAAACTTCCCTCCTCCCACGTAAGGATGGCTCAGAAGTTGCTACTCAAGTTGTATCCTGAGGATGTATCTATCTCCTGTGGAAAATATCTCCAATGTTCTGACGTTATATGAGACTTTAATTAAAGAGAAGGGATAGGTTCTCTTCTATCAGACATGTGCATATAAAGTTGTCTTAAGCATTGCATATGCATTTCATTTATATCTAATACTAGGTAATAGGCTCATTATTCCTCCTGTGATGTTCGTATTGATTGTGATCCAAGTGAAGTGAATGTGGAAGAAGTGTGATGTGATGCAAGTTTGTGTTACCATGCGCGGATCGACCTCATGGGTTATGGCTCACGAAAGAATAAAAATTATTTAAATTGCTTAAAGACTCTATGATATGGCTTTCAAATGTTTTAAATTATGTTGTTTTTGAAAAACAATTTAAATGTTTTGATTATACCGCATATATTTACTCTGATGTTTTCTTTTACGTATTTTCAAACGAGTTTCTAAATGATAAAATTTTTATAGAAATGTGAAATGGACATATAGAAATGTAAAACAGAAGTGGGATGTTACAGTAGGTATGTACGAGAAATAGGAGAACAGGTCAAAGACAGTTGATGAAGGATTTGCATGGGCAGATCTTGTGGCTGGTTGGCTAATGGATGTAAAAGAAATAGTTTGTAAAGGTTTTGTAAATGTATTTAAATTTAAAAAGGAAAGAAGTTATTTATTGTATTCTAAAATGCTTAGTCTTCCACTGTGCTTTATAAAAGGTTTTCGGAAAAGAACTCTATTTATCGTTTCAAAGGGATTTTAATTACAAAAAGTCTTCCACTGTATTTATAAAAGAAAAGTTTTAAATTTTCACATATTTTCAAATGTAAGAAAAACTGGGTCACTTCAAAAAGGGGTAGCCTTAAACTATTCTACTTACGACAAGGAGTTCTATGCAGTCATTCGTTCTCTCGAAGTGTGGTAGCATTATCTCATCTCCAAAGAATTTATCATCCATTTGGATCATCAAGCTCTTAAACACATACATAGCCAAGGAAAACTAAATAGGTGGCATGGCAAATAGGTGGAGTTCTTGGAATGCTATCCTTATATTATAAGTACAAGAAGGGTGACACAAACTTAGTGGCTGACACCTTTTCAAGGAGGTATGCTTTGTTGAGTGAACTAAATACCAAGCTTTTTGGTTTTGACGGGATTAAGGGCTTGTATGCTGATGACAAGGACATTGAGAACTTGGATAGTAATTGCTTAAAATGGGCCAAGAACCATTACTATATTGTGGATGGTTTGCTCTTCAATGGGGGCAAAATTTGCATTTTATCTTGTAATCTGTGAGAATCATTGACAAGAGAAGCTCTTAGTGGTGGATTGGTAAGCCACTTTGGAGAGAAGAAAACATTTGAAGTGGTCAAAAAAACATTTCCATTGGCCTCACCTTCTTAAGGATGTGCAGAGAATCATCAAGAAGTGTATAATTTGCAAGAAAACCAAAAGCTGAGTTTTCCCACAAGGATTGTATATGCCTTTGCCTGTACCTACTCACCCTTGGGTGGAAGTTAGCATCGACTTTGTTTTGGGGCTTCCTCACACTTTTAGAATGGAGGACTCAAGTATGGTGGTCCTGGATCGATTCTCCAAAAATGGTACATTTCATTGCTTGCAACAACAAGTCAGATGATAAGTTATGTGGCAGATCTATTCTTCAAGGAAGTGGTAAGGTTGCATGGGATTCCATGTTCTATTGTTTCTGACCGCAATACCACATTCCTAAGTTTTTTCTAGAAAACACTTTGGAGAAAGTTGGGCACTAAGCTACTTTTCACTACTTCTTTCCACCCCAAACCGACGAACAAACGGAGGTTATCAACCGTACGATGGGTGCACTTTTAAGAACCATAATTAGCAAATGTCTCTCAGATTGAGATTTACAATTGCCATACATAGAGTTTGCCTATAATAGAAGCATGCATAGAAATTAACAGCATACTCCTTTCGAGATAGTTTACAGGTTTAATCCCCCCACACCATTGGACCTCATTCTATTCCCCCTTGATGAGTTCATAAAGGAAGATGGAGCTTCCAAAGCTGAGAGAGTCAAATTATTCCATGAAAAAGTGAGCAAAACAATTGCTAAGAAGAATGAGTCCTATGCTAGAAATGCAAACCGGGGTTGCAAGGAAGTGGTATTCAAAGAAGGAGAATTGGTATGGTTACACTTGGGGAAAGAGCGGTTTCCTAAGCAAAGAAGGTGTAAGTTGCTTCTAAGGGCCGATGGACCTTTTAAGATACTTGAGTGGATAAATAAAAAGGCATACAGATTAGAACTTCCAGAGGATTTTGGAGTTTCTTCTACCCTCAACGTGTAAGACTTACCACCTTATCTTGGAGAGGATGAAAAGGAAGAACGGGAAGAGGGTGGTTAAGCCTTGGACTTGAGGTCAAATCCTCAATCATCCCAAGAGGATGATGCAACACAAGGCTCGGTTACTAGAGCCCACGCCAAGAAAATTATTAACCTCTTGGGATAAAGAGAAATGCACCACAAGGCTCGGTTACTTTGTAGGTGGCATGACTTTAGAAGGACTAGAAGAGGAGCCTCACCATGAAGATAAAGAGAAACCAAAGCATCTCCTCACTTGGTTTGCCCATGCACACAATCGGCTACCAAATGCAACCGAGGGCCAAGTTGAAGATTCTAGTACTGTGGCTTAAGGGGGTATTGTAATATCCCAGAATTTAATCGGGATTGAAAATAATATTATTTATGAATTTTAAGAGATTGTCGGATAATTTCTCGTGAGATCTAATACACTGGAATTTTATCAGAATTAGAAATATATTATTTATGAATTTTGAATAATTTTCTCATGGGATAAAGTACCCGATTTCCCGTAACGGAATTAAGTAAAGAAAAATTGGAAAATTAAGTGAGTGCAAATTTGGATAAGGGAATATTAGACATTTATTGGAGATTTAATTGATGGAAATTAGAATTTGTTAATGGAGATTTTTGAATTAATTTCTAAAGATAATTGGGTGTAATTTGGAATAGGGGATTAGTTGGAATTAATAATTTAAAAGAAAAATTGAATGGAATTATGAGAGGTGAACCGGTTTGGCTCACGCTGGTTTGGTCTGTAACAACTCGATCCTAATTTTTCCGTTAAACGATATAATCAAACTTTGGAAGTAGAAATTGGGGTAATATATATGTACAACATCCCTATACGTGTTGTGTCGTGACTCTTTTTTTTGTGGGAAACCTGATTCGGACAAAAACTTAATCGAAAATGCAAAGGAAATGGACTTTTGGTCCATTAGGACGCCTAAGGACGACGTTGTGGACATGGGGTGTCATCCGCAACACACCTGGAATGTCACCCCGACTTGGAATGACTTCGGAACTTCTGCGCACTTGGACTTCCGGAAGACCTTGCGGACGTTGTGGACGATGAGTCTGGATCGAATCTGTTCAGTCTGGAGACCTTAGGACGAAGGTACGGAGGATGTGGATGAGCATAGCACGTGTCTGATTTGAATCTGTTTAATTCTGGAGACTTCGGACGAGTCCGGACACCGGCAGACGAGAAAGGATCTCGTTCGATTTGCCTCTGTCCGATTTTGGGACACATTCAGACGATGCATGTGGATGACATATGGACGCCAAATGTCGTTCGAATCCCTATTCGAACGGTATGAATGGTGTGGGGACGCCATTCCTCGTCCGAGACCCCATTTTGGCCTAAGGAATTTCGCCTTGCGGATGGCTTGCGGAAGTGACTAAGTCATTCGCACCCGTCCAAACCGCAATAGAGCAGTGACATAATAATTTAAAACCAGAATGAAAACGACGCAGAGCCAATCAAAACGCAGCTCGACGCTTCTCACTTCCATTATCTCGACCTGCAAAGCCTTGTCTCGTGCTCCTCCCCTTGCCACTCATATGATTGTCCCCAAGGTGAGCCTACAAATTATCTCTAGCTTCTCCTTCTCCTTCCTCATTATTCTTGTTCGGAGCTTTTTTCCTAGAGAAGCTGCTGCGTGGAGTGTGTGAGTGGAAGGGAGAGCTCTTGTTTGTGTGAAGACTCTTCTACATGGTAAGGATATGGGTGTGTTTCTTGGCTTGAGGAAGCCTTACACCCAAGTATATGTGTGTATGAGTGATTATTTGCTGTAGAGACCTTGTAGATATAGTTGCCTTAGAGTTGTTGTGAAGATTATTTGTTGTCCATTACTAGTATTTCTAACTCTTGCGTTTTCCTTTAGATGCTTTGTTAGTGTTGTGCTTCCTTATATTAAGTGCTTATAATTATGTTAAAGCTTGATTTAGTTGAATGAATCAGAGAAGGGATGTCAAAATGGAAGAGAAGTGTGAATGAATGGCTAATAGAGTTCTAACGTCACTAATAAAGGTGGATTTATTTTGTGGTTATCTTATGAGTAAACTCACACTTAATAGTTTCCATGTATATGGTTTATTTAGCATGTGCTCACCATTTCATTTCATTTTCATTACTGCTCACTGACGATATAGATATTTGAAAAGCATGACTGTCATTATTTCATTTCTGCCATTCTTATTACTAGCATTATCTAAGAAATATGTTTTGCTGTCTGTGTTCCTTGCTGTAGCCCTATTCATTGGGAAGTAAGTTTAAAGTTGTTTCACTTTCGTTGACATCTACTGTCAACTATGCTCAATATAAGACTTATTTCGCTGCCCTGCTTCAATATTGTCACTAACATTTAGCATGCTTAACATTTATTGTCGTTGTATATTAATCGTTTAAAAAGCATGTTTCGTTACCCTGCCTATGGCATTCACTGCTGTATATTAGTCGTTATGACTTTCGCAAAGTTTTAAAACATGCTTGGTAAATTATGTTTCTTTGCTAATAAAATCAATTTAAAATATGTTTAGTTGTACATATTTTCCATCGCTCCGTTTTAGTCATCAAAAGCATACTTAGTGTTTTACATACCTATTGTTATGTTTGATTTGAAGCATGATTAGTTGTTCGTAAATTTTTTGCTACTATATCCCAACTGAAAGCATGCTTAGCAGTTTTTATTTCTGCGGTTTTGTCTAATTAGAACATGCTAAGTTGTTTGCAAGTCCCGCTGTATATTCCCTATAAAAGCATGCTTAGTCAGTCGTATTTCCTATCGTTATAGTCGATTAAAAAGCATGTGAACTGATGATTTTCTGCGGTTGTAGTTGACTAAAACGTAAGCTAAATGATTTAATTCATTGTTTGTTCAAATCAATAATAAGCATGATTCACTGTCAATTCGATTAAAGCATGCTTAGTCATTTACGATTTCCACTATTATCTTCGATAAAAACATGCCTTGTCCTGTATGGTTTTTCCGCTATTACATTCGATTAGAGTATGCTTGGTCGATTATAATTTCCTCTGTTATATCTGTTTAAGGTATATTTCTGCTGCCTCGTTTAGTCGTTAATAGCATGTGTAGTTCCACTTGTAATTCTATGTTTTTTTTTCTTTCGTTTGTTGCTACATGTGAGCACGCTCTATTACTCGTTCTGTTTATTACTATGAATTCCTCTAAAGTATTTTCCTTTACTTTCATATATGTGCTATTTGATTTAGAAGTGCTAAATTGTATTCACAATAATAGAAACCAAGTAGGGGGTACCCCCTCGGGGTGGTACCCACATGCATGAGTGAGGAAAATGCTAAGAACAAGAATGTTCGGAATGGGCGGGATATGCCCATCACCGAAGAAACACTCCCGGCGGGATACGTAGGGAGGGAAGAAATTCTGAAGGCGGGATATGCCGTAATGGGAGGAACCTTGAAGGTGGGATACGCTGGAAAGGGGACGAGAAAGGCAGTTGGAGGGCAGATGGGTAGCTGAACTAGTCCGCGGGTAGGCAAAGCCCCCAACCTTGATGGGGACGGGGACCTAGTTGCAAGCAAAGGATTAGCTCTGGCCCACTATTCCATCCCCCATGACCCCTCCAATCTCCAACTTGACATACGAGTACAGAACGAACGACGAACAAAGAATTTAAAGAGAGATATGCATAATTGTTATCCCCCATTTCCTTATTGGGTGAAAGCTCACGTCTTTACTTGTGGTGTAGGCAATGAAGTAATTATGCCAGGAGCTATAGAAGAGTCCATTCGGGTGGAGCCTGCAGCGTATCCAGATGAAACGCTGGCGGAGTAGTAGTACAACATCAAGTTAAAGAAGAAGTGGTTTGAAAAGGGTTTAATGTCAAACATGGTTTGTAAATGTTAATTTTCCCTTTTTTTTTAACCCTTGTTAGACACTTACTAGGATTTCGGGATTTTTATTTTACATTGTTTTGTGACGCTTATAAAATTTCATTTCCGCTAATCTTATTAATCATAGTTGTCTTTTTGTAACTAAATCAGTTGTTTTTAGTAAGTTGGTAACACTCAAATTTTCTCGGTACTCTTATTTTAAATGTCAAAATTATTTCCAAATGACATTTCTTCAAGTTTTTAATTAACGCTAAGGTTTTTCGACGAGTTTTTAAGATAAGTAAGAATTCGGGTTGTTACATGGTCTACAGGTTGTTTCGGCCGAGTCAAGAAATTAAGAGAGGAAAAGAAAAACTAACCGTAGGCCAATGTATGCTGAAGGAAAAGGAGGGGGAATTGAGAGAGAGAGAACTCGAGAGAGGGAGAAGGGAGATCGAGAGCGAGAGAGCAAGAGAATCAAGAAGGAGACACTAGGACTCAGGCAGGCGTGGATTCGCGGCCTGGTCTGCTGAGTCGTAGAGCTAGGGCTCGATGTGCTTGGGTCCGTGGAATGGAGCTATGTGAATGAACGCACTGTGTAGTGAGTTGTGGTATTTGCTGTGCCAAATTAAGGTAACTATTTCAATTGATTTGAGCTCTGTAATTTGGTTATGCAATTGGGAATTGGCGTGAAAAAAATTGGCAAAGGCAAAGGGATGAACGGGTAGTGTGGGAGTGGCTGGGACAGCGGTTTATAGCCACTACACCTAGTGTGTCGGCCGATCCGATTGTGAACTCGGTTCGCGATGAATGGTGTTCTGGCCGAGAAGGGAATTCTCCCCATTTTCCCCATACAGCTGGTATTGCACTCTGTTGATGAATTGTGAGAGACGTGGCCACGAGTTCCTCTCCTCCCTTACGAATTTCTCTACCACGTTGTTTCATAAGTCAAAAACAAGATGCAAAATCTAGGGAAAGAAGCTTTGAATGGTTTCCTAATTGTCTGCAGAAAGAAGAAAGAATAGGTAACCTCTATCAATAAATTGATGACAGAAGAGGGCTGGATAAATGCAGAGAGTAAGTCTTGATTTGCTAGAAAGTGTGAGTGATTGATTTTGTGGTGCTGCTCTCGGGTTTACAGGTAATGGCTTTCTCTATTATTTGATTTACTTTCTATTGATAAATCTGGTTGATGAATATTTTGGTAAATGAATTCTGATGTGGGTAATTAAAGCTGCTTGTTGAAATGTATTTTGGGTATATGCTCTCTAGTTACTTATGAACACTCGATTGGTGACTGAATGATATAGTGCACTATGGTTGGTCCCTGTTGTTGGACATTTATATATACTGTAAATTGGTTTGTTCATGGTTTGGATTATGTCGAGGGAAAATTGTGAGGAATTATTCTGTTGCTTTGGTTGATGAAATTTTTTTTGGATAATGAAACTATCCTTTGCGTTGCAGCTTTGATATATTGGTAATTGTTGTGTTTTGGCAGTGCGTTGCTAGACTTCAATGTTTTTAATTAGTTCTACATATTGGAATTGTTATTGCGAAGTTGTCAAGTAATTAAGTTGACTATTGGGATTTTTTAAGCGCTAAGGATTATAGAAATTCAGTGGTTAGTTATTAACGGATAAGTATTGGTTAATTGGTCGAAGAAAGTAATTAGACAAAAAATGTGAAATAATTATGTGGTAATTATATTATCAAATAATTAACGAATAATGATGGTATTAAAGGTGAGATTTATAATTGATAAATATATTAATAAATAAATAATAATTATTTTGAAAGTATTAACTGGAAAATGGATAGAGAGCTAAACGTTCTAAGGACCGTGAGAAAGTTCTTCGAGTGTAAGAAATAGGATGTGGTGTCCAGTGTAGACCCTGCATCACAGGACTATTTTTATGCTATAATTACTATACTTCAAGGACTACTATGAAATAGTTATTGTGAACTGTATACTTCGAGGATTGTTATGAATAGTTATTGTGAAATGTAGAGTTCGAGAACTATTATGAAATAATTATTGTGAATTGTATACTTCAAGGACTTTTATGAAATTTCATTCATGCATCATGATAAGGCTTATGAAAATGTGACATGTGCATGACATGATAAATGAAATAAACCCATAAACGTAAATAGGTGTATGAGATTGGTGGTGACACCCTTAATGGATGTATCTCCTTGTTAGAGTGAAGGTTAAGCGACAAGATTGTATGATCCAACTTCCTTAGACTGATGAATCGCATACATCTGGACTGTTATGTGAAACTAAAATAAAGAGGCAATCGGTTTTTCTCTGTGACAGCCTGCATAAGCATAACATATGCATTGCATAGATTCTATTTCTTGCAGAGCCTTATGCTCATGGTATTGCATGTGATGTAGGTAATAAATTTAATAACGAATTCAACATGAAGGATGAGGCATTGCCAAATGGGATCTTGGGTTATCGATTGGAGTAGACCTGATGAGTTATGCCTATGGGATAAAAAGTTAAGTAAGAAATTGGGTGAAAAAAGTTATCCTAGACATTTTCGAACGCCATGCAGATGGTGCGGACGAGGGCGACTACGTTCGTATCGAATCTGTCCAAATTCTGGGAACTTTCGGACGCCATGCAGATGGTGCGGACGAGGATGACTGCATCCGCATTGAATATGTCTGAATTCTGTGAACTTTCGGGCGCTCGTGGACGAGGGTAGATCTCGTCCGAATTGAATCTGTCCAAATTATGGACATACGCAGATGATACATACGGACGTGGAACAGCGTCCGAAGGCCCACTTTGGACTGTATGGACGAAAGTGGGGACACCATTTCCCGTCTGTGGCCATAATTTGGCCTGTGGATTTTACTCATGCAAACATTCGTATTCGTCTGAAAGATCACAGATCTGCATAAATTTAAGGATTCAAAACCAGACCGTTTGTCACGTTGACCATAACTACGCAATCTCCCAAAGAAAAAAACACCTCTAGACAACGAAATCACCCTCCAGCTCAACGTAGCCCACTGATCTCCCTCCCCTATGCAAATGATCACCCCTACCCTTAGTAACTTTCTCCTTTATCTTCCAGCTTGCCCTCTGGTTTGATCCAGCTTTTTCCTCTTCCCCTGCGTTTCTCCTTCTTTTTCGTGCAGTTGCGAGAGTTCCACTGGAGTGAGGAGTTTAGCTGTCTTTCCTTGTTTCCTTCAAAACCTAGGTAAGGATATGGGTTAGTCTTGGCCAGAGGATGCCTACCCGCAGTTAAGTTATGTGTGTGTGTGTGTGTGTGTTTGATTCTGTCATTGCAGGAGAACCTATAAATTTCCTTTACATTATACTTTGTCTTATCTCTGCAGGTTACTTCTATATATTACTCTGTAGTTATTGCTTATATATACCTTGTTGTTAATTCCATTTCAAGTTTGAATTTCATTTACTAAGAGAATATAGTTTGAGGGATGGAACCATGAAGGAAGTATGAATAAATGAGAATGAAAGGAACAAATGACTCTGTTTATTTATGTGATCACTTAGTTATATCCTTGTTTGGTTGTTCACTTTATTCTGTGAAGTATGTGGTGGCTAATTTTGTCTTTCATCAATTCTACGAAACACCTGTTGGGTTCTGAATATGTGCCGTTTATATGCTACCTATGTTCACTGTTATTTTTATTTCGTACTTCATTTAGCCGAATGTTAAGAGCATGATTGACCTCTGTTTTGTTCATCACACTCTTTTAATTAGTTGGTAACCCTAATATTATAAATCTTCACGTTAACTACATGCCAATTAGTCCTAGATCAAGCACGTTAATTCCTTGTCTCAGTATGCTAATTATTCGAGCATGTTCGTTAGTTAATTGTCTAGGATTTCTTATCTAAGCATGTTGAGTAGCCATTTAGCGTTAAACCTCGAACATGTCAATTTTTTAATTCCTATCTACTTTTCAAGCATGGTAGCTAACTATATTACGTGTTAAATTCTCAAGCATGCTAACTAATTATTTTAGCTCCAATTATTACTCATTAGATTCCAGCATGTTAAGTCACTTGTTTTAGTGTTAAACATGCTAATTAGTTATTATCCGTTAACTTCAAGCATGATAATTGACTCGTTGAATCTTCAAGCATGTTACTTGTCATTACTAGTTTAATCTCTAAGCATGATTAGTTGTCTAATTCTTGTTAAACCTTGAGTATATTAATTAGCTGAAATATATAACCCCATTGCTCACTTACTTTTGAATAGCATGTTCCGATCATTTCCATATGTTTCCTTTATAGCTGCCCCATATTTATGCTTTTGTACTATTCATGTATCTTTTCATTTCCGCAATAATTGATTGCGTTGCCAATTACTTGTCGAAATGTCATTCATTTGAATTGTTGTTATTTACCTTATGAATGCACACTATTTAGGTGTCATCACGCACCATGTTAATTGAAACCAATAGGGAGTGCCACCTTGTGGTGGTATTCGCATATATTGAGTGAGGAAAAACGTTAAGATGAAAAAGGTTTCTGTAATCCGGTAGCTTAGCCCGGCACAGGAACAAAAAGAAAACAATGAAAAGAAAAAGGGATTTGGGGGAGGATGGGTTGTATATCTAGCCTGTGGTTAGGTGAAGCTCCCTACCTTGATGGGAACGGGGACCTAATCACAAGTAGAAGGTTAGATATGGTTAACTATTCCATCCCTCATGAACCCTCCAATCTCCAACTCGATGTACGAGTAAAGAATGAATGAACGAACGTAATGAAATGGTTGGTTTGGGTAGCCCCCATTCCATAAACAATTTAAAGAGAGGCATAACATGAGCATAAACACCATTTCCTTTACTGGGCCATTGGCTCAAGTCCTTACTTGTGGTGTAGGTGACGAGATGGTAGTACCAAGAGTGGAAGATGAAGCCTTACCCATGGAGCCTGCGAGGTATTTGGAGGAGATGCGATCATAGTAGACTGATGGCTCAAGGGAAGAAAAAGAGTATGTTTAGTAAAGGTTATACGGTGGACACCTTTTTGTAAAAACATCAACTATGGCCCTCAACTCGTATTTTGAATATGTGACACTTTTAACCCTAAACTTTAAGTTTGTTTGGTTTGGATTTCCGTTCAATAAATGTTTTAAATGAATGGTTTTATTTCGCCCCCGTTGTATTTTGCAAACAGATTTAATGATTTTTGCCTTTCACGTTTTAAATGAGTTTTAAGAAAGCGTAGTGGCGACCGGGATTTCCAACGACCACTCTGATACAAATGCCAAATTGATCTCGATCAGTTTATGAATTCGGTTTTGAATAAAAGTCTCAACTATTTGATAAAAGAGTTTTAATTTGACGAAAGATTTTAATTCAGCGAAATTTATGAGAAAATAAAAGGTAAAGATAAAAATCTGGGACATTACAAATATCAAGCCAAAGATATGTCTCCCCAATAAATTGATATATTTGTTACTTACTAATTAATGATTTGTTGGCATTTGGATCAATTTTGGGATTGAATTTATGTTGTTGGATTATTCTGTTGCTTTGTGTACTTGGTTACTATGTTAGCCAAGTACCCATTTTGTTTGTCTTTCTTTTAGAGATTAATTTTGTAATTTACTCTTTTAGGGCAACCCTTGGGAGGTATTTAAGTCATCCTTATTGGTTGTCTAAAGAGTATTAAAGTTATTACAACTTCAACTCATTTCTTAGGTGTTGGAGTTCTCTCTACATTAGGCCTCTATTTCTAGGGCTAAAATCGGAGAGTTGTGAAGTCACAAATAATCCCACTCGCTTTCTTAGCTTTGTCTTGGAGTGAGATTCTTGCACTAACCCTTCCATCAGCGCTTTCCAGAGGTGGTATTTAGAGTGGAGGTTTAGAAGACAAGCATTGAACCAAGGTGGAGAGGTCTTATGTACAAAGGATCCATTGAAGTCTAGGGTTGCCAATAAAGCAATTTTTGGACTAGCTTGTAAGTTTGATTGTGATTTTTATCTTGCTGAGTGATTTGGATTTTGGATTTTCAAAGTTTCTGAGGTCACTAGTCAAGGATTGAGTGTGCCAAATTTCGTGTCATTTGGAACCGAGTCGTGATTTTTGTGCACTTTCCATTATGGGTCAAAAACTGTCAATTTGGCACCCTTTTGGGCATAATATTTCTGTTGGCATAACTTCCGTTATTTGTGAGTTTGGACGTGAGTTTTGGAACCGTTATTTTAGACTGGTTTTATTGCTTCATTTCCAAATTTGGCATCATTTGGATTTCTAGAGAGGAAGTTACAGGGAGACCATTTCTGGTATTATGTTTTTGTGCAAGCCGATAACCGCTTCCTCCCCCATTGTTGGACTGATTGCACAACTTGGTGAATCAATCTGCCCTTAAATTTTACTATGCCTTATTTGGAAATAGAAAATTCTGATTGATCTAAAAGTTTCTGATTCGATTTGAGGTTTATGCACTTGGAATCTGCTTGCGCCTCTTTAATTTTCTCCAAAATAGTTGGCATTAATGTCATACTTGAAAATGTAGAACCCAATTGTGATGTAATTATCTCCAATCCAAATCTTTGAATTTCATACTAAAGAGTTGAAGTTATTTTCGGCACTAGAGAGTGCACTGCAACTGCTTTTCTACTTAATACAATAGTTACCACATTTGCTTTTCTAGGGTGGTATTTAATTTCGCAGTCATAATTTTTAACAAATTCCAACCATCTCATTTGCCTCATATTTAGCTCCCTCAAAATGAAGATATACTTTAAGCTTTTATGGTTCATAAAATTTTCACATCGAAGACCATACAAGTAATGTTTCCATATTTTGAGCGTAAACACTATAGCAGCTAATTCCGGATCATGAGTCGGGTAGTTACGTTCATACTCTTTTAGCTATCTAGAAGCATAGACAATTACTTTATCCTCCTGCATAAGCACAAAGCCCAATCCATTCTTCAAGGAATCACAATAAATATTGCACTTACCACCTTCTAATGGTAAATCTAATATTGAAGCCGTAGTTAGTTTTTGTTTCAACTTTTGGAAATTTTCTTCACATTCATTTGACCACCAAAATCTGGAATTTTTTCTAGTTAATCTAGTCAAGGACAAGGTAATTTTTGAAAAACCTTCTACAAATCTTATGTAATATTCTGCTAAGGCAAGAAAACTTTATACTTTGCCAATTTTCTTTGGTTGTGGGCAATCCAATACTGGTTGAATCTTAGATGGGATGACAGCTATGCCATCTTTAGAAACAACATGGCCCAAGAAGTTAACATTTTCCAAACAAAATTCGCACTTGGAGAATTTTGTGTATAATCAGTGCGCCTTTAAGATTGATAATTTGATCTCCTAATACTCCATATGTTCTTCCCTTGAACGATAATAGATCAATATATTGTCAATGAATACAAGTAAAAACTTGTCTAGGAAGTCGTTGACGATACGATTCATTAAATCCATAAATGTTGTAGGCACATTGGTTAAACCGAAGAACATAACCATAAACTCATAGTGTCTGTATTTGGTTCAAAATGCAGTCTTTGGAATATCGTTAGATTCGACCTTTAGTTGATAATATCTTGATCGTAGGTCAATCTTTGAAAACACATGCACTTTAGAGTTAGTGAAATAAATCATCGATCATTGGCATATGATACTTATTCTTCACCATTACTCTATTCAGCTCTCTATATTCAATACACATTCTCATTGAACCACTTCTTAATAAATAGGATGGGGGCACCCCATGGGGAAAATCTAGAGCGTACAAACCCCTTATCTAATAGTTCCTTGAGTTAAGATTTCAATTCCTTTAATTCAGTAGACGTCATTCTGTATGGATTTTTGGATATAGGTTCTGTGCGAGGATACACATCAATTACAAATTTATTTTCCCGGTTTGGTGGCAATCTAGGCAGATCATCCAAGAAGATTTCGAGAAATTTTTGTACAATAGGAATATCACTCGGCTTTACATCCAACACCACACTTGTATCCCTTATACTGGTGAAGAATCCCATGCATATGCTTTTCAACAATTGTTGTGCTTTCATTGAAGAAATAACTTGTAGTTTGTTATGATCCTTTGTACCATGAAATTCAAATTCATCACCATGAGGAGGTTGAAAACAAACTATCCTTTTTCTACAATTGATGGTTGCAAAGTGTTGAAATAGCCAATCTTTGTCGAGAATAACATCATACCCTTTCATATTGGTTACAATAATGTCGGCATATAGAAGCTGGTCATTCATACTAATATTACTCTCCTTTAGAATACCCATTGCATCTAAACATTCCCCTGGTGGTAACTTTACTCTATAAACATACTCAAACAATTTAGTTAGGAAAATCAATTTAAGGTAAAATGCTGAAGCCATAAATGAGTGCATTGCGCTAGAATCAGTTAAAGTATAACAAGTAATGGCATTAATAAATATGGTACCTATTACAATAGCAGACTGCACATCACCATCATCTTCAATAAGGAAGATAACTCTTGGGGCTACTTTCTTCTGTTCTCCAACAAGAGTTGGGTAGTCCTTAACTATATGGTCACCCACCTCTCCACACTCGTAGCATTGACCAGTGCTTGCTTTACATTCTCCATTGTTGCTCTTCTTACATTTGGGGCATTGATCAACTTGAGGCATCTTAGTTGCATCCTTGTTAACCACTAGTCCTCCTTGAACACGCTTCCTTTTTTTTTTGTTGCTCACCATCATTGAAAGGCATCTTCGTTCCAATGTTTTGTTGAGACTAATTTTCCCTAAAAAATTTTCTTCTTGCCTCTAGCTATTTGGTTACCATGGACTCTACTTCTTGTACTACCAAAACTTTAGACACAATTTTTAAATAGGGCACTCCATGGGCGCCATAAATCCTAACACCTATGTATACCTACACTTTTAAGCCTTGCACAAATTGGTATACTTTGAGCTCATTTGAAGCCACTAAGTGTGTTGCAAAGTGTGACAATGCTTCAAATTTCCATACATAGTCTGTAATAGATCATGTCTGGCGAAGCTGAGTAAACTCCACCAACTTTCATGTCATTGCAGCATGTGTAATGTCCCGATTTTCATAACATAATTAATTAAGGATAATTGAGAGATTTACTTAATGAGAAATTTAATTGAGGAATATTTGGATAATAATCATTAATTTAATTAATGGAATAAATAAACAGAAAATGAGATTAATTGAAATTTAAGTGTAAGAGAATAATTAATTAGGGGGAAATTAAATAAATGGAATTAAAAGAGAATAGGGGGAGAAGTAAATTGGTTCTCCCTAAATCAGGTTAGGGGTAAATCAAAATGGCCCGCGGCCATTTTGGTGAGCGATGACTAGAGAGAGAAAGAGGGAGAGGGACCCGAGAGGGGGGTCGTTGAGTACGAGAGGAGTGACGTGATGGGAGCGCTCAGGACGACTTCCTCACGGTGATGCAATGCTGTCCCACAAAACGGTCTGCGGGCAGTTCGTGGGTGATGTCTCTTGATAGCTAGGACACAGATTAGACGAGCTCCGCAGCACGATTTGAAGCTGCGATGCTCGCCATGCCAAACCGAGGTGAGTATTCGTTTGATTTTAAGGTCTATGTATTGATTTTGAAATTGCATTTTGGTGTGAAGCCATTTAGCAGTGACGAACGTGATGGCGGGGGGTGGCTAGAATTGCATTGATAGACCACACTATTGGTCTGTCAACGGACCGGTGCGTTCAACAATGTGAATCGGTCTAAGTGTTGTGTATCCTACCGATAAGAAATAAATGGGGACAAGAAATAAATGGGGTATAGAAGAAATCAAATTTAGTTTGAGTCTACAAAAATAGGGTGGTGGAAGCTGTCAGTGCATAGTTGGATTCCAGGCTATAAGGCAGAAGGAAGTGGGATGTGTTGGGAGATCATGACTTGCGTGAAATAGAGAACAAAGGATAGGGAGAAATTATGAGGCAGAGAGCTCTCTCTGGGGATGGTGAGGTCACTGTGAGCTGCGTGGGAGACAAGTACTAAGGGAAGAATGAAGAAGAGAGGAAGTAAATGTTCTTGAGAAAAACCAATAGGGCAAAGTGAAAGTCTGACAAGCTGAGAAAGGGCTTCTAGAAAATAAGCAGAAGAAGGAAAGAAGAAGCTAAAGATCTCCCTCGGGCGTTCTGGTAAGTGAATCCTCTTCACTTCTTTGATGAGGTTTAATGGAATAATGGTAGAAGATGTATGCTCCCTGCTCTACAAATTTGATAGACATGCATGGTTGTTGGACTTTGAAGATTCTCTCTGTTTTAATTATGGATATTTTGGATAAATTATTCTATGATAACTGGGTATTTCTATGTGTTGGATTTTATGCCAATTGTTGGGATAACCATAGAAGATAAAATGATTTATCTCTGTTGTGTGAATCCTTTGTTTATGGCTTTTATTGAGAAATACCATGAGAATATATGAGTTTATGTTGCTGGAAATTGCTACTGCTTGGTTTATATGGGTTTGGATTTATCCTGCTTCATGGAATCGGTAAGAAAAATTGGTAAGGTTTAGGAAATTAGCCTCCGTTATTTACTACCCTGTTAGGCAGATGCATATTACTTGCTTCAAGTATTTATAGTGGATTAATCTGATATGTTTGGATATTAGTATTGGTCACTATTGTTGAGGGTTTGATTTGTTAAATGGGCTCGGACTCCAATGTGGTTACTATGTATTAACGAGAAAAGGATAGAGAGCTAAATTCGCTACAGAAATGAGGTAAGTGATACTGCCTATGCTTTGGTCTTTGGACCCTACATCACAAGAATTACGACCTTGTTTACTGATTGTTTATTGTTTTAATAGAATATTTAAGTTGTTTACTACTTTACCTGATATTGAGCATGTTTCGTGAATTGTAATGCTGTTTGCTGGGTGTTTATTAGTATTAGATTCTTTTAATGATATGTTTAATAGATGAGTATGTTCCGATGTTATGTAGAGATATGAATTGTGAGAATATTGCATGACATGCCTAATATATGTAATTAGGCGTGTTGGGGGGGAGGGGTGTTTATGAGAATTGGTGACTGTCCATCGGTGGTGACACCCCAAATGGATGTATCTCTTCCCACGGCAGAGTGACGGTTTAGCCACATGGACTCTAGGGTTCATCCATTCTCTTGTATAGAAATCCATAATGTCTTTAACAAAAGAGTGTGGTGACGGCATCCCCTAATGGATGTATCTCCTCGTCAGAGTGACGGTTAAGCCACATGACAAATAGACGTATCCACCTCTCAGGTTCCAGAAAAGATAGGTTCTTTTCTTTAATGCATCGCATGATCATGCATGACATCTGCATTGCATTTCATTAAATCACTTACTGAACCTTAGGCTCATTAGTTAAGTCTTGTTGATGTAAGTACGTACGAGAAAGAGGAGAATAGGTCAAAGACTGTTGATGAAGGATTTGCACTTGTGGATATTGTGGCTGGCTAGGCTAAAGGTAGAGGGAAAATAGAAAGAGTTGTAAATGATTTCGTGAAGTATCTTAATAGTGAAAGAAAATATTGGTATTTAAACTATTATGTTTTCCGTTGTATTTATTTTATAAATTATTATAATAAAAGGACTTGAGTTATCGTCTTCAAATGATTTTAAGAACACAAAGTCTTTTGCTGTATTTATAAAAGAGAAGTTTTTAATTTTTACATGATTTTGAAAGGTAATAAAAACCAGGTTGTTACAATTGGTATCAGAGCACCCGGGTTTTAAAACTGATTCTGTATACTGCCTACCAGCACAAGTTTGGACATGGAAATACTCCATGGACTATAAGTACTATGATAAGTTAGTTTTCTTTATCTAATTATTTAAGTGTTTGTTTTGTCTTGCGATAAAAAGGGTATCATGGCTAGAGTACATCAAAGTATTGGACTAGAAAAGTTACGAAAAACACAGAAAAGACTATCAATCGGTTGACTGATTTCGTGGGACAAAAATCTCATCACTTTCGAGAAAAGTCAAAGAAAATGTAATGTAAATTAACTAGTTCGGTAATTGGATGATTGCAATTCATGTAAGCAACCATGGTTCTTTTGATAGAATTGAGTGATGGATATAGACAATACTGGAACTGCTTGGATTTTGTGTAATACCCTGATAATGTTTTTCCCGTATATGTGATGTAATTAATTTTTGGGATAAGTAATATATTACATTGCGTATCGATACATGTTAAATTATGACATGTATTTATGGGAAAAATATTATGAGATAAAAATTAAGTATGAAAATGTGGAGAAAAGCTGAACTCTGATGAATTTGGACGATGGCGGATGACACAAGGACGAGGAATATCGTCTAGAAACACAAGGAATGTCATCCTTGTGTTTTGGGATGATGCAGGATGAGGTTTTGCATCCTAACTCGACTTAACGGTCGAATTCAGAAGAGTGAAGATGCATGTGGACACGAGGATTTTGAATCTGTCCAATTTCTGGACAATTTCGGTCACATGCAGACGCTGGATGCAAACGCCTTTCTTCATCCAAATGGCAGATTCAGAAAAACACGGATGAAAGTAAGGACGCCATCCTTTGTTTGGAAATGCAAATCTATCTATAGAATAGTGATTTTTTACTCAGGCAAACGAGGCTCGACGACTCCTCTCGTCCGAAATGTACAAGACCTGCGAAAATTAGGGATTTAAATAATAGAAACGTTTGTTGTTTTGCAATTAAAAACCCACTCAAGAGATATGGAGTCGTCTCCCCCTCACATCCCACCCTATCAACGCATGCCTTCTGTAACACCCCGACTTCTTAAGTGGGATAATTATCGGTGTATTACAAAGGACGTGTTGGGAGCGTTAAGTCTAGGGGTATTTTCATTACATTTTCTCCATATACGCGATGTAACTAAAGGATGGGGTAGTTAGGACATTACGTTGTGTATTTATACGTGTCTTTTAATGATGTTTATTTATGGGAAAAATATTAGGGGAAGAAAGTTAAGTGGGAAAAAAAGTGATGAAAGGTTTTCCAAGGCATTTTTGGACGCTTGCGCACGACATGCAGACAAGTTATGTCATCCGCACGTGCATTGTGTGGTGTCCCCAATGTTTGGGATGCACCAGAATGAGAAATTTGCATCCTAACGCGTCTGAATGTTAACTTTTGGATGCATGCGGATGACTTGCGGACAAGACATGTCATCCGCAAGTGCATTGCACTTCGCCCTTTAGCCTTAGGATGACTCAGGATGTGATTTCACTTCCTAACTTCCCTATGTCGTGTACTTTCAGATGAGTCTGGACGCATGCGGACGCAGGTGGCTTCGTCTGCATTGAATCTGTTCGAAACCTGGACACTTTTGTGCGCATACAGACAAATGCTAACGTGGATTAGCTACGTTCGAATTGACTCTGTCCAATTTATGGACAGATTCGGACGCTTCATGCAAATGCCAAAACGCGTCTAAAGGTCATATGCGGACGGTACGGACAGGACAAGGATGCGAGTTCTCGTCCAATGAAGCGATTTACCCTTCAGGATTTTGCTCTTGCGGACAAGACCAGTGCGTCCGCACTCGTCCGAAATAGCCCAGCTCTGCGTAGGGATTTAATATCCAAACTCTTGTCTTGTAGTCATTTACTACATACGATTTCTCAACAAGAAATCCTTTCCAGCATAGGCGCTGACCTCCCCTGCCGGAGCCGACCTCCTCTCTGCCTTCTAGCTACGATTTGTCTCCTCTCCAAGGTATAACCCATCATTTTCTTCCTTTTGTCCAACCATTCTTCTTTGGGCATTTTCTCTCTTCCTGTGTAAGTCTCCTTCCTGCGAGTGAGAGAGTATCAGTGAGTGAGAGCTTCCTTCCTGCGTGAGAGTGTGTGAACGTGAGTGAAGTGAGGTGAAAGCTAAGGATTTCTGCTAGAGTGAGCTACTGACCATGTGAACTCGAAGCTGGAGCTGTCCCTGAGTGTTAGTCTTTAGTTTAGGTAAGGAAATAGGGATGTTTTGGCCTGTGGAGGTCCTACACCACAAGTAGTGTGTGTGCGTTTACGTTAAGTTTGCTGTAAATTCCCTTATGCTATACTTGTTAGCTAAATAGGTTGATAATGGTAATGCTTGTTGTTAGTGGATATTTTTATGTGATAGTTCGTTGGATGATTACCTGCTGTATTTCCTTCGTTGATTTCCATGCTGTAGATATTCCCTTAGATTGATAGTATAAATCCATTTGCCGTTATTGTCCACTTTACTTGCGTTGATTTCCTTAGGTGATAGTGTGGATTTCCTTTGTTGTTAGTTTATTTTCTTTACTGTATATGTTTTTCCTTGTAGAACCCAATGCGATGAATGCTTAGATAGCAAATGAAGAATTAGGAATGATGAATGATGTGATAAGTACAAATGAACTGTTAATTTCATTAATGATGATTTTGCCCTGTTATTCCATTTCTTATTTGGTGTAGTAATTGCTTACAGTAGTGATAAAATAATAATCGAACCTAAGCATGTTAGCGATAGGGATAACTAGAAAGACTTACGCTCCTAAATCTTGCATGTTTAACTTACTATAATAATTGTAATTCGAGCACGTTTAACTATCTTGAGCATATTCAATTTACTAGAACTAAACTAGCACGTTAATTAACTAGGCCTTAAGCATGTTAAATTGTTAACTAATTAGAATCCTAATTGTAGTTAATATCTGAGCATGTTAATTAATTTGTTTAACTAATTAATAGTTGTTAATCACTTCCTTGAGCATGTAATCAATTGAGCATGTTAATCAATTTAGTTAATCTAAGCATGTAAACAATGTAATTAATCTAAGCATGTGAACTAATGTCTAATTAACTAATTATCAATAATTAAATTGAGTATGCTTAAGTAATTAATTGGTTGTTTACTTAAATAAATTGTAACTATTCTCAATGCATGAAAATGGACTAGGACAACTACTTAGGATAATAAGTAACTAGAACGATTATTAGTATGTTTAATCAACTAACTAGAACAAAAACATTTTTCAATCATCTAGGATAATAATTGTAATTCTTTTCTAAGCAGGTAATCATCTAGAGCATGTAATTAACTAGGATAATAAACTACACTATTAATTATAGTATGTTTAATTAATTAGAATAAAAGCATGCTTAATGAATTAGAATAAGAATTACGAATTCATAAGCACGTTTCCTGTTTTCAGTTATTTATTGTCTAAAGTATGTTTCCATATAAATTATTAATTGTGAACATGTTAGTTTAATCTTTGATAAACTCCAAGGGCGACAAGAGCTTAATTTAAATAAACCGGCCAACAAGCTGTGAATTAAACTGGACCAGCAACAATAGACACAGAAGTTCTCCAAATTCAAATGTGAATTTTGGCTAATTTTTGGAGGACACTTAATTAACACAATTAGGTAAGTTGTGTCAAAATCCAGATCAAAACTCATTCTGAATCTCCAGTTATAGCCAAAATAAGATATCACCAAATATAGGGTTTCTTCCGAGCAGTTTTGATGACCAGAAATACAACAGTGAGAACTCACTCCATATAACTCCAATAATTTCCAAAATTGACAGGTAGCTTCGTCACTCAACAAAGAATAAATCTCTAGAAGAAATAAAATCAAGAAAACCCACGTAAGGGCTTCAAAACAGAACAACAATCGACTGTAGTAAACAGTTTGCACAGAAAAACAGATTCTGCGGTTAACAACAATTCCAGAATATCTCCATCTTCACTAAGAACGATGCCTATATCTCATAACACAAATGAACACCACCAAATATAAAGAGAATAGATCCAGAATAACCAAGTCTTACCAACAATAACCTTTGAAAATACCAAATGAAACCGTGGAGTCCGATTAGTCTTCCTACCGTGAGAGGATCGGAATACTCGGCTTAATCAAGGATTAAGCACTCTCCATGGGGTCTAACGTTTCTCCTATCTCCATGCTACAATTCCAACACAAGGGTGATGCTTGGAAGAGACAGTAACCCTTCCAACTTGCTTTAGAAACACAACAAAGAGCAGCAAGTTTAGGTTTGAAGAGAGGAAGGCCAAGAGGAGAAAGGCCGCACGGAGCTTTTCTTTCAAAAACACAAGTCTTCTTTCTAATTCATCAAAACTCCTTCTAATTCAGCAAAGAGGGCTATAAACCATAGGTTTTACAATAAAAACAAAAGATTGAAATAGCCCTAATTAACAAATGACCTAAACAGCCCTTGACAATAAACAAAAAGAAATAATCCGAATTTGGAAATCAGTCTTTGTAAAACGAACATTAGCTATAGCAAACCAAACCCAAATAAAACGCCCAATATGTCTTTGGAAAGCTCTAGCTGTTATCTACATTTGATATCGAAGGACTAAAATTGAAAGGAAATCATCTCAATTGTCAAAACTGCACTTGAACGCCTAGAGGTCAAATTCAATGTGGGAAAAGGAAGCCCACAATTTCTTCTTTGATAATCATGATATCCACTAGTCCAAAAGTACCAAATCCTCTTGAGACATTGATTAAAAATTTCCTCCAAATTGGCTAGGAAAGAAACACCTACACAACAAATAAAAAAGTTAAAAAATAAAAGAGCCCTTGGTTCATGCTCAAGTGACGGCACCTTGGGGCACATCAATCTTACTAAGTGTTTGAGCATGTTTAGTTTAGCTTAGTTTATCGAGCATGTTTAGTTAATTGTAATTCATCGTATGTTTACTTTATCGTCTCTTTACTGTTCATTTACTTTCAATTACTGTTAATTACTATATATGCAATTTCAATTACAACTTGCTTTCATTTCAATATGATTGTCAATTACTTTGTATGATATGCGTTATTCAATTATTGGTTGCTTTCATTTCTATGCGCAATTCAATACTTGTTAATGTTACGTTATAAAACATCATGCATCATGTTAGTTGATAATGTATGGTCATGCATCATGTTAATAGAACCTAATAGGGAGTGCCACCTTGGTGGGGGTACTCACACATGCGTAAGCGAGGTAAAATGTTAAAGAAAATGAAGGAAAAGGGAAGTTGGAGGGCGGATGGGTAGCGGGCCTAGTCTGCAACTAGTCGAATCCCCTCCCTTGTCAGGTACGGGAGTTCTAGTTGTAAGTAAAAGGTTAGATCCGATCACTATTCCATCACAGAGGAAATCCTCTAATCTCTCGCTCGAAGTACTGGTAACAAATGAATGGATTAAAGTAAAGTAATGAACGAATGAATGGCTTAATAAAAGGATTGGTTTGGGTGGCCCCCATTCAAAAAGGGCTAAAGAGTGGCATATCACATTTCATTGAACCCTTTTCCTTACTAAGCCTTTGGGCATACAGTTTTTACTTGTGGTGTAAGTGTAGGTACTTGTACGTAAAAACAAACTCATAGAATTAGGAGTCAATGCGAAAGAGGATAATTAGATATTATAGCAGTGATGAAGGATTTGCACATGAAGGAGCTTTTGGTTAGCCAGGTTAACTGAGTAAAAGAGAAAATGGTTTGTAATTAAAGTATATTTAATTATTTAATGTCAGTAGAGTAAAACAAAAGATTTTTATAAATTATTTACAGTTCCACCAGATTTCATAAATTATGCTTCTACAATGTTTTAAATAAATGATTTCATAACGCTTCCGCTATGTTGTACAAATAATTTTATATCTGTTACATTTCAGAGTATACCACGGTTTGCAAAAGGTTGTTAACAGTCCAGTTTGGACGCACTCTAATATTTGTCATGATTCGTTTGCATGCTAAACTGCCATTTCTTTTATTATCGCTATGCTATGAAATTCAAGTATGTCATTTGCTGTTTTAATTCGCTGCTATGATTGTTCTCTTTTATGCATTTTTAGTCATTGTCATTCACTTATATGCACTATTCAATTTCAGTTAATTGTTTTGATTACTGTCATTCAGTTATACGCACTATTCAATTATCGTTACTTTCCTTTATATGCGCCACTCAATTATTGTTATTTACTTCCTTTATATGCGCTATTCAATTGTTGTTATTGTTATGTCATACTATATCAACATGCATCATGCTAATAGAAACAAATAAGGAGCGCCACCTTTAGGGTGGTACTCACATGCATTATGTGAGGAAAATGATAAATGAAAAGAATGAATGAAAGAAAAGATGGGGAGTTAGTGGACGGACGGATAGTGCGGATCTAATCAGGTAGACTAGGCAGTCTCCTCCCTCGTCGGGAATGGGACCAGCTACCATAGGCGGTTAGAATCTGCTCATGATTATACATCCAAAGGGGTTCCTCTAATCTCCCGCTCGACGTACGAGTTATTAAAGAAAGAATGAAAAAACAAAAGTAAAGAAAAGATTGGTTTGTGGCAGTACCCATTCCAAAGAGAACTAAAGAGAGGCATAAAGCATACTGCATAACTCCAATTCCTTACTGAGCATTTAGGCTGTAACGACCCAGATTTTTGTAAATCCGTTTAAAAATACGTTAAAATTTGAAGCTTTTATGAAAAAAAATATCAGAGTGCAAGTTGGGCCGTTATGAACACTTAAAACATTGCGGAGGCGTAAATAATTTAAAGGAAATAAACTAAACATTTAATTATAATTTAGAAATTCAATTAATTTACAACTTAATCATCTCTCACTTTTCATACCTGGCCAGCCATGAGCTCGCACGTGCGAATCCCTCATCAACTGTTTCTTTATGGGATCAAGGACTCCGCGCGTGCGCGTACCTACACCACAAGTAAGACATGAGCCTAAAGGACCAGTAAGAAAACAGGTTTATGTGGGATGATATGCCTCTCTTTAATTCTTTGGAATGGGTCTGCCCCAAGCCAATATTTTAGTTATGTATTTTAGGCATAACTCGTACGTAGAGCGTGGAGTTTGGGGAATCCTATAGTTTCTAATTAATTATATTAATTGCTTTGGTGATCCCGATATGGGAAGGATTAATTCTTTTCCTCACTCAAGGCCTGTGGCCACCCCGTGATGGTGTTCCTAATTGTTTTTATCGTCATGAGACTTCCCTAAACGTACATACAAGGAACTAATCAAAACCATACAATAGATTAAGCAAAACAATATGTTAAAGAACAATAGCATGCTTGAGAAGTTTATTTTAAATAACGATACATTAATCTAATTAATAGTTTGATAATCATACTCGAAAGGCTAACTATTTACACCGATTAATTATCATGGACCTAATAGAAATCTAAGGAACAAGGGCAACCATATTGACAGAGAATTATACAAGGCAATATCAACGAAGAATATGTAGAAAAGTGTATAGGCTAACACCAACTAACAACAAAGAGATACACTAAATTGATTAACATGTTTGGAATGCTAGTTGATTACACTAAGGGGTTGATTAATATATTTTGATTACATAACAAATAAATTAACAGCTTTGATTATCAACAACAAGTTCCAGAACTAGCAGAACCATAAGCACCAGGACTAACAATATTAAACACACAACAACCAGAGAGTTCATATAATAATCTAACGGACATAAGCATGCACGACAATAACAAATCAATAATAAAGGAGCAGAATTCAAAAGACATAAGGTGAACGAAGACGTATTCGCTTATATATAGGGCAACTGTAAAGGAGAACCCACACAATATTCGGAAATGGAATAGTCTACCATAGAACATACTTTCATAAAGACAAATGGAATAATGGTAACGTGTATCAATGAAGTAGAAATAAATCATACTTTTAACACCTAATAAAATGACTAATAGAGCAGGCTTTGGCACAAGGAAGATAACATCAGAATATAACAATGGAACAGAACTATTCATGCTCTTAACGTCCAATAAAACGACTAATAGAACATGCTTTTATACAAGAGAAAATAGCAGCGGGGAGCATTAATTTAAGACAGGGAAACATGCTTTTAAACACCTAAAAACAGCAGCGAATTACGTGCAGTGAAACATGCTTTTCAACATCTAGAAATAGCAGGAAATTGCATCGAATTAAAGCAGCGAAACATGTTTTTAAACATCTAACAACATCAGCAAATTACGTCGAATTAAAGCAGCGAAACATGCTTTTAAACCTCTAAAAATAGCAGCGAATTATGTCGAATTAAAGCAGCAAAACATGCTTTTAAACAACTAAAAATAGCAGCGAATTACGACAAATCAAAACAGCGAAACATGCACCTAAATCGACTAACATGGCTGCAGAAAATTATCGAAAGTGGAACAACAGATTGTGCTTCCCAAGCGACTAAAATACATCAGTAAGCAAGCATTAAACATGCCTCTCAATCAACTATAATTAGCAGCGAATGTCATCAAATTAAAATGGCAAAACATACTATTGGAACGACTAATGACAGCAGTGAACAATGACGGACAAAATAGCGATTCATGCTTTCCTAAACAACTATAAACAACAGTAATATCGAATGGAATGGTGAAGTGAAATTTCTAATCGACTAATAAAACAAATAACAGGGCATGCTTTTATATCATGAGGTTGACAGCAGTAACTAGTACAGAGAATATCAATTAGAACAACGAGACATGCCCTTTAATCATCAATATACAGCAGCAAGTAATCGAAAATATCAGTAGAGAAAATATCAAACTATTCTCATTGAGTCATTCGTTCCTTTCGTTCATATTCATGCTTCATCCATGGTCCCATCTACTAGACTTAGCATCAAACAACATTTTCAGTAAACATAACAAGCATTGAAACAAGATTTTCTGCAGGTCATATAGAGTGTAACTATAGAGTAACTCAACCACAGATAAAGATTAGAAACAGTAAGAAATATTGCAAGGGATATCGGCATAATTCATCTAGGACATTTACAGGATTTAAGAACTGAACAACACAACGCACACACACGATTTACTTGGGTGTAGGGCCTCCACACAGCCAAGAGTACCCCATTCCTTGCCGAATGAAGAACACACTCCACGGCTCATGCAGAAGTAGCTCCAGCTCCAGGACAGCTCCAACTGCAGCTTCTAGACAATAGCTCCAACTCAGTCTCCAGCTCTTCAGGAGCTCACTCCACGTTCACACACTCACTCACTATCACACATAACTTACACCTTACAGACACTCACGATTCCACTCTCTTGCTGTACTCTCTCCCCCCCTCTGCACAAAACTCCTTTTCATCTGCCTTTATCTTATCAAGCCATTGCTAGGAGACAAACACTGCCACTTCTGCTCTGCCCCTTCTGCACACCCGACCAGCACACCCAAAGCCACCCTACCTCCAACCTGCCCATCACAATGCCACCGACAACACTCCGAAAAATATTCCTTTCTTTATCGAGTAGAATTCCAGCTGGAAGGAAGGTCAACATGGAGGAACCGTGCCACACGGTTCAACTCGAAACAAGTCAAGCTGAACCTAGTCGGATTTAATTCGCCCCTGCCCGACGCAAAAATCATCAATTCACATTCTGCAATGAGCCTCCAGCCAACGACCCAACAATAGAGAAGCAAAGGAGGAGAAACTGAGTGGACCGTGTACCTCAAATGGTCACCGAAAACCTCGCCTGTGGGAGCTCCAGCTTCGAGCACTATCCTCCTGCAACTCACCTCCGGTTCGCCCTCAGCCACACCCCATACCATCCCCACCCGAGCCCAAGCCCTCATCGTCGTCGACGTCGGACCCGCTCGATAGATCTCCTAGGTCCTGATCTCTCTCATTCTCTCTGCGTCTGCTCCCTCTCTCCCCTTCGTCTCTCTCTCTTCTCGCCTGCAGATCATGAATGGCCAAAGGTCATTCTTTCTCATTTAACCGGTTCACTATGTGAACCAGCTCATGCTTCCAATATCTCTCCTTAAATTTTTCTTTAACCCAATTCTAATTAATTTTCTTCTTTAATTAATCCTTAATGTAAAACAAATAAATTAATGCCAAACAATATAATTTAAATTCATTAAATTACCATTTATTTTAATTACAGTAAATTCCAATAATTTAAAAATCTAACGAATACGTCATTCGTAACACCCCGATAAAGATAATTATCCAACTTAAAAAGTCGGGGTATTACATAGGCTCATGTATTACTTGTGGTGTAGGTACACGTACAAGAAAACGATGAATAGATCAAGAAGTAGCGATGAAGGATTTGCATGCGCTAGAACTTGTCGCTGGCTGGGTTAAGGAAAGTAAAAGATAAAAATATTTTATAATTAACATGTAATGCCTTGTTTAGTATTCCTTAAACTAGTTATTTACGCTTCTGCTATGTTTTGATAAATCCACTATTTTTCTTGATTTGGCTTCCGCTGTGTTTTGATAAAAGATTTTATAACTATAGTTTTTCAATACTTACAACGATTTTCATAGCGGGTATAACAAAAGAGTTTTGATGGTCCGACTTTTTGAAAGAACTTTGATTTCAATTGAATTTTAATGCAATTTTAAAAGGTTATGAAAAGTCGGGGCATCGCATTTTGAGTGCAGGAATTAGCTTTGGGGCAGTAAAGAAACAGGGGAGACTTTGCCCAAATTTTTTAAAATTTGAAAGGGGATAAGTGAAGAATAATTCTACAAGGACTAGATTAAGTAGACAATTTGGCAATATCATCTACACTGCAAGAAGTTCGATCAATGTTGAATTTATTATGGGAAGTAATAACGTTGAAAGCTAGTAACTAAGCTGAATTATGAGGACGACAATTAGTTAGTCAAGTGTTTAGGATTCTTAAGAATTGGCGGAAAGAGAATTTCAGACCTTCAGTAGCGTATAGTTGGGTATTTGATACTGTGATCATTGCCTGCATTGTTAAGTTAGGAATCTACCTTAAATTAGGATAAGAAATTTGTTTAGGTTAAAATGAGAAACAAATTGATTACTGTCACTGCATAGGTTAGATTTCTATCGTGGACTTAAATTGGGAATCTAGTCTGTTTGTATGACTGGCTTGGATTAATATTGAGGATGAATTTTGAGATGGTTAAGATACTCACTGTTGTCGTTGGGGGTTGTAGTCTAAGTTATGTTAAGGATAATATCATGGTATTTGGCTAAGATAAGAGAAGTTTAATATGGATAGGTTTAAGTTCTCTATCTCGGGTAGGACCTAATCAAGGTAACAAAGGATGTGAATACGATGATATGGATAGAGTGAGAGGGAGATCTTTATGACAAGGACTTTACTCACACAATGAGGACATGTAAGCTAATAGAATTTACTCCACTTTGGCTAGAGGGAACGGTTACGGTATATGTGCATAAGTTGAAACACTGTCATGGTTTGCCTCATGTTGTGTGAGCAGTAATGAGCATCAGTTACACTAGTTTTGCAAGGACTGAAGGCAAAGAATTATAGAGGTGTAAGATATGGAGGAAAGTTGGAAAAAAAAAGTTGGGAAGTCTGTATGGGTAATGCATTAATTTCTACTTCTTAGTTGGCTTTTAATTTGCTTCTTTTAAATTTAGGGATTTTGGAAACTGTTAGATCGGAAAATTTTGATTTATGGATCCAAGGGATTCTTTTAAAATAGAGGGTAAACATGATACGTGCTGAGTTAAATTGCAGGACAAAGAATCTGTCTAAGAATTTAGGTAGCACATTGTGCGATCATGTATAGATAACATTAATGATTAACTCTGATAAGAAGTTAGAAATATATGATGTGGAATGATTCAGTGTCTATTTTAAGTTGGAATTGGAAGTCTGTCATGTATAAGGGTTACTAGTGCAATGGCAAAATGAAGGTTTGAAGATCTACTAAGTTGGTACACCAAACATATTGATGATTGATCTACTTGGAGAATCGTGGGATGGAATTGATTAATACTCTGAATCTATTGCTAATGGATTTAATTGGAGGAGTTGTTAAGGTTAATAAATAATTAATTAAGGTTTTATTGTTCACAACGGAAACGGAAACAAATTTCTGGAAACCGTTTCTGGAAACAGATACAGATACGCATACAGAAATGGAAACGGTGATGGAACAAGGATCTAATAGATGAAACAGTCAGTAAAATAACTAGGGTTTCAGTACATTAGATTCGACCTATGAAATGGAGAAATCATTAATGTACAATTCCCAAAGATTTTAAGTGCTAATGACTTCAACAACTAAAGTCGCTATAGTTTAAAAAAGAGGTTTATGATCCAATAAGCTCGGAGGGATTAATCCAAATTGTAAAGAGCATGTTTAAGCATCCTAGGTCAAAAGAACAAAAGGAAGTTAAGAGGAAGTTACGTGTGTCGAGTTTCAAGTCATGTAATTCGAGTAGAATAATAGGAAGGTAATGAAGGAAATCAATTCAAAAGATGTTTTGCGAGTTCGAAGCGATGTTTGAAGTGAAATGAAAGTGACTCTTTTTGTCAAAGATTGTCCAGTTGTGACTTAAGGAATCGAAAATGGTTACACTGAAGGTTTTTTTACCGTAAAGGACGCAAATTAATATTGAGTATTGGGAAGTAAGAGCAGTATTTTGGTGAGTGCAAACATTAAGGATATAATTTGAGTACAATCTGGGTGAATCTACTCCTTGGAAATGCAGTAGATGGGTACAAAAAATTCGTGACTAGGTCTAAGAGATGTGTTAGGAGCGATAAAGTAGTTAGTGTTGCAATAATTTGTCACTCCATAATGAATGAAAGAAGAGAAAAATTGAGGAAGACTCTTTTGCCAGGTATAATGTAAGATTGACAGCAGTTATTTTAGTTGTTAACTTAAGGATGTGCTTACATTGAACAAATTTCGATGACGAAATTTATATAAGGAGGGAGGATTGTAATGTCCCGATTTTCTTAACAAAACTAATTAAGGATAATTGAGAGATTTATTTAATGAGAAATTTAACTGAGGAATATTTGGATAATAATCAATAATTTAATTAATGGAATAAATAATAGAAAATGAGATTAATTTGAATTTAAGTGTAAGAGAATAATTAATTAGAGGGAAATTTAATAAATAAAATTTAAAGAGAATGGAGGGAGAAGAAAACCGGTTCTCCCTGAACCGGTTTGGCGGGAAATCAAAATGGCCTGTGGCCATTTTGGTGAGCGATGACCTGAGAGAGAAAGAGGGAAAGTGACCCGCGAGGGGGTTCAGCGAGCGCGAGAGGGGCGACGAGAAGGGAGCACTCGGGACAGCTTCCTAGGGGTGATGCGGCATTGTCCAGCGAACGATCTACGGGTGGTTTGTCAGCGATGATGCGTGATAGCTAGGTCATGGATTGGACAAGTTCTATGACATGATTTGGAGCTGCGATGCTCACCATGCCAAACTGAGGTGAGTATTCGGTTGATTTTAAGGTCTGTGTACTGATTGTGCAATTGGATTTTGGTGTGAAGGCATTCAGCAGTGACAAACGTGATGGCAGAGTTGGATAGAATTGCATTGAAAGACCACACTGTTGGTCTGTCAACGGACCGGTGGGTTCAGCAATGCGAACTGGTTCGGGTATTGTGTGTCCCGCCGACAAGAAATAAATTATAACGACCCAGTTATTTATTACATTTTAAAAATGCGTAAAATTTAAAACTTTTGTAAAACGACTGAAATCTGTATTAAAACCTTTTAATTTGAAATCAGAGTTCTTTTCTAAGAACCAAACTATTATAAATGGTAGAAAACTATAGTTATAAAATCTTTTCTCAGAACATAGCGGAAGCATAAATTCATTTTGTCTTTAAAAACGTAGCGGAAGCATAAATAGTTTATTTAAAGATAATTAATTAAAGTGTTACTTTATATTTTACAAAACTTGTTCCTCTTTACATTCATTAGCCTAATCAGCCACAAGTCTCGCCCGTGCAAATCCTTCATTAGCTGCTCCTAAATCTGTTCGTCATTTTCTCTCGTATTTGTACCTACATCGTAAGTCATAAACTATGAGCCTAAGGCTCAATAAGTGATAATACCTAATATGCTACATGCTCATGTTGTGCCATTTAAAAATTATTATGCAGTTTCTGTTCTCATCTTTTTCTTATCTTCTTATCTTTTACGTTTTAATCATCATTATATTTCTATTTTCTATTATGACCTCCGGTATAGCAGCAATGACATAATCCGAAAGCTAGCTATCCATTGGTCATTTTTTTCGTCTTTTACCTCCGATATAGCAGCAATGGCATAATCCAAAAGCCTGCTAATCATTGGTCATTATGTCCCGGCATAATCCAGGGACAGTCCCAGCATAATCCTGGGACTTTGTAAGCGATATGAGCAGCAATGGCATAATCCGAATGCCCGCTAGCGACCGTGCCCATGAAGGAGTTAAACGGCCTCACATCATATTGTTGCATTTTTCTTTTCTTTACTTAACTTTTCATTTATTTATTAATTCTTTTTCTTTACTTTTTATTGCTTATTATTCGTTTATTATCCATTTCAAAACCGTGAACAAAATCCATTTTCGTATTCTTTTGAAAATCGTGATGCATGATGCTCGTGAATGCATACGAGTTCTAACAGTTAATATGGAAACATAGATAAACATTCAACGTGCGATTCACAGAACGTGCTATAAAACTATAGACATGCTGAAAAATAGTAAACAACGAAACATGCTATTAATGACTGTAGCATGCTCTAAAATAGTAAACAACGAAACATGCTATTAAAACTGTAGACATGCTTGGAAAGGGGTAAGAACGAAACATGCATATCCTATTCTTGTGATGTAGGGCTCGAAGACCAAAGCACACACGTATCACTTACCTCATTTCCGTAAAACGTTCAACACTGACTGCTATCTTTTTTCTTTTTAGTACCTTCACAATTAGAAATATTTATTCATTAATAAAATCAATTAACCTACTTATTAGTCTTAATGTCTTTTCTATTCTAATTCCTCGTTACTTACTAAAATTTCCTAAAGGGAACCGTTTTCTTAATTATGACTTAACTTAATAATTAATCCCCACATTCATTTCCAATTACTATCATGCATTTGTGCAATTAATGGCTCAAATCTAAACCAATAGAGTATAATACCAAAGTTGCAAATTAACAGGTTTATATCCAAAGAAAATAACACTTCTATGCTTACACCGTCCATTGCAAGATTAATCATTCCATTCACAGAATATCAAGAAGCAGAAATCCAACAGAAGCATTACTTATCATCCATACAACAAAGCTAAATCCAATATATTCACGCTTCACAAAACAATAAAGGTAGTAGCTAAACCAATTATCACTGGCATCCAACACAGAGAATTCATAGAACACTTAATCAAATCCACAAAGCAGTTCATACATATAATCAATCATCCAACAGATTGATTCAGAATATCAGTCCAACAATTCCTATGTCCAACAATACGTCTATAATAACTATCCTTAAAATGCTTCAAACTAATTAATAGAGAGGGGAATTTGATTACCTAAAGGAGCCATGAAACTCTAGCTGAACCGTGAGAAAGCTCAAAGGTAGGGAGTTCTCACAGGAAACTTCACACATTCACACCCACTTCTCACTTGAAGGAAACACACAAACTCCCATGGATTCACAGAACACACAAAGCTCCAGGGAGTTTCACTCTTCACAAAACACTCACCTAGAGCACACTCACAGAGAGTACATTATCTCTCGAAGAGGGGAGGTAAAATGCAAGGAATGGCAGGAAAGAGAGACTTGAGGCGTGGAGCCTTAACTGGGTATGGCTGTCATACACCAAACAGGATAGAGGAGCATGTTTCGGCATGGAGAAGGCATGGACCAGGCGTGGGAGTTCATCCTCATGTCGGTAGAGTGGGATTTAAATGAGAAAACGACAAGAAATCATATTATTTAAACCTTATTTTTTTGTAATTCTGGGACTTTTTGGACGAGGGCATGCATCTTGGCCTCATCTGCGATCATTTGAATTTGTCAAATCCCAGGTAGAGTTGCATTTTTGGATGAAGGAAGTCATCCTTGCCTTCATTCGCATTCATCCGAAAACGTCTAGAAATTTGACAGATTCAAAGCTTCGTCGTTCGCCACCATCCGCGTTCGTCTGAGCTTGTCCGAATTCTCACGAAGGATGAATTTGGACACAGAGTCCTCATCCGGTATTGTCCTAAAACTTGGGGATGGCATACAATGTGTTTTTGAACGTGGCACCTCATCTGCATGTGTCTGAAATCTCAATTACACATGATTTTCGCTACATTTGAAATCTCCTATTACACAATTTTTCATCAAAATTCCATACTTTACTTATTTCATAATATTTATCCCATATAAAAATGTCCTAATTTCACACGTACCTTCATGCAATGTAACATATGAATTATTCCAATAATTAATTACACCTTATACACGAAAAAAATATTATCAGGGTATTACATAAATGGGGACAAGAAATAAATAGGGTATTAAAGAAATCAGATTTAGTCTGAGTCTATGGAAATAGGGTGGTGGAAGCTATCAATGCATAATTGGATTCCAGGCTATTAGGCACAAGGGAGTGGGTTGTGCTGGGAGATCATGACTTGCGTGAAATAGAGAACGAAGGATTGGGCAAAATTGTGAGGCAGAGAACTCTCTCTGGCGGTGGTGATCTCACTGTGAGCAGCGTGGGAGACAAGTATTGAGTGAAGAATGAAGAAGAGAGGAAGTAAATTTTTTGGAGAAAACTAATAGGGCCAAGTGGAAGTATGACAAGCTGAGAAAGGGCTTCTAGAAAATAAATTGAAGAAGGAAAGAAGAAGCTAAAGATCTCCCTCAGGCGTTCTGGTAAGTGAATCCTCTTCACTTCTTTGATGAGTTTTATTAGAATAATGGTAGAAGATGTATGCTCCTTGCTCTACAAATTTGATAGACATGCATGGTTGTTGGACTTGAAGATTCTCTCTGTTTTAATTATGGATATTTTGGATAAATTATGCTATGATAACTGGGTATTTCTATGTGTTGGATTTTATGCCAATTGCTGGGATAATCGTAGAATATAAAAGGATTTATCTCTGTTGTGTGAATCCTTTATTTATGGCTTTTGTTAAGAAATACCGTGTGAATATTTGAGTTTATGTTGCTGGAAATTGCTACTGCTTGGTTTATATGAGTTTAGATTTACCCTGCTTCATGGAATCGGTAAGAAAAATGGGTAAGGTTTAGGAAATTAGCCTCCATTATTTACTGCCCTTTTAGGTAGATGCATATTACTTACTTGATGTATTTATAGTGGATTAATTTGATATGTTTGGAAATTAGTATTGGTCACCATTGTTAAGGGTTTGATTTGTTAAATGGGCTTGGACTCCACTGTGGTTATTAGATATTAACGAGAAAAGGATAAAGAGCTAAACTCGCTACGAAAACGAGGTAAGTGACACTACCTGTGCTTTGGTCTTCGGACCCTACATCGCAAGAATTAGGACCTTGTTTGCTAATTGTTTACTGCTTTACCCGATATTGAGCATGTTCCATGAATTGTAATGCTGCTTGCTGGGTGTTTATTAGAATTATGTTCTTTTAATGATATGTTTAATAGATGAGTATGTTCCAAGGTTATGTAGAGATATGATATGAACTGTATGCATTCACGAGTATTCATGCACTTATGAAATTGTGAGCATATTGCATGACAAGCCTAATATATGTAATTAAGAGTGTGGGGGTTTGGGAGAATTGGTGATTGTCCATCGTTGGACACCCCAAATGGATGTATCTCTTCCCACGTAGGGAGCAGAGAGATGGTTTAGCCACAAGGACTCTAGGTTCATCCATTCTCTTGTACAAAAATCCCTAACGTCTTTAACAAAAGAGTGTGGTGACAACCCTAATGGATGTATCTCCTTATCAAAGTGACGGTTAAGCCACATGACTAATAGATGTATCGACCTCTCTGGTTCCAGAAAAGATAGGTTCTTTTCTGTAATGCATTGTATGATCATGCATAACATCTGCATTGCATTTATTCTATCACTTATTGAGTCTTAGGTTCATTAGTTAAGTCTTGTTGATGTAGGTACGTACGAGAAAGAGGAGAATAGGTCAAAGACAGTTGTTGAAAGATTTCCATTGGTGGATTTTGTGGCTGGCTAGGCTAAAGGTAGAGGTAAAATAGAAAGAGTTGTACATGATTTTGTGAAGTATTTAAATGGTGAAAGGAAATATTCGTATTTAAACTATTATGTTTTCTGCTGTATTTATTTTATAAAATGTTTTAATAAAAGGACTTGAATTATCGTCTTTAAATTATTTTAAGAACATAAAGTCTTCTGCTGTATTTATAAATGAGAAGTTTTAAATTTTTACGCGATTTTAAAAGGTAATAAAAATCGGGTCGTTACAACATGAGTGAAGCCTTTCCCATCCAGCATCTATATGAGCAGTTGTTCGTGCCCTTCCTTGTTCTTCTCTTTCAGCCATTCGCTCTAGGTACTAGAACTGTCAGTTTACCAGTTAAGACAATAGTCTAGTAACTTCATCTTTAGGGTCCATATTCTCTCAAGATTCTCTTACCAAACTATATGTTGGGGAATCCTAACACAATTAATTAAGAAAATGACTTAGTAACAAATCTTATAAATAATTTTAGTATACTTATAGTTGAGGTAGCATTCTCATGTTGAAACTTGCATTGTCAAGCAGTCAATAAAAATAAATTTAACTTGGGTGCTTTGATACTATTTGTAATACCTCGTTATGTAAAACTCTTTTTCATTCCATTTTTTAGACATCATACATTAATTTATAAAAGTCATACCTTTAAACGATATAGCTAAAGTCTTGAAAAACAATTTCATTCAAAATCCAATGCAAAATAAACGGAAATATTCAAAAATACTTTAACTTAAAATCCAAACATATTAAAGTAAATAATTAAAATAAAAAGGCTCTTCTTTCTCAATTCATTTTCCTTAAATCTTCACCTACGGGTCATGTAATGCCTCGAAGCATTAAAACTCTTTTTCTTGCTATTATTTTTTTTTAAATTCATTATGTATAAAAATTGTGCCTTTAAATCCATACACAACAGGAATCTTTATAATAATTCTCTTTTCAAAGCAAAGCTTAGTAAAACTCAACGTTCATTAAATATTCTCTTTAAAACCATTGCAGCAGAAGTGTAATGTTGAGTGTTCATTTTTGGCCTTAATTTAATCCGTATAAAATTTTTGATCTTTTCGAACACTTGTGAAGGAAAACCTGAGTTAATAAAAATAGAAATAATTAGAGTTTAACAAAACGACAGCGGAAGTCTTTCTTTAATAAAACATAAAGTTTAACAAAACAACAACGAAAGTCTTTCTTTAATAAAACATTACAATTCATAAATTTAATAAAACATTACCATTAAAAGACTTTGAAATACTTAGCATACTTAAAACCATTCCCTGAGCTATAACCCACCCAGGTCAACATCGCCAACAGCACAAAAGCCCCAACATGGCAATATCCCATCAGTTGCGTCCTTAATAATTTTTATCCGATCATAGGCTCCTTCACTACATCACAAGACTTCAACTATGAGCCTAAAGCTCAGTAAGCGATATAAATAAATTGTAAAATATTCATGTCATGCTCTTTAAAACACATGCCCGTTTTTGTGTTCATTATTCCATTACCTTAATCTTTTCCATTACCAATGCTGAAGATGTCAACTTGACAAGGTAAAACTCACATCTCACAATATCATTTAAATTTATTTACGTGTATTCCATTTTCATTTAGTTTCAATTACCCATCCAAGGGTTTAGAGATATCAAATTTGACAAGCTAAAACTCACATCTCTAAACACCTATTTACGTTTATTCACGTGTATTCCATTTTCATTTAGTTTTAGTTACCCATCCAAGTGTTTAGAGATGTCAAACTTGACAAGCTAAAACCCACGTCTCTAAACACTTATTTATGGTTATTCCTTTTGTTTCGCTTACATTTTCAAAACGATGCAGAAAACCCTTTTCGTATATCTTTGGAAAACATGATGAATGAATGCACACATATGATCCTATCATACATGTCTATCTAGCATATCCTCAAAACATGATCAATTCTTAACTAAGGAACTCAACTTAATTATAATAAACACAACATTATCACACATTAAACAACCAGCAATACATCCTCGAATATAGCAAGATCACAAGCTATACATCTAGTAAATGCAAGCATCAAACAAACCCTAATTCTTGTGATGTAAGTCTTTTAAGACAAAACACATGCAGTATCACTTACCTGGCATCCTTAGCCTTAGAGAGTTTAGTACTTAAATTGTCCTTCACAAAACCTATTCATCAATAACAACAATTTATCAAACTAAGTGAAATAAACATCAACCCAATTAGACAGACTAATGCCCCCAGTATGGCACAACTTTTCTTCTAACAAATCCAATACATGGTAATTATCATAGAGAATCAAAACCTCAATTAATCAGAGTACAATTTCCAGCAACCCAATCCAATACGGCAGAATAATATCATCAACATTGCATGGAAATACATGAAATATAGGACTAAACTCAATCAACAGCGTACCCTTATTTCACGATACTCAAAATAACAACCAACGCAGAGTTTCTACAAAAAATCTAATTATAAAATATGGCTTTCACATGTTGATTAAAAAAGCATGTGCTGAAACTAAAACCCAAGCATATATTCGCAATCAACTTCATGGATGTTAACCCTCAATAGTATGCACATACTACAACATACAATGACTTATAAAATTATCAAAACAGAGAGCATATTAATAATATTGGACATCTTCTTCAACTCCCATATTAACTAGAGCAATAATAATAGAGAACAATCCAATGTCCTAAACAACGGACCACAGAGAAGGATATTTCCAATTTAACAGAGCCCTAATCCTAACCATAATTTAACTGAGTAGTGACCTAAACATTTTAAGCAATAGCAAATAGGAAGTCTTCATCTTTCATAAAAGCTGTAACAACCCGCTTTTTCTTAAATCCTTTAAGACGCGTAAAAATTTGAACTTTTGTAAAACCGTTGAAATCTCTTTTAAAACAAATATCAGAGTGCGACACTAAACCAGGCTGCTACTAACTCTTCCTTAAACTCATTATGAAAACCAATAAATGAAATACGGAAGTGTTATAAAATCGTTTATTTAAAACATAGCGAAAGCATAAATAACTTAGTGAAAGGAACAAAACGATTAAATACTGCGCTCTGAGAATTGAAATCCAACAATTTAAATACAATTTTAATGAAACTCAATTTAATTACAACTATTTCTCTTTTACCCTCTTTATGCCTGGCCAGCCCCAATCTCGCCCATGCAAATCCCTCATCCATGCTTTATGTTATCTGTTCTTTGTCTGTTCATCATTTGTACCTACACCACAAGTAATATGTGAGCCTAATGGCCCAGTAAGGAAAAGGTTTTAATGCATTTATGCTTATGACACTCTTTAGTTCTTTTTGGAATGGGGGCCACCAAACCAATTCTTTCATTACGTTCATTCTTTCATTCGTTCTTTACTCGTACTTTAAGCTGGAGATTGGAGAAATCCGTGGCGATCGGGTAGACCTTTGTCAGCTTCAAACACCTAGAGTACACAGTCTCACAGTCCTGACAAGGGAAAGGTAACGTTCTCTTTTAACTCCTGTTTACCTAGCTGATCCATACTTACCCTACCATCCCCCAACTCCCTTTTTCTTCTTTTTCACCATTTTCATCATTTTCTTCATTCTCTTAACATTTTTCCTCACATAATACATGTGTGAGTACCACCACCAAGGTGGCACTCCCTATTAGTTTCTATTAACATGATGCATGACCATACATTCTAAACCTAACTGATCCATGATGCTTTATAACGTATCATTAATAGAAATTGAAGTGCGCATTAAGAAAGTAATTGAATAGCAGGAATTGAAAGCAAACTAAAATTGAAAGTGCATATAGTAAATATGCGATAATTGAAAGCACACAACAAAGACCAATTATAATTAAAAGCGCATAACAAAAATAAGTATAATATTGAATTTAAACAGCGAATGAACAATAAACTAAACATGCTCGTTAAACTAAGCTAGATTAAACATGCTCAAGTAGAATTATCATTTTAGTTAGTTGTCCTAATTAATTTGCATACTCAAGAAGATAAGATACTTATTTTAGTTCTTTAGCCTCGTTAACTTCCTAGTTGATTTTCATGCTCAATGTGTAATTAATTACTCTAGTTGATTATCGTGCTCTCTAAATGGTTAAACATGCTTAGTTAATCAACAATGCATCGAGTTCAGTTCATTGGACTTACTCAAGAAACTAGACATACTAGTAAATTAAACACATTAGTCAATTAATTATGCTCAATAAACGCACACGGATCAACATGCTAATATTAGTTATTTAACATCGAGTATGCTTAAGGGTCGAGGATAATTAACATGCTCAAGCCTAGTTGATTAATATGCTTAAGATATTATTATTCATGCTAGTAAATTGAACATGTTAATTCACTAAACATGCTAGTTAGTTAATTAGAAACATACTAATGAAACATACTAGTTAATTAGTTCGACATGCTTGAGTCTAGTTGATTATTCTAGTTAGGTTAATTAAACATGGCATAATGTAACGACCCAGATTTTCGTAATTACTTGAAAATGTGAGAAATTTAAAATTTTCAAAAGACTACTTTATAAAATGAAATAAGAGTGCGACGCTAAACCGGATCGCTATTGAACATTCATTAAACTCCTATTAGAAAATCCCATTAGTAAAATATGCGGAAGCGTTATAATAAAACCATTGATATAAAATAGCGGAAGCGCTATGCAATCATTTGTTTAAAGTATTGCGGATGCGTAAATAATTTAAACGAAGGAAACAAAGGAAACTAAACATTTAATTACAATTCAAAAAACTTAATTCAATTACTAATTACAACTATTTCTCTTTTAGCCTCGTTATGCCTGGCCAGCCACGAGCTTCCTCGCACGAATCCTTCATCCCTACTCCGTTATCTATTTATTACCCACTTATTATCTATTCATCGTTTGTACCTACACTACAAGTAATACGTGAGCCTAATGGCTTAGTAAGGAAAAAGGGTTTAATGCAACGTGATATGCCTCACTTTAGTCCTTTTTGGAATGGGGCCACCCAAACCAATCCTTTCATTAAGCCATTCGTTTGCTCATTACTTTACTTTCGTTCATTCGTTCGTTACTGGTACATCGAGTGGGAGATTGGAGGATTTCCTCTGGATGGTATAGTGGATCAGATATAACCTTTTACTTGCAACTAAGTCCCCTTACCGACAAGGTAGGAGGCTTTGCTTAGCTAAAGACTAGATCTGCTATCCATCTGCCCCCCAACTCCCCATTTCCTTCATTTTCTTAACGTTTTACCTCACATAATGCATGTGTGAGTACCACTCCGGTGGCACTCCCTAGTGGTTTCTATTAACATGATGCATGACTATGCATTCTCAACCTAACATGATGCATGATGCGTTATGACATAACATTAATAATGATTGAAGTGTGCATTGAAATAAAAATAACTGTATAGCAAGAATTGAAAACGCATAGCAATGAAGACAGCAAACAATGCACAATAGAGAACATTTATAATATTAATTACAATAATTAACATGCTAATTATCCTAGTTAATTTCCTAGTCCATTTACATGCTCCCTACCTTTATTATTCTAGGTAATTATTCTAATCAGTTATCCAAGTAAATTAACATGCTCCTGAGTTGATTACATGCTTTTATTCTACTTCACTAATCATGCTTTGGTTTAGCAAGAAATAACGTGCAAAGGACATGTAATCGAAATCGAGATCTTAAGCATTACCAAGAAAACAATAACAAAAGCAATTATAAAACATTCATTCGCATAATAAGTGAGATCCTTGAGGCCCTTGGCTCATTCACGTTTACCTCATTCTCTTTTCATCTTGTTCATCATTCTCCTCTCTAGTAAAGTAAGCATCGATTATGTAATGGAAGTGTGCATAAACGAAAGTAATTGAAAGCAACTGTAATTGAAATTGCAAATATAATAAATAATAGTAATTGAAGATAAAGGAATAGTAAAAGAAACAGTAAAGAAACATTCGATGAATTACAATTAACTAAACATGCTTGCTTAACTAAACTAGACAAATCATGCTCAATCACTTAGTATGATTAACTAAACATACGATTAACTAAACATGCTCACAAGAAGTTTAAGGGAAACAATGCATAACGGAAACATGTTAGTAAATTGGAGATTTTTATTCTAGTCAATTAAGCATGTTTTTATTCTAATAAAATAAACATGCTATATTTAATGGTCTAGTTATTATCCTAATTAATTACATGCTCAAATTGATTTCATACCAAAGAAAGGATTTCAACTATTATTCTAGAAGATTTAAACATACCTTTAATAGTTCAATGGATTAACATGCATAGCTAACTTTAAACATGCTTACTAATTAACATACTTACTAGTAATCACATTTAGTTAATTAACCTAGTTAATTAACATGCTCGTGGAAGTCATCAAAATTACTAGTTTGTTGTTCTAATCAATTAATCATTAAACATGCTCAGGGTTTAGTTTATTAAACATACAAGATTTCTAGTTGGTTAACTATTAATCATGCTCAACCAATATGTTAACGTGCTAGTTAGTTTAACATGCTTGCAACTAATAACTAATCAGCGAGTAAACAATAATAAAAACGTAACAACTTGGGATTAATAACTAAACAACAAGTAAACGTTGAAACACAACATAGGACACTTAGCTCATTTTCGGACTTCGCATAACCATTTATCTTTTACTTGCTCTATTTTTGTTTCAACCATCATTTCACTATCAATTACAAGAACTTCACAACGAGAAATTAATCACAATAAACATAGAGAACAGAACAACCAGAATCATCGATTAAGGGACTACACTACTAACACCAGGAATATCTACAGCAAAGTAAATCAACTTAATAAGGAAATACAGCGCAAGAAAGTAAATCAACTCAACCAAGAAATACAGTAGCAATTCATTCAGGGAATATAGCACTTACAACTAACTACTTAGCTAACAACAATTGTAGTAAACATTTCAAGACACTAACGTAACTCACACACCCAAACTTGTGGTGCAGGGCCACATCTGGCCAAGACACCCCTAATTTCTTACCACTAACAATGAAGACACAAGCAAGGATAGTTGCACTCCAAGCCTTCGCGGTTCAAGCAGCTTGAGTTCCACAGCCACACTCGCTCACACACCCATAACACTCAACTCACAATTGCTAACAACACTACACTTCACACCCCTCAATACTCACCCTCACAAGTTCCTCTCTCTCTCTCGAGCTTCTCTGAACTTCTCTCTCGCAACTGAAGAAAAGGGGAAAGGAGAATGACTTATACTAGAAGGAAGAAAGACAATTGTGTCTGGAAATCGCAGAGTTATGGACTACGCGACAAGATTTCATCATATTATTTCTAATTTGTTCGTAGATCTGGGCTAATTCGGATGAGTGCGGATGCATAGGTCTTGTCCGCAAGGCTAAAATCTCACAGGCTAAATCGAGGCTTCATATGGGAAAACGAGTCCCCATCTTGTCCGTACCATCCTCAGTCGAGGTTCGAACACGATATGGCGTCTGCATGTAGTGTCCAAGTATTGTTCAAAAGTGTCCCAAAATAGGATAGAGGCAAATCGGATGAGGCCATTACTCATCTGCAACCATCTGAAGCTGTCCAGGTTTAGAACAGATTCGATGCGAACGCATTTCCTCTCGTCTATATCGTCCGGACCTCGTCCGCAACTTCATAGCACATCGCGTCCCCAAGTCGTCCCAAGTTCTCAGGACGACACTCCAAACATTCGTGGAAGACATGACTCTTCCGCGGGCGTCCGAAAATGCTATAGACAGCGTTTCTCACATTTTTCTCACTCAACTCCTATCTCGTAATAATTTTCCCATAAACACACGTCACAAATGACATGAATAAGTACACGATATACGTCTTAATTACCTCATCCTTAAATCACATCGCGTATACGGGGAAAACATAACAGAAATACCCCTTGACTTAACGCTCAAGAACGTCCTTATTGTCCAACTTATAAAAATTGCGGGGTGTTACACATAACCTAGTCAATTAACACACTAACATTATGTTCATTAATTAATTAAACATGCCAGCTAAGTTAAACATGTAAACTAATTAATCATGCTCACCGACTACTTTGTTCACTTGTTTGACTAATCAGTTAATCAGTTAAGCTAGTTAATTAAACATGGCATCACTTAATTAATTAGTGATCCTAATTAGTGATCCTAATTAATTACTCTATAGTTAATTACTCTAGTTAATTAATATTTCAAGTCTTATTCACTCTAATTAATTAACATGCTCAAGTCTAGATAATTACTCTATTTAATTCACATGCTCAATTACTATCTACACTTGTTATCTAGGTTAATTAACATGTACTGATTGATTAACTCATACTTAGATTAACTAGTTAATTAGCTAAACTACGATGAATTGATTAATTAATTAAACGTGTTCATTTTAATTATCACAGTCAATTAAGCATGCAAGAATTAAGGGCGTAAGTATTTCTAGTTAACACTATGACTAAACATGCTTAGATTCTATCATTACAGCAAGTAATCACTATAGCAAGTAAACAAATGAAATAACAGGGCAAAATCATCATTAAGGAAACTATAGTTTATTCATACTTATCATATCATTCATCATTCCTCATTCATCATTCACTATCAGAGCATTCACGACATCGAGTAAAGCATTTGCAGCAAAGAAAATAAACTAACAGTAACGGAAATACAACAAAGGAAATTAATACTAGTAAAGAGAACAACTAAAATTCAACAAGGAAATATCATAGAACTATCAATAATCTACAGCATAATAACATATCTACACTATTAACAACAAAGAACACACTCACGCACACTACTTGTGATGTAGGGCCTCCAAATGGCCAAGACACACCCAATTTTCTTACGTAAATGGAAGATGCTAAAAACAGGGACAGCCGGCAGCTAGTAGCAACGCAGCTCATAGAGCTTCTCCTCACAAAATTTCACTGACGTAACACTCTTCCCTCAATAGCTAAACCACACACACCCAGACAATTTCCTCACTTATTGGAACCCTCAGCTCACACACACTCACGCAGGCAGAGCTCTCACATAGGGGAGAGAGAGCTCATCCTTGGAAGAGAGAAAAAGGCATAATGAAATGTAGAGAGGAGGGGACAATGTAGCTGGAGGGTAGGGAGGAGCGGATGGCTCTTGGCATTGGGTAGGCGGCTACGATATAGGCAGGGCGACTTCGTTGTCCAAGGAAGGGGAAGGGTCAATTCTTGTCGTCAATTAATGACTAGACGACAAGAAACTAGATTTTAAATCCCTAAACTGTCGCTAAATTGGGTTATTTTGAATGAGTACGGACGCATTGGTCTCGTCCGCATTCATCTGCAAAAATAAATCTCGCAGGCTAAAACATGGATTCATATGAGAAATGGCATTGTCGTCCATATCCGTATCGTTCGCAAACAAGGTTCAGACGCAAAGTGGCGTCCGCAAGCATCCGAAGGTGTCCATAAATCTGATAGAGCCAAAACGGAGGAGGCTACTCCATGTCCGCAGTCATCCGAGGATTTGGACATATTCAAATCAGATGCACCACATCCGTACTCATTTGGACTCATCCGAAAGTCCATGACACAGTGTAGTCAGGATGCAGAATCGTGTCCTGAGTTGTCCCAATCCCTTGCTCGTGTGTGCAATGTGTTTGCGGATGAGACAACATGTCTATAGTGTCGTCTGCAGGCGTATGAAAATGCCCTATATAGCATTTTCGCACATTTTCTCACTTAACTCCTATCTCACAACAGTTTTCTCATAACTACGCGTCATAAAATAACACCTATTAATACGCAATGTAATGTCCCAACTACCCCGTCTCTTAATTACATCGCGTACATGTGGAAAAATGTAACAGAAATTCCCCTAAACTTAACGCTCTAGAAAGTCCTTGGTAATATCTCGATAATTATCCAACTGAAAAAGTCGGGGTGTTACATACTTCCCTTCTTATATAAATTTCATCCTCAAAATTTGCCCTAGCGTGATACTCTCATTAATGCTAACCTATGCATCAAATCTCTCCTTAGCTACCCCATTTGATGACGTAGTTCCCCCTAACGGCCCTAACATTTCATTTTATCTAGACTATCTACTCCCTTCTTGCAGATAATTATCCGCTTAGTCCAATCGCGTCTCTTTGTACCAAAAGTTGATTGAACCCTTGTACTTACTCACAACACTTTCACTGCGCCATTCTGATTACATCCATTCTAAGGAAAGAAATGACTTAATCATAGAAATTCTTCAACATCAAGAGCCGAATAGCAATTCTCTTATATCCAATTATCACCTCAATCCAAATAAATACTTCATTGTTGCTGTTAAACTCCTGAATCAATAGCATTTTTCTCCTAAATTTGACGTTCCACATCGAATTTCCACCTATTCTACGTGAATTCAACACCAAGAAAGAGTCTCCATGACCTTCACACCGCCAAAGACTCACCACTTGCCATCGCATTCACCTTTCCTATATGATTCTACCCCTTAGACCCTTCGCACTCCATGACTTAAGACCTAACACTTATACTTTACTCTCTCACTTCACAACTTTGGCACGTTCCAACGTATTCTTCACCATCAAATCCATCCATCCAAATTTTCTCGAGTTATGAACTACACCGCTATTTAGCTAAGTTGGACGCTCTTGGTCTAGCTTCTCTTTTTGTATCTATACTTGTTTCTATTCGGGTTTAATTTTCGTTCCCGTCTTTGTTTCTGTTGCTGTCTCTGTTCTCGTTCCCATTTCCATTTCCATTCCTATATCCATTTCCAAAATTTATTTCTAGAAACTTCATTTTTGTTTTCGTTTTCGTTTCTATTTCCGTTCTTGTTTCTATTTCTGTTTCTGTTCCAATTCTGCTCCCGACTCTATCTTCGTACTCATTCTAAGAGAAACTCAACCGATTGAATCCGCTCTTGCCATACAGGTGTGCAGTCACGTTCTTAGTTACCTTAGTTGAGTTCGAACTGGGATGGAGAACATAATCCAAGTCTGACATATTCGATTTCTCCAAGTTTGACATTTAATCCAATATTACTCCACTTATGTCGGAAACCGTCATCAACTCAAATTGGTCATACAACCAGACTAAACCTTGAACCTCTCATCCTTGTAGGAAATCTAAGCTAGCACATTCTTAGTCAACTACCCTTCTCGTCCTTGATTTCATTCTCTTGCTTCGACTTAGTCCTTAATGTTTTCCCTTCCCATACTAATCTAGGCGACCCCGTTCATCTACCTAGTTGGTCTACTCCATCATTACCTAGGTGGTTTTGGTTAGCTATCAAGTTAATCTAAATTCGTTTGGAATCTTTTCACTTCTTTTCCAAAAATTTGGCCAGAGTCTCCCATGTTTCTACAGTCCCTAAAGCTATAAATCCTGCATAAAAATCTCAAACAGTTCTAGAATATTCATCATCCAAACTCGAAAAATTCAAAATCTTAAATCCTAAGTCCATAAGGGTTCACTCTCTAGTCTATCATTCCCAAAATACAATTTACTTAATCCACTAGTCCCTACATATTATTTCCTAACAATTCATTTATTGTAGTAAAGCATTAGGAAGTATACTTACAGTGGATGAAGGACTTCCCACGTCAAAGCTTGTGCTGGCAGGCAAGCTACACACTTAGTTTAACTTTTACAAAATTGTTTTACTCAACAAAACGTATCAAAGCAAGCTATAGACTTAGTTTTAAAAATGATTATTAGAGCAGTTTACAAAAATCATTTTTTAAAACCACTACTCTGATATAAACTATAATGACCCGATTTTTTCATAAATCCTTTAAGATGCGTAAAAATTCAAACTTTTGTAAAATCGTTGAAATCCCTTTTAAAACAAATATTAGAGTGCAATGCTAAACCGGACTGCTACTAACTCTTCTTTAAACTAGTTATGAAAAGCAATAAATGAAATGCAGAAGTGTTATAAAATCTTTTATTTAAAACATAGCGGAAGCGTAAATAACTTAGTGAAAGATACTAAACGATTAAATACTGCACTCTAAGAAATGAAATTCAACAATTTAAATATAATTTTAATGAAACTTAATTTAATTACAACTGTTTCTCTTTTACCCTCTTTATGCATGGCCAACCCCAATCTCGCCTGAGCAAATCCCTTATCCTGACTTTATGTTATCTGTTCTTTATCTATTCGTTGTTTGTACCTACACCACAAGTAATACGTGAGCCAAATGGCCCAGTAAGGAAAAGGGTGTGATACAATTATGCTTATGACTCTCTTTAGTTCTTTTTGGAATGGGGGCCACACAAACTAATCCTTTCATTACGTTCGTTGTTTCATTCGTTCTTTACTCGTACTTCGAGCTAGAGATTGGAGAAATCCAGGGAGATACGGTAGGTCTTTGTCAGCTTCAACCACCTAGAGTAGACAATCTCGCAGTCCCGACAAGGGAAAGGCAATGTTCTCTTTTAACTCCTGTCTATCTGGCTGATCCGTACTTACTGTACCATCCCCCAACTTCCTTTTTCTTCTTTTTCATTATTTTCATCATTTTCTTCGTTCTCTTAACATTTTTCCTCACATAATGCAAGTGTGAGTACCACCACCAAGGTGGCACTCCCTATTAGTTTCTATTAACATGATGCATGACCATACATTCTAAACCTAACTGATCCATGATGCTTTATAACGTATCATTAACAGAAATTGAAGTACGCATTAAGAAAGTAATTGAATAGCAGGAATTGAAAGCAAACTAAAATTGAAATTGCATATAGTAAATATGCGATAATTGAAAGCACACAACAAAGAACAATTATAATTAAAAGCGCATAACAAAAATAAGTATAATATTGAATTTAAACAGCGAATGAACAATAAACTAAATATGCTCGTTAAACTAAGCTAGACTAAACATGCTCAAGTAGAATTATCATTTTAGTTAGTTGTCCTAATTAATTTCCATACTCAAGAAGATAAGATAATTATTCTAGTTCTTTAGCCTAGTTAACTTCCTAGTCGATTTACATGCTCAATGTCTAATTAATTACTCTTGTTGATTATCGTGCTCTCTAAATGATTAAACATGCTTAGTTAATCAACATGCATTAAGTTTAGTTAATTGGACATGCTCGAGAAACTAGATATACTAGTAAATTAAACACACTAGTTAATTAATCATGATCAATAAACGCACATGGATATACATGCTAATAGTAGTTTAACATCTAGTATGTTTAAGGGTCGAGGATAATTAACATGCTCAAGCCTAGTTGATTAACATGCTTAAGAGATTATTATTCATGCAAGTCAATTGAGCATGTTAATTCACTAAACATGCTAGTTAGTTAATTATAAACATACTGATGAAATATACTAGTTAATTAGTTCGACATGCTTAAGTCTAGTTGATTATTCTAGTTAGGTTAATTAAACATGGCATAACATAGTCAATTAACATGCTAACATTATGTTCGTTAATTAATTAAACATGCCAGCTAACTTAAACATGCTAACTAATTAATCATGCTCACCGACTACTTAGTTTACTTTGTTAGACTAATCAGTTAATCAGTTAAGCTAGTTAATTAAATAGGACATCACTTAATTAATTAGTGATCCTAATTAATTACTCTATAGTTAATTACTCTAGTTAATTAAAATGTTCAAGTCTGATTCACTCTAATTAATTAACATGCTCGAGTCTAGATAATTACTCTATTTAATTCACTTGCTCAATTACTATCTACACTTGTTATCCGAGTTAATTAACATGTACCGATTAATTAGCTCATACTTACATTAACTAGTTAATTAGGTAAACTATGATGAATTGATTAATTAATTAAACATGTTCATTCTAATTATCACAGTCAATTAAGCTTGCTAGAATTAAGGGTGTAAGTATTTCTAGTTAACACTATCACTAAAAATGCATAGATTCTATCATTACAGCAAGTAATCATTACAGCAAGTAAACAAATGAAATAACAGGGCAAAATCATCATCAAGGAAACTAATAGTTCATTCGTACATATCATATCATTCATCATTCATCATTCATTATCTGAGCATTCACGGCATCGAGTAAATATCATAGAACTATCAATAATCTACACCATACTAACATATCTACACTATTAACAACAAAGGACACACTCACACACACTACTTGCAATGTAGGGCCTCCAAATGACCAAGACACACGCAATTTCCTTTCCTAAATGGAAGACACTAAAAACAAGGACAACTCTCCTAGCTTCAACCTTCACGGTAGCCAACAGCAATGCAGCTCATAGAGCTTCTCCTCACAAAACTTCACTCACGTAACACTCTTCCCTCAATAGCTAAACCACACACACACAGACAATTTCCTCTAACTCACTGGAACTCTCAGCTGACACACACTCACGCAGGTAGAGCTCTCACGGAGGGGAGGGAGAGCTCATCCCAAGAAGAGAGAAAAATGCATAATGAAATGGAGAGAGGAGGCTATTACCTGGAGAGGAGGGGAAATGTAGCTAGAGGGTAGGGAGGAGGGGATGGCTCCTGGCATGGGGAAGGCGGCTATGGCATAGGGAGGGCGACTTCGTCTTCCAGGTAAGGGGAGGGGTCAATTCTTGTCGTCAATTAATGACTAGACAACAGGAAACCATATTTCAAATCCCTAAATTATCGTTGTACTAGGTTATTTCGAATGAGTGCATATGCATTGGTCTCATCCACATTCGTCCACAAGAACAAAATCTCGCAGGCTAAAACACGGCTCAAGACGAGAACTAGTGTCCTCATCCATATCCGTACCATCGGCAGACGAGGTTCGGATGCAAAGTGGCATCCGCAGGTGTCCGAAGGTGTCCATAAATTGAACAGAGGCAAATTGGACGAGGCTACTCCACGTCTGCAGTTGTCCGAAACTGTCTAGGATTCAGACATATTCCAATCGGATGCAGCTAGTCCACATCCGCACTTGCCCATACTCGTCCTAAAGTCCACGACACAGTGCAGTCAGGACGTAGAATCACGTCCTGAGTTGTCCCAACCGATTCCTCGTGTGTGCAATGCGTTTGCAGATGAGACAACTCGTCCGCATGCATCCGAAAATGCCTTAGACAGCATTTCCTCACATTTTCTCACTTAACTCCTACCTCACAACACTTTTCTCATAACTATGCATCATAAAATAACACGTATCAATACGCAATATAATGTCCCAACTACCCCGTCTCTTAATTATATCGCGTACAAGAGTAAAAATGTAAAGGAAATACCCCTAGACTTAACACTCTAGAACGTCTTTGGTAATACCCCGATAATTGTCCAACTGAAAAAGTTGAGGTGTTGCAAAAGCCATAAGAGAAATCAGGAAGTGTTTCATTACTAGAAGAACCTGAGAACTGCCTACTTCAAGAGAACTTCTCCCTTAAATTTCTCCCCAGTTCTTCCCTTCCTATCTCTTTCTTTTCTTCATCACGGCCGAAATCTCCTCCCTGTAAACTGCACCACACAGTAGCAACCCTCTCTTTCTCTGAACTATTTCTTATTCTATCAAAACTCATACCACCATCTCGACCGTTGGTCCCTTCCCTTCGTCTCTCCTTTTGGTCTAAATGCCTCCTATTTATACACTAAAACCCTAAAGGATGACGAGGAGGTGAGATCGCGGCTTCCACGTGATTTGAAATCTTTCAGACGTCAGTTACCATATTTTTTGTAACTGAAAGATTGAGCACCGATCGAACAAGTGACCGACCACTTGACTGTCAAATTCCAATGGTAAACAAGTGGTCAACCACATTGTTGAGCGTTTCCTCATTAAATGCAACTGTAATATATAGTTGTCGACGAAGCGGTCGAGCAGTGAGGGTTTGGTCGACCGAAATATATTACAGATTGCATCTTAGTTCTACGGTCGACGAAGAGGTTGAGTATGCAGACGAATAGATTGACCAAAATATATTATAGATTGTATCTTAGTTCTACGGTTGACGAAGTGATCGAGTATGGGGATGAGTAGATCGACTGAAATATATTACAGATTGCATCTTAGTTCTGCAATCGATGAAGCAATCAGTATGCGAATGAATAGATCGACCAAAATATATTACAGATTGCATTGTAGTTCTGTGGTCGACGAAGCAGTCGATCAACAAGGATTTGGTCAACTGAAAATGCCACTGTAATATATATTTGCCTCTGCCATTTTTGTGGTCGACCCCGTGGTTGACCGTTTCAAACTACATTGCATTCCAAATGCTTTGCTTCAATAGTGATCAACCACTTCCTTCCAAATGATCGACTGCAAAAATTGAACTTATCATCATATAGTTAAGGTATATAATCCGCAATTCCTCTTTTAGAATTATACAATCTATATTAATGAAACCAATTCTATTATCACCCTTTTTAACTCCAAATATTATCAAATACATTTCTAATTACCACCAACAATCTTAATTTTTCTTCTAAGCTTAATACGAATATAATTCAGGGTATCATAATTATCTATATCAAATTACATTTCTCTTGACCAATACCTTAATCATCCTATTAAATTTCTAATACACCCGAAATCCTCAGTAATTACCACTTAGTCCTTATGCATAGTGTCACAAAAATCCGGGATATTACAGGAAGTCTCAACAAGACTTATTTAACTCATATGTAATAAAATCCATCATTTAATTGAATAAAAACATTTATAAAGACGTTTCTACAATAGTCATAACTTTAAACAAAAAGTTTTATGACTCATTATTAAAATTAATCTTTCCTTCAATCCTCATCCATGAGTCAACTTCACTTTGACAATGTTCTAACTTTGCCCGTGAGAACTCATCATCGTCTGTGCTATCAATTGTTTCTATCATCATGTGCCTCTATAAGTTCATCATTATCTACACCAAAAAATTCAAACTATGAATCAAATGCTCAGTAAGAGATGCACAACATAATATAAATATGTAATGTACTTTTTCAAAATAATGTCTTTTTTTTCTTTGTTCTTTCTTTTTTTTTCTTTTCTTTTAACTACCTCGCAACCTTTGTCAAGATTCTTTTCTTTCTTGTAACAACCTTGCAACGTTTTTCAAGATTCTTACAAGATTAGTAGACATGACTATGGGAAACCACCAAGTATCGTGAACTTCAGTGAGACAGTCCCCCTTACTGGGACCTCCATTAGTGTTGTGTACTCAATGCACAACCACTTGGTGAACTTCGGCCAAGCCCCAACATAATCGAGCTAACGAGCTTATCCCCTATAGGCCAAACCTTTGTGACAGTCTTTCCTCAACCATTCATCTTCTTTCTTATGTATCTTAAATTTTGTTTCTGTCTTTCTAGGTTGGTACAGTCTTTCCTCAACCATTTATCTTCTTTCTTATGTATCTTAAATTCTGTTTTTTTTCTTTTCTTGAAAAACATGATGCATAGAACATACATAACAATCTAACATGCATAAACATAACAGTAAACATATCTTCGATCAATCATCTCAATATGAACAGTAAACAAACAATAATCATATCCTCAATCAATGTCTAAATAAATAGTAAGCAAACATCATATCCTTGAACAACATCTAAATAAATCGTAAACAAACATCATAATCTCGAACAACATCTAAATAAATTGTAAACATGTATCATAACCTCGAACATAAACTGTAAACAAATATTATATCCTCCAATGATAGCCCGAAGACATCATAGATAGGATAATCATCAAAACATACCCTAGCGTCTTTGTGATGTATGCTAAAGGCCAAGTATAAAGAATAAGTTATTAAAAAAATAACTCTAACATTACTTACTATAGAACACAACATCAGAAACTAAATAGTAAAACCTACCTCAAAAACTTGCAAGACAGGTGTCATGACCCAGAGGTGGGCCTGACAGAAATGCCTGGTAAAGCGACTCAATCCTCGGAGAGGACCCGATCGCTCAGCCCAATGCTAGGTTTTCAACAGAAGTCTTCATATAAAAATAAGTCCAAAACCCAAAACAAATGGGTCAGGGTCCACAAAGTGATCAACAAGATTTAAAGATAGCGTAAAAGTAACAAATAGAAAAAAACACTGTGCATTAAATGAAATCATTCAAGATCACGACAATTTAATAAAACTATTACAAAAATGAAAAATATTCATCGAGGACAATAAGGAGACGCTAAGAGAAAACCCAAATCCAAAGTAACCACACCTCGTACACCACACCACACCACCATGAACTAAACCTGGGATAGAGGGGTAGTCTGGGGTGAGTGACTAACTCAATAAAAAAATTTGTAGTACTAAATGTAATGCATGGAAAAACTATTACCGTACATGAACTTTGAAACCACATTTAATAATCACTTAATCATTTTATCCAAAAACAGGGCTCACGTGCCATCGATGAGGCTTTTACAAAACACACTATATACATAGACAACTATATCATAAAATAAGCATGCATCGTTTTTCATTTAAAAATATCCTCAATGAAAAGAGATTGTCACATAGGGACCCATTCGACACACAACGTAGAAAGGCGGTAATTTATCGATAACAACACCTCATGAATCTGAAGAAAAAAGTGTCTGTCATTCGAAGACCAAGCAGCAACACTATACGTATTGTAATACCCCGATTTTCCATAGCAGAATTAAGTGAGAATAATTGGAAAATTATTTGGGTGAAATTGAATTTAAATTGGATCGATAATTATCATCAAGCAATATTCAGAGTAAATCGAGAATTGGAAATTGGGTAAATTAATAAATGATAAGCATTTTTGATAATTATAGATTTATTGAATAAATTAAATAAATAAATGAGATTGGTAGAATTTAAATGAGGGATTATTAGGGTTTAGTCAATAGAGGAAAGAGAGGGTTTTTTAAAATAAGAAGAAAGGAAATTAATTTGAAGGAAGAGGTGGAATTGAACCGGTTCGGTCTGGCTGGTTGGGTTCAGTTTGGAAGATATGAAATGGCCATGAGCCATTTTTGAAGTGAGGGTGAGATGGGGTTTGTTTTTTTGAAGAAAGAAGGGAGAGCGAGAGATTGAGAGAAAGTGTGAGAGGGAGAACCCGTGAGGGAGACGACGGCGAAGGAGCTCAGGAAGGGCTCGACGTTCGACTCTTGGCATTGGGTGTTGGGCTTTGCGACGCGCGTGCTCCTTAGGGCTGAGCCGCTGGTCGCGGTTCGATGAACAATAGGTTATCGTGGCTAATATGGACGATTTGGAGCTACGAATTTTCAAGCCTAGGTAAGTCGTGGTTGATTCTTTGTTGTTGGTTACTGCTGCATTTGGATTGCTAGGATTTGTAGTTGGATTCGCAGGGACAAGTTGCAGGGGTAGGGGATTTCGGTCGGACTGTAAATGGGTTGCGGTCTTCCTGTGTGTGAACAGTTCTGTGTGAACCCAGTTCATGAATTGTGTTCTGACCAACTCAATGTTTCAAGATACTCCTTTCCACATGGCTGACCTACATTAGACCGTCCTCCTTGAAGTGGGTAATTTTCCCATCAGTGTTGGCATCCCTGTAAAGTCTTCTCCTACCTATAAATCGATGGCAGTGGATGGGTATGCATTCTGGAATTTTCATTCCATTACAGAGAGCAGGTGAGACGGAGTGAAAGGTGGGTGAAGGGAGAAGACTCTCTATGTGATGTTCTGAGTGATTGTGAGCTAAAGGGTTGCTTCAAGTTTTCTTCATGCTGGAGTTCTTCAAGGTATGAAGAGTTCATTGATGCTATTAATTATTAGTTTTTATGCACTGCTCAAATGTATGTATTTTTGGAGATTTTATTCACCAGCTTGGGTTTGTTGTGTTAAATTTTTTGCCGATGGACTGTATGATGAAATTACTGTGTTAAAACTGGTTTTGTTCTTGGCTTGGATTCTGCCAGGGAAAATTATGAGGAATTGTTGGTTGCTTTATTGAACTGCCATGGATATTTGCTGTTATGTGGAATATCAGATAATTGACAATGAATTGAAGAAGTGTCTCTGATTGTTCATAAGCTGGTAGTTTGGGTAATTCTCTATAATTAGAAGATGAAATTATAGAAATAATTGTTGAATTAGTTTCCGTCTTTAGACTGAATTTTAGAATCTATTTTACAATTGTGTCAATGCTTATAATTTCATGATCTACTATTGTGGAGTTGAAAAATGAGTATATGGTTTGTGAATTGTGTAGTTTTGTTCGTGCATAAGTTGGAAGTTGGAATAAATTATGTTGAGTGATAGATTTTGTCTCTGTTAATTGAATGTTGAATTATGTTTCTTATAATTGCTCAGTTGTTGTGAAGTGAAGAATATTCTATAGAAAATAAAAGAATGATGGGTACCATATACTGCTGTTTCGGTTCTGCATTAGATTGTTAATGATGGATATTGGAAATATATATATATATCCACGGTGAATTGATGCTGATGCCCAGGGTTAAAATATATATACGTGGTAGTGTAAGGTCCTATTAGTTAAGGTGACTCTTTTGGTTAATTGATCAATGAAAATAATTGAACAAAAAATGTAAACTAATTTAGTTGTATTTAAATTATTAAATAATAAATGAGTAATAATGGTATCAAAGTTGGGGATTCATAATTGGTAAATATATTGATAAATAAATGTTAATTATTTTGAAGGTATTAACGGGAGAAGAATTAAGTGCTAAACGTGTTACGGACCGCAAGTAAGTGATATGCATGTGTTTTGGTCTTCGGACCCTACATCATAAGAATTAGGGTTGTATGCTGACTGTTTACTACTTTCATAGAATATTTAGGTTGTTTACTACTTTACCAGATATTGAGCATGTTTCGTAAATTGTACTGCTGCTTACTGGATGTTTATTTGAATTAGGTTCTTTTAATGATGTGTTTAATAGATGAACATGCTTAGAGATTATAGTACTGATATGATAGAATATATGCATTCACGAGCATCACGCATCATAGTTTTCAAAAGATTACAAAATTGGTTTTCAAGCATAGTTTTGAAAAGAAAATAGAAAATGGATATTGAAATCAAATACGAATAAAAGTTAAGTAAAGAGTTGGACCGGTAAGTAATGCTCGGCAACGAAAGCACGTAATTAAATGGTTTTTGTGGACCGGTAAGTAATGCTAGTCATAGAAACAAAAGATAACAGTTTTTGTAGACCGATAAGTAATGCCCGATACAGAAACAAAAGAAATATAATTAAACGGTTTTTGTAGACCGATAAGTAATGCCCGACACAGAAACAAAACATAACGGTTTTTGTGGATCGGTAAGTAATGCCCGGCACAGAAACAAAAGAAATGTAATTAAATAATTTTTGTGGACCGGTATGGTAAGTAATGCCCGACACTGAAACAAAAGAAATGTATTTAAACGGTTTTTGTGGACCGGTAAGTAATGTCAGCACAGAAACAAAAGATAACAGTTTTTGGACCGGTAAGTAATGCCCAGCACATAAACAAAAGAAATGAAATTAAATGATTTTTGTGGACTGGTAAGTAATGTCTAACACAGAAACAAAAGATAACAGTTTTTGTGAACTGGTAAGTAATGCCCCGCACAGAAACAAAATTAATGTAATTAAACGATTTTTGTGGACCAGTAAGTAATGCCTGACAAAAAAAAATGTAATTAAATAGTTTTTTGTGGACTGATAGGTAAAGCACGACACAAAAACAAAAGAAAAGAGATTAACATGTATAAGATAAGAGAAAACAAAAATGAATACCGACACGTGGTTTTAAAAGATGCATAACATGTTTGCAGTTTTCTTTTATATCACTTACTGAGCCTTAGGCTCATTAGTTAAATCTTGCGATGTAGGTACACGCACAGGAGAATAGGTTAAGGAGCAGTTGACGAAGGATTTACACGTGCAAATCTTGTAGCCGGCTACACTGAAGGAATTTAAAGAAATATAGTTTGTAAAAGAGTTTTGCAAAAAACTATGTAAAGTAATTAAACTATATTTTAAATATTTGTTTTATTTAAAAAGGACTTCCGTTGTGTTCTACAAAATGTTTTAATTATTGTCTTTTAACGGGCTTTCAGAACGAAAAGTCTTCCGCTGTATTTATAAAGAAAAAGTTTTAAATTTTATGCATTTTCAAAGGTAGTTAAAAACTAGGGCGTTACACATATAATCAACAATAAGATGACTAAATACCCTGATCAGGTTTAGGGATTCGAAACCCAAGGACACAATACTTACAGCTGTCCTATTACCCATTTCAACTTTGGGGATTCTAAATCTAAGGACATATCAACAATGTCCTATTACCCATTTTGCATGTGCACACAAGCAATCTTCACACAGTAGAAAATGCACGGGATAGCCTTGTGATACTTTGATACCAAAAATTGTCCAAAGCATCAAAAAGATTCATCGATCCAGATATACTGATAACAAAAATTATCAGAATATGATGTACGATAAAGTAAACGTGAGAAAACATACATAAAAATAGACATGTTGTCGAACAGTCTCCATCAGATTTTCATATGTGGCAACCCACAAAATAATGGTTTGAAAACCATGATGCAATGTTGTGCATAAATTATAAAAATCTGTACCTCGATGACAATATAAGCCTAACCGACCAACCACACAAGCAATCGAACACAAATACCGAAATCCTTAAAATCATTGAAACCTAAAACATAATCGACGTCAAAATCTCAATCATCATAATAGGGATAAAGATAGATGCTAAATCACGATAAGGTACCCAAATTGATGTGAAACGATAAATCACCTCTAATCTAGGTGAGTCATACGTGTATCGACAATAAAATTAAAATGTTTAAATAAGATATATACAACTTCTGAAACACTATAATCAATAGCCTTACAAAATTTATCTAAGGAATAACTCATATTGACACAATATAAAGAAATAGGGTTGGTTCATTCTTCTGAAGTTAAGAAATAGGGTTGGTTCATTTTTCAGAAGCAGTTAGGCGATCGAAAAATGTGGTCAAACTGTCAACATAAAAGTTAAAGTCAACGATCAAAAGTCAACAATAAATAGTTAACGATTACTTCATCTGTCACGCCATCAGTCAACACCACGTCAGTAGTGCACACCATGTCATAGTGACTAAGCGCCACGTGAGTAGTCAACGCAACGTCATGCTGACTTAGCGCCACGTTAGCACTCCAGTGATCGGCAATGGTGACTTTTTCGGTGACGACAAACGACATCGGATCAGAATGAGAATGGTCAGTTTTTGAAGGTTTCAAGCTCTTGAATCCAATGGTGGCATCGGTTTTTTGAGACAATTCTCGGAATGGCTGGGATCTATTATTAAAGTCGTAATTGTAACTTTTCCAATGAAGCTTTAGGACCACACCCGACCATGGATTTTAGCGATCTTTGGGTCCACAAGATTTTCCTTGATGAGAGCTTTCCTATGGTAGGTCAAATGTTGTGATCGAACTTCGAGATCATTGGTGGTGAGCGTTTAAAGTTTTAGTCAAAATATTTCTTATGACAGTTTTGACAGTACAGTTCTCTCAAATGGTTTAGCTGTTTGTGACTAATAATATATGAAAATGAAGCTCTCAATGCAAACTATCGAGAAATGGTGGAGGTGTTAAGCACCTCTACCATACGCAATTTCGGCAAGCCGTTAAAGAAGTTGCCAAAGTGTGAAAAATGGAGAAAAATGATATAAAAAATGGGTTGATGTGGTGAGAAGAGAGAGAAAGAAAGAAAAAAAAAAGAAATTGAGAGGGTAAAAACGAGATGTGCGGTTGCAGAGGAGAATTAAGAGAGGAGAGATAAAATAATTAATTAATAGTAAAAATAATAATATTTTAATTAATTTATATATTATAATATATATATATATATACATACACACACTAAATAAATACCAACTTTACGAGAATAATTTATGTTATTTCCACTCTTTCACAACTTAATTTAAATTTACTGAATATAATCGCACAATCTGAACCACATGGTAACACATGAATCTATTGGTTTGATTGATCAAATATTGGCACATAACATAAGATTCATGACATGTGACAAGAATTTGGTCAATACAAAGAAAATTGACTTACACTAAAGAGAAAAATTTACTTAGAAAAATGTAAATAAAAAAATTTGCAGGTTTTACAGCAGGTCTCCCTCGAGAGCTTGAGAGAAAGCTCTCTCCTCTAAGGACGTTCTTGGGTGATTAGGGTTTAACCCAAATCCTCATATTTATAGAACACTAACTAGAGAACTTCGCGGGATAAAATTCCAAGAAATAACGTCTAAATTCTATCCTTTCCTAAGCTGTCTAAGGATCAAAACGCAGGTCACAAGAAATATGGAAAACGACATTAACTTAAACTGCCCGAGCTACAATGGATGTGCACATAGCCGCAACCGACGTCCACAACAACCCGCTCAACGAATGGCCAACAGACATGTCATCTCTAAAACTCATACTCGCGATCGCTAAAGCAACTGTGGACGCGAACACTTCTACAGAAGCCAATGCTCCCTCAAAAACCTAATTTTATGGTTCATCGCCTACCACATGTACTAATATATTGCTAAAACTCATCTGTGGACACTAACGCTCTCATGGACCGCAAACTCATTAAATCTAACGATGACATTTCTAATACGTAAAACACTATCGTGGACATGAACGCAGCGTAGAAACACACTATAATCTAAAACGACGACGCTTCTAACTTACTTAATGTTCTCGAATGACATTTTTCCCTTCTGTGGGAGAATCTTTTCCTAATCCAACAGCTCATACTTTTTTTTGCTAAACCTGATCTAACGGCCCAATATTCTTCCTGTGCCTGAGCGGCATCCAACGCTCCCTGAAAGAATCTTTCCAAAATCTAATGGTCCATGTTCCTTTCGCAAATCTAATCCTATGGTCTAGAACTCTCCTACACTCAAACGGCATCACACTCCCTCAAATGCATCTTTTTCTTAAATCTAATGGTCCACATTCCTTCTGCTAAATAGATCTAACGGTCCAACGTCCACCAACATCAAACACTTCCGTAGAGCATCTTTGACACGACCAAGAGGTTTGCCTGACAGAAATTTCTTGCCAAACGACCCTATCCTCGAAGAGGACCCAATCGCCCAGCCCAAGGCTAGTTGAAATTTGTGGAAGACTTGAATACAATTCTTAGATGTTGCCCACTCGAGATGGGCCATGGTCCATATAGTGATCGTATGAGTTAATAGTACAATAATATAAAATTTTAAATCCAAATACCAACTATGCATACAATCCAAATATCTAGAAACCAAATCCAAAGTATCATACAAATTATCCAACAGTATATTTATCAATAAATAAAGGTACAACTACAGGTTAAGAATAGAAAACAAGTCGGCAATGGCTCAAGCTTGAACACCCACAAGCCTAAGTGCTCCTGTCTCTACGTAAAGGAGATGGGTCGTTGGGGTGAGTGACTAGCTCTATAGGAAACTTATACTAACTGCGATACACATGTAAAACTTGTTTAATCTTTTTTTTTTTATCAAAAACCATGATTTAAGGAGTTATGCATATTTATCAAAACATTTCAAAAACTTTTTCCATCCTTTTTAAGGAAAAACTGGCCTTGAAATGCCTCAAAGAGATATTGAAGAAAACATGGCTATCTACATAGACAACTATACTCAAAATACTCTCATTGATTTTGCAATGAAAAACCATCACCAGTGAAAATGGAGGGACACTCAGGGACTCCTCCGATCAAACACACAGAAAGGCGGCTATTGATTCTGCGCAACATCTCATGAGTCTAAAAGAAATCAACGATGGTCCGTAGACCTGGCTCGTCACCCTGGGTTTGCCGATGAGCTAGGCTCAGTAATGACACAACTCTTATCATCACCTGAATTTGACGATGAGCTAAGCTCAGCACCAAAAAACTCGTAACATAGAACACCCTAATTAGGTTCTGGGAATCGAAACCCAATGATGCATCATCACCGCCCTATACACATCTTTTCACACAGCGTGCAAACAAATATCTCCACGTAGCAGGTGATGTATAGGGGATAGCCTCATGATACTTTGGTACCGAGACCATCCAAAGTATCAAGAGGGTTCATCGCCCCCAAAAAAAATACCATGACATACCATGAAAACATCATGTACAAAAGTAAACGTGTAAAACTCTCACACTTAAGTATAGTAAAATCTGACATGCTGTTGAAAAGTCCCTGTTGGTTTTGCATATGTGGTATTCCACAAAATATCAATTTCTAAAACCATGATAATGCAGACGCAAAGCATGAAAGTATAAAATCCCTAACTCTTTGGCGTTCTTTCTTGACGGTCAGAGCAACTGTCTTCTCGGGAAGGATCTCATAGTCCTCAAAATCATCGGAGCCTACAACAAGTCAAATGCCCGAATTCTCACCCACAAATCTCACGGAATAAGTGAAAGGGTCATATATCGGGTCTAGGAATCTAACCGGTGTGTAAATGTAACAACTCTTTTTTCATACACTTTAAAACGTTGAGATTCAAAGCATTTGTTTCTTTCCATAAAACAAAGTGTAGCGAGAGACTTTTCGTAAATAAAAACTTGTGAGAAGAATAATGAAATGAACACGTAAATAAAATTTCTTTCTTTAAACATATTTTGATCAAATACATTTCATAACTTTAAAACACATTTTTCCTTTATTTCATCCTTTAGCCTAGCCATCCATAAGATCCGTAACGCGTAAATCCTCTTTTAGCTACCCCTTTCCTTGTTACCATGTAGACCTACATCACAAAACTTAAACTATGAGCCTAAGGCTCAGTAAGAGATAGAAAATATGTTATGTTTATGCCATGCACTTTATAAAACAAATGCAGTTTTTGTTTTCATTTTTCCTTTACCTTTACCTTTACCTTTACTTTTAATTTTACTTTCACTTAACCATTTAGGCATTGGAGATATCATCGTATATCAGAATTTAATAAGGATAATCGGATAATTATCGGAGTATATCAAGGACATATTCATTAGATTATAATTTAACAAAAATTATTAGGTGATATTAAGATTAAATTAGTGGAGTAATGTTATGAGGTTATTCATTGTTGGAATTTAAATGTAAGTGTAATTATTGATGGGGATTAAGTGAGAAAACTAATTGGAATTAGAGAGAGAACCAATTCACACACTTGGTTCAGTTTGGTTAATTGGGTCACGCCAATTAGTTGGCTGGAAAATAAAGAAAAAGAAGGGGGGATCTTCTTCTTGGCCTTCAACCTTGTCGCGATAGCAGAGAAGAGAACGAGGGGGAAGAGAGAAGAGAAACAAGGGAGAGAGCCAGCGACAAAGAAGGAGAGCGGGTGATCGGGTGACAATGGGTCTGGCAAGCGTGCGAGCGATGAAGGCTCAGGTGGCGACGTCTTGGCTGGTGGCTGTTGACGAAGAGGAGGGCAGGCCTAAGGCTAGGGCTCGGGATCGATGTTCTGCCGACGATGATTTTTGGCTTTGGAGGAGGCATTGTTGAGGTAAGCTTAGTAGTTCTTTCTCCTCCTTTGATTTCGATTATTCGGGTGTTGGCAGGGACGCTCGATGGTTTGCAATTGCCAGGGAAGATTCTCGCTGGGCTGGGGGATTGGCAGTTTGGGCTGGATAGGCTGAAGGCTTGGGTCCAGCCTGTTATTGGGTTTGAATCGGTCTGGCTCTACCTTGCAGTAGGTGACAACGATAGTGTGGACGAGTGGGGGACACTCTGTATGCTAGGCAGTGTTGGTCGGGCGTTCAGAAGAAGAGTGTTTGTCTTCATAAAAGGGATGAGAGCCGACAGAAAACTGGCAGAAACATGATGGAGAACACTTTGGCAGTGGGGAATAAATTGTGAGGGAGCTCTCGAGTGGAAGAGAGCTGGAGGCCGAGTGAAGGATGAGTATGCAAGGAAGGTTGGAGCTACTGGAGTTGAAGAATGAACTCCCTATCCTTTGCTCCTCCCTATTCTGCGTGAACTTCTAACTCCTGTAGGTAACCAAATTTCTCTCTTTCTCTCTCTCTATTGTTAGTTGAATGTTAAGGACATTAGTTGAAGCATGTAGATTATGCTTTGCTAAATTGGTTAAGTTCTCTGTATTGGATTTCATGTGCTCCTGGAGTGGAGGAGTGAGCTTCTTGCCTATGTGGTCTTCCCTCCTGTCCAGCTGAGCTTCTAGCTCCTTTGGGTGGGTCATTCCTTCCCTATAACTAGTTGAAGCACACTAATGACGATATATTATGCTATGGATTGTTGAACTGCTCTGTGTATTTGGGATAACTTCTATTAGATGGTTTTGTTGGATAAGCTTTGGATTGATACTCTGTCACGTGAATGTCTTGATAAAATTTCATTTGTTGGTTAACTTTGGAAGCATGAATATACTAGATTTAGCATTGTTATTTGGATGATAAGTTAATACTTCTGTTGGTTTTTCTAATGGATTATTGGGAAGGGATAGTTTGTTAACTATTAGCGTGTTGTGTTGTTGGTGGTTGGAAATTGGATAATGATGAATGTAATTGGATAGTGATAAATGTAGAAGTGTGAACATTGGAAATAACCTGTTATGTTGGATGATGGCAAGCGTCGAAGTGTTGAGTGTCACATTGTTGGAATTGGGTGTCTGATGTGTCATTTGTTTGGAAATGGTCCTGTTAAGTTACAACTTGTAGTGTTATATTCTATTGGTTTTGTATTGGGATATTAATTGGTCTAAGGCATGTAAATAATCGGAATTAGGTGTGGAGATTAATTAGTAAGGTAACAAGTAGAGTTAACAATTTTAGTAATGACTAGATGTTTCTAAATTGTGAAGGTACTAAAAAGAAGAAAAGTTAGCTTTAAGCATTGAATGCTGTGAGAAACAAGGTAAGTGATATGCATGTGTCTTGGTCTTTGGACCCTACATCGAAGGATTAGGAGATGCATGTTTCGCTGCTTACTACTTTCCTAGCATGTTTCATTGTCTACAGTTTTAACCCTACGTTTCATTGTTTACTGCTTTTACAACATGCTTATAATTAGTAATCGCAAGTTTGTTGCTTACTGCTTTCCTAGCATGTTTTGTTGTTTATAGTTTTAATAGCATGTCTCGTTGTTTACAACTTTATTAGTATATAATTAAGCATGCTTCGTTGTTTATATTTTTAAGTGTATGTTTTGTTGTTTACTGTTTTTATTGCATGTTCTATAAATCTTACGTTGACTGTTTATTTACGCTTTCATATGAACTGTTGTAATTCACGTGTACTACGCATCACGATTCCAGAAAACGGATAATGAACAATAAATGAACAATTAATGAGCCATAAATGAACGAACAATGAACAATAAAAGGTAAAGAAAAGAATTGATAAATAAACGAATAATAAGTAAATCAAAGAAAAGAAAAAGGCAACGATATGATGCGAGACTGTTTAAGCCTGTGTGGCACAGTCGCTAGCGAGCTTTCAGATTATGTCATCATCGCTAACAAGCTTTTGGATTACGCCATTGCTGCTCATATGTGTTGTAAGGTCCCTGGATTATGCCAGGACAGTCCCTGGATTATGTCAGGACATGACGGCAAATGATTAGCAAGCTTTCGGATTATGCCATCGCGGCTATATCGGAGGTAAAAGACGAAAACGATGAATAAAACGTAAAAGACTGACAAAACGATGATTAAAAACGTAAAAGATAAAAGGATAAGAAAAAGAAGAGAAACCTAAACTGCATACGATTTTAAAGATGCACAGCATGAGCATATAGTAGCATGATAGGTAATATCACTTACTAAGTATTTGGCTCATAGCTTACGACTTGCGGTGTAGGAAAAATGACGAACAGATTTAGGAGCAGCTAATGAAGGATTTGCACGGACGAGACTTGTGGGTGGTCAGGCTAACGAAGGTAAAAAGAATAATGGGTTTGTAAAATGTAAAGGAACATGTTAATTAATTGTTTATAAATAAAATATTTACGCTTCCGCCACGTTTTCAAAGGAAAAGTAATTTATACTTCCGCTATATTTTAAAAGATTTTTTAACGCTTCCGCATTTTATTAATTGGGTTATCATAACGAGTTTAAAGAAAGGTTAGTAGCGGTCTGGTTAGACACACTCTGATATTTCTTCAAAAGAGTTTTAAATAAAGACGGTTTTAGTGGTTAAATTAAAGTTTTAAATTTTAGCGTATTTTTAAAAATGTTACGAACAACCTGGTCATTACATGTTTCCTCTAGATACACCGTAGGCTCCACGGAATAGCCTCCTCTGCTGCTCCTGGCACAAACATTTCATTACCTACACCCCAAGTAAGGACGTGAGCACAAAGCCCAATAAGGAAATGGGTGAATACAAATCAATATATCTCTCTTTAGTTCCTTTTTGGAATGGGGCCACCCAAACGGATTCTTTTCATTACGTTCATTCGTTCGTTCCTTACTCGTACTTCGAGCTGGAGATTGGAGGATTTTCTTTGTGATGGAATAGTGATCGAACCTAACCTTTTACTTGTAACTAGAACTCCCGTACCCGATAAGGGAGAGGTTTCGGCTAGTTGCAGCTTAGACCAGCTACCCATCCACCCCCAACTCCCTTTTCCTTTCTTTTCTTTCATTTTTTTATGATTTTTCCTTTCCCAATGCATGTGAGTACCACCCTGAGGTGGCACTCCCTACTTTGTTTCTATTAACGTGAATGCATGTGACACTTTCAAATTAAATAGCGCATACTTGAAAAGTAAATGACAGTGATTTAAGGAATTGACAATTGATAATTAGGGCAGAATCTAAAACACGTATTACATGCATCGACAGTAGCTAGGCAATATGAAGTAATTTAAATGAACACATAGTAGCGTACGATGAACAAAATAAATCAACATAACATGCTCGCAACGATGCATTAAAACCACAAAAAATATACAAGATAAAATGATTGAACATGCTTTGAAAAGAAAATACATGGTAGCGTTCAATAACGAGAAATCATCACATGCTTCTTAACGACAATAGACAGCAGTAATTAAACAAGAAGACGTGCCTCTTCAAGCGACTATAAATAGCAGCAATTGAAACGAAATAGCGAAACATGCTTTTTAAATGATAATATACAACAGCGAATAATAATCAAAATGAAACAGCGAAACGTTCTTCTTAAACGACTATAAACATAATGGAATATGACGAAATGGAATAATGAAACATGCGTCTAAATTGATAATAAACATCAGCAATATTGTCGAAAACAGGCCAGCAAAACATGCTTCTCAACTACTACACACAGCAGCAAAATATCGAAAATAGAATAACAAAACAAGCTTTTTAATCGACTAGTATGACAACGGAAAAATAATGACGAACAATGCATCAAACATGCTATTTAGCAATTAAAATCTACAGTAATAATATTGTATCTGAATAGCGAAAAACATGCTCCTTAATGATAATAATAACAGTACGAAACAGCGAGAACATGCTTTTTACACAACGGTATACAACAGCAATGACAATCGAACATACCCCCTTTAAATGAGGAATGTACAGCCGTAATGTGAGCGAAAGAAAACTACAAGTCATGCTTTTCAACTATAATTAATGACAGCAGTGTAATATGAACGAACTAGAACTATAGATCATGCTTTTCAACGGCGAATAACAGCTAATATACAGTAAACAAAACGTGTTAACATACTGAACTTTCCAACATAACGCAATAGCATAAGTCAGCGAGTTAATAACAACGTATGACTGTAGATTAGAAACGGACATACATACTTATATCTTGGTAGCGAATATGAAATATGATAGCAATGAAAAACGAATAAGCATGCTTTACAACTTGACAGCAAATACTAAGTATGGCAGAAAATGAGCATACGAGCTTTTAACAATGATCGTACCAACAGCGAAGGCATTACAATGAACATGCTTACGGGGAATAAATTCCAAAGTTAAGCAAAAATGAAATGTAACAACAGATTATCAATGCAACATCTAGTAAATGGAATCTACATTAACAAGGAAATGAAATGTGACAACAAGTAGGTAAACTAATGCAACATAAAGGCCCAAATCATTTAGAGAGAACTTCTTAGCTCATTCATATTCATGCGTGCAACGTTCTTTGCTACAGCACTTAACATCCGTCATTCACCAACTAAACACTCATCACATCATTTATCTCTAATAAGGCAAGCGTTTGAAATAGATAGAGTTGCAAGGACTTAAAAGTATAGAGCTCAATAAGCAGTAAAGGAAATATTGCAATAAAGGAGATTACACTAATAAAGTTCATAGAGGCTTAAACAACTAGAGAGAGAGTTTTCAACAAAGCTAGAGACAACTACAACAAGGTATCTAACAGAGCATCCAAGAGGTTTACAGAAACACAGAGCAATTAAAAGAACTGCAGAAATCCAACCATAAGAAAAGTCACACACACACACACATTTACCTGGGTGTAAGGCCTCCACATGGCCAAAGACTACCTCATTCCTTACCCTTGTAGATGAAGCTTACTCACGGATGGCTGAATCTCTTGGCCTCCATGTAGGAACTTCTTCAGGGGTGAAAACTGAAGGAAGAAGAAGAAGAGACTAAAGATCAAGGGGTTTCCTTGGGAGAATACCCGTACCTCCAGCAAGGAAGGCGTAGGAAGACAAATCCCTGTTGGTCGGGACTGGCTGTGTGATTCAGTGTCGAGAGGTTGAGTTTTTATTGGCTACGCATCATTTTCTTCTGATTTTAAATCATTTTCTATCGTAGATCTGTAATCTTCCGAACGAGTGCGGACACATAGATCTCGTCCGCGTGAGTAAAATTTCGTAGGCAAAATTGTGATCATAGACGAGAAATGGCATCCCCACTCTCGTCCGTACCATCCGCAGTTGATGTTTCGGATGCCACTTAGCGTCCACATAAGTTCAAAAATCGGATAGAGGCAAATTGAACGAGGCCTCACCTCGTCCGCACTCATCCGCGAGCGTCCAAATGTCTCCAGAATTTGGACAGATTCAATGCGAACGCTTCCCGTCCTCGTCCACATCATCCGCACTTCGTTCGTAAAGGAATAGAGTCATTTCAGGATGCGAGGATCCGTCCTGCAGTCGTCCCCAAGTAAAATCTGATGGTGTGGACGCCAACCCTCATCCCCATGGCGTCCGCAGGCGTCTGAATTAGCCAGATCTCCATTTTCTTCACATTTTTCTACTAACTTTTTATCCCGAAATAATTTCCCATAATTACACGTCACAAATCAACACGTATAGGGACGAAATGTAATATGAAATTTATCTCCAAAGTTCGATTACATTGCGTACACAGGAACATTAGTATCAGGGTATTACATAATTATCCTTGCAAAGGAGGGATCAAGAAAACCCATAAACATGCAGACTCATCGCTACATAATTTTCTAACAACTGATCGGACAATCAAATAACAGGGAAGAATAATCATGGAAAACAGGTTATCTATATGTAAATTCATTTCCATTTCATAGTTGATTACCTACAGATTTCCTCTTATTATTTAACCTATGAAACTTAATCAAACAAAGAGCATAAGAACAACAAAATCATCACAAAAATAATAACTTGCAGAGAATAACAAGGAAACAAGCATGAAACATCATAGAGAAACACAATCAACCCTACTCCTGTTATGTAGAACCTTACAGACAAAGAACATGCATTATTCCTTAACTCGCGCCGTGATTTTCCTTTCCTAAGCAGAAATCCTTCCTTTCAGAACTCCAGAACAAAAAAACACACACAAAAGGATGCAGAGAGAACGGGGAAGAATAACCCCTCATTTCCCTCCACTAAGCCTTCTAAATACACTCTGTAACACTTCTAAGGCGACAAGGAGATGCAACTGTATAGATTCCAGCAACCTTTCACATAGTCAGACATCAGTTACACATTTACAGATCAACGTTGCGTGTACCGGATGATTGTTTCATCATCCATGATCTGCCACTAGTTTCCATTGATATGTCGCGCATTCAACTGCCAATTAGCAAGTCGATCATTGTCAACTGCAGCACCCAACCACCAACTTGCCCATAATTTATTCGGCCGAAATTATATTAATCTTATTTTTCTAATAATTAAATAATCATATTCCCTACACTTCGCTTTATCATTCATAGTAATAATACCAATAATAAAGTGTGACTATTTTTTATAATGACCAAAGTATTACTTTTTACTTAATCCAAGATTTATACGTAGCTGAATACCTAGGGTATTACAAACTTTGCTAACAACTTCAACACTGAACTATATGAAATGGATGGAGCAAACACTACAATTACATTTTTTGTAAAAAAACCTTCTCATTCTGCTGCGGAACGTTGTCTTTCAATGGCGGAACGTTATCTTTCCATTACTTGTTAAAAAGCGTTGTCGTTCCGCTGCAGAACGATAATGTTCTGCCGGTGGCAAAATTACTTTCCACTGCAAAATGATCACTTTCCACGGCAGAAAGATTACTTTCCTCTATAAAAAGTTAGACATTGGTGATGAGAACTGAATGACGACGACAAACCAGCAAGAGAAAGGAGAAGATGGTGATGAGAATTGGATAGTGAAATCGATAAGAGAGAATTATTTTCGATGATGCGAAGATGTTCGAAAAACTGAAAAAGGGAGAAATTATTTTCGATGATGGACCGAACCATGCCGGAGCTTCTCGGCATTGTCTTCTCAGTTAGATTGATTCAATTATTGCAATGTTAGCATAAAATTAGAATTTACAGAGAGTTTTAGTGAATCGGTTTCGTCTTCGCGGAAATGTTTTTTAACAAGTAACGGCAATCTTTGCAGCATCCATTTTCCATAGTTCAATGTTTAAGTTGTTAGCAAAAATAGTTCAGCTGTTAACTTATCATTGGCCACAAAATACAGTGATTGATTTGTTATTTTCCCTTATCTTAATATCTCGTTTTAATTTGGGAATTAAAATTCTCAAATGTTACAAACCAGCACATATTTGGAGCACAGAGAATCAACTACTAGGTATGGGTATTAAACCCAGGAATGAGTTAGAGGCTTTACTATTGCTTAATTCAATGTCAAATAGTTGGTTACACTTTTGATTATTGCTAGCAACTTATAATATTTACTATAGCCTATTTCCATAAAAATAATATTTTATTTTCAGAGGTGTATGAAAGGAAATACATATTATGGAAGAAAGAACAATCCAACAAAAAAGATATTGAACATGACAAGGAGACAGATTACTACAACTACTAACGATGATGATGTGATTACCACCCATATTGAAGGCTGTATAAATAGAGATTACTTCATATATGTATTTTGATTATTGATATTGGCGCTTTGCATCATGTTACATCACAAGGTGAATGCATTATATCCTACATTAATAGTAGTTATGGTCACATAAGGATGAAAAAGGATGGTGAAATACTAGAAATTGGTGATATTAAATTAAAAAAGCAATTCAAGCTACAAGTTGACATTAAAAATAATGTTATGCATGTTCTATATATTCAGCTAAACTTTATATGTACTTGTAAGCTAGATGTCGATGATTTTATCAATTATTTTGGTAAAGATAAATGAAAGACAATTATTTTGGGTTCCAAGTTACCTTAGTCTTTCTAGGATGGAACTTTGAGAAGTCTGTTTGACTTGATAATTTTTTTTCTTTCCAACCGTTTAGATGATTATGTTTCTAAAAGAATCTTGACTAGAAAAAAAATGTTTCTTACAAGCACTTGAGATTATTTAGATGCAAAGCTCATGTTCTTGTTTTGAAAGATGAGCTATCCAAATTGAATGATCAATCTAATGAGTGCATCTTCTTGGATTATTCACCCCCATGGGTTGGGGGACATATTATGAGATCTAGTTATTGAAAAGATAATAAAATATAGATATGTTGTCTTTTTGGAAGATCAGTTAATTGAACATGATATGGTAGAGGCAACTCGATGACCTTCAAAATTTCCTGCTACTTTGGATCCAGTTAACACACCTTTAGTAAGTGAGGATTATGAGAGAGTTAAAGAGAAAGTTCATTGTGATATGTTAATTAGAGCAAATCAGACTAAAGAAGATTCTTCATTGCATCATAAAGAAAATCAACAAAAGATAGATTACCTTCTATGAAATATCCTTCTTATAAATCTATGATGCTTACATATGGAAGAAAATTGGAAACTTAGTAGGAAACTATGTGTCATGAATAGAAGATAATGACAAAAAGTCGTGCAAAAGAAAATAAAATCTTTACACATGAATCATACATACGAATTCAGTTATAAGAAAGGTGGGAATTTGGATGAAGTTTTCTATCCTGTTGTAAAGATAATGTAACACCCTTATGAGTTAATAATCATTTATGGAATTTTTTTCGAAACGGCAACAACTCTCTAAAAATATCAATGCAAAGCTTTCCAAGATCTTTCATAAAATCCAAATTAAAATATTTTAAAACGTGATAAAAACTCACCTTTCAAAACCATTTGATTAGCCGAGGACTTCTCTAAATTAAACTATACAACCCATCTAATTTAATCATAAACTATCTCATTCATTTCTTTAAAACTAATAAAATCTATCCACAGTTCACAAAACATGTCTATCAAATTTTAAGACTTTTATACCAAGATACATCATATGAGCCATACACAAGTCAACCTCGCCTTGACAACACTACAACCTCACCCATGAGAATCCCTATTCAACTACATCATTTACTCGTTTTTATCGTTAGGTATATATTCCATATCATCTTTACCTACAACACAAAGTTCAACTATGAACCTAACGCTTACTAAGATATGTCTATAAATCATGAGCATAAAATGCAGTTTATAAAAAATATTTCTTTTTCATTTTTCAATTTTCATTTTTCTTTCTTTCTTTTATTTTTTTATCTTTCATTCATTCTTTTCTATCGTTCATTCTTTTCTATCATTCATTTACCATAGAGAGAGAGTGGGCACGACTATAGGAGATACACCACTTACATCTCGCGCTCTTTGTCAAGATAGTCCCAACCTCGGAGGACCTCTATTAGTTGCCACGTTCATCATCCACAATGACCTTACACCCTTTGTTGAAGTCCATGTGGATGATAATCTCACAACCTTTATCGAGATCCTAACATGTGACAATTTTGCACCCTTTGTTGAGGTTCTGCCTTGCCAAACAAATAGACTTACCTCCCATAGGTCCAACCTCTGTGATAGCCTTCCTCAACATCTAATATCTTTTATTTATGTGTTCATTTCTGTTTACATCTTTCTTACATGAAAAAATGTGCCTGAAAAATGATTTTTGTTCTTTTTTGAAAAGCATGATGAGTGAAACCAATACAACATACGTGTATCTCAAAGTATCATATATCTACGTCACAATATCATAATACATCCTCAAAACAACTAAATATGGCATATTATAGCGTATTCTCGAAGTAAACACAACAAAGTAACAAATCCTCAAATCAAATAAACCTAGTCTATCATCAAACAGTATAACATATTCTTATTATCATAAAATAAGTCAAGATAATCATAACCCAATAAATATCAAACATCAAAATAATCATGGCATCTTTGTGATGTAGGCCATAGGCCAACCACTAGCTTACCTTGGGGTCTTAGCATGATTTCGGTCACTTAAAACGACTATCCCTTGCTTTGGTCAATTTTCTAAATGCTCCAACTCTGAAGCTCTTAATCTCCTTGAAATATCCATTGCAATACAACGAATTAATAATGATATTGATATTCTTCAAACTAGGCTATTTATGAAAAACCCCCAGAACTATTAAAATTCCCCAACTTAATCCAATCTTGACGTTAGAGGTTTGACTTAAAATCTTAATCAAATTCCTTATCCTTTTAATCAACAACGTGTCCATAAAACATAAAGAAGTGCCAAATTGCTGGAAAAATTGGACATACAAAACTTCATGAAAAAACTCTAACGACAACCATTTAAAACTTCAATCCATACCTTCATCCAAAACTACATTCAACCCCATAAACAATCAATAATCTCAACCCATAAGATTTTTACACAAACAATGCTTACCTCAAGTGAGTTGAGAGGGAAACGGCGGGGTTCTCGCGGCTCCAAACTAAAAATCTAAGGTTTTTGGCCAATTTTCCCTTATTGAAATTCACAGTCTAGGTGTACCGGTCAACAACTCATTAAAATCCGGTCGACCGTCTGACATTTTGCCTTGTTCGGTCGATTGCTCATCTTTGCCGGTCAATCACAAAATGGGCAGTGAGCACAAAGTTTCATTTTTCCTTCTACTAGTTGACCATTTTCCACATCAGGTCAACCGCAAAACCTCTAGAGAGCAAACTTAAAATCATGTACAATCAATTGCTACCAAGGCTCGGTCGACTACAAAATTTCCAGAGATCAACCTTAAAAATCCTGTACGAGTTTAGTCAACCACAACCAAGGTCCGGTCGACTGCAAAACTTCTAGAGAGCAACCTTAAAATCTTGTATGAGTTCGGTCGACTGCTATCAAGGCTCGATTGATCGTAAAACCCTCCAGAAGTGCAAGATAAACCTTAATTTCACAGCCTCCCTAAGCACAAACCATCCAACCATTCCCAACATTCCACAACTACATTTTCCCAAATATATTCATTTAATAGGCTCAATAATATCAATATCATAAACTCAATGGAAAAGTATATCAATGAATCAAACTACGAATGTAAAAAAATAAAAAATTTTCAAGTGTTACAAATGACATCTCTCAAACAATTTTGGATTTAGGTGCTTGTTTGAATTTGAAAATTCAACAACTTGATGTGAAAGAATAATTTTCTTCATGGGAATTTAAAAGAGGAAATTATATGGAACAACCCTAATATTTAAACAAAGAACATTTTGTCTGTGAACTCAAGAAAAACTAATACAATTTAAAGCTATCGAGATAGTAATAAAAAAAAAACAGTTTTGAATTTTTCATGACAAGTGAAGGGTATAATATGAATAATTATGAGTATTGCATATTTCTAAAGAGAGAGTAATAATTAATCACAATAACAAAATTTTTCTAATAACATTTTTCAGGACGAGTCAAGCGTATTTCTAATAAATCTTTTCTTTTCCTTTTAACATACATTCATGTGAATTCGAATAGAAAATAATATTTAAAGTAAAAGAGACATGCACACATTGCACTAGATAAAATATAGATGCTTTCAACTACATATATACTAGGCCAATACATGTTACCTCTAAATAAAAAAATACATACAATAGGCCCATAAAACGACCCACAAAATATAAGAACCATCTATCTTTTTTATGCCTTTGTCTTCCCTATATTATAAATGTCTTCAATATATGAAAATTTTGAATAAACTAGTTAATGAGCTATGAACAAATCGAAATTATAGTGAACAATGTGTACTTCATGCAAAACAATTTCATGCAATTGTAGATGGGCCAATGCATGAATGTTTCATTTAGTAAAATATTTTACATATTGGACATTCAATGTTTATGTCAATATGTCTATGATCTCTATCCCCGAGTGTAGACCATCACACAACTGTAGATTTTCAGGCTCACTCTAGTATAATTGTAGCCCCCAAGTATTACTTCCTTCATAAAATTTAGGGATTTGCACCTAAAGAGGACATTGGGTTGATCTCCAACCTACAACCATGGACTACATTTGGCACACAAGTAGGTAAGCTTACCCATTGGGTTAATGTGCTAACAAATGATATAAGCATCACACAATGCAATTAATATTACAGTAGCAGTACATGAAAATAAACTCTATTATTTTTGTTTTAAAATAATATGTATGATGCATGAAAAGTGTGCATTCTAATGTTTAATCGTGTCTCAAATATATGTTAGGAGAAGGAAAAATGGCTTTGAAAAGGGTTTAAAATATGGCTACAACACTAATTAGGCACTGAAGCGCCTACGCTAGGCACTATAGTGCCCAAATTGAAGGTTGTAGTCCCCAATTTCCAACTTGTTCCCTGCAGGGAGCACTCCAATGCCTAGATTGAGCACTACAGCACCTTGTTGCTGACCTTCTACCATGTTAGAGCACCCCATCACCTAGATTGAGCATTGTAGTGCACAACTGCTAACCTTACACACATTTGGCATCAAAAGCGAGAGCTGCAGTGCCTGAAACCAGCGCTAGAGCACCCACAAGCTGTTTTTCGAGATTCCAAACACAAATGCAACATAAACACAACTGAAATACATAAAGTACTATCAAATTAGCCACCCAAACCTGAACTTCATCCTAATCTACCAAAATCAACAATATGCAACTCCATATCTTGTTATCTGTACATATATCATGCAGTAGATCCTATAAATTCCAACATGATCCATTGAAAACCGTTTCTTCTTAACTACTTAAGTGTTTAATTGCATTACTATTATATGACTTCCATAATTTATATTCATATGCAATTCATGCCATGTATTTATAACATATACATAACATACAAGGAATTTCAAATCATTACAATATGTTAATTATGAGTTAGTTTATATTCCTGTCGTCAAGAAAGGAACATTTTGACATAAAAATGTCAAGGAAAAATTAAGAATTGGGGTAAGTTTCTCTTGATCCTCTAGATTTAGGAAAATATATATAAAATTTGTGTTCTGAGTATTAGCACTTAAATGTTTGGTATATATTCCTTTCTCTGGGTAAAAAAATATCTATTGGAAATGAACGTGTTTGAATAGTAAAAGATAATTTGGAATGAAGATTGAAGGATTTTATTAGAGATTACCCTCCAGGAAATTTCAAATCACAAGGGGCATCCCGGTGCTAGTATGCAGCCAGTGCTGATGTGCTGTTTTAAGAACACAGATTGAGGATGGCATCCAAGCACTAGAGAGCCAACACCATCGCACTGAGCTTTCTAGATGGAAATTAAATTGCACAAATTGTGCAAGGCCGCAATGCTTGATCTCTAAAGTTGCGACACTATCATTTTATATTGGGTTCTGCAGCGCCCCATAGTTAAGTAAACTAAAATTTAGTCAAATAATCATATTATATAGCGGGGCGCACATTATAACCACGCATCATTATGCGTGTTTTAAATATAGAAATATGGCAGGGGTGACATTACATACATAAATTGAAATACATAGGATGACATGTCTGTTGTTCATTTTATACATTATTGTATGTTGGGTGAAAGTTATATAAATAGTTTACGTTGAACCTCAATTATGTATATTTTCCTCGTGTGTGAGACATATTTAATTTGAATTTAGTAAAATAAGAGTACCTATATGTCCTCCTTAGGGTGCTACTCCCTAAATCTCATGAGGAGAATGACGTTGATTGCTAAGGTCTAGTCGGTAAAAGCCCTATAAACGTAATTGTGTTTGAGACTAAATGGGTGTGTGCTTGAACATATATTAAAACAAACATTAAGATGTTAATGTATAGTCATTCCATTATAAATTATTATGTGCATTGCGTATTAAAAATGACATGATGTGTGCCATGTGGCGTATCATTCATTATTACTGCGATGCATAGGGATGATTATTTCTTCTTAAAGCATGTATTAGTACATTTTTAGCATAAGGATTTACTTATCGACCTTTATAAAAACTCACATTGATATTTATTTTCTATTTTTCAAATTTAGAGGATGATCTACGAAAAGAGAAATCTAAGGCAAACTAAAAGATAAGGAGCATCAAGCATAAAAGAATAGGTCAGAGTTACTTATTGCGGTTCTTGGGAAGCACTGCCACTGTAAATTTGTAAATAATGTAAGCTAGTACTTTAAACTAAATGTAAATTGAGTGCGAGGTAGACATTTCACTAGGTTGCATAAGTCTAGTAAGCCAATTTTTAATAATTAACCTGGTTCATTTTATACTCGTGATGATTAACTTTAAAAAAAAATTACACGAAATAATGTACATAAAATAGCATCATTGAATTTTGTTAATTTAAAGATCTCTTATGCGAACCTCAGCTAAGTGACTGATGAAACCCGAACCCACAAGAATACAACATCGCTCCCCAAGATAGATTAAAAAATTGAAAAACTCCTACCCATGTTTTACAATGAAAACAAGAACCAATAGCACAAGACTTCAACCCAAGCTTTACCATATGAAAACAATAACTTAAAGTTTAAGACGTCACACTCTAGACATAGATGAGAAGGAGAGTGATAATTTATTTTAAACACCCCAAGAAAAATCTTGCTAAGTTTGTTTGGAGAAGAATCAAAATGGTTCTCTTTAAGAAAGTAGACAATTCTTCACAATTGATTTCGCATTAAAATCTCATTTTTAATAGTTCCTGCATGCCTCCATTTATAGGCTTACAGAAGACACTTAAATAGCATCATGAACGTTGAAGGAAATAAATTATTATGGCATTTGAATGCCTAGCAAGTTTTTAACAAATAAGAAAAAATATTTTGATAGCAAATTGTTAGAGTTCAGTGTGACCCAAATTTTAGTTGGGTTGGGTCTGGCCCATATCCAATATTAGAGTTTTCTATTTTCTCCATAAATTAATGCTTGAATCGCAAAACTCATTATATATTGATTTCCTAATAGTGAATTTTTTCTTTACCCATGATTTTTTCTATAAGGTTTCCATGTAAATCTTGATGTTTCTGCTTCTACAGCTTTCTTTTTCGATTTCGCATTCAATTCTCAACAATTTGTATCAGAGCAGGTTAAGAGTTTTAGTACTTGGATTGAACAAATTTTTTGGGCTTGCAATTTTTGTTAAAAATTTGCAATTCAAAAAGAAAAAAAATCCCAAAAACGGAAAATTTTGTTTCCTTTTTTCCCCCACGTCGTCTCTCGCTTCTTCAATAGAGGAAGAAGACGGAGTTCATCTCTACCCACTCTACTATCACTGCTGAGGAGAATAGAAACAAACCGTTGCCATTCGAGGAATAGCAGTCCTGCTCCATCGCGTTGTCCTCCGCTGCGCCTTGCAAGGTTTACACGTAACCAATTCACTCCATTGTCCACGCCATTGTCTCCTTCAACAAAAAGGAGACCCTTATCCTACTCTATCGTTGAGCCAACACCATTGTTGCCTCATCGCCGAACACTAGACAACACGACCATTGTCAACCATCGCCGTCCAAAGTCCCCACTTTCGCCGCAATTTCGAACTTTGTTCTGAAGCAAAGAACTTTCAGTTCTTTGTCTCCGGGCTGACTAGTTCTCGGTCCAAAATCGCCGGCCATTCTATTTTCAAGCCCGCCGTTTTGCACCTCCAATCGGCCATCCAACAACAATTGCAATTTTTCTTTTCGTCCAAAAAGTTGCCATAGATGAAAATGTTCAAAATTTCTAAGGGATTAGTTGTTTTTGGGAGATTTTGGTGGGTAAAGTTTTATTGATTTAGAATATTTTTTGAATTTGGTTCTAAATTATTTGGGGATCGAATTTGTGTTCAAATATTTTTTGGTTTCAGATATTTTTGGTGAAATTATGAAATTTTTGGTATGATGGGTTCATTGAAGTTTGATATCTCTTTGTTGGATTAGAATACGAGATTTTAGTTATGGCAGGTGAAGATACGAGATGTTTTCGCACAATTGAATTTAGACTATACGTTGTTAGAGCTCGATAAAATGCCCACGTCTTTGAGTGAAGAGGAGAAACTTTGAAAGGATTGAAAAACTCAATCTTTGATACATTTGCATTTGTCAAATTAGATTTTGCAAAATATTTTGAACGAGAAATGTAATAACTGGGCCTTTCAGCTCAGCCCGAAGAAAAAAAAATTTAAACAGATTGAGCTTCTTCCCCAATCTGTTCTGTTGCAGAGATTTGGGGAAGAAGCTCCCCTATATCTGGCGATTTAAGGAGTAAGGAGGGTCCCCACTCAACCCTCCCTTCGATCTTCTGAATCCTCCTCCACTGTGCGAACGATTTCACTCCGGTCAAGCTACCCACGGTAAGTCAAGTCTCAAACTTAGTCTGATTTCTCTCTTGACTTACTTGGTAATGAAGCGCTGCCTCCTTCAAGTCGGAAGACATATCACGACCTTGGGTGGTCCTTTTTCTGGCGAGTTTAGGAGATAAAGAACTTGATTTCATCAGTGTACATCAACGGGTGAGCCTCTCCTTCTTCAATTTCTATTCTGTTTTTAGTGAATCCGATTCTAATGGACATGAATCTTCTAAAGGTTGAAGTTTTGGAATTTGTTTTGTTTACTAGAAGCTTGAGCAGGGCAAGAATTCTCCAAAAATCGGAAGCTGTGAATTTTAAGGTACAAAAATCAAATTTTTCCACTTTGATTTTCGTTCAGTTTACCAGTATTGATTTGAAAAATTTGATATGGATTTGACTGTCAATTTCGTACATTTAAGTTAGATTATGAGTTGTTGTCAATGGATTGATCTAGAATCAAATTGTTGAATTGGAATCTAGTGTACTGTAAATTGAAAAACCAGACGAAAATAAGGATTTTAGTTGTATAAATTCCATCATCTCAACAACGTTGGAATTAGACCGTCTGCTCCGATCGACGAACGACTAGACGAGAAAAGAAGTCTTGGTGGTCGCTTTGGGTTGTCGTCGAATAGAATCGTTCGCGGCAAGTAGCGGAAACGAAGTATTTTCACGGAAGAATCTGGTGTAGGTGAAAGAAGACCTGGGAATCATGGGTTTCAAGATTTGGCCGAAGTTTGGGCCTAAAGCTTAAATTAGATGACAAGTATGTCTAGGCCTTTTGGGCCAAAAAATAAATATGTTTTGGACCGCTATTTAAGTTGGTCTCTGGGCCTTTAATTGGACCTAAGTGTGGGGCCTAAGGTTGAGGCCACTATATGGGCCTATGTTGGGCCTGTTTTCGAGTTTTCTTGTAACTCATTTGAAAATATAATAATATTGGATTAAAGTTAACTCACAAAATTTTCCTAACTACAATTTAGGTACTTCAAATATTAAATTAAGTTGTGGGCTCAAAGATTGGACACCTTGAGCAATTGAGCTTGGATAGGAAAAACTCAATTCTAGGTAGGGATTATTTTTATTATGCACTACATTTGCATTTTTGTTTTAAAAATAATTATCTTTGAAATGCCTCTCTGATTTTTACGACGCAATCATTTCTATAATCGTCGAAGTAGTTTTCGTTTATACATAAATAAACTTTCACACATTCCCCTATATAGAATGTGTTTGCTTATTATTGATTTTGAATAATAGGGGATTTTTTTAAAAATGTCTTTGGGTGCGAATCCCTAAAGTACAAATAGGTATTAGGACAGCTGTATGTGCCGTGTCTTTAGGTTGCAAATCCCTAAACCTGATCAGGGTGTTATTTGGTTTTTGCGATCACCGAGTATCGCTTTTATTTCCTTAAATGTCTATAGCATAGTGTGCTCGGAGTCTGTGAGTGACTCCATTTTCACTGTGATTAGTACAACAATGATGTATTTTGATTACATACCACGTATTAGTGGCTCATTTTAAACACATGCCCTTTTGTACAATTGTTCTTTCAAAAATTGAAATTTTATAAAATGAAAATTTTAAATTTTATTCATGCTTAATAAAAATCTTTCTAATAAATCTGAAAATTTTAAATCCCTACGGAGTTTAGAAAACTCATCCCTTTAATAAAATTTTCAGGAAATTATTAGCCAGACTTCCAGTTGCCAAGTCAAGATTAGTTCTAGCATAGTTATTTAATTTCTATTATTTTATTAATTTTCCTCGAGAGACCTTTAGTGAGACATATTCATTTATTTGGATGACTCTAAACCTTAAATACTCCATTTATTTTCCTGCACAGCTTTCCTTTTATTTGAATTATATTTCTTTCCTATCTGATATCACTTTTGGACCTGTTAAGCCCATTGTATTTTAGGTCTTGGCTTTAAATAATTAAATTTTTGTCTTCTGCTATATATTTAATTTAAGTGAAATGGGTTGGATGATCTGTCCCTTTTGAGCCGGATCGTTCACCATTCTGTCTCGGGTCCTTTACGGGTCATGACAAAAATTTTGGTATCAGAGCTAGGTTCCATCTTAAAAAGTGATATCAATAAGATAGATAGTAAATTAATATACAAGAGTTTACAATATATTGTGCCTAAGAACGTATCTAAGTTACCCTGTGAATGTTTCAGCTTATCAAAATGCCTCCAAGAAGAGCTCCTAGAAATCGTGTTCCCACTGCACCTACTGCCTAATCTGTTGAGTCACAACCTGTTATTCCTCTCGTGGCTTTGAGAGATGTACTGCAGAACTTGCCGCAAAATAGCAGTATTCAGGACCGCGAGACGCGCCACATGAAATTCTTTGAGCAATTGGGACGAATTAACCCTCCAGTATTTGTGGGCGGGGGTGATCCTCAAAGTGCTGAAAATTGGTTGCGAGTGATGGAAAAGAAGCTGACTTGTATTAGAGCTCCTGTAGAGTATTGGGTTGGTCTTACAACATTCTACTTTGAGAGGATGGCTTCAGTTTGGTGGAGAACTCTTAAGCTGGATTATCCGCGAGATATGATGACCTAGACCAAGTTTGAGACTATATTTCATGATAAATACTGCAATGCTAGCCACTGCCAGAACATGATCAGTGCATATTATGACTTGGAGCAAGAAGGGATGACTGTGCAATAATATTATGCTAAGTTTACAGAGTTATCGCAATATGTCGTTGAAGATCCGATGGGTCAAATGGTCAAATTCATGAAGCATCTAAGACCTAAGATTCGTCATCAATTAGCATCGATGGATTATAAATCTATTTTTGACGTTGTTGCTGCTGCTCAACGTGTTGAAGCTGTTTTGGTTGAACAATTTGGCGAGTATAAAGGTAAGTCAAGCAAAGAACAACAAGTTGGGGGAAAGATAAACAAGAAAGATCAGAAGAAGAATCGGAACAAAGGTGGGCACACACAGAGTGGAGCTGGTGGACAGTCCAGTAACACTCCTTATTCTGTTAGTGGACGCACAGGCTCTTATGTATGCCATACTTGTCACCAGCCTGGTCATTTGAGAAAGAATTGCCAGCGAATCAAAAGTCTTCTCAGACTAATTCGGCGCCTGCTCAGTTAGCATCTGTTAGACCTGATTTTGGAACTGGTAAGGGATTTTCTGGTCAGAGTCAGCACAGTTTTTCTGGATCATAGAGCTTTGCTTACCCACAGCCAGTTGGTTATAGACCTCCGTTTCAGCAGCAGTATCAGCCCACTGGTACTAATTTTCAGTGGTCTTCTAGACATCAACAGAGTTATGCAGCTAATACTACTCCTGCAGGATCTTCTAGTATGGTGGCTGTCACTACTTCTAATACATCAAGGGGTGGATTTGGCGGAGACAAGAAAGGCAAAGAGAAGATGTCTGGCCAAGCTTATGCAGTTTCTGGAGCTAAGGCTATTGATTAGTCTGGTCAAGGCGTCATTGATGGTACGCTTGCTTTGTTTAACACTATGGTGCATGTTCTTTTTTATATTGGAGCTACGCATTCATTTATTTCTGCATCGCTCATTCGTATTTTGAATGTGACTGTGGAGAAACTAAGTAATTCCCTTATATTGAGTACTCCCTTGAATAAAATTTATGAAGTATATCTTGTTGTCCGATCTACTGCCCTTATTATTGATGGACATGAACTATCGGTTGATCTGATAGCTATACCTATAGATCAATTTGACGTAATCCTAGGTATGGATTTGTTGAACCTATATAAAGCAAAGATTGACTGTCATCGTAGAAATATATCACTGTCATTAAAAAACGGAAAAGTCTTGGTGCATCCATGTCATACTCGTATGCTTCCCGTTGATCCTGTTTTACGAGCCTATTTGGGTGGTCGGAGGAAATTGGAGTCTTACGGGAGTATTTTTGCTATAAGCCATGCCCTTGTTACGGTCAGGCAGGTTTCCGAGTTGTCAGTGGTTTGTGATTACCCTGATATTTTTCCTGATGATTTGCCTGGGTTGCCACCCAACAGCGAGATTGATTTTTGCATCGATTTGATGCCTGGTACCACTCCTATTTCGATTGCTCCATATCGCATGGTTCCTGTTGAACTAAATGAATTGAAAACCTAGTTAAATGATTTGCTACAAAAAGGATTCATTCGAAATAGTATTTCACCCTGGGGTGCACCAGTCTTATTTGCAAAGAAGCAAGATGGTTCGCTTCGATTATGTATTGACTATCACAAATTAAATCATGTAACAGTCAAGAACAAGTATCTGTTGTCATGAATTGATGATTTATTTGATCAGCTTGGAGGATCCATGTATTTCTCGAAGATTGATTTGAGATCTGGTTATCACCAACTAAGGGTACGTGAAGAAGATATTCCAAAAACTACTTTTTGCACACGTTATGGACATTTTCAATTTTTGGTGCTTCCATTTGGGTTAACTAATGCACCAGCCGCCTTTATGGATCTTATGAATAGAGTCTTCCGGCCATATCTCGACCATTTCGTTGTTGTATTCATCGATGACATCTTGATTTATTCTAGGACTCGAGATGAGCATATGGAACATCTGAGAATCATTCTGCAGACATTAAGGGAACATCAGTTATATGCTAAGCATGAAAAATGCAACTTTTGGATGACTGAAGTAAAATTTTTAGGCCATGTTCTTTCCCAGAATGGCATTTCAGTTGATCCAGCTAAGATTGAAGCAGTGTTACATTGGAAGCCGCCCAAAAATGTTACCGGTGTACGCAGTTTCTTGGGTTTGGCTGGCTATTATCGACGGTTCGTACAAAACTTTTCTTCTGTTGCCATGCCGCTAACACAGTTGACCAGAAAAGACGTGAAGTTTATCTGGAGTGAGAAGTGTCAAGCAGCTTTTGATGAACTCAAGCGAATGATTGACTACTGCTCCAGTTTTGGCAGTACTTGACGAGACTTTATCTTATGCAGTTTTTATTGATGCCTCAAGAGTTGGCTTGGGTTGTGTTTTGATGCAGCAAAATAAAGTCATAACTTATGCATCTCGACAGTTAAAGACGCATGAGCGAAATTACCCTACACACGACCTAGAGCTTGCAGCTATTATATTCGCTCTAAAGATTTGCGGAGCTACTTATGGTACTAAATTTGAAATATTTTCATATTACAAAAATTTAAAATATATTTTCTTGCAACGTGATTTAAACCTCTGACAACATTGTTGGGTTGAATATATGGAAGATTATGATTTCACTTTACAGTATCATCCTGGTAAAGCAAATGCTGTTGCTGATGCCTTAAGCCGTTATCCTCAATGATCTCTTTCCTGCCTTGTTTTAGAAGATTGGAAGAGATATTTAGTCATTGGAGATTATGAGTTACATTTCCAAGAGGATAGTCATTCAGTTCGAGTTTTTAACTTAATTGCAACCCCTACACTCTTGCAGCGTGTGAAGGACTTGCAGAAATTTGACGAAGAATTAAAAGAGAGACTTGATAAGATTCGGGCTGGTGAGCAAGTTGAGGGTTGGAAAACTAGTTCTAAAGGATTCCTATTCTTCAATAATCGAGTTGTCGTTCCCAGTGATTTGGATTTGAGACAAGCGGTTTTAGCTGAGAGCTATAAATCCAGATTTTCCATTCATCCCGGCAGTACAAAAATGTATCAAGATATGAAACGTCAATATTGGTGGGTTGTAATGAAACGTGACGTGAGTAAGTATGTTAAGAGTGTTAGCCTTTTTGGTAGGCTAAGTTTTATTTTGATGATGACTAAATTGTGTGTTAATTTAGTTGATCAATAAGTTGTATTTAAGTAGCATGTTGCTTGGATTAATTGGTTGATAAATTGCATAACTTAATTGAGCAAATCAAATATGCAATGTTTGTAGCACATGCTTAGGTTAGGATATAAACAACTTTATATGTTATGGACATCATCTATAAGGGAGATTGTGTAGAGTATGTGATAAAGATGATGTGAAATTTAATAAAGTGCAAAAGTTGTTTATACATTGAATTCTTATATATCATTTTTATTGATTAAATTGAGAATACCCTTGATTAAGGGTATTGGGAATATTTAATGTGTTTCTCTAAGTCTATGCAGGAGAATGGAAAGTTAGTATGACTTAGAGGAAACATTTTGGTGAAAGTATGAAGTAGGTTATGCAGTTGAGGATGCAGCGGATGAGGCGGACGCAAAGCTGAGGCGTCCGATTTGCCTCTGTCCAATTCGGTGATCACGCAGACAATGCTCGTGGACAAGGCGGACGTGAATTGGCGTCCGCGGGTCTTCAGCTGTGCGGACGGGAATTGAAGAAGAGTCGTCCTCAACATCTCTGTGATGTCGCGGATGATATACCTGGACGAGGCAGACGCAAGGAATGGCGTCCGTTTTGAATCTGTCCAATTAAGGATTTGTGCGGACGATGTGTGCGGACGAAGTAGACGATGAAAATGGCGTCCGCAAATGCCCAGAATTCAGTCCAACGGCTATATTTTCAACGGGCATTTTTGCAACGGTCATGCAGACGATAGGTGCGGACGCTGAGGTCGTCCGGAAGCCGCTGTGGCAGTGTCTATAAATAGAGGATCACTTAATGCTCTCCATAACCAACGAATCGAATATTCGAGACGAAGCCCTGGCAAAATTAATACTCGAATACTACTCTATGAGCTTCTAATTTTGTTGTAAATCCAATTCTCCATATTCCAAACTTGTGAGTTATATTTTGGGAGAATTCAGATTAGCTAGATTTAAGCTTAAGTTTCCAAGTTTAGTATTGTGCTTGATTGTAAAGGGTGATTCCCTTAGAATTCATCATACCTGGGTGACGCCCCGCAATAGTCAATTTAGGGTAACGACTCGTAAGAGTCTAAGGTTGACGACCTAAGAATTAGTCAAGGGTGACGCCCCATCTAATAGTCAATTTGTAAATGGTTTATTGGCACCCGCAAGCCAATTACATAGTGTATCTCCAAGTGCAACTTGGAGCGCGGACCTAGGCTAGTTTGCCGAACCGCGTAAACAAATATTGTGTGCATTTCTCTAACCTTTACTTTTTATATTATTGCATATATTTGTTATCGATATTTTAATTATATGCATTAAATCACTTAGGGTAATTAGGGATTAAAATATCGCACGAAAAAGTTAAAACGCTATATTCACCCCCCTCTATAGGCGTATATCGATCCTACAATTGGTATCAAAGCGGGTATTTAAATTTTTGTGTGATATTTGTGCACACTGCTATAATTTGTTGTGTTTCATTGTTGGAAATTTTATTGAATATCATTGATTAGAAATTTTATATATTTGCATATTATGGATTCTAATATGTTTGAATTAGGAGAATGCACATCTACACCTCCACACTTTGATGGGAGGAATTATTTGTATTGGAAATGTAGAATGGAAATATTCATACAATCTATAGATTACTTCTTATGGAAAATCATTGAAAATGGATTGAGTATTCCTATACCAACTTGTGAATTCAATGATGTAGATAAAAAGAATTAGAATTTGAATGCTAGAGCTATGAATATCTTATTTAGTGCCTTAAGTAAAAATGAATTTGATAGAGTACAATCATGTGTTAGTGCATATGATATTTGGAAATCTCTTGAGCTAACACATGTAGGCACACTTCAAAAGATGGAAAGTGGAGTAAGCTCATCCTCGGAAAATGAGGAGGAAGAAATCAATGTATGCTTCATGGCCAATGATATTGAGGTAAATGATTATTCTAGCAATTCCGTTTCAGATACGAATGATTTTGTTGATAATGATGATTTATTTAATGAATTGCTAGAAAATTTTAATGACCTCAGGGATAAATACAAAGTGTTGAAAAAGAAGCATAGCAATTTGATCACAAAGCATAATAGTTTAAACAAATCTTTTGAGGATCAAATTGTTGAATTGAAAAGCATCATTGATAAATCTAATGCTTCCATTAAAGCTCTTGAGCATGATAGTTGTAATTTGAAATTATTGAATGATAAATTGGTTGGTACTATCAAATCACATAAAAATGAAATTGGTTCATTGAATGCTAAAAATTGTGATTTGATTGCTATAATTAATTCTCATGAACATGAGATTAGTTATTTGAACATTAGAAATGATAATTTGAATATTTTGATCAAATCACATGAAAATGAGATTCAATCATTGGATGCTAAATCTAAATCTACTTTGGATGCTATTGCTAAAATTGAATCTCTTGAGAAAAATGTTTGTGAATTAAAGGCTCAAAATGATGATTTGAACTCTATAGTACTTAAATTCACAAATGGGAGTAAAAATTTAAATATGCTCTTAAATTCTCAAAGAGTTATTTTTGATAAAGCCGGTATTGGATATAAACCCTTTGAGAAGAAGAATTACAATAATTTATTTGTTAGATCTTCTACTTGTAATTCTTGCAATTGTGTAGGACACAAATCTTTTTGTTGTCCATTAAAATTGGATTCAAATGTTAAATCTAAATTTGTCTACCCTTTGCATTTGAACTCTAAATTTAAATCAAATGTTTGTTCAAAATTTGTTCGTTCTATGGATGTGAATTATAGATTTAAGTCTAGTTTAAATCTTAAACCTAATTTGAATTCTAAATTTGTGTGGGTTCCAAAAGGAACCAAACCTATAACCAATGGACCCAAAATGGTTTGGGTACCAAAGAATTCGAAATGATTTTGGTTGTAGGATGGAGATTCTCCCAAGGAGCTTGAAAGGAATTCGGAGACTTGAATATCCAACGAAAAGGGAGAAGCTTCATAGGATTGCCTCCAATGCTTTAAAAATGGAAACTATATTGGAGGTACACAACTTTTTGTTTTAATTTGAATTATTATTTAGTCTTTGATTGGTTGAAAGTCCTTTTGGAATCAATTCTATGGATTTTGATTAGGAATTGAATTGGATTAAATTGTTTTTGATTCTTGAATTGATTTAACTTTAATTAGTAAAACACTTTCATGGATTAATTGTTAACTTAATCTTTTTGAATAAATAGGTTGAAATATGTTTTATTCATTCAATTAGTATTTTGATAAATGGTTCCAACAATTGGGTTCTTAATTTGAATATACTCATAAATTGGTTGAATTGTTGGATATAGAATCTTTTAAGATAAATTGGGTTCTCCCATGAATTGAAGTTGAATAATGAAATAGGGGGAGAAAATAGAATTGTATTAAAATTCTTGAATTGCTTTTGAAATTTTGATTTCAATTATAGTATTATATAGATTTTGCTTCCGCTAAGATATACTTTGATATTTCTCCCTTGCCATTAAATTACTTAATACTAAGAGGGAAAAAATTAATTTTTGAATAAAAATTATTAATTTGTTTTCAAATGTTGATTTTATTGACTTAATTTAACTTTCTATTTTTGATTGAAATTGAATTGACTTAAATTCCTTAATACATAGAAATTGAATTGATTCAAATTTTTCAATTCAACTATGAATTTATTTTCGATATTTTTGAGTTTAGAATAGAATATATTGATAGAGTGCCTATAGGTTGAAATTTGTATCAACTTTTACAATTGGTATCTCTAAGCTAAATTTTGCATAATTCTTATCTTGGATTATTTTTGTTGCTTGAGATTTGGCTTCCAACAATTAGTTTTATTTTGTTGGTTTTTCCTTTTTGAATTGATTTTGCTATAGATAAAAAAGGGGAAGATATAAATTGTTTAGGCAAATGTTCCATTCTTGAAAATTTAGAACACTCTATTGATTTGATTTTGATTCTTTTAAAAGAGAGAGATCATTGCTATGAACAATTATTATACCTTTTAAAAAATTTGTTGTGAACTTCTCCTTTGGATTATATGTATATATGATAAAAGAAGGAGATAAATGTTTTAGACATTTGATTTGGTATTAATTTTTTTTAAATTCCCCATAGTTGCTATTTAGATCATGAATATAGGGGGAGAATATCAAGTTGTATAGAGTTTATTGACTTGCTCTTAAATGTTTATCTTCATTTGTAGTTTTGAAACCACTTATGCTTAAACTTTGAAAATTCCCTTTTGCATTGATTTTTAACTTATAAAAAAAAAAAAAAAGGATAAACATTTGTATAGATATGATTGTTTCAAAATTTAGAATTCTCCATAAAATTGATATGTTGTATGATAGAAGGGAAATAAATGTCTTAAAGAAAATTGATTGGTTTTATTTTTTTTGGTTGAATATTGTTAAGTGACTTTGGGGAGAAACATTAAATGCTTTTGCATGAAATTTTTATATTCTTTATTCATTTCATTTTGAATGTTTAGAGGAAGAATTTCTTATTGTTTTGTTTGATAACTTTGTATCCCAAAATGTTTTTTGGTTTCGAGATTTATAAAAGGGAAGAAATTCTATAGTTGTTTTTCAAAATTGATTTCAATATTCTCCATTGATTTGAAATCATTCAATTGATATCAATAATTGATTTTGCTTTAAACTTCTATAATTGGTATCTATCTTGGATTTCCATCCCCAATGTTTTGTTTATGTGCAATGATTTAGGGGGAGAGAAATGATTCTTAACTTGAATATTTTTGAAAGATAGATTATATCAATTAGTATTTTTAAAAATAGGATTTCATTTCTTCAATTGGTATCTTCAATTTCTCTATACTTTGAAATTTTAAATTGGTATCAATCTTTATTTTTAGAATTGAATTTCAACAATTGAAATCTTTGAACTTAATTTTTAATTGATATCAAATATGAAATTGTTTTTGTTTTGGTATCAATGAAATCATATTTTCTCTACAATTGGGATAATATTCTTTGGATTTTCATTTGGAATCCTATTTAGATTCCCCAACTATTTGATTATGTGCATAATGATAGGGGGAGAATTTGTTTTGTTTTGAATTTGAACTCATCCATGAATTGTCTTTCAATTGGTAAATTGGATGGTTCTCTTGAGTCTTTGTATTCTCTCCTAGATGCTAGTTGATAAATTTATAGGGGAAGAAATTTATGAAGTTGATTTTTAATTGCTCTAAGGGGGAGAGCAAATACTTAAAAATAGATTATATCCCCATTAGATTGTTGTTGTGATTAACATAGGGGGAGAGATATTTGAATTGATTTTGATATAACACATTGGTATCTCTCTTAACATTTTCTCTTTGAACTTACAATTGATATCATAATTAGCAAAAATGATTAGATTTTAACTTTGAATTTACAATTGGTATAATTCGTTGAAAACCTTGTTTTGCTTTAAGTTGTGAATTATCAATTGGTATCATTTGTTAATTTGTTAATTCTTAAATTGGTATCATTTGTAGAAGTTAGTTAAATTTGTTGAACTTCTTGTGGATTCTAGTTCCTACTTTTAGTATCTATTTCTTGAATCCTATTTTTTTTGGTATCCATGACTTATAATCTAAATGCATAATACCCTCACATATGTTTAGGCTCAATGAGCAAAAAGAGGGAAAATGTTTTAGATTGAATATTTCCTTGTGGTGGTTTTTCAATTGGTATCATAGTTTACACCACAAATTGAATTTGAATGCTTAATCCCTCCAATAAATAGTGTATGCTTAAGGGAAAGACAGGGGAGACTACTTTATTAAAATAGAATTGTGATTGTGGTTGCTTCGATTGATATCTTATCTTTTACCACTCATTGAACTTTAATGTCTATATTCCCTCAAATGAATTTCTTTGCTTAATAGAAAAGAGGGAGAATATTTTTGTTAAATCTTTGTGATTGTGGTTATTTTCAATTGATATTTTTCTTTGAACCACAAATTGAAATTGAATCTATATTTCTCTCCATGGTTTGCTTCTTGGTTAGATTCATTGATTAAGAGGAGAGATAGTTTTAGCTTGTTGATAATTGCTCTAGGAGTAATCAAATTATATATTGAGTAGTCTTCATGAGTTATACTTGATTGCCTCCTTTGTTTGCTTTATGGATTAACTCTTTGATTAAGGGGGAGAAATTATTTTTGGGAGAATTAATTGGTGAAACAATTCTTGAAATTATCTTTGCATTCTAATGCTAATTCCCTCAATGGTTTAATTATTGGATAGATTACTTGAAAAAGGGGGAGAATTTGTTTTAATGTTGTTAATCTTATTTTGATAATATTTCATGATTGTGTTTGAACTCCCCTCCCCAAGGAAATCTTTTTGATTATGACAAAAAGGGGGAGAAGGATATATAAGTTGTAATATCTTTTAGGGAGAGTTTAGTAGCATTGTGCATGGTTGTATCGTTGATATATTGCATAACTTATTTGGAGTAATCTAATATGCATTAGTTTTATGCAAATGCTTAGTTTTACGGTAAACAACTTATTGAATTTTGTCATCATCAAAAAGGGGGAGATTGTTAGCCTTTTTGGTAGGCTAAGTTTTATTTTGATGATAACTAAATTGTGTGTTAATTTAGTTGATCAATAAGTTGTATTTAAGTAGCATGTTGCTTGGATTAATTGGTTGATAAATTGCATAACTTAATTGAGCAAATCAAATATGCAATGTTTGTAGCACATGCTTAGGTTAGGATATAAACAACTTTATATGTTATGGACATCATCTATAAGGGAGATTGTGTAGAGTATGTGATAAAGATGATGTGAAATTTAATAAAGTGCAAAAGTTGTTTATACATTGAATTCTTATATATCATTTTTATTAATTAAATTGAGAATACCCTTGATTAAGGGTATTGGGAATGTTTAATGTGTTTCTCTAAGTCTATGCAGGAGAATGGAAAGTTAGTATGACTTAGAGGAAACATTTTGATGAAAGTATGAAGTAGGTTATGCAGTTGAGGACACAGCGGATGAGGCGGACGCAAAGCTGAGGCATCCGATTTGCCTCTGTCCAATTCGGTGATCACGCAGACGATGCTCGCAGACAAGGCGGACGTGAATTGGCGTCGCGGGTCTTCAGCTGTGCGGACGGGAATTGAAGAAGAGTCGTCCTCAACATCTCTGTGATGTCGCGGACGATATACCCGGACGAAGCGGACGCAAGGAATGGCGTCCATTTTGAATCTGTCCAATTAAGGATTTGTGCGGACGATGTGTGCGGACAAAGCGGACGATGAAAATGGCGTCCGCAAATGCCCAGAATTCTGTCTAACGGCTATATTTTCAACGGGCATTTTTGCAACGGTCGTGCGGACGATAGGTGCGAACGCTGAGGTCGTCCGGAAGCCGTTGTGGCAGTGTTTATAAATAGAGGATCACTCTATGCTCTCCATAACCAACGAATCGAATATTCGAGGCGAAGCCCTGGCAAAATTAATACTCGAATACTACTATGTGAGCTTCTAATTGTGTTGTAAATCCAATTCTCCCTATTCCGAACTTGTGAGTTATATTTTGGGAAAATTCGGATTAGCTAGTTTTAAGCTTAAGTTTCCAAGTTTAGTATTGTGCTTGATTGTAAAGGGTGATTCCCTTAGAATTCATCATACCTGGGTGACACTCCGCAATAGTCAATTTAGGGTAACGACTCATAAGAGTCTAAAGTTGACGACCTAAGAACTAGTCAAGGGTGACGCCCCATCTAATAGTCAATTTGTAAACGGTTTACTGGCACCCGCAAGCCAATTACATAGTGTATCTCCAAGTGTAACTTGGAGTGCGGACGTAGGCTAGTTTGCCGAACCGCGTAAACAAATATTGTGTGCATTTCTCTAACCCTTACTTTTTATATTATTGCATATATTTGTTAGCGATATTTTAATTATATGCATTAAATCACTTAGGGTAATTAGGGATTAAAATATCGCACGAAAAAGTTAAAACTCTATATTCACCCCCCCTATAGGCGTATATCGATCCTACAAAGAGGTGTTTGACTTGTCAACAAATTAAGGCAGAACATCAGAGACCAGCTGGGTTGTTACAAACTCTGCCTATACCAGTGTGGAAGTGGGATAGAATCACCATGGATTTCGTGACTGGTTTGCCTAGAACAGTGGAGAAATTCGATGCAGTTTGGGTGATCGTTGATAGATTGACGAAGTCTGCACATTTAATTCCCATTCAAATGAATTATTCCCTTTCAGAGTTGAGCAAATTATATTTTAATAGTATTGTTCGTCTACATGGCATTCCTTCCAATATTGTTTCAGACAGAGATCCGAGATTTACTTCAAAATTTTGGAGAACTCTTCTGAAAGAATTGGGCACTGAACTTAGTTTAACTACCGTGCATCATCCTCAGATTGATGGACAATCAGAACGTACTATACAGATTCTCAAAGACATGTTGAGGTCTTGTATCCTGGATTTCAGGAAAAGTTGGAATGATCATTTGCCTCTTGTAGAGTTTGTTTATAATAACAGTTATCAGACAAGTATTGGAGTTTCACCTTATGAAGCTCTATATGGAAGGCCATGTCGATCACCGATATGTTGGGCTGAGCCCGAAGATCATATTAAACGTAGAACTGTGATGATTCATGAGACTACTGAAAAGGTTCTGGTAATTAAAGAAAGACTGAAAATTGTGCAAAGTTGTCAGAAAAATTATACAGACTTGTTACGAAGAGACGTGGAATTTGAAGCTGGAGATTTTATATTTTTAAAAGTCAGGCCAAAAAGAGGTATAAGTTGTTTTGGAGTTCAAGGAAAATTGGCTCCAAGGTATATTGGTCCTTTTCAAATCATGGATGGCGTATCGTCTACACTTGCCTCCGTAGCTAAAATATGTTCATAATGTTTTTCAGGTCTCTATGTTGAGGAAGTATGTTTTTGATTCGTCACATGTGATCTCCTATACTGAAGTGCCTATTCAGGAGGATACTACTTATGAGGACGAGCCTGATAAAATTATTGGTCGTGAAATTAAAGTACTTCGTCGTCGTGAAATACCTCTTGTTCGAGTTCAATGGAAGAATCATAGTGAAATAGAAGCTACATGGGAAATAGAATCAGATATGATGGCTACGTATCGCCATTTATTCAATGGTACTCTTGAGATTGTTCTAAATTTCGAGGACGAAATTTCTTAAGTGGGGAAGAATGTAATAACTGGGCCTTTCGGCCCAGCCCGAAGAAAAAAAAATTTTTAACAGATTGAGCTTCTTCCCCAATCTGTTCTGTTGCCGAGATTTGGGGAAGAAGCACCCCTATATCTGGCAATTTAAGGAGAAAGGAGGGTCCCCACTCAACCCTCCCTCTGGTCTTCTGAATCCTCCTCCGTTGTGCGAGCGATTTCACTCCGGTCAAGCTACCACGGTAAGTCAAGTCTCAAACTTAGTCTGATTTCTCTCTTGGCTTACTTGGTAATGAAGCGCTGCCACCTTCAGGTCGGAAGACGTATCACGACCTTGGATGGTCCTTTTTCCGGCGAGTTTAGGAGATAAAGAACTTGATTTCATCAGTGTACATCAACGGGTGAGCCTCTCCTTCTTCAATTTCTATTCTGTTTTTAGTGAATCCAATTCTAATGGACATGAATCTTCTAAAGTTTGAAGTTTTGGAATTCGTTTTGTTTACTGGAAGCTTGAGCAGTGCAAGAATTCTCCAAAAATCGGAAGCTGTGAATTTTAAGGTACAAAAATCAAATTTTTCCACTTTGATTTTCGTTCAGTTTACTAGTATTTATCTGAAAAATTTGATATGGATTTGCCTATCAATTTCGTACATTTAAGTTGGATTATGAGTTGTTGTCAATGGATTGATTTGGAATCAAATTGTTGAATTGGAATCTAGTGTACTGTAAATTGAAAAACCGAACAAAAATAAGGATTTTAGTTGTATAAATTCCATCATCTCAACAACATTGGAATTAGACCGTTTGCTCCAGTCGACGAAAGACTAGCCGAGACAAGAAGTCTCGATGGTCGCTTTGGGTTGTCGTCGAATAGAATCGTTTGCGGCAAGTAGCGGAAATGAAGTATTTTCGCAGAAGAATCTGGTGTAGGTGAAAGATGACCTGGGAATCATGGGTTTCAAGATTTGTCCGGAGTTTGGGCCTAAAGCTTAAATTAGATGACAAGTATGTCTAGGCCTTTTGGGCCAAAAAATAAATTTGTTTTGGACCGCTATTTAAGTTGGCCTCTGGGCCTTTAATTGGACCTAAGGGTGGGGCCTAAGGTTGAGGCCACTATATGGGCCTATGTTGGGCTTGTTTTCGAGTTTTCTTGTAACCCATTTGAAAATCTAATAATATTGGGATTAAAGTTAACTCACAAAATTTTCCTAACTACAATTTAGGTACTCCAAATATTAAATTAAGTTGTGGGCTCAAAGATTGGACACCTTGACCAATTGAGCTTGGATAGGAAAAACTCAATTCCAGGTAGGGATTATTTTTATCATGCACTACATTTGAATTTTTGTTTTAAAAATAATTATCTTTGAAATGCCTCTCTGATTTTTACGACGCAATCATTTCTATAATCGTCGAAGTAGTTTTCTTTTATACATAAATAAACTTTCACACATTCCCCCGTACAAAATGTGTTTGCTTGTTATTGATTTTGAATAATAGGCAATTTTTTTTAAAATGTCCTTGGGTGCGAATCCCTAAAGTACAAATAGGTATTAGGACAGCTGTATGTGTCGTGTCCTTGGGTTGCAAATCCTTAAACCTGATCAGGGTGTTATTTGACTTTTGCGATCGCCGAGCATCACTTTTATTTCCTTAAATGCCTATGGCATAGTGTGCTTAGAGTCCGTGAGTGGCTCCATTTTTACTGTGACTTTAATTATTACAACAATGGTGTATTTTGATTACATACCACGTATTATTGGGTCGTTTTAAACACGTGCCCTTTTGTACAATTTTTCTTTCAAAAATTGAAATTTTATAAAATGAAAATTTTAAATTTCATTCATGCTTAATAAAAATCTTTCTAATAAATCTGAAAATTTTAAATCCCTACTGAGTTTAGAAAACTCATCCCTTTAATAAAATTTTCAGGAAATTATCAACCAGACTTCCAGTTGCCAAGTCAAGATTAGTTCCAGCATAGTTATTTAATTTCTATTATTTTATTAATTTTCCTCGAGAGACTTTTAGTGAGGCATATTCATTTATTTGGATGACTGTAAATCTTAAATATTCCATTTATTTTCCTACATAGCTTTCCTTTTATTTGGATTACATTTCTTTACTATCTGATGTCACTTTTGGACCTGTTAAGCCCATTGTATTTTGGGCCCTGGCTTTAAATAATTAAATTTTTGTCTTCCGCTGCTTTATATTTAATTTAAGTGAAATAGGTCGGATGATCTGATCCTTTTGAGCCGAATCATTCCTCGTTCTATCTCTGGTCGTGACAAGAAATCTACCCCAGAATTATGGTAAAATTGAAGCAATTGTGTATGACGAAAACCTTAATTAGCAAGTTGCATTTGAAGCAACAATTTTATTCTCATAAGTTGATAGAAGAATGTTCTATTGAATAACACTTGATCGCATTCAAGGAGTTAGTTTCAGATTTGGAGACTATTATATGCAATTACGATGAGGAGGATTTATGGTTGATTTTACTATGCTCGTTTCCTACTTCATATGGTGCTTTCAGAGATATGATTTTATTCAATAAAGAAAGTATAACTCTAGAAGAGATTTATGGTGCTTTGTTATCAAAGGAGAAGAGGAAGCAGATTGTTGTTGGACCTGAGTCTCGAGACGAAGGATTCGTCATTTGGGGTAGAACAAGTCAAACTGTAATACCCCAACTTTTTATATCAGAATTTAATATGGATAATTATCGGAGTATTACCAAGGATGAATTCAGTCAATTATAATTTGTAGGAATTTAGTGAAAGGTAATTAAGATTAATTTGGAAGGAGGTAAATATTGTAAAGTAATTGACATATGAAAAATTATGGAAAAAGGCATGAAATAGAGATTTTGGATGCAGAGATAAAATGTAAACTGACAAATTTGGACGCACGTGAATGTAACGTTGCATCCAAAATCACATGGGACGCCGTCCCTACGTTTTGGGATGCAGTAGGACGGAGGCCCCGCGTCCAGATTCCTCCCCTGCCTCTATCTGAACAATTTCAGATGCATGTGGATTTAGGCGGAAGCAATGGTTTTGAATCTATCCAATTTATAGACAGTTTCGGACGCATGTGGACGTAGGATTTGAACGCCTTCCTACGTCCGAAAACGCAAATTTGCATGTGAAATGTGAGATTTTAGATTCATGCAACCGCAATAGGACGCAGACCTACGTCCGAAAAGCCCCAAAACTGCGAATTTAGGGATTTAATAATAGAAATCCTTGTCATTTATCAATTAAATTGCACTCACCCATCACGGTGAGAAGCCTAAAAACCAAGACCGTGTCGACGCCATGTCTCCTCCACCCTGTCCCTCGCTATTTAGGTATGGCTCCATGAATTAAGACGTCGTTCTTTCTTTCAGTCCATTTTTCCCCTGCGAGTGAGAGAGCTTCCTGGGTGCGAGGGAGAAATTCTCCCAATAAAAGTTGTGTGTTCTGTGAGCTCGTAAGTGTGCTAGAGATTGGTGCGAGTCTGTGCAATTTCTCCTAAGTGTTAAGTTGAGTGAAGTGTGGAAGTGAAGTTCAGTAGCTGAGGAGTGGGCTGGAAATTTCTGTCCGTGTTCGATTTCTTCAACTATGGTAAGGATTAGGTAGAGTTGTTGGTTAGTGGAGGCCCTACCCACAAGTAGTATTTGCGTGTTTCTTTATGATTCTGTATTTTCTTTACTGCAAACTTATGTTCCGAATGATAGAGAAAGGATAATGGTACTAATGCTTAGATCTATGATATGAAGTAATGAATTGAATGGATGAAATGATAGGCTATGAATGAATGAACTGTGTATTACTTCATGGATAATGATTCTGTTTTGTTTAAATGATCATGCCTAATTAATCTAGTTTATTATCTTGTAACTGTAAATCAAGTAGGTTTTCATTAACTATCCATTAAGCATGTTTCCATGAGTTATTTGCTAACCATGTTTCCATGAGCTATTTATTAAGCATGTTTCTATGAGTTATTTGCTAAGCAAGTTTACATGAGCTGTTTATTAAGCATGTTTCCATGAGTTATTTGCTAAGCATGTTTCCATGAGATGTTTATTAAGCATGTTTCCATGAATTATTTGCTAAGCATGTTTCCATGAGCTGTTTATTAAGCATGTTTCAATGAATTATTTGCTAAGCACATTTCCATGAGCTGTTTTATTAAGTATGTTTCCGTTATCTAATAGCTTAGCATGTTACCGTTTAATTATTAATTCCATGTCTATGCCATTGTACTATTGTTATGGATGTTTAGTTCGTTCAAATAACTCGTAATTAATAGTATGTTCACCTTGCCATTTCTTTATTGTTATGTTCGATAGATCCAAGCATGTCATATGTTGTTTTAGTTCGCTTCTATACTCGCTTTCAATTATTGTTATTCATGGATATTCGTTGTTTAATTATCGTTCTTTTTATATTGAATCAACATGCATCATGATAATAGAAACAAGTAAGAAGTACCACCTATGGGGTGAGTACTCATACACATTACGTGAAGAAAATGAATGAATAAATGAAATGAAAGAATGATGATGAAATTGGGAGTTGGTGGATGGAGGAGTAATTCGGATTTAACCTAGCAGTTGGAGTTACTCCTCTCCCTTGTCAGGAACCGGACTAGCTGTACACAGGAGGTTAGAAGCAGAAGACAGACTATTCCCTCATACATGGGTTCCTCCAATCTCCCGCTCGATGTATGAGTAATGAATGAACAAATGAACAAACGAATGAATGAACGAATGAAGGAAAGAATGAAAGTAAAGAAAGATTAGTTTGGGGCGGTACCCATTTCAAATGAACTAAAGGTAGACATGATCATACTGCATAACCGCATTCCTTGCTAAGCCTTTGGGCTTACAGTTTACTTATGGTGTAGGTACATGTATATGCACACAAGAAAACAATGAATGAATCAATAAGCAGCTGATGAAGGATTTGCACGGGCAGACTTGTGACTTGCTAGGCTAAGGAAAGAAAAAGGAAAAAGGTTTTATAAATGTAAATTAATAATCTATTTCTTGTTTTTGTAACATGTACGACTTATCCTTCCCCTATGTTTTGAGAAAAGATTTTATAACTGTGGTTTTCCACTGTTTAGAATGATTCGAGTCCAAGGAAAGGGTTTTTAACAGTCTAACTTTTTAGGGAAGAACTCTGATTTCATTAAGAAGGTTTTAATAATGATTTTAGTTGTTTTATAAAAGTTTTAAATTTAATGCATTTTTAGAATGAAATAAAAATCGAGTCGTTACAGTTGGTAACAGAGCAACTACATTTTAAAACCGATTCTGTAAATTGCCTGCCAGTAAAAACTTCGACGTGGAAATACTTCATCAACTATAAGTCCGTTAATAGAATTGTTTTAACTGTTTTCCTTAGTTAAACATTTTAATTGTAACTGAAAGGATAGAGATAATTTATGTTATAGTGTATTGATGTATGTAATAGAGGATAGAGAATACTGGAACTGCTTGAGATTTTATGCAGGATGTATGAAATATAGCTTTGGGGGAGTGTAAAAATAGACGAGACTCTGCCCAAATTTTTATAAATTATAAAGATAAGATAAGTAAAAGAAAAATCCTGCATAAACTAGACCAACTAAATAATGACACGGGATCGCCTAAGTTACAAAGAACTAGATAGAGAATAGAATCTCTTATGAGAAAGAAGAATATTAAGGACTAAGGACTATGCCGAATTAGGAGGATGATAGTCTTAACAATTGGAACGGTAGTCCTGAAACTTGGAGAAGTTTATAATAACGAAGGCATAAAAGAAAGATAAGAACAAAAACGTAGAAGATATAAGATAAAAGAAAAACCAAAAAGAGAAACTACATAAGTAATTTAATATGGATCTAGATGGTGCTGAGAAATAAATTAGGATGGTGGAGGATATAGTTGCACATCCTAAGACAGGAGGTGGTAATATAAGAGATGCAGAGAAGGGTAGCATGTGCCATATTATGTTGATTAAGGACATGAGATCTTGGCGGGGATCCCATCGAGATAGCCAAGGTTGTGGCTGTAATGACTTGGACAGAAGTTCTCAAGGAGTAGTGGTGTCGGGAATTCAAGACGCAGCTTACTCTGTAATGGTATTAAAAGCTCTTGTCATTGGAGGAGTAAAGGATCGAATTTTGAGATGGAATAATTTTGTCGTAAGTTTCAGCCACACGCATGGGACGAAGAGGACTCAGATACAGATACAGATGCAGATACAGATACAAAAACGGGTGCAGAAACGGGAACGGAAACATAAACAAAAACTAATACGTAAACAGATACAGACCTGGATACGAAAACAAAAATGGAGATGGACACCGATACAAAAACAGAAACGGAGACAGATATAGATACGGAGATGGAAATGGAGAAGGATACGAAAACGGAAATAGAGATAGATATAGATACATATACAAATACAAATACGGCTACGAAAACAGAAAAAAAAAAAAACAGAGACAGATACAGATACGGATACCGATATCGATACCAAAATGAAAACGGAAACTAATTTTTGGAAAAGGATATAGATACAGATACATATACGGAAACGAAAACAGAAACAAAAATGGAAACGGACACACATACGGGAACAGATACGAAAACGAAAACGAAAACGGAAACGGAAACGGAAACAAGAACAGATATGGAAACGGGAACAGATACAAAAATTGTAACTGAAACAGATACAGATACGGATATAGATACAAAAACAGAAATGAGAATGGAAATAGGTACAAATACGGAAAGGGAAACAAGACTGATTAGGGATTGAATCTCAAAATGGAACGGTTCTATTGAGAGATTACAGCTACATGAATGGAATGAAGTAGGCACATCTAGAAAAATAAAGAGGACGTTTGACAATGAAGATCAGGATGTGAGGGACAAACAGGAGCGAAATGAGTTAAATACTACTTTGGTTAAGGTTCCTCATGTTGGATCATGTGCTATTTGTCAGAAAAAGCAAGTTGGGAAGTGTAAAGTTAGTACCAAACACTGTTCTAAATATGGCGTGATTGGACAATTGGTCAATTGTCCAATGTTGGTAAGAAAACCAACAAAAGTGGTAGTAAAGTGAGGTTGACCCTTGTGAATGTAAGTGAAAAGTGTGTTGTGGGGTCATTTGAGGGTATGTCGTGATGCGTTGTAATTGTAATTTAGGTTATTATACAAATTTTGGATCAAGAATTGGTGTTTGGAACCATTATGAATGTAATGCAAGAGTTGCTTAGGCAAGACATGAGTTTGATTTGACTGTTGAGTTAAGAAGAGTGTTTACGTTGAACAAATTTCGAGGACGAAATTTGTATAAGGAGGGAGGAATGTAATACCCAACTTTTTATATCAGAATTTAATATGGATAATAGGATAATTCTCAGGGTATTACCAATGACGTATTCAATAGATTAAAATTTGTAGGAATTTAGTGGAGGGTAATTAAGATTAATTTGGAAGGAGGTAACTATTGTAAAGTAATTGACATATGAAAAATTATGGAAAAAGGAATGAAATGGAGATTTCGAACGCAAATACAAAATGTTAACTGATGAACTTGGACTCACGCAGATGCAAGATTGCGTCCAAAATCACATGGGACACCGTCCCTACGTTTTGGGACGTAGTAGGACGGAGACCCCGCATCCAGATTCCTCCCCTGCCTCTATCTGGACAATTTCGGACGCATACAGACACATGCGGATTCAGGTGGACGCAATGGTTTTGAATCTGTCAAATTTTTTTACAGTTTCAGACGCAGGATTTGGACGCCTTCCTGCGTCCAAAAACACAAAGTGTGAGATTTTGGATTCATGCGGACGCAACAGGACGCAAAAAGCACCAGAACTACAAATATTAGGGATTCAATAATAGAAATCCTTGTCGTTTATCAATTAAATCGCACTCACCCGACACGGTGAAAAGCCCCAAAACCTGGATCGTGTCGACGCCATGTCTCCTCCACCCTGTCCCTCGCTATTTAGGTATGGTTCCATGAATTAAGACGTCCTTCTCTCTTTCAGTCCATTTTTCCTGTACCAGCAAGAGAGCTTCCTAGGTGCGAGGGAGAAATTCTCCCCCTAAAAGTTGTGTTCTGTAAGCTTTTGAATGTATTGGAGATTGGTGTGAGTCTGTGCAATTTCTCCTAAGTGTTAAGTTGAGTGAATTGTGGAAGTAAACTTCTGTAGCTGAGGAGTGGGCTGGGAATTTCTATCCATGTTCGATTTCTTCAACTATGGTAAGGATTGGGTAGAGTCGTTGGCTAGTGGAGGCCCTACCCACAAGTAGTGTCTGCATGTTTCTTTATGATTCCGTATTTTCTTTACAGTAAACTTATATTCCAAGTGATAGAGAAAGGATAATGGTACTGATGCTTAAATCTATTATATGAAGTAATGAACTGAACGGATGAGATGATAGGCTATGAATGAATGAACTGCGTATTACTTCATGGATAACGATTCTGTTTTGTTTAAATGATCATGCGTAATTAATCTAGTTTATTATTCTGTAACTGTAAATCAAGTAGGTTTTCATTAACTATCCATTAAACATGTTTCTATGAGTTATTTGCTAAGCATGTTTCCATGAGCTGTTTAGTAAGCATGTTTCCATGAGTTATTTTGTAGTACCCCGAATTTTTATATTGAAATTTAATAATTGGAAAGTAATTAAGTGTATTTGAATTAATTGGATGATTATTAGGGTATTGTCAAAGACGTAATTGTTAATTTTCATCGAGCGATATTTAGAATAAATCGGGAATTAGAATTGGGTTGAGAATAATTTAATTAAATGAAGGATTTAATTAAATTATTAAAGAGAGATTTATTTGTGAGGAGTAAATTATTGGATAGTTATATTAAGAAGAATAAAATGAGATTGATTGGATTTGTTGAATTAAGAATTTAAAAAGGTAGAGAGTGAATAATGAAGGAAATTAATTGGAGATAAGTATATGTATTTGGTGTAATAAGAAATAAAGGAAATTAAGGGGATTAGAGGTAAGAACCGGTTCGGTTCATTGATGGGTTGGTTTGGGAAATAAATAAATGGATGGGTTTTCAGGGACAAAACATGAGATTAAATGAGAGAATGAGAGAGGGAGAAGAACCGAGAGGAGGGGGAAGAGAGCGAGATGGACGGCGAGGTTCCGGAAGAGAGAAGCATCGGGAGGGCGGCTACGGGCGACGACGCGGTGATGACTTCCACGGTCGGCGACGGCAAGCGAGGTAGCGTTGTCCGGCGGCGACGAATGGCGGGCGAACGACGGGTTAGGGCGCGGAATCGGTGCTCCCCTCGGGTGGCGTTTTTCGGCGCATTTCATGGTAAGCCAGCCGACTCCTCCTCTTCTTTGCTTTCTGTTGTTGGGTCGTTGGCTGATGGTTCATTGCATGGGCGATTAGGCGTTGTTGCGATGGACAGGGGTTCGGTCGGGGTGCTGCCGGTAACCGCGAATTGGATGCTCCGACCCGGATGCGTCTGGAACCCGGTCTGGCGGTTCGAGTTGAGCCGTTTGCTACCAGGAACGAATCTTCCAGCTCTCCTTTCCAGCTGGATTGGTGGAGGAAATTGAAGGAGAAAGGGGCAGCTCTTAATGCAGAGAAGAAAATGGGGAGATGCTGTAGGGTGAGATTATTGAGCTGAGGAGGAGTGAATTAACGTAGTGGTTGGGGTTGTTGACGAATTGAAGAGGATGTTGGACATGAGTGAAGGATAAATCAGCAGAGGAGTTCTGTGCAGGAGACTTCTCTTCTGGTTGCCGAGTGAAGCTCTCGGGTTGAGCCAAGAGCTATGCAGGAGAGCTGTTGGCCGATGGAGGAGTTCTGTCCTGGCTTCGGGTGTGCCTCTGGTGTGGGATTTCCTTCCCTGTTTGTAGATTTATGGATTTTAATAGAATGATTGTAAAAGATAAAGGATTATTAGATGATGTTGTATTGCTGAATGATTTGGTTCTCAGTCTTTGAATTCATGTATTGCTCTAGACTAGGGTTGTCTGTTTAGGATATATATTGCCTTGTGAATGCTTCGTTAGCTTTAAAAATGGCTCTGCTATTGTGGTAAATGTAGAAAAGGTTATATTGACACTCCAATGTTGGACTCTGTGGTGATTATTGAGCATCCGCTTTGGGTAGAACTACTGTCTTTATTATTCTATATGAAGCATGGAATATTGGATTCTTATGATAATGTGTTTATGCCTCTGTTGTTGAATAAAGATAATCAAATTGAAGTGTTGTGTTCTGTACATGTGTATTATGCTCTTTCGGGGTTATTATAACTGTTAGATGGTTGTTAATGTGGAAAAGTACCATCTCTCAAGTTATTGAGAAGTAATGTTATCCATGTTGGTTTCTTTATTATGTGAAGAATTGTATAAGCTAAAGGGATGGATTATGTTCCTTGTGTTGAACCATGTTAGTCCGTTGAACATAAGGTTATGGATTGGTATGCAAATACATGAAGTTATTAAGCTGGAATGTTAAATTATGTTGCTCCCTTTGGTTAGGGTTGATAGTTCATGAAAGTTGTAATGCAAGTATTTAGGATTAGATTCGTACACCAAGATTTAAAATTAAAGGATTCTACACAATGAATTTGTGTGCTGTTGTTGTTTTGGAATTATACTTAATGAAGTGAGAACTTACCCTTTTGGATGAATGATGTAAATAGGAAGTGTTAAATTAATGTTGGATTAATTCATGCACGTTGGTTTTGGTTTCAGTTCACTAATTGGAATAAAGATATCATGGGAATTGGGTAAAATATTTTATGACTTAATTTAGATATTGTTATTGGGCTTTGGTTTATGGGCCAATAATTTATGGATGGAATTTTGTTGGTTTTTGCTATACTTTAAGCTTAGTTTCTAGACGTTATTGATTGAGATTAATTAATTAAGCCAAATTATAATAAACGAAACGGTTTCGTTTAGGAAACTCTAGTAAGTGACGTATAAGAATTAAATATAGAAAAAGATGACGAGATTTAATAATGATTAATTGATTTGATTAATAATTAAAAATTATTAAATTGTGAAGGTACAAAGAAGAAGAGAAGAAGAATAATGGCTAAACGCTAATGCACGTTAAAAATACAATGTAAGAAATTGAGTAGAGTCGTTGGTCAGTGGAGGCCCTACACCATTAGCCGAGTCTTTATTTTAATGGATTGTTACGTTATGTTATGTTACTTTATATCTATGCTTTGTATGTTATAGTTAAATTCCAAGCATCGCACGTTATTAGTTTAAATTCAAGCATGTTCGCGTTAATTAGTAAGCAAGCTAATTAATTAGGTTAATTAGTAAGCAAGTTAATTCACTAAGTATAGAGAAATTATTTATGTTGATTACCTAAAGTAATTAAAGAAATTAAGTAATTCAAGCATGCAATTAACTAGGTATGTTAATTCTTTAGTTGTCTAAATACATTAGTGGCATGTTAATAAGAAAAGTAGTCAAATTAAGTATGTTAGATAATTAAACTAATAACTATTAATTGGATAATAATTATTAATTAGATTTAAGCATGATAAAGAACTTAAGCATGTTAAAGAACTTAGATAATAATGGTAACATGTCAATAAACTAGTGTAAGTAACTAAAGTAACCAAACTTGATTATGTAAATCACCTAGAATAACTAAATAGATAATCGCATAGAATGATAAATGTAGGAAGCATGAAAATATACTAAGGAATTAACTAGGATAATTAACCTGTTAATAAATAGTACGTTTTAATTTTCTTATATGCTTCATTGTCTACATTGTTATGCACTTTCAATTTTAGTTGCTTTCAATTCCCGCTATTTAGTTCCTTCCTCTTATATGTGCTTTTATTTCAGCTATTTCCGTTTATGAGCACTTTAAGTTACGAATGCTATATTAGGTCATCACGCATCACAATAGGTTACGAATGTATGGACATGCATCATACTAATAGAAAACTAATACGGAGTGCCACGAGGTGGTACATATACATGCATGAGTGAGGATAAATGACGAAAATGAGTAAAACGATAAGATAATAAACGTCTCTGTGGTCCGTAGCTTAGCCCGGCACAGAGACAAAGAAAAGAAAAAGGGAGTTGGGGGGCGGATGGGTAGCAGTTTTAATCTGCAGCTAGGCGAAGCCCCCTACCTCGTCGGGAACGGAGACTTAGTTGCAAGTAAAAGGTTAGGACTGACCCACTATTCCATTCCAAAGGAAATCCTCCAATCTCCAGCTCAATGTACGAGTAACGAATGAAAGTAAAGTAATGAACGAACGAATGACGTAATAAAATAATTGGTTTGGGTGGCTCCCATTCCAAAAAGAACTAAATATAGGCATGTTTCATATTGCATAGCTCATTTCTTACTAGGCCTTAGACTCACAGTTGTTAATGGTATAGGTACATGTATGTGCACACAAGAAAACAATGAATGAATCAAGGAGCAGTTGATGAAGGATTTGTACGCACGACACTCGTGGCTGACCAGGCTTAAATGAAAAGAAAAAACAGTTGTAATTGAAATTATATTTAATTGTTTCGTTTCTTTTTTTAAGTCCTTTCATTAAATTATTTACGCTTCCGCAACGTTTTAAAACAAATGATTTTATATTACTTCCGTACTTTACCAATTGGTTTTCACAATGAGTTTAAAGAAGGGTTAGTAGCGATCTGACTTTAGCGTCGTGCTCTGATTTCGTTTATTAAAGGAGTCTTTTGAAAATTTTAAATTTATCGCATTTTCAAGGAATTACAAAAATCCAGGTCGTTACATATTTGCTAAGCACGTTTCCATGAGCTGTTTATTAAGCATGTTTTCATAAGTTATTTGCTAAGCACGTTTCCATGAGCTGTTTATTAAGCATGTTTCCATGAGTTATTTGCTAAGCACATTTCCATGAGCTATTTATTAAGCATGTTTCCATGAATTATTTGCTAAGCACATTTCCATGAGCTATTTATTAAGCATATTTCCATGAATTATTTGCTAAGCATGTTTCCATGAGTTGTTTATTAAGTATGTTTTCATTAGCTAATAGTTGAGCATGTTTCTGTTTAATTATTAATTTCTTGTCTATGCCATTGTACCATTGTTACGCATGTTTAGTTCACTCAAATAACTTGCAATTAATAGCATGTTCACCTTGCTATTTCTTTATTGTTATGTTCGATAGATCCAAGCATGTCATACATTGTTTTAGTTTGTTTCTATACTCGCTTTTAATTATTGTTATTCATGGATATTTGTTATTTAATTATCGTCCTTTTTATACTAAATCTACATGCATCATGATAATAGAAACAAGTAGGAAGTAACACCTATGGGGTGAGTACTCATACACATTACGTGAGGAATGATGCAATGCATTTTACTTAAATACTGTTTGTAAAAGCTCTTTCTCATTTTAGTTTCCTTTCATTCTTTTCTATGCACATCAATGCACTTTGTCCTGACATCAATCGAAGACTCATTAACCTCTATACACATGTCTCTATGTCAATCGGAGACTCAATAACCACTACACACATCAATGCATAACGTCTCTTGATAAAGGCTCGACATCAATCGAATCGCCCATCAAGCTGTTGTGCACTTCAATGCCCAACGCTCATCACTTCCGGTAAGCAGGTCCAGTATGGACCGAAAGCTTTGCTAGCAGTTTTACACATCAATGCACAACAATCGATTCCAACGTCAATCAAAATGCACTAGCAACCATGTGCATCAATGCTAATGGCCTCACCAACCGCTAGCTGGTCTGTCTCAACATCAATCAAATGAATGCACACAACTTAATTGTAGCGACCCAGTTTTTCTTTATTTTGAAAATTGTGTTACATTTAATACTTTCATAAACAACTTAAATTTTCATTAATTCTTCTAAATTGAAATTAGAGTGCTTCTCATAAAACCAATCATTAAAATCTTTTACTTAAACCTTTTGCCCAATTTATTAGCTATAATAAATCATAGTATTTTCTAAAAATGCTATTATAAATTAGTAGCGGAATAAAATAATTTTTTCTTAACACAAAGTGGAAGCATAAACGTAGCAGAAGTATGAAATAAGATAATAATTAAACTATTTATTGAATTACAAAACTCTTTTCTATTTTAGCCCAACCAACCACAAGATTCGCGCATGTAAATCCTTCATCAACTGCTCCTAATCTGTTAGTCTATTTTCAAGCATATACCTGTTAACCTAAGTGTGTTAGACATATTTATATTTTAATGATAAATAATATTAATTGAATTTATAAGTTGTTTATTGGTTGAATAAATTATACTCGTATATTTCGCTAAAATTGAAAATGCCCTTCATAAGGGTATTATTATTGTCTAATGAGTATTACTAAGTTCTTGCAACAAGTAGAATGTGTCATGGGACTTAAAGAAATTGAACAACTCATTATTGGACACATGTGGACGATGGAAGAAGGAGTATGCCATCGAAAATTGGGTCTTTGGACTATCTAGGACGAAGACGGACGAAGGCGAACGAAGCCAGTTTGAATCTGTAATGTTTAGAGAAGTTTTCAAAAGATGGTGGACGAGACTAAGGAAGAGGCATGTCGTTCGAAATTCGGAAGAGAACAGGTGTTCGAGTTTTGGGATGTCTGAGAAAGGGACGAATGCGTCCCAATACAATGTTTGGAATTTTTAGACGCACGCGGATGAAAGCGGACATTCTACGTTTGAATCTGTACAATTTTGGACAACACGATTTGATGTTTTCAGATGTACGCAGCCACACGCGGATGAAGGCAGACTTTTTGCATTTGAATCTATAAAATTTTGGACAACAATGTCTGGAGTTTTCGGACGAGCGCGGACGAACCAAGACGAAGGGTCCGCGTCCAAAATCTCGAGATTTTGCGCAACAGCTATATTCTAACGGTCAGATGAGGACATCCAAAAAGCTTTAGGATGCCCGAAATCTCCATATTTATAAATACTTGGACTCCGAGGAAGGACATTCACCAAGCCATTATAAGCGAAGCTCTGCCGAATATCTGACTCAATCCTTGTGCACGAATTTAAGTAGCAAATACATCATCCAAATAAACCGAGTGTGATTATTTGTTTGGTGAGGATTGTTGTAATCTTGAGCCTGAGAATTTTCGGAGAGAAAATTATTGTTGAGAGAAAAAGGGTAACGCCCTAAGAATTCGTTGCTTGTAACGATTGACACCCAAGAAGATCAATCACTTGTAACCCGGAGCGGTTGTGGAATATACCTTCAAGGAAGAACCTTGAAGCATGGACATAGGTGTACTTGGCCGAACCGTGTTAACAACTCGGTGTCAAATTTTCTAACCCTATCTCTTAGCTTATTATTATTGTGATTAATTAATTTCATTGTTGTGATAAATTAGCTATCAGTTAGAAAATTTACAATCGCACGAAAAAGTTAATAAACCTAATTCACCACCCCTCTAAGGTTAATTTGGATCCTTCACCTACATCACAAGACTTAACTAATGAGTCTAACGCTCAATAAGTGATAGGAATAAAAATTGTACAATGCACATGCTATGCTCTTTTCAGAACCATATGCGTTTCGTTTTCTTTTTTTTTTTTTTATCTTTCAGCTTTCTGTTTTCATTTTCATTTTGTTTTAGGTGGCACGTGGGGTGAGAGCAACCTCTTTAGTATCCAAACTCACCCACACGAATTCGTTTCCACATGAGAGCAACCTCTTCAGTATCCGAACTCACATAAAAATGAATCTGTTTACGTTTATTCATATTTCATTTCCGTTATGGTTTTCTTTTTTCAAAACCATGCATGAAAACTATTTTCGTAATCTTTGAAAATTGTGATGCATGATGTTCATGAAAGCATACAATTACTAACATATTAATTAAAATAAATATAAATAAACATCCAACATGTAATTCACAGAACATGCTCATAAAACGAGAGACATACTATAAAGCTGTAGACATGCTATAAAACAATAGATATGCTATAAAACTGTAGACATGCTTATAATAATGTAGACATGCTATAAAAACTGTAAATAACGAAACGTGCATATTCTATTCTTGTGATGTAGGACCGTAAGAGCAAAGCACATGCAGTATCACTTATATCGTTTCCTTAAAGCGCTCAATACTTATTCGTTATCCTTTTCTTCCTTCTTTAGTACCTTGACAATTTAATAACACTTGATCATTAATTTAATCAATTAATAAACTCATTAATATCATCGTCTTTCCTACCCTTCATTCTTATACTTTAAATACTAGAGTTTCCAAACAAACTCGCTTCATTAATATATCCCAACCTAACAAATTAATCTAAATCACTCAGCAAGGACTAACACAATATCACCCAAAGAATACGTACCCAAAAATACTAACACCCAATATACTCACACTCGACAATAATCAACAATTGCAGAATCAATACCAAGGCTAAAGAGTAATTGGCTACACAAATCATAACTCATCACACATTAATCTCCTGTTTTTAATCCTATAATTTCCATAATGTTTATCATAGAAAGTTCACATAACACAATTCCAAACAACATAGCATATTATCTCAACATTCCATAAATATCCTAACAAGGTTCATTCATTCGCAGGGACTAACTCAATTGCTTATTACATTGCTTCATCTCACATTGACTAAGTAGAATCAAATATAACAACCTTAGCAATCCCACGGCCAACAAAGCATAACAGAGCATAATTTGCATATTAGTACTAATCATCCAAGCAATATCAACAGGGCATTATCCACATGTATCGACGTTCAAAATCCAATCAGAACATTAATCCCAATCCAGAATACCAATCAATTATGTTTGCAGACCATTAACAAACAGAGGGAAAACTCTGTTACCTAAAGAGACCCAAGAGCAACAGCTCTCCCACGGTCCACACTAGCAACTCACACTCAACACCACCACCACAGCTCCTAGTCATCGCCAGCCGATTTGCAGCAGCTAGAAACTGAGAGCTGCTTTTCCATCATCTTTCTCTGTCCGCACCTCTCGGCCATCACTCCATCTCCATCTCCAAAGAGCTCTTCACTCCAATTCTCACTCTTTCTTAAGCTGCAGCACATCCCCACTCTTTTGCCTTAACTGAAATATAATTAGAATTACAGAGATGTATTGGAAGATATTTTTTAGGAGGTTCAGTTTTATATTGAAGATATTTTATTCGCGGGATCAGCGTAACAACGATGTTTCCTATGCTTATTTTCTATAGTTAAGTGTTTAAGTTATTAGTAAAAATTGTTAAGTAGTTGACTTGTCATTAATTCCATAATACAGTAATTGATTTGTCAATTTTCCTAATAAATAACATAATTAGAGTTGCTTTGGCTTTATCCTTAGTGGCAGCGCAAGGAAATATTCTCTCTGTTGCTATGAACATCATCCAAGTGATTCCAAAGCATCTACTTCAAAGTGACACTTTGAGATCCAAGCTTTGATTCAAGTCTTGGATAGGAGACAGACGAAGGGATTTCTTAAATTTGCCACGTTTCGAAGAGTCATTAGTTTCATAAAGTGAAAGTTGTAGAGGTGTCAAAGGAAGAATCATTTTAAAAATACTTGCACCTATATTAAAATATACAAAAATGAATCTATACCATTGATAAATGTGTGATGGACGGCTTAGAAAAATAACATTTTAAAATAAATAATTTAGAAAAAAATTAAAATCATGCCAAAAAGAATATTGATCATCAATGCTATTTGAGATCAAGATTATGAATTATTAGAAAGAAAGTCAAAAGTATAGTCGCAAGAATAACCACCAATTGTATTTGTATGAGTGGTTTATGAAAAATTAAAAGAAAAAAAAATTCATTTTTCAAAATTGAAATTCACGCAAAAAATCATAAACTCTAAATTGAACACATTGAGACCAATTGCAAAACAACAAATCAAAATACAAAAAGAAAATAAAAAAGAGAGAGAGAAGATGCAAAAGAATAAATATAGGCTATTAAAGAAATCAAATGAATGAATAAATAAATTGATTTTGAGGCTAATTGCTTTCACGCAATCGTTGAGCAAGTGTGTGTGTTGCCGCCTTAACCAATAATCGTTGATTTTTTATTTGCTTTTTCTTAGGCGGTGTACATGAAAAACGAGGGCTTCCTTAAATGCCTGAAAATGGCAGCTACCTAAGCTTTTTTGTCCAAGGATTATGTCAATAGTTGTGGCATGTAATGGCCAATGCATTCATTATATACGTCTAACTGCAATATAAATGCATGTCCCATTTATTGTGCATTGTTCTTAACGTTGCCCCACCTACTCTCTTTTTTGTGCATATATTTTAATGGAAACCTTGCCATTGTTGGTGCGTGATCCACCTTCGAATGACTGATTTTTCAGTTGCGCAATGACACGTAGTTTGTTTGAATTAGTCAAGAGGGAAAGATGATGTTTCATTGTCAGGTAGATATGCACTTAACAACGTAAAAATTAGAACATTCAACTAAGAACAGTGAAAATCAGAAGGGTGAGACTTGTAGAAGATGCATTCAAAGTGAAAGGAAATGGTAGGAATGCAATGCATGAGAGAATGAAATACTCCTTTAATGAGAGTTAGGTAACCTAATAATCAATTGTTGTTATTCACTTGCCATAATTGGTTTCCCTAGTGCAGGGAATGGCCATTGGAAATAAACCAACCAAACAACCATTTTTCCCTGCATTTTCTTCCTCATTCTAACCAGAGGTGGGTGATCTAACAAAAAACCTTTCCCCATTTCAAGGCCCTCCTCACAAGCAACATCCAAACGGGCTGATTCTCTGACAGTCTAGCTTGAGCGGCCATTAATGGCTTCATCTGCATGTTGCAAGATAGGAAAGAGGGAGCCAGTGTCTTCCCTGTGGTTGTTGCAGTGACACCAAATCTGCAGTGATAGACCAGAAAGGTATCATACTGCCGCATTGGTTATCATTCGAGAGCAATGATGTCAGCCTCAAACTTTTTCATGGGCAACAATAATGGGTCCGCCATTAATGATGCTCTGTTGCCTCTGCCATCACTTTCAGTCCATGTCTTTCAAACAATAAATACGCCTATACATGTAACAAGCTTGAAAAAACTCTTGCAGAGTAGAAACAGAACTAATCCAGGAATAAACATTTAAAATTCAGGAATTTTGTAACTTAACCATGTGATTATGATATAATATCAACAGAAATGAGAGAATTTTTAGTAATTACATCCACCATTCCTTTAAACTGTTCTTCCCTGCAAAAAAAAAAAACCTGTGTATTGCAAGCTATTTTCCTGTCCATCAACTAAATAAATGTCCGTGTAGATTGGTCGAATTCAAATGGAAATATTGAGATCAATCCGAGGTTTCTTCTTCTTGCTGGGCAATGGAACAACAGACGAGCAGCGAGGACATCTCGGGCTGTTTTTGGTTATCAGTACGTATGATAGACAGCCAGGACACCCGGCTGCGACTGGCGAAAAGAACAACTTCTCCTCATTCTCTTCTCCCTCGAATTCTTTGACAGAAGAAAGCGAAGATAATTCCTTCATCGAAGACGACGGGGAAGAATACGAAGGGGATTTTGACGATTTGGAAGACAGTGGTCGCTTTTTGGTCGGATCTTTCTCCACCCGTTCCAGAGCCGATTTCACCTTGTCAAGAGTGCATACGCTTTGGTAATTGCTCGAGGACGGCTGAGACGAGTCGGTGGTGAACTCCAGGCATGTTGCGTCGAAGAGATTTAACGTAATTTTTGACGGTGAGGAGTTCAAATCTTGAAGCTTAGGCAAGAATCCATTATTGTGGTGCTTCAAATCGTAGATTGGCGTTGAATTGGCAGGACTACAGCTCTGAACGTAGATTTTTCCGGACTGCAACCACGAGAAAAATCGGATAAGCTTAGCAATCCGAGAACTCATTGGTTAAGAGGAATCAAATATATGGCAGTTGTACGAGAAATATTGAGCAAGGCTTCTGATTCAGCAAAGCATTTATAGAGATCCACATACGACCTTCATCCAGTGAACCAATTTCCTATGCGTATAAAATAAATTGAAGAAGTCCATAGAAGGATTCAATTTCTCAAAAGGAACAAATAATCCTCCAAAATTAACAACAGGTGTTTGTAGAACTCGTCTATAAGCTGTCAAATACTATCTATGGGATCATATGAGTCCTGCCAAAACAGCACCCCACTCAATCATTAAACTCTTCGAAGCTTGTACTATCACAACGCAGGGGAAGAAATTTGTAGTTCGGCTATGATCGGAACCCACATGCAAAATATAAATCAAAAATTTTTTAGCAGACAATCAGATTAATTACGTTTCAAAGATAAATCGGGCAATGGAAGGGTAAGGAAAGCCATGTCAGGGTCAATTTCCGAGAAAACTAGCCCCAGCCAAACAAAGAATTCAATCGGAAGGAATCAGAAAAGAAAACCCAGAAGAGAACATGGAAAAACCTTCAAGTCGAGTCTCTTTTCCCAGCCGGTGGGGACCTGCAAGTCGAGGTCCAACTCCTGGGACTCAGACAAGTTGGAAGAACCACCGAGCAAATCTCTGGTAATCAGGGCCGTCGATTTCTCAACACCCGCTTCGGGTCCCATCACACGACGCTGCTCCTCCTTGTACCCACCGCGAAGCCGAAGCAGAGAGCTCACCTCAGCAGCCATAGTTGGAGCTCGACGAAGCTTCTTGGTCTTTAGAGAGAGAGAGAACAGAGAAATGGAGTTTGGTGGAGGAAGCAGAGGCTTTAAAGGGTAGAAAAAATAAAACGTGAAAGAATGTATTAATTGAACATTAAATCAAATGAAATTGTAAGTAAAAATCTATACCTTGGTGTATTTATTCCACATCCCACATAATATAATAATCTTCCGTCCAAGGTCAGGTCACCTTTGAACTAAATTTACTTGGGTGGAATTTAGGGCCAAACGAACACGCGATATACGTATTAAACTATTACGGCTCTTGAAATCTAAGAAAAGAAACATTTGAAATTTAAGAATAAACTCCCCTGCTATTGCTCCTTTGACTGCACACTTTGTATATCTGTCTCCATAATTGGCAGAGCAATTCAATGATATAATTGGTGATATTTGCACAAGAAATGTGACGCCATGGAGTTGGTACTATATATGGTTACTCATTCTTAATTATTATTATATGGTTTTCCTGGAAGATGGAGACTATGAATTACGGGAGCATTAAATGGAGTGGATTTTAGTGGTTCAAGGCCGAAGAAAAGTACTGGAGCTTTAAGTAACACGCGCAAAGGCCAGCTTGACACGTATTTCCTTCTTCCTTAACATGGATATTACTATTAATTTTACTTTTTAAACAAGCTATTTTTTCTGTTAATATAAGAAAGAAATGTCATTTTATAATTTGATTTATCTCTAATTAATTGGATCACACACCACCATGCAATCATCACACACAAGCCATGACCACTAATCCAGACCAATCTCCAGTTGTAAGTAGTTAATAATTGGTGTCCTGATTTATTTTATAGCAACACACTAGGAAAATTTGATCATGAGCAACGTAGGCCGTGACTTTAGAATTTTAGTTGAGCATGTTTAATGAATGGGTATAATTATAAACAGGTTTCAAAATTTTCAATTAAAATGGAAAGTGATATATTAATTTCTCTTTTTTTTTAATAGTTTCGTAAATAAATTATTTAGTACAAAAATTGAGAAGGTCAAACATTAAATCAAATGTTGGACGGTGGGATAGTTACAAGGACAGTTCTGAGCAAGAGAGGGAAGCTTCAAAAGCTACACAATTAATGATCCACAGATTCTAAATAATATTGCTTGAATTTGAAATAAATAATAATTAATTAAATAATTGGTTTGTGGAGGGCACTGGAAGGATGGTACAAGGCATTTAATGTGTGCTTTAAATGGCTTTGAATGCAACATTGAACATAACAGCGCTTTGAAGTTTACCTTTGACATTTAGTTATATACATATATATATATATATATATATATATATATATATATATATATTTGAATATGACCTTATCTATTCTATCTTTGCTTTTGCTCTTGTGCCAAAAGAAAATCACTTGAATAATGTTTTTGCTTTATTATTCTTTTTTTTTTTTATGACATTTGTTCAACTATTCCACCAATAATAACGACTAAAAACAATATTAAAAAAGATTGCATTGAATGAATCCAAATATTAAAAGAAAATCATATCAGCCTTGTCTTCGGATGTACTACTTAGTAAGTTGGATGTGCAATGCACTCTGATTGCCGTGCCATTGTGGAATGCATTTGCCACGCTAATTATATCCAAGAGATTGTAAGAATGAAAAATATTTCAAAAAATAGTGCCCAAAACAAGACCATTCCACAGTGTTGCTCTGGAAACCTGTTTGGTTGGTCAAAAAAAAATCATTAATGATCATTTTTTTTATATGACAGATAATAATTTAGTTATTCAACATCTTAAAGTGAAAAATAGTGTTAGAAAATTTAATAAATAATGACTATAGAAATAAGTAATCATATATAGTCCCATTATGTAATTGATTTATTGGGGCAAGCCTTCAACTTCATGTGATAGTCAATATTCACTTCATATAAGTTCATAGTTATTATACGACTGAATAAGTAAAACTTTGGGATGAGTCAAAACCACAGGTTGTTTGTTTCAAGTTAGTGCATCACAAATCACAATATTTAGAATGATTACCTTTAATGTTGATGCAGGTTGTCTTTTCATTTCAGTTCAGGGCTTATCTAAAAGAGAATTGAATACTTTTTGATTTTGAATATTTGAGAAGGACGAGTTGCCTCCTCATAATAAAATTATTGAAATCAATGTCAACTGGAACGTTGTATTATGAATATAGTTAAAATAATCTAAAGAAGAAACAAGAGAAAGTAGTTGGTTTACACTATCTATTGGGGCAAATGCTTTGTTAAAATACATTTATAACCATTTGTGCGAGGGATTGCGGTTTATTGTTAGAGATTCTTATCTTCATTGGACAATATTTTTTTTTGGGAATATGAGTTCACGCAATAACAGTAACTTGCCAAATCTTTTTAAATGCCCAATAGTACAGGACCATTTGCCTAAGACACAAAATAATTAACGCAAAGATACTATCATAAAAAGCGTAAGGCCAAAACCAAAGCCAGAACCATTTATAGTTTTTCATAAGTTCATATACAAGGAAATAAATTGTATACAATTGTAATATCCCGTATTTTCATTTTGTCTTTCTTTAACCGTATAAAATATTTTCTTTAAAACACGTGGAGGAAAAAGCAGAGTGAACAATAGTGAAAGACTTTAGAAACATTGAAACATACAATCACAACTTAAAACGGTTTTAAACAAATAATATTAATACTTTAAAAACTATTTAAAAAATTTGTCACAAATAAAATAAACCATTTAAAGTTTTTGAAATACTTAATACACTTTATTCCACTTCTTGAGTCATAACCCACAGGTCAGTTCGCCAATAGCACAAAAAGGCTAAACACTACAATACTCTATCAGCTGCATCCTCTACAAGCTTTTATCCAACCATAGACTCCTTATATACACCACAAGACTTAAACTATGATCCTAAATCTCAATAAGCGATATAAATTATGTTATGCTCATGCTATGCTATTTATAAGAATACATGCAGTTGTCATTTTTAGTTTCTTTTACCTTTACATTGACCTTTACAGACATTGGAGATATTAAATTGACAAGATAGAGTAGCACTTCATAACCCATATGGGGCAGCCACTCAAGAATCCACACCTCACAACATCTATTTATGTTTATTCACGTGTATTCTACCAGTTACCAATAGAGGTGTTACAGATGTCAACTTGACAAGGTAGAGTAACACCTATTGACTCACTTGGGGCAGCCACTCAAAAAACTCATATCTCTTTACACCTATTTAAGTTTTTTTAATTTGTTCCATTTACATTTTCAAAATAATGCATAAAACCATTTTTTTACATTTTATAAAAACAAGTATGCATGAATGTATATGAACGCATGCGAGTCTATCATTCTAGCATATCATCAATTAAACCTCAAGGCATGATCAAAATCCTTAACGTAAAGAACCTAAATTCCAGTAAACACAGTGTAACGACCCAGATTTTCGTAATTCCTTGAAAATGCGAAAATTTTAAAATTTTCAAAAGACTCTTTTATTAAACGAAATCAGAGCGCGACGATAAAGCCGGATCGCTACTGACCCTTCTTAAAACTCGTTGTGAAAACCAACTGAGAAAGTGCGGAAGTGTTATAAAAATCATTTATTTTAAAACGTTGCAGAAGCGTAAATAATTTAATCAAAGAACTCAATAAAAGGAATGAAACAATTAAATATATTTTCAATTACAATTGTTTTCTCTTTTCATTTAAGCCTAGCCAGCCACGAGTCTCGCGCGTGCAAATCCTTCATCCTTGCTTTATTAATTGTTCGTCATCTTTCCCATTTACTCCTAAGTCTGTGTGTTTCTTTTCTCGTACTCGTACCTATACCTACACTACAAGTAACTGCAAGCCTAAAGGCTTAGCAAGGAAATGAGGTAAAACAATTATATATATATATACACACACACACACATACACCACTCTTTAGTTTTCTTGGAATGGATGCCGGTCCAAACCAAATCTTTATTTACGTTCTGTTGCGTTCGTTCGTTCTTTCGTTCGTTACTCATACATCAAGTTGAATTAAAGAAACCCTATGGATATGGAGTAGCCTACCGGATATTAACCACCTAGGGTAGCTAGTCCCGTACCCGAATAGGGAGGAGACCTGGCCAGCTACCTGATTAAACCCGCACTGCCCTTCCGTTCTTTAATTCCCATTTCATCATCATTTCATCATGATTTCATCATCGTTCTTTCATTTCGTTCATTCGTTTTTCCTCACGTTGTGTTTGTGAGTACTCACCCCGTAGGTGATACTCCCTATTTGTCTCTAGGAAGTACTCCCTATTTAGTTTTATTATTATAAACGTAACAATACCATAGAGAAAGAATCACAATAATTCATAACAATAGAAAGAACAACCATAAGAAATAGCAATTAACATGGAATTATAGAAATTGAATGAGAATAAATAACTAGTAAGACAAGAGATTCAAACAAGAAATACAACTTGAATTTACAGAACATGGCAGTACAAGAATTGACTATTTTAACATGCTTCTAACATATTTGAAGATTCACAGAATCATTTACAAAACAGTAGCGAATTCAACAGTGAATACAACAATTAAAATGTGCTAACATGCTTCGAATTCAATAGGAATTAAGAGCAACTTTTCCTAGTCCATTTACATGCTTCCTACATTTATCTTTCTAAGCAATTATTCTAATTAGTTATCTAATTAATTTAACATGCTTCTATGTTAATTATATGCTTTTATCCTACTTAACTAATCATACTTTGGTTTAGCAGAAAATAACATACTAAGGACATGTAATCGAAATCAAGATCGTAAGCAATAAAATAATAACGAAAGCATTCATTCACTTATCCAATGAAACTCTTAACTTCCTTCATACTTAGTTCCTCTTTCTTTTATCTTTCCATCATTCTTTAGTAAAGTAAAGCAATAAAAGAAATTGCAGCAAAGACAATATAATTATATTAAAGGAAAGTACGGTAAAAAGAAATACACAAAATATTAACAAAAAGGAATAACCTATTAATATTAGTCTAGTTTATTACATGCTCAAGTAGAACTAACATTTTAATAAGTTGCCTAAATTAATTTGCATGCTCAAGAAGATAAGATAACTATTTTAGTTGTGATCCTAGTTAATTTACATGCTCAATTTCATTCTAATTAATTAGTTAATTAACATACTCATTAGTTAACCTAGTCCATTTACATGTTTACAATTTATCACCTCCATGCTCACTAAGAAATCACATTTAGTTAATTAACCTAGTTAATTAGCATGCTCATGGAGGTCATTATAATTAGGGTTCTAGTCAATTAATCATACTCAAGATTTACTTTATGAACGTACAAAGATTCTAGTTAATTACTCTAATCATAATCACTTTAGTTGATTAACAGGCTCAATTGATTATCTTTTAACTAAAATGATTAACCTACTAAATGGATTATCATTTATTGATTAACATGCAACTAAATTGGTTAAACTAAACTGATTAACATGCTTATATTATTCTTAATCATTTACATGCTTAAGTAAACATTCATAGTAAACCAAGCGTCAGATCACATGCTCAAGTAAACATTCATAGTAAATCAAGCGTCGGATCAAACATGCTTAATCAAATTATACTTGTAACTCAAATAAAGACAGAACAATTAACAGCAAGGAAATATAAACTCAAAGAAATACACAGTGTGTAAGCTAAACAGTCAGTAAATCATAAAGAACAGGTCATTCTCGATGATCTTTCTACTCCTTCATACTTTCAGGCTTAACTTCTCTATTTAAGCAATAACATTTTCCAACAATCATATTTATTCACGTAAGAACAAGTAAGTAAAGTAACGAAAGAGTTTAACAACACATAATGTAGAGCATTTAACAAGACATTTAAAGAACTAAAAGCCTCCAAACTTACGCACTCTACTTGTGGTGTAGGGCCTCTTCTAGCCAAGACACCCCTATTTTCTTACCTCAAAGCTTTAACGTGTATTAGCGTTTAGCCGTTATTCTTCTTCTCTTCTTCTTTGTACCTTCACAATTTAATAACTTTTAATTATTAATCAAATCAATTAATCATTTGTCGTCTTTTTCTATCTTTAATTCATATACGTCGGTTACTAGAGTTTTCGAAACAAAACCGTTTCGTTAATTATAATGGGCTTAATTAATTAACCTCAATCAATAACTTCTAGAAACTAAGCTCAACGTATATAAAAAATCAACAACATTTTATCCATAAATTATTGGCCCGTAAACTAAAGCCTATAACGATATCTGAATCGAGTCATAAACTATTTTACCCAATTCCCATAATATCTTTATTCTAATTAGTGAACCAAAACCAAAACTAACATGACAGCAGTTAAACTTGTCTAATCATGCATGGCATACATTTAAGGTGCCAATATTCTTAAATCTCATCGTGGATGAATTTAAACTAACATACATGCATAATAATTCTAGCAACCAAATCGGTTTCAAATATACATCCAAGATGATAACCAACTTCTTCCTCACTTAGATCAGAAATGAAACAGAATATAACTTTTTCCAATTAACACAGAACCCAACTCTTAACTGCACATAACAATGCATCCAAGCATAATTTCACAATTTCTAGAAGTTGCACAATAACAAGGGTTTTAAACACCACAACCAACAGAGTTTTCCATTCCCACATATTCACCTAGCAACTTAACTCAACTTCATCATTGAAATCCATTTTAACAGATTTATGCATGCAACATTGACCAATAAAGTGTACAATTCCTTACTTCAACCATCACAGAATATTAATGCCAGAGTAACAAACCATTCACATAATCGAAAAGCAGAACCCAACAGATTATCCCATCACCCAACAGGAAACCAAAAGAGATACCAAATAACTCTTCACACTAATAAATTCATTCAGAACTCCGACAGAAAATATATCAAAACTATAACTCCACACTTAGCACATCCAACATCAACAGATTAACCAACATGTTTGTTCAACCCATTACAGAGGAGTCATCCAATCTAACAGAGCAGTTCAACAGCTCCATCTCCAGCAAAAATAATCAAGATGTAGAACATAATTTCTTAAAAACACTCATAACCAAATAACACAACAGTGTACTACACCCATTTTTCTATCATATTCTACTGTCCATTCATCACAAGGAAATGAAGGAAATTGTTCTCACCAACACCCACCTCTCGGCCATCACCAGAAAACAGCGAAATCCAGAAGCAATCAAGCTCCAACCTTCAATCTCCTCAGCTCACCCGAGACTCCTCAACTCACCCGAGAGCTGAAAGCTCTCTGTCAATTTATCACATAGCCGAAGACAGTACCAAAGACAAGGAATTATATCTCCAGCTGCCTTGGCGACAAGTCATGATGCGTGGAGTAATTGCCAGAAATCATTTGCGGGGAATACGCCAAAATGTTTGATGGGCTGTCGGCAGAACAATTGACTCGGTTCAATTCAGAACCAACAGGACCGAACAACACAGTTTCAGCCCCAAACACCGAAATCCCCTGTCCAATTCATCCGAAGTCCCTGCTATTCCCAACAAGAAATCCAATGCAGCAGCCCCCAATGATAGAGAATCAACCATGACTAACCTCATCAAACGCACGGTTTTCGTTCGTCGCCGGGGAAACATCAATCCCGAGCCCTTCGCCGTCCAGCGACCCGACAATCCCAAGCGTTGCCCGCAGCGAGGGAGCCCCGACCAAGGCCGAGCTCGTCGTCGCTGTCCGACTCCAGCCCGCGCCGCACGTCGCCGTCATACTCGTTGTCGCCGTTCGAGCCCGCGCTCGAGCCCCATCACCGATCCTCCCTCTCTCTCGGTCCTTTCTCCCTCTCCCTCCTTCCGTTTCTCCTTCCACCCGAAATGGTCGATGGCCATTTCAATTTTTCTAATTTCCTTTCTTTCTTCTTCCTTTTTTATTTTATTTTATTTTATTTCTTCTTTAACTAAAAACAAAACTCAATCCTTTTATCACCATTTGAACTGAACCAACAAATCGGACCCAAAAGTCTTACCTGAACCGGTTTAATTTTTCTTTTATTTTTATTCAATTAAACTTCTATTTAATAATTTAATTAAATTCTTCGTTTAATTAAATTATTCTTAACCTAATTTAAATTTCTGATTTATTTCAAATATCGTTGATGAAAATTGATGATTACGTCTTTGGTAATACCCCGATAATTTTTCAATTAATCCAAATACCCTTAATTATTTTTCGATTATTCTTATTAAATTCTAATATAAAAATTCAGGGTATTACACACAGCATCAAACATCAAGCAATTATAAAGCAATATATCCTTGAACAACAGCAATATTGATAACTTAATCATCTAGTAAACATAATCATCAAACAAGTCCCTACACTCTTGTGATGTAGGCCAAACGATAACAAACATGCAATATCACTTACCTAGAGTCCTTAGAGAGTTTAACACTTAAAATTCTCCTTCTCAATACCTATTCATCATAATATGAAATCATCAATAACAATTCTCCAATAACTATTCACAGAGTTCTATAGACCCTAACACTTGTTAGTTTCCAATATCCAAAACTTAATAAACATCAGTTGAGCTCAGCAACTAGTGGACATTCAATCCACCTAAACCTAAACAATATGTCATCTTAATAGCGTATTCAATTTGACAGTAAAATACATGGCCATATATAAATCCCAACATATGGCAGTAACCAAAATAATACTTCATGAGTTATTATCCTCAAGTCATCACTTAAACAAGGAGCATCAATTTAATCATTCCAATAATTTATCAAGACATAACTTAATTCACAAAGCAGAAACTCCAACAACGTTTAACAGAGAGCAATAACAAATTTCCTCAAGCAATAGAATCTATTAAACTAGAGATTAAATCCAATTCAACCAAGCATATATTCTTAATTCATTTTATCCTTAATCATGGCCTTCAAACCAGAGGTGAAATACATAACATAATAAGTCTATCAGAGAGCTATTCCCAAATCAACAGATAACACAAAATCATCCTACTGTCAAATAGAGAATAGTTTTAATCCAAGCACATAATTCTTAACATCATTCAGAAATATAATTCTTGCATTAATAAAGAACAGAGAACCATTTCAATCTATAAACAACCAATATATCTCTTACCTCTCTATTCTTCTTCTCCTTCACTATCGCTCTCCCTATCTCCAGAGAATCAATCAAAATTCCCTTCACGATTTTCCTTCTCCTAGAATTCCTCACGACACAACAATTCCTCCTTTTTGAACTTGCCTCCCCAGTTTTTCTATTCTTATTTCTTTCTTTCTCTCTCGGTCCCTTTCTGCCTACACTCTCTATTCTTCCTTCCGTCTTTTATTTATACTCCATAACTTGCACCCCTTTAGTATCCATCTGAAGGTGAAAGGGTGATTGGAGCAACGCTTAAGCATCCATGAAGTGCCAACTGACGTTTTCCTCCACTCAGAGAACACGTCCTTACAGTTTCAAGCAACGTTTCTTCCCGATCGATCACCTTCTTCATGTGATCGATTGCAAATTTTGTAGTCATGGCCGCGATTGACCATAAATTTTGCAGTCACGGCTGCGATCGACCACTTTTTCCTGACGATCAACTACAAATTTACCTTTTCCTGAATTACCGGTCGATCATCGCCTTAGTAGACGATTCGAAAAATCATTGCACTCTATAATACTTCCGCTTTGGAGACGGTCGATCATCCCTCTTTAGCTGATCGATCGTTCCGAAAACAAGTGCAATATGTAATAATTTGCAACCTTGATGATCGACCACTTTTTCTCCTAATGATCAACCGCCATTACCAAAATTCTATTTCTTCATATAATTAACAATTCCTCTAAATAATTTTTTTACTTACACTTCAAAACTAACACCAAATCCAATATACCCTTAAACATCAACAATCTCATTATCCTCAACCTCACTATATCCAAGTACATTTCCTTTGACCAACACCTTCATCATCCAATTCAGCTCCTAATACTCCCAAAATCATCACTTAGGTATTATGCTTAGCACTAAGAAAATCCGGGGTGTTACAACAATCGTAGAACATAAATCCTCTCAAATTTTAAGAGAGGAAATGGCCAGCATAAGACATGGTAAAAACAATTGCCACTAGGAGTTAGTGAAGTGTGTTGGATAAAATTTAACGAAATTTACTTTATGATAGTCAATATGCAATTATAATTAAATACATAAGTTCGTATATATACTGTAAAATGATTAAATATAGTTTGAGATTATTGGTTTTAGGCGTCTAATAAAGTTTGAGACTTTAATGTGCAAATACTAAATTAACTAGGCTTAAGTTGTATGATAAGTCAAATTAAAGCCTGACTAATAAATTATTAATACAAGGTTATAGTCGTTAAGTTAAACAGTTAGTCTTTTCTATTTTCCTGGTCTCTTGTCAAATTAGATAATATGTAGAGTAAGGATTTTCTCTATAGAAAACAGTTCCAACCTAGAAGATCTCAATCACTGGTTTTGTGACGCCCAACGTCAATTTCTCTTTAACTTTTTTTTTTTTAATTATCGTGTAAAATTTTTTCTTTTTATTTATTTGAAACAAGCGAGAGTAAATACTTAAGGTGAGCGAGAAAATATGAAATGCATAAATTAAATCAGAGTTAAAGCAGAAACATAACAAATTCCAAATACAGTTTGAAGGTTAAAGCATGAGTTTAATAGTTTTACAAAACATTATCCATTTTCAAACCCTTTCAAAATAGCGTTTTCTTCTTCTTGCGAGCCATAACCCTTTCAGGTCGATTTAGCTAGATAACCCACAGGCTCAACGGGAAATGCTTCCTCCTCCACTCCTAGAACCAGTACATCTCTACAATCACCTACACCACAAGCAAACTGTGAGCCTAAGGCCCAACAAGAAATGAGGTATGCAATATGATATATGCCTCTAACTCATTATATCAAATAGGTCCCACCCAAACTGTTCACTTTTTTCCATTACATACATTACTCGTACGTTGTGCCAGAATATTAGAGGAATCCGTGTTGGAGAATGTAATCTCTTGTCAGCTTCTAACAACCTAGGGTAGACAGGCTCTCACGACCCGACAAGGGAAGGACATAATTGTAACAACCCAGATTTTTTGCAAATCCTTTGAAATGCATGAAATTTAAAACTTTTAAACGACCATTGAAATCAATTTTAAAACAATTATCAGAGTGCATCTAAACCGGACCGCTATCAACCTTTCGCAAACCGTGGTATATTGTGAAATGTCACAGATATAAAATCATTTGTAAAACATAGTGGAAGCGTCAGGAAATCATTTATTTAAAATATTGCGGAAGTGTAAATAAATCGTTTAAGGAAGAAATACTAAACAAAGCAAATACTGCTTGTAAGAGATGAAATTAAACAATTTAAATACAATTTAATTACAATCATTTTTCTCTTTAGCTCTCCTTTTTATCCTGGCCAGCCACGAGTCTCGCGTGTGCAAATCCTTCATCTCTGCTTTATCATATGATTATTGTATTTCGCATTTGCTCATAAGTCTATGCATTTATTCCACGTACAAGTACATATACCTACACCACAAGTAATACGTGAGCCTAATGGCCCAGTAAGGAAAAGGGTTTAATGCAATTATGCTTATGACTCTCTTTAGTTCTTTTGGAATGGGGCCACCTAAACCAATCTTTTCATTACATACGTTGGTTCTTTACTCGTACTTCAAGCTGGAGATTGGAGAAATCTGTGGCGGTAGGGTAGATCTTTGTCGGCTTCAACCACTTATAGTAGACAGTCTCGGAGTCCCGACAAGGGAAAGGTAATATTCTCTTTTAAATCCTGTCTACCTAGATGATCCGTAATGCATGTGTGAGTACCACCACTAAGGTGGCACTCCCTATTGGTTTCTATTAACATGATGCATGACCATATATTTTCAACCTAACATGATGCATGATGTTTTATAGTGTAACATTAACAGAAATTGAAGTCCGCATTGAAATAAAAGTAATTGTAATTGAAATTGCGCATAGAATGAATAACAATAATTGAAAGCACACAACAGAGGACAATTATAATTACAAGCGAACAACGGAAAACAAGTATAATATCGAATGAACAGTAAAGGATGATAAAGTAAACATGTGATGAATTACAATTGACTAAACATACTCATTAAACTAAATAAAACTAAACATGCTCAAACACTTAGTAAGAGTAAGCTAACATGTTCACAATTAATAATTTAAATGGAAACATACTTTAGACAATAAATAACTGAAAACAGGAGACGTGCTCATAAATTCAAAATTCTTATTCTAATTGATTAAGCATGATTTGATTAATAGTCTAGTTTATTTCCTAGTTAATTACATACTCAAGATGATTACATGCTCAAGAAAGAATTACAATTATTATCTTGGATGGTTTAAACATGCTTTTGTTCAAGTTAGTTAATTAATCATGCTAATAATTATTCTAGATTATTATTCTAACTAGTCGTCCTAGTTGATTTTCATGCATCCAGAATAATTATGATTATTTAAGTAAACAACCAATTGACTAGAATTATCGACGATTAGTAAATCAGACTTTAATTCACAAGCTTAGAGTAATTGAATTGTTCACATGTTTATATTAACTAAATTGGTTAACATGCTCGATTGATTAACATGCTTTGAATTCTAGTTAATTATTCTAGTTATAATTACTCTAATTAATCAACATGCTCAAGTCTAATAAAATTACTAGGTTAACATGCTCAAGTAACACTTGCAAATTAGAATTCTATTTGATTAACATTTAAATATGCTTAAAGCCTTCTTAAGTTAACATGCTAGTTAATTGAATATGGTTATCAACAAAGGAAATGGAAAAACGATATATATATACTTTGAATGAAATAATGACAGCTGAATTACCATAGAGGATGTAAACTAGATAGCAAGTAAGTAATCAATAACAGAACATTTAAGGAACTCTCAACCCTTTTCATGATCCTCACCATTCATACATTCATTATTCTATATTCATCACATTCAAACCTTAAGCATTCATCCAAAGCAATCCAAGTGAAGCATTTGAAGTAAAGAAACAATGGACAGTAAAGTAACCTATACTATCAACAAGAGGAATAATAAACAGCAAGGAATCAACACAGGAAATAATAACAATAGTTCATCCAAGGGAACTAACACTACTCTAGCAACAGAATATCATCCAAGAAATAACAGCAGCAGATCACCAAGGGTCTATCAACTACTAATATCAACTAACAGTTAACTAACATTAGTAATGACAAGGAAATCATAGAACAATATAATTTTATAGAGCATTAGCAAGACTATCAGCAACAATGAGCAGAGTTAACAACCCAGGGAATATCACAAGCAGTAAACATAGAGCAATGACAACCTAAAGCAGTAATTCATAGAACCAACAATAATCTACAGAGTAATAACATTCTATTCTGTCAACCACAAAGAGACACGCTCATGCACCCCTACTTATGGTGTAGGGCCTTCACAAGCCAAGACTAACCCAAATCCTTACCTAAATGAAGAAAACTAATAGAAACAACAAGCACTCCAATGCTACAGCAACTCCAGCAATGACAGAAGCTCTAGCAGCTCCAAGCTTCCCTCACGTAGATCACTCCTCTAGCTCACTTTCAAACTCTAAGCTCACTCGTCCACTCACACGAGCTCATAGGGGAGAGCCCTTGAACTCTCCTCTCATGCAGAAGAAAACACAACACTAGAATGGGAAGAGAGGGGATATGTAACACCCCGACTTTTTATGGGAATTTAATAAATGTAATTAAAGCGTAATTTGGGAATAGTCGGATTTATTGACTAATTATCGGGGTGTTATCAATGACGGAACTGTTAAGTTATAATTTAAGAGAATTCATTAAAAGTTTAATTAATAGAAATCAATTTATAAAATATAATTAAGAATTTTAAATTAGATCTCTAATAATATTTAAATGAGATTTGGAATAAGTTGAGCATTACAATTCGAGTCGATTGATATATTGTACGTATAATTAATACATGAAAAATGTAGGGTTGAAAGTAAAGTTTAATTTAAAGAATAAAACAAATTAAAATGAAATAAAAAGAAATTTAAATAAACAAAATGAAAAAAAAAAAGAAGAAAAATGGTCGAAGCCATTCTTCTAGAGGGAGCCGCGTGAGAAGCCCGAAGTGAGAAAGAGAACTGAGAGGGGGCTCCGGCGAGTGAGATCGGGATAGAGGGAAGTGACGATCCGACGAGTGCTGGTGTACGACGACGAAGGGCGAACAACGGCGACGGTCCGATGAGCGTGCTTCATCGCGATGGGTTGGCGCAGTTTGACGACGCGTTGCGACGATCTCAGACTTGAGAAGTACGACTCAATGGGTTCGATTTGGAGTTTTCCGATTGCTGATTGGCGATTGACAGCAAAGAAGGGCGACGGCGAAGGCGAGCTGTGGTCGAAAATTGTAGGATTAGACTATGCTGGGCTTCGTTTCGACTGGGCGTGGTTGACGGTCCGAGTTGCTCTCGGTCCAGCTGAAGGCCCGTGGTCCAAATTGTTCCTCTATTTGCTTGCCTGGCAGTTTAGTTAGGAGCTGAAAGATAGCGATACGGCGTGGAGCTTTATCCGAAAAATAAGGAGCGGGGATCGTGGGATAGGTTAGTTTATGCATTTCAAATTTCCATTTAAGTTATATTCTGGAATGGCAGAGAGAATGGGGAGATGATGGAGATGAAATGCTCTCTGGCTCTCTGTAAAACCGTGAGATGTTGTGAGCTTGGTTGGCATGACAGAGATTGATGGTTGCTGGAATTAGAGCAGCGAGTGAGTGTTCAGTTGTCTGGAGATGGCGTAGCTGTAGACTGAGGAATGTCCTATCTCTTAGCTTCGGTGAGCAAACTAAAATCTGATTTCTGTTTGTCTCCTGAATGTTTACTGATGCATTCTACCTCTATTTTATTGCTGGATTGTTGATGGATGAAAACATGGAAATGATTTGTTGTCTTGTTGGATTCTGAACGATGAATGGTGATAGCTGAAGAACATCTCGGGTCGTTGGGTGTGTTCTGGTGAGCCGAATTTTCTTTGATTTTAAGGCCAAGTTTGATTGTTGATTGTGCTGTGTTGATTTGAGAACAAGGATTTGTTGCGTTGATTTAATTATCCATATTGGATGTATTTTGGTCAAATTACAATGAGTAATCTGTAATGTGGTCGAATGGTTTTTAAGGCTTTGAATGGGCTATTAAAGAGATTGGCTATATCCGTTGTTGCATCCGATGAAGTTAGGAGTTTAATTCAGATTAGCTATAATGTGAATTATTCTCTTAAGCATGGTTAAATTGCAAAGTTGGATAATAATCTGCGTTTTGGCTATGGGTTGTATATGTGGGAATCATTTCTGGTGTTGGAGATTGGATTTAAGTTATTGATATATTAACTATTGTTGAGTTAACAGGTTAGTTGATAATATGAAATTGTTAGTAATTTGTGAAGTTACCGAAAAGACAAAGAATGACAACAATTAAATGCAAATGCACGACAAGAATTGAGGTAAGGATTAAGGGTGTTTTGGTCATTGAGACCCTACACCACAAGTATGGGTGCGTGAGTTTGTGTTAGTGCTCTTGAATGCTTAATGCATGATTAATTGTCTTAAAATGCTCCTGGATAGTTGTTGGTAGATGATAATTTCCTGAATTGGTTCTGATTATTGTTGTTGGCTAGTTTAGGTGATAACTTTCCCCTGTGCTTATATGCCTTATCTTATAGGCCTTAGATAAATTGTTGTGAAGTGTTGAGTTGTTTGTTACGAAGTAAAGAATGTTTAATAGAAAAGTAAGCTAAGATAAGAGGAGTATCGATGAATAAGAATGAACTGTGATTTCCCTTGCTTATGTTAATTTTATTCTTGCTGTTATTTTCCTAATTGCTGTGAGTTCATTTCCCCTCTGATAATTAGTTACCCACATGTAAATTAAATGATCAAGTAGTGTTGGTTTTCCTTGGGTGCATTTCTGTTGTGAATCCCTTCGTTGATTTCGTTGTTGTTAGATAATTGCTTCGTTCATAGTGTAGATTAATTGATAGTATAGGTTCCCCTTAAAGTTAGCTTATTTTCTTATCGTAAGTGTGATTCCTAAGAATGCTTAGAGAGTAAATGGTGAATGAGGAATGATGAACGACAGGATAAGTACAAACGAACTATTAACTTCATTAATAATGACTTTGTTCCATTATTTAATTTCTTACTAACTGTAATGATTTATTGCTGATAATTTATTTTGCTATGTTCCCCTCGTTATTGTTCTGCCATTGATTTTATTGTAATCTCCTTTATTTGGTATCCATATTAAATTAATGAGTATGTTAGTCAATAACTAATTGATTAACTAGTCGTAAAATAATCACATGAGCATGTTAATAATTAGATTAACATGTTAATAAATTGTTGAGCACGTTTAATTCATTTGATTATTTTCGGATGCATGTCAATTAGTTAGGGTAATTAACTAACCATCTGAGCATGAAATTAATTAAGTATGTAACTTTAACATGTAATTAATTAGGAAGAACATGCTTAGTCGTTAATTGGTTTAAGGAATTAGATTAATCAAGTTTAATTAATTATTTGCTTAATCAAGCATGTAAATTGACCAAACATATGAATCGGCTAATAAGTGAGTTGACTAATAAATCGTAATCTCACTGAATTAACTAAGCATGTTTACCTAATTTGCTAAGTATGTAATTGAATTAGCATATCAACGTAATTGATTGTAATTGAATTAGTAATCAAATCATGTAATGAAATAATTAGATGTGGAGCATGTTAAGTTTAATTATTTGATGAGCATGTTAAGTGATTAATTAACTAATCAAACTTGAGCATTCAATTAATTAGAATATACAACATGATTAACTGATTTACTTGATTAAATAAGCAGGTACCCTAATTAAGATAATTATCTAGTTTAAGCATGTGTAATTAGTGTGTAATGGGTGTTCAAAGCATGTTTAAATCACGTATATAATAAAAGTAAGAAGCATGTAAATGGATTAGAAAATTTAGTAAAAGAATTTACATGTTAAATTATAGTATGTTGTTTTAGTAATTCAATTCCAGTATGCTTTTTCTTATTTAAATTCATTGTTTAAATGGGCTTTCAAATTCCTATTGCTCTTTTTCCAAATTATTAATGTAATGGAGGGAAGAATGATTATGAAAATGAAAAGAGAATAAATGACCTGTGCATGAGTTAAGAGTTTCAAAGATTTCAACTATTATGTGAACGTATATAATTGCTTTGTCATTGTCTTTTTGGTAGGATCTTGTTTATAATCTAGAGTGGAAGTACGTAATTAAATGTAGTAAGCATGTAAAATGACTAAGAAAGACATTAGGGTATGATAGTATATTTTCAATTCCTCTGCTTTACTGTTTACAAGATTATACTATGAAAGTTTTCTGTTTTGTGCTTTTAATTACTGCTATGTATCATTTGTGCTTTCTATTTTAGTTGCTTTTAGTTTTAGTTACTTTCGTTGATGTGCACTTAAATTATTATTAAAGTTATGTTACATGTTCATGCATCATATAATAGAAACAAAGTAGGGAGTACTCTCACGGGGGTGGTGCTCACATGCATGGTGAGGAAAGTAAAATGATAATGAAAAGACAAAAGAAACGAAAAGAAAAGAAAAAGGGAGTTGGGGGGCGGATGGGTAGCGGGTCTAGTCTGCAATTAGCCGAAGCCCCTCCCTCATAGGGTACTGGAGTTCTAGTTGTAAGTAAAAGGTTAGATTCGATCACTATTCCATCACAAAGGAAATCCTCCAATCTCCAGCTAGAAGTACGAGTAAAGAAAGAAAGCAAAGAAAGAAAGAAAGGAAAGAAAGAATGAAAGAAAGAAAACGTAAATGAAAGAATTGGTTTGGGTGGCCCCCATTCCAAATGAACTAAAGAGAGGCATTTCATAATTGTATTTCCCTTTTTCTTTACTAAGCCTTTTGGGCTTACAGTTGCTTGTAGTGTAGATGTAGGTACTGTATGTAGAACAATGCATGGACTAGGAGTAGCAAAAGATAAAGAAAAATCAATAGCAAGCAGAGATGATGGATTTGCATGTCGATGGATTCTCACGGCTGGCCAAACATAACGGTAAAAGAGAAATATTTTAAATAAATTGTCTAAGTTGTAATTAACATTATTTTTATTTGAAATGTATTTAAATTGGTTAGTCTTTCCATTCAAATGATTAATGTTTCAGTTAAGTTTCTAAATGATGATTTTATTCACGTTTCCGCATAAGTTTTAATAAAGGTGATTTTATACTGAGTTTTACGAAAGAGTTAGTAGTGATTCGGTTAGGCGCACTCTGATTTATTTTCAAAAAGAAAATTTAAATTTTTTACGTATTTTTAAGAATTATGAAAATTTGGGTCGTTACAGGATAATGGCTTATACCTGAAGGAGGAGGCAAGAAGGGACGCCTAGGGGAGAAGAGGTCGGCTCCAACCAGGGGGAGGTTGTGGTCTACAGGTCAAGGGTGGGGGAGAGTCGATTCTGTCGGGGGGAGTTAATGGCTACACGATCAATTCCATCATTTTAACCCCTAATTTTATCATAGGTCTGAGCTATTTCGGACGAGTGCGGACGCACTGGTCTCATCCGCAAGAGCAAAATCCTGAAGGTAGATTTGTGCCTTCGGATGAGAAATAACATCCCTGCCCATTCCATACCATCCGAAGGCGACATTCAGATGTAAAATGGTGTGCGCATAATGCGTCCGCATGCTTCCGAATGTGTCCAGAAATTGGACAGAGGCAAATCAAACGTGGCCCCCCGCGTCCAAACACGTCTGGACTCATCTAGAACTGCCCAGGATTTTTACAGATTCAATCCCGATGTAGTCATCCGCGTCTACATCGTCTAGACATCGTCCGCAACACCACAACATAGTGAAGTCAGGAGACGAAATCGTGTCCTGAGTCATCACAAGGCTAAGGGTGACGTGCAATGCACTTGCGGACGACATGTCTCGTCCTCAAGTCGTCCGCATGCATTTGAAAGTCAACATTCAGATGCATTAGGATGTAATTTCTTGTCCTGATGTCTCCTAAGCATTGGGGACGCCATGCAATGCACTTACGGATGATATAACTCATCCGCATGTCATCTGCATGCATCCGAAATGCCTTGGACAACATTCCTTCTCATATTTCCTACTTAACTTTTATCCCCTAATATTTTCCCTATAAATATACATCATAAAATAACACGTATAAATACAAAATGTAATGTCCTAACTACGCCATCCTTTAGTTACATCTCGTATACGGGGAAAACGTAATGAAAATACCCCTAGACTTAACGCTCCAAACACGTCCTTGGTAATAACTTGATAATTATCCCACTTAAAAAGTGGGGGTGTTACAATAATTCTTCGAGTCTACCTGGTTAGATCCGAACTACCCCTCCATCCTCCCACTTTCCTTTATCCATTCATTTTTTTATTAATTTTCCTCACGTAACTGCATATGAATACCAACTCAAACTTGGTATTCTTACTTGTTTCTATTATCATGGTGTATGTCAATGTGAAACAATAACTACAATAACATATCAATATTACATAAATGAAATGAATCCAACTAAATCAAGTCCAAGCAACACGACATAATACCAAGAATAATGAGCTAACATGAGGCACTAAAATGTGATAGCAATTAACATGAAATAAAAGTACAGTAATAGAACAAGATATATGATAAAACAATTAACATGATGTAAAACATGGGGCCATATTTCAGAGCAATCTAATACAACCTAACGATTTATCTTGTTATTAGCCAAGTGCTCAGTGTGGATTGCAAAACATTATTTTAACTATAGCTGTTAATCATAAGCGGAAAACATGCTAGTTAGTCGATGACATGAATTAAGCATAAATAAATCGACCAGAGACAGTATAACCTCTAAAAGAGTAAAACATGGTTTGATAACAATATTTTCTAACCAGAACTAACAACCTATTCATATTACAGAAACAAGATAGTTCATAATAGAGTTAACTAATCATGCTCACATCAGGGAAAACAACAACATTTAGCAAGTAGTTAGGAAATAGTGATATGTTAAACAACAATATAGTAGATCAAGTCTATCAAAGCAGTGAGAAGGATAGTATTTAGCACATTCAAAGGAAAACAGAACCAATAATCAGCGACAAACAAAGAGTTAATGTTTACAACTATTAAGAAGGAGTTATTTATACAGAAAGTAACTAAGAGTTTAGCTGACAATTTATTCGTACTTAACATGACAAAGAGCATCTAAAAATTTTGCAATTCATACCATAGAGTTAATCGGTAGAGACTATGATCTTAGTAGGAGACATTATCAATTCCTCTACAAACTAGGCAATGATTTACATGAAAGAAATCACAGAATATTAGCATTCAATAAAATAGACACTGCTTGTGGGTAGGGCCTCCACTGGCCACGACTAAACCCATTCCTTACCTCAAATTGTTAATCGTTGAAGAATTTCTATACTGGGAGAAAATGCAGCAGCGAGTTGTCCAACCCAAATTGCGTCCTTCAGTTCACAAATCCCTTCTCCAAACGCACAACGTATCACTTCAATGAATACACATTTCTCACAACTCAGCTCTCATAGAACGTTCACACACTCCAGAAATCACATCCATGCATGGAGAAATGAAAAATGTAGAGAGTGTCACAGCTGTATAGTTAAATAGTGTGGAGACCTTACCTGAAGGAGTGGTGGTGGGTCACCAACTGGGATGGAGGAAGGGACCCAGACGTGGGAGAGTCGCTGGTTTGTCGAGGGAGTGGGATTTTAATGCATAAACGACAAAACACCAGTGCATTTAAAATAGGTTTTTTGCAGAACAATGCGATTTTGGTCGAGGAAAGTTGTCCGAGCCTCGACCGCATGTCGACCAAATTCTAGATTTTCCTTTAGAATTGCATTTTGGTTGAGACTTTGATCGAAACACGCGAACGAACGTCGACCAAAAAGTCAACGAAATTGGACATATTCAAATTCTCCTAGACTGCACCTCAACCGTACTCGACCGCGGTTCGACTGAAAACCCATATTGTAGACAGAGGGACATTTTTGGACTTGAACAGCTGACCGAACATCAACCCAAAATGCAAGGGTGATCCGTAACACTTTTCGGACGCAAATCACAACCGCTTGTCGACCGTGGTGCGACCGAAAACTCAAAATGCATTTTTTTCGTCAAAACTCTATTCTTTAATCACTCCATAATATTTTCCCCACATTTACACAGCATTAATCAACAACATACTGCCTCGCAACATAACACATTAATTCTCCCAAAATTCATTACATTATATAAATAGAGAAATATTATCGGGGTATTACATTCTACCCACCTTACAAAAATTTTGTTCTCAAAATTTAGGTAACTAAATAGCTCCGGATACTTGGCTCTCATATCGTCTTCCTTCTCCCACGTGGGCTCTTCGGTTGTATGGTTCTGCCATAAAACTTTGACTAGTGAAATCTTCTTACATCGAAGTTCTTTTACTCTAGAGTCTAGAATTCAAACAGGCATTTCTTCGTAACTTAAGTTCATTTGGACATAGATATTCTCGAGAGGGTCCAATTGAGTTGCATTTCCTAGACATTTCTTTAACATTGACACGTAAAATACATTGTGTACACCCACCATAAAATCTGATAGTTGTAACTTGTAACGACCCGAATTTTTCATATATTTAAAAATGTGTTAAATTTAAAGAAAAACATATCAAAGTGCAATCTGAGCCGTTAGAAACACTTAAAACATTCGAAATTGAAAAAATTTGTGGAAACATAATAATTTAAAAGAAATAAATTAAACATTTAGTTACAATTTAGAAAATGAAAACTAAATTTAATTACACATCACTGTCTCTCACATTACATAATATGGCCAACCACAAGCTCGCGCGTGCAAATCCCTCCTCAACTGTATCGAGTTCACACGCTATTTTATCCTGTAGATACCTATACCACGAGTAAACTGTAAGCCTAAAAAGGCTTAGTAAAAAAAATGTTAACAATCAAAATAATAGAATTTAAATTAACTAGACATGCTTGCTATTGGTTAATTAAAGTGCTAGTTATTTGAACGTGCTTAAATTAGTCAATTAACGAGACTAAGTTGCTTAAACATGCTTTAATTCATTAATAAAAGACTTAGTGAAATAAAGCAACCAAACTAATACTACGAGCAGAGTTACCAACAAAGAAACCAACAATATCAGCAAAGCAACACAATATACTTGAGAGGTTACTAGCCTAATGTATTACATGCTGATATTAATTAATTTGTTTAGATTAACTAAATTGATTTGAATGAAACGACTAATAAAACATGTTTTTATACGAAAGAAACAACAGCGAGTAGTATCAACTAAGGTAGCGAAACATGCTTCTAATCATCTAAAAATAACAGCGAATTACGTCCAATTAAAAACAGCAGAACATACTTTTTAAACACCTAAAAACAACAGCGAATTCAACTAAAAACAGCAGTGAATTCACGAGAACAGAATAGCGAAACGTGCATTTTTAACAACTAAATCACAGCAGAAAATTATAGGAACAGAATGATTAAACATGCTCCTGAATAGCAAAGAAAATAGCAGCATAATAGCAGCGAAACAGCAGCGGAACAACAAAGAAAATGGTAAAACGAAACAGCCAATACGTGCGTTTTGACGACTAAATTACAACAGAGAAAATGTCAAAACAGAACAGCTTATACGTGTGTTTTAACCGCTAAATTACAGCAGCGAAACATTGAAATAAAATGACGAAATCATGATATTAAATAGATAATAAATAGCAACAAGAATGATGAAACGGAACCACAAAATCATGCTTTTAATAGCGAAGCACTAAACGAACAATATCACAGAGAACCAATCTAACAATTATCTCAGAGAATCAAGCTAACGATTATCATAGAGAATTATACTAACACTTATCACAGAGAATTAAACTAACAGCATATAAAACACAAACTCTACCATCCTCACTGAGCAGAACATTCCAAGAACCAAAACAACCAACGACAACATCAAGCAACCATAACTCGACGCAGGCAAACATACTCGTGGGTAGGGCTTAGACGGCCAGACGCTACCCATTCCTTACCGTTGACGAAAACACATGCAGGGACAGCCACTCCATCACACGGCAGCAGCTCCCGATCACGGACGGTAGCTTCATCAGCTCCAGCACCTCCACACACGAGAGAAAATCTCCAAGACCCCCGACAGAAAAACTCCTCCAAAGAGCCCAACCATCACTCTTCTCTGCCATTTCTCTCACACAGAATAAATACACAAATGACTAAATTTGAAACGCATAATTTATCCCACAAAATCAGCCACAACCTGGTTTTTCGGCAATATCCGCATTTCACGCCACGTCTCTGCCATCCAGCTTTCTTCCAAACTGCCAGATTCGACACACTGAGACAAATGGGTTGAACCACCCGCGAGCTGGACTGGACCAATGAAGCAGCCCAATTGAACCGAAGCCCAGTCCAATCGAAGCCCCTGCCAAGCTGTTCCAGCCACGAATCGTCGACCGCAGCTCACCATTGACGTTCCTTGCTGACAGTCGTCGATCAGTCGTCGAAAAAGACCACCCGTGGAAGCCCCGAAGTCGAAAAACGTAGCCGGCTGAAATGGAGTTTCGATCCCATCCCGCGAGCAGCAACAAATCGACTCTAGCTCCCTGCGAACCGAAGTCGCCTCTGTCGCCGAGCACGCCTGGAGTCGCACATTGCCGGACTCGCCTCAACGCCGTTCGTCGTCGCAAGCTCCGTCGATCTCTCCCTCTCTCTCGCTTCGGGTTTTTCTTCCTGCAAACACCTCCTTCTTTCTCCCCTATTTTTCTTTCTTTTCCCCCTTTATTTTTCTTCTTTCTTTTCTAGCCAATTAAATGGCGTGAGCCAATAAACCAACCGAACCAAATGTGTGAACCGTGTGAACCAGTTCTTTCTCTAATTCCAATTAATTTTCTCACAATAATCATTCACTTAATTCTTAAATCCAATTAATTCAATTTATTAAAATACCCCTCAATTAATTTAATTTAGCAAATTAAATCTAACTTATTCCTTATCACTAACACACCCTTAGGCCTAAAGCTCTTAATACGCCCTGTAATATCCCGATAATTTAAAATATCGGGGTGTTACATAACTAGTATGCAATCGATCCAATCCTTTTTGTAATTACAAAGGGGCCAACATATCTCATGTTGAGCTTTCCCCTTTTTTCGAAGCGTACAATACCCTTGAGTGGAGATATCTTCAGGAATATACGGTTTCCTTCGTTAAATTCCAGACTTCGCCAACAATTATTAGCATAACTCTTCTGATGTCTCTAGGTGGCTAGCATCCTTTGCTTGATAATAGCGACAGACTCGACAATTTTTTGTACCATTTCAGAGTCATAGAATGTAGCTTCATCTGTCTCACTCTAGTATAAGGAAGACTTGAACTTCCTCCCATATAACGCCTCATACGATGCCATACGAATCATGGCGTAAAAGCTATTATTGTAGGCAAACTCGATCACTGGTAGGATCTTTCCCCATCCGACTTGAAACTCGAGCACACAAGCACGTAACATATCCTCGAGTGTTTGGATCGTTCTTTCACTTTGGTCATCCGTTTGAGGGTGAAATGCTTTATTGAATTTCAGTTCTGTGCCCATAGCTTTGTTTAAACTTTTCCAGAACGCCGAAGTAAATGGTGGATCCCGATAAGATACAATAGAGATCAGAACACCGTGCAATCATACAATCTCTTTAACATATAATCAGTAAATTGGTTCATCTTGTACGTCATGGATACTGGCAAGAAATGCGAAACCTTCATTAATCTGTCCACAATCACCTAGATCGTATCATGACATCTAGCAGTCCCAGGTAAACTTGTAATGAAGTCCATGGTGGTATGCTCCCATTTCCATTTGGGAATTGGCAATGGCTAAAGCATCCCACTCAGTCGTTGATGCTCGGCCTTCACCCACTAACACACCTAACACAGCGCCACATGCTCAGCAATATTGTATTTCATATTCATCTAGTAGTAATGCGTCTTGGGATCTCTATACATCTTATTACATCCAGGGTGAATTGAGAAACCAGAAGAGTGAGGTTCTTGCAAGATCTTCATTTGTAGTGTCGTATCACTGGGCACATAACAATGGTTTTTATACTTTATAATACCATCAGCAGACAGAGAGCATTCCCGATACGTAGGTAGAGTTGGGTTCAACATGAAATCTCCACAAACGCCATCACCCTATTGGGCTTCCTTAATTTGCTCAAGTATGGAAGGCGTTAGAGTCAATTTCGATAGAAGAACATCCAACTCTGTCGGAACCATTTGTATGTCAAGCTCTTGTATATCTTTCTTGAGTCCCGCAGGTATCTCCTCACATAATATGATTATCATGGCAACCTTGTGGCTGAGAGCCTCCGCTACAATATATAGCTTTTCCCTGATGGTACTTAATTTCATAGTCGTAGTCCTTTATAAACTCTAGCCATCGCTGCTGTCTCATGTTGAGTTCCTTTTGTGTGAAAATATATTTAAGACTCTTGTAATCCGGATAAATTTTGACAAGCTGTCCATATAAGTAGTGCCGCCAGAATTTCAGCATGAATACCACAACAACAAGCTCTAGGTCATGCGTAGGATAATTGACTTCATGAGGTTTAAGCTGTCACGAAGCATATGCAATAACTTTGCCATGCTGCATAAGTACTTCACCAAGTCTGTGCTTGGATACGTCACAATAGATACAGAAGTCGCCTTCTTCCACGGGCAAGGTCAATATAGGGCCAGATGTCAATCGGTATTTCAATTCCTGGAAGCTTTTCTCGCAATCCCTGGACCACCAAAACCGTGTATTTTTCTTCGTCAGGCTGGTGAGTGGTAAAACAATTTTAGAGAACCCATTGATGAAATGCCTGTAATATCCAGCCAACCCAAGGAAGCTTCTTATATCGCCAACATTCTTTGGTTGTACCCAATTCACAATAGCCTGTACCTTTGGAGGATCCATAGAGATACCGTTCTTGGAAATCACATGCCCAAGGAAGCTAACTTCATTTAGCCAAAACTCACACTTAGAAAACTTGGCATACAGTCGGTGTTGATTAAGAATCGACAGAGCCATCCGAAGGTGTTTGCAATGTTCTTCCTCCGTTTGGGAATAAACCAGAATATCGTCAATGAAGACAATAATGAATTTGTCCAAATAATCCCTGAAAATCTAATCCATCAAATACATGAGAGCTATAAGGGCGTTGGTCAGTCTAAATGACATTACCATGAATTCATAATGTCTGTACCCAGTGCTGAGTGCAGTTTTAGGTACATCCTCTGGTTTAACTTTCAATTGATAATAACTCGAGTGGAGGTCAATCTTAGAGAATACTTGGGAACCACATAGCAAATCGAATAGATCATCAATCCACGGCAAAGGGTACTTGTTCTTGTTCGTAACCTTGTTTAATTCTCGGTAATTAGACGGATAAACCCCTTGTTGACTAGCTCTTCCAATTGAACCTTTAATTCGCGCAGCTCAGCCACCACCATACGATACGAGTTCTTAGAGATAGGTTTACTGTCAGGATGTAAGTTGATCACAAATTCGATCTCACAGTCAGGGGATAAACTAGGAATATCATCGAGAAAGACACCCAAGAAGTCACGGACTTCAGTAACATATACGTGACATATAGTAACAATCTAACTAACATGAACATAATAGTAAACATGTGATGATCCGGATTAAGGATTAACCTTGATAATCATATTTTGTATAATTTAACATGATTAAATGATAATAAGTCACGAGATAACTTTAAAGAAGAATTGACCAATCAATTGAGAGTATTTTCCAAAACTAAAAATATATATAATATTATATATCTTATACTATGGAATGGTGATGAGATTTGATCAATTGGATGTATACTCATTAATATATGAATTTTTGCATGAAAATGATAAATGTGTTACAAATGAGCATAGTAACTGTTTGTAGCTAATTGAAGAGATTATGTTGATTATCAATTCAAACTAAAGTAGACTCATAAATGAAGTATATGACTTTAGATTTAAAAGATTTAGATGTTTGCAATAAAAGTTATGCATGTTTGAAGTTAGATAAGTCAAAGACTGTACTGTTTTGGGAAATTCTTTAAATAAGACTTTAGAGTAGGAATTTGGAGATGTGTATAAAAGAAGAAATATTTTTGATACATTTAAGTATATGGCCATGTAGTAAAATTTGATAACCAATGAGGCATTGACTTGTTTCACTTGTGGATTAGTCGCTAAGTGTGTGATTAAGGTGTAATTAGTGGATAATTAAGGTTAATTAATTATGATTAATTATGTTAATCATGAGGATTAGCTTAGAACTAAGTAAGATTGATTAGTTTAAGCTAAGGATGATTATTGGTAATTAACCATGATATTTTAGTGAATATCCATCGATGGAAAGGTAAAATGGTAAAGTTTAAAGGATAAAATTGACAAAAGTAATTTCACCTTACGAATTCTCTAGAAAGTGAAGGAAATGGCTGGAACTAAGCCATTTCATGCTGAAACCAGAAGGGAAAGAGAGAGGAGAAAAGGAGAGAAGGAAGAAGATGAAGAAATAGAAGGAGGAAGAATTGGCCCTCAACTCTTCAAGGAAAAAGTGTTCCTCTATCGAAGAGGATCCTTTTGAGCCTAAAATCAAGAGGAGGAAGTGAAAATCAAGTGATCTTCAAGAGGTAAGAAACCTAAACTAAGCATTTATTAAACTATGTTAAATATTGCATAGTTTAGGTAAAGAAAATAATGAGTTAATGAAATTATTGGTATGCAAATACATGAACATATAAAGCTGGAATGTTAAATTATGTTGCTCCCTTTGGTTATGGTTGATAGTTCATGAAAGCTGTAATGCAAGTATTTTGGATTATATTTGTACACCAAGATTTAAAATTAAAGGATTCTACACCTTAAATTTATGTGCTGCACATTTTGATGACTGTTGTTGTTTTGGAATTATCCTTAATGAAGTGAGAACTTACCGTTTTGGATGAATGGTGGGAATAGGAAGTGTTAAATTAATGTTGGATTAATTCATGCATGTTGGTTTTGGCTTCGGTTCACTAATTGGAATAAAGATATCATGGGAATTAGGTAAAATAGTTTATGACTCGTTTTATATATTGTTATTGGGCTTTGGTTTATGGGCCAATAATTTATAGATAGAATCTTGTTGGTTTTCGCTACATGTTAAGCTTAGTTTCTAGACGTTATTGATTGATATTAATTAAGCCAAGTTATAATTAATGAAACAGTTTCGTTTAAGAAACTCTATAAAGCGAAGTATAAGAATTAAAGATAGAAAAAGACGACAAAATTTAATAATGATTAATTGATTTGATTAATAATTAAAAGTTATTAAATTGTGAAGGTACAAAGAAGAAGAGAAGAAGAATAACTGCTGAACGCTAATGCACATTAAAGATACGAGGTAAGGAAATAGGGGTGTCTTGGCTAGGGAGGCCCTACACCACAAGTAGAGTACATGAGTTTTACGTTAGTGTTTTGTACTTTATTGTCAGTTCTGTGATTAAATGCTTTACTTATTGATAGTGTTGTTTTTTTGCTTTCCTTGGTTGATATATTGATTTTATGTCCTCGGTTGATAGTGATAGTGGAAATGAAAGTGGAACAGGTGAATGATAAATGGTTATGTGAAGTCCGAAGATTATCCTAGAGTTCTATGCTATGTAGATTAACGTTTTATTTCTTTACGCATTTATTCTCCGTTGCCCTTTTTCCTCTGCACGTTAATAACTTGTCAAGCATGTTAATTATAATTTGTAAGCATGTTAATTGACTAGGTTAACTAATGAGTATGTTAATTAACTAATTAATTATAATGAATTTAAGCATGTAAATTAACTAAGATAACTAACTAGAATGCTAATCGTATCAACTTGAGCATGTAATCAACTTGAACATGTAATTAATTAGGATATTAATTAATTAGAATAAAAGCATGCTTAATCAACTAGAATAAGAATCACCAATTTACAAGCATGTTTCCATTTTTCGTTATCTAAGCATGTTTTCGTTAATTGTTGTTTAAAGCATGTTTTTATGTTTAGTTAGCTTAGTTAATGAGTATGTTTAGTCAATTGTAATTCATTGTATGCTTCATTATCGTTTCTTTACTATTCATTTACTTTCAATTACTATTATTTATTATATTCGCCATTTCAATTATAGTTGCTTTAAATTACTTATATTTCAATGCACACTTTAATTACATAATCGATGCTTTACTTTTCTAAAGAGTAGAATGATAAACAGGATGAAAAGAGAATGAAGTAAACGTAAATGAGTTAAGGGTTTCATTGACTAAGTGAATGAATGTCTTATGAATGCTTAAGTTATTGTTTTCTTGTATTGCTTACGAGTCTAGGTCCTTAGCATGTTATTTCCCGTTAAACCGAAGCATGATTAATTAAGTAGAACAAAAGCATATTTAAATAACGTAGAATAATAAATATAGAAAGCATGTAAATGGACCAGAAAGTTAACTAGATAATTAGCATGTTAATTCCTGTATTCAATATTATAAATGTTCTCTGTATTATTGGTTGTCGTCCTTGCTATGCGTTTTCAATTCCCATTATTCTTTTATATGTGCTTTTAATTTCAGTTACTTTCATTTATGCGCACTTCAATTTCTATGAATGTTATATTGTGAAGTACCATGTATCATGTTAGGTTGAGAATGTATGACCATGCATCATGTTAATAGAAAGTAATAGGGAGTGCCACCTTGGTGGTGGTACTCAAGCATGCATTATGGGAGATAAAATGTTAAGAAAATAAAGGAAATGGGGAGTTGGTGGGCGGATGGGTAGCGGGTCTAGTCTGCAACTAGCCGAAGCCCCTCCCTGATCGGGTACAGGAGTTCTAGTTGCAAGTAAAAGGCTAGGTCCGATCACTATTCCATTCCATAGGCAATCCTCCAATCTTCCGCTCGATGTACGAGTAATGAACGAATGAACAAAAGTAAAGTAAAGAATGAACGGATAACATAATGAAAGGATTGGTTTGGTGGCCCTCATTCCAATAAGGATTAAAGAGAGGCATCTCACATTGCATTAAACCCTTTTCCTTACTAAGCTCTTTGGGCTTACAGTTGCTTGTGGTGTAGATGTAGGTACTATACGTGAAAAGAAATGCACAGACTTAGGAGTAAAAGCAAAAGACGACGAACAAATAATAAAGCAAGGATGTAAGATTTGCACGCGCGAGACTCGTGGCTGGTCAGGGTTAAAGGAAATGAGTTAACAGTTGTAATTAAACAATGTTTAAAATGGTCAGTTTCAATTATTATTTTGATTGTTTAGTATACTTCTTTAAAACGGTTTTTATTTACGCTTCTGCAATGTCTTAAACAAATGATTTATTTTACGTTTCCGCATTTTATTTATTAGTTTTCAATATGAGTTTAACTAAAGGTTAGTAGCGATCCGGTTTAGTGTTGCACTCTGATAACTGTTTTAAAAGCAATTTTAAAGGCCTTAGCAAAATTTCAAATTTTTACGTATTTCAAGGAATTACGAGAATCTGGGTTGTTATAGGTTTGATTTTGATGGTATGAATGTGAGGTTTAAGAATGGATATTGCCACAAATTTGGTTGAATAAAAAGCATGAATTGAGGATGATGAATCATATCATAAATTGTGTATGGTTGGATTGAATTATTGTGTTCAATATTATTTTTGGATTAGTTTAATATATTAAAATATTTATTTAGAGGATTATGTAAGTGATTATAATCCTTGGATGAGTTTATAATGGTTTGGTATAAGTTTGATGTGTGAAATTGTAGAAAATTGGGAAACAGAAATAGCCGCAGACAATCAACCTTTGGGGTTGGAAGTCCTTAAGTTTGGAAAATGTGAATCTATATAGATGCAGTTGACCAAGGTAGAAGTGTGGTCGACTGTACAATAGAAAATAACATTGGAGCGATCGATCAAGGGTGGACGCCTGCAAGTGTAATGTTGAATCTTTATAATTTGTGGTCGATTGGTATTGAGAAGTGGTCGACTGGAACATAGTATTGTGTTGTAGAAGAGGGTATCTGTGGATGGGTAGACATCCGTGGAAGAGTGGGTTGGCACATATAAGTGTGGGTAGTCGCGAATGTATGAATTGTCGACCTGTATTAAGGTGCGGTCGATCAAAATTTAGTAAAAATGCTTGAGAGCAGATGACTAATCTTTAGGGTGAACATCCAAAAAATGAATAGAGTCGTGGTTTTTTAGACCATAGTCGTGATTGGTCGATCGCTGTTGAGTGGTGGACTATCGGGACCCTATGTGTTTGCCTGGATAATGTGCTAGAGCGGACGACCGCGACTAGGGTCCGGAATCTGTGATTTCAGGATGTTGTCCTTAGATTTTTAAACCATTATGTAAACTCTTTTTGGGTGAGTAATGAGACATAGATAGAACATATCTAGATAGATGCATGCGATCATTTCATGCATCATTCGTGTATGCTTAATAAAAAGATTTGCATGATTCATATTACATGCATTATTAGTATGTATTATATGCATTCAATGTATGAATAGTGAGGATGCCAAATCATGCATCATGCAAATATTTATATGTACAAAACATATTATCAGGGTGGTATTATTGGTCATAGAGGAATCCAATATACCTCGCTAGACTATGTATTGTACTACTATATAAAGTGGGAAATAGAACGGGAGTGACTGTGGGTCCCCCTTGAATTGAAAGTCCCTAGTCCTCTGAAGGTTTATTATATTTATGGCCACACCTATTGGAGACAGTGGCTAGTATGTTGATCGTGTGTGACTTTACATACGATAGTGTATAATCATTCATGTTGATAGTCACATAAATGTAGACATTCACAAATATGTTGACATACACGTAAATGTCAATAAAATGGTATTTGTTAAATAATATGACCATTTAATAATAAATGAAGCATTGCACTGATTCACAGTATCATTTCATCATTGTGAAAGGAGAGTTGTGATATGCATTTTCATATCTATATATTGCATAATTGTAGATCATGGGATGACATATTTAGATGAATTGTTATGGTAACTAGGCTATGATATGTTCTATCATAAGTTTAGGCATTTGTATATGCATCATGTTAAGGAAATTTCTTCATATAGAAGAATCATTGTGATATATATTAATTAGAAATGTCTAGATAGTTTGTTAAAGACATTAAATAGAAATGTCTAGAAAATATGAGATAGACATTAGTTAAAAATGTCTAGAAATAAGAAAATTCTTCATATATAAAATTATATATTTGAGGTATAGCTTATGATAGACATACATTATAAATTTCTAGATAGCTTGAGATTATACACACTTTAGAGATGTCTAACATAGGTAATAGATAAACCATAGAAAATTATGAGGGATGGTTTGAGAATTAGACATTAATTTAAAATGTATAAATAATAATGGTAATGACTAGACCATAATAGAACATGTGATTTATAATACAGAAAATCACATTGGAGTAAAGAAAAAGAGTTATGAAATAAATATTCTATGGAGTTTAAAGATGCTTAAAGAGAATAACTCGTAAGAAATTAAGTATAAGATTCCTGAGATAGACTTTCATGGTAAATATAAAAATGAGAGGTATGTAGTAAAGAATCTATAAAGTGGTCGTGCTGAAAGGGTGTAGCACATGATGTTTGTAATGGAAGTATGTAATAATTAAATATATATGAGGATTTGTATGTGCATGAATAGAAATTGCACAAGAGATTAAAGGAAAAGGTAGGCTATGATTATTTAAATTCTAGGCCTAAGTAGTTATACATGTGCCCTGAACACTTCTTATATAAAGAAGTGTATCACATGGTTCATACATTAATTAGATATATCCAAAGATCTTGATAAAACATAGATTCTACGATGTGGGATCATGAGAGTTGATCAAAATTTAAGGTTGGAAGTTAAGGATGTGAGAACTAATCATGTTAGTCTTAGTACATTTGTGATATTTGTATGGTTTATTTGATCATTAGATTAGGATTCTTACTGAGCTCATAAAGCTCACGATTCTCTTTATCGTGTTTTTTAGGAACAAGTGGTAATAGTTCAAGGATAAAAAGGTAAAGATTAGTTGGACAGATGATTAGCACAACATAGAGCCAGTAATATGGTTTAAGGTTTTATTGTGATGTATTTAGTTCTAAGTAGGGCCATGTTTGTAAAATAAATTTGGATATAATTTTGTAAATAAATAATAGTGTACAACTTTTCTGTTTGAAGTGGATTTTAATATTTATGTGGCCCAATTGTGCTTGCGTATTGTGTGTGATTGTTAGCTTCTGCTGTGAGTTGTGAGTTATGTGATCGTTCTCCGGGTGGAGAATCTTGTTCGTGGCACAATTGCCGAGGGGATTGAGGGCTAGATTGTAACAAAACATATCCTCGATCAACGTCTCAATATAAACAGTATGCATGCAATAATCATATCCTAAATCAATAGCTCGTAGGTATCCCAACATATCATTATTATAAACAAAGCAAAAAATATGTCCTACTAATGATTAACCTACTAATGAAAAAGGTTGCCTGAGCAAAGGAAATCATTAACCTACTAATGATTTATTATTTTGCAAGTGACTTCACATTAGAGGTACGTGTAGAGAAGTCTATTAATGAAGATAAGGAGAGTCCACAACTTTCTCCTCACTTGGTGTGCCCTTGCACACACTCGGCTAGCTAGTTCATCTGAGACAACATTGGATCTCAAATTGTCGAGCGTAAAAGTGACTCCTTAGTTAAAGATATGTTATTTTTATGCTTTGACAAGTTTTATGAACTAAATTATATTTGAACTGTTGGATTTTGGATGTATTTTTGTTAGATTTAGGTTGATTAAAATGTTGAATTTTTGGGAGTACTCGGCTAGCATGTTAGCCGAGTCCTCATGGTTGTTTTTTGTTTAGAAGGACAATCTCGTAATTTTTCTTTATGGCAGCCTTAAGGGAGTACTTAATCTCCTTAAGGGTGACCTAATCTTTAGTTTAGAAAATTGAAAGCTGCTGCTGCAACCTTTTTTGGAGTTCTCTCCCAAACGCAAACCGGATTCTCGTCTAGGGTCAAACCGAAGACTTGTTTTCCAAAGACTTCCATCCTCACGTTTGTCCATTCTTGGAGGTTGGATTTTATACTGAGTTTCTTCTAGTAGCTTGTTTGAGTTGCTCATAGAGAGAGAAGAGCAAGAAGAGTGGAGGAAAATGAGTTGGAGAGGCTTTTTGTCAAAGAGCCCATTGAAGTCGCTGTTCTCGGCTGTGTAGAATCTGCGGACCACTCATAATTCTTGTCTGTTCATTTTGTTTCATTTGGAATCTGATTTTGTAATTTTGAGGGTTTCTTCCCCCTGGATTGTGATCAATTTGATATATATTTGGAAAAGTTTGGATGTCAGCTCGCAATTTTGTGCATTGTTAATTGGAGGTCGCTTAAACTGTTTTTGTTGAGACTATTTTCGAGTAGAATATAGTTTCGAGTATAACTCTCATTCCATAGTGTTTTTTATTATGACTTTTGAACTGGATAGTTTTATTTGGCATTTCGTGAACCCCTACAAATTTGGTGACCATTGGTTTTCAAAATTGAGAGATATAGCATTTTCGAATCTAGTCACCGAATCTGTTCTGTAATTCTATTTTATGGGCAGCGACTTGCAGAATGCATAGCTCCATTTCTATTGTGAATTTTAGCATGGTTTTTGGAGACGATGCTTATTTTTGTGATTACTCGTTGCCCTTCAAAATTTATATCAATAGGCCTTCAGAAATGAAAGTTATTGACTCTTTTATCTAGTGGGTTGAACTATCTTTGTTGATTCCTTTTCTAGGCAGTGTGTTGTTATGTGGATGACTCTCATCCCATTGTGAATTTGACTATGAATTTTGGATTGAATCTTTTCCATTGGTAGTTCTTTAATCCCTCCAAATTTGAGGATAATTGATTGTACGCATAGGGAGTTCCATTTGAGGATAATTTCCTTGCGATTTTAGGATGACTAGGGTCTCGATCCAACCCTTCATATTTATAGACCGTTCAACTAGGAATCCCGCAGAAGAAAATCCTACATAAATCATATCTTAAGTTTATCTTTTCCTAATCTACCCATAAATCAAATTGCAGCTTTTAGATGTTAGCCTAAGTGACATTAGGTTGTTTGTTTTGATGATGACGGATTTATGTCGTTAATTAAGTTGTTTATTGTATATTTGTTTGAATTGATAAATACATTATATTCTTTATTGGAATAACCTTCATACGGGTATTATTGTTATCTAACATGTTTACCTAATTTCATATTGATGTGAACTGGAAAGCCTACAAAGACCAAGATTCATCAAGAGGCGATGGAGGCCCAATTACTAAAGTAATAACAAAGAAGGTGAAAGAAAAACCACAACTTTTTGTGGGAGAGATCCAAGAAAGAGGGGCGCAAAATCCATGATCCACAAAGCTTTGAACTTGGTAAACATTTGAGAAGAGATAAAAGAGCAGGTACAAATCAAAGGAAGTAAAAGGAGAATATTCATGCAAAGGCCTGAAGGCCTATGCGCTCGCATTCAGACTTCGTGCGAAACATGCGGGCCCACTTAGCAACACGCCCTTGGCCCAATGCCCAACCAGTCAGCGATCCAGAGCGCAGCCCAGCACCCCGTACTTTAAAGTGCTCCCTGTTGGCGCGCAGCTCGCGGACCCTATTACCAGCGCGCCCCTACCCGATTTAGCGTACCAAGCTCTCTTCACGAGCCATCTTGGCCACGCTGCATAGGGTGCCTCAACTCCCAACCTAGTTCATCTGTGGCTAGGTAGCCGCCCACCAGCGCACTTTCTTCTGATAGCATCACGCCTTCTTTGTGGGTCAGCCTGCATGCACTCCCGCGCGCCCATGCTCTTCACCGAGCCCCGTCAGAGTGTATCCCGCGACTGCTGCACGCATGTCCAAACATCAAGCGCACCTTACTGCGGCCCATCTCCACTTGGCCTATCTGTCGCATCCATTTACCCGTACCGCCCAAACAGTCATTCCAACCATGCGACTATCTTCTTTGCGGCCCATGCTTCACTATAGCCCACTAGACACCTCCCATCCCCAGCGCGCCCAACAGCTACTGCCATCAATTACTAGTGTGCCCAGAAGCCCACTTTTCACCAATAGCCATTCTTCCCATGCAGCGCCAACCCAGATGCATTCTGCGTGGCGCAGCTAGCAGGCCATCTTGCATGCCCAGCTCCCAGCAGCCCATGATCTACACGCCATCTGTCTTGCCGCATGCACCCATCAACCGCCTAGCCCCAAACAACCTAGTTTTTAAAGTTATTTTAAATTTATTTAAATTTGCATTATCCTAGATTTTTTATCTTATTTTATTAGGGTTAGATTTACTTTAAGTTTAGCCTATAAAGGCACCTTAGGGAAGAACTATTGAAACCTTTTGACCTTGATTCGATAGGTTTCGCTAGGGTCAAGTTCCTCTCTTTGACCTTGATAAAGCGTACGTTGTTGGGTCTAGGGTTAATACCTTAGGTTTGCATCACATATAGCATATAGATTGATCATTGGGACTTAGAGAATTAAAGGAATGCATAAACAGAAGAAGAGGTCTCCTTAACAATGGAAAAGGTCAACGAAATTATGCAGTAGCGAAGGAAATGGTTGACTGGTTGATCGATCGCAAAAATGGCAGATTGTCCAAAAATCCATCCTCTTGAAGAAATGGTCGACCGATTAAAAAAATGGTTGATTGTAAATTAAGACAGTTTCCCTGTCATTTCTGCAGCTAAGGAAGCGGTCGAGCATCAGACGAGTTGATCGACCGTGAAATGGATAGGGTCGGGTGAAGGGCTAATTTGTGAAGAAAGTAGTCAGACCAGTGTGAAGAAAACTGTCGACCAGCAAAACTGGATAATGCAACAGCTAGTTCCAATGGTCAAAAGACGGTTGACAAAAATGAAAATGGTCGACCGGTTGCAAAAAGTCTATATATAGAAAACTCTCCGAAGCTCAAGGTAACAACGCGAGAATCGTAGAGAAGCTCTACCAAATTTCATCCACGATTTCTCAATATTCAAAAAAGTGATTAGGCCTAGCTCTCACATCCCAAAACTTGAGAGTTTACATTAGGAGAGTTAGCTTATTTGTTGTAATTTTCTTTTATCCTCATTGTACTCAAATCAAGGGTGACGCCCTTGGAAAAGTCCAGTGAAAAAGGGTGACGCCCTTGGAAAGAATTGCTTGTAAAGGTTTGATTGACACCCGTGAAGTCAATCATCACTAACTGGGGAGGTTAGGTGATTTAAGGATCTCCAAGTCGGAAACTTGGACGTAGGCAGAGGTTGCCGAACTGCATGAACAAACTCGGTGTCATATTTATTTCCCTAAACTCCTTTATATTTGTGATCGTTTGGTTGTTTATTTTTGATAAATCACTTAGGGTTTAGAAAAAAAATATATCGCACAAAAAAGTTAGCACACCTATTTCACTCCCCTCTATAGGCGGGCATCAATCCCACATTTTGTATCAAAGCAGGGTAAGTGAATTTTTGTATGATATTGTGCTTATTGGTTTGAATTTGTTTGAATTGCATCTATTGGATTAAATTTTTGCATTGGAAAATTATTTGGATAAATTTGATTAAATTCTTAGATTGTAAAATTTTAAAGTGACTTTCAATATTCAAATTGAAGGACAATCATTAGTTAGGTCTCCATACTTTGATGACAATGATTATGCTTATTAAAAATCTAGGATCAGAATATATATACAATCTATTGATTACGATTTATGGAGCATAATTGAAAATGGACCATATGTCCTAATCAAAATTTAGAATGGTATAGATATTACTAAATTGCCTAATGAGCTTAATGAGGTAAATAAAAGAAAATTGAGGGCAATTAATATGTTTTATTGTGCTTGAAATCATGATGAATTTAATAGAGTTCAAGCATGTGATAGTGCCTTCGATATTTGGAAATTCTTGAAATTATTGATGATGACACTAATCAAGTTAAAGAGAATAAATTGAGCATGCTTATTTATGATTATGAATTGTTTGTAATGGGAAAGGATGAAACCATTAGTCATATGTTAACTTGTTTTACTAACATTACTAATGGTTTAAAAGTTCTTGGTAGAATTTATCTTTATGAAGAGTTGGTTAGGAAAATTCTTAGGTTTCTACCTTAGGCATGACAACCAAAGGTGACCACCATTCAAGAAGCGCGAGACCTAAAAGCTTCGAAGATGGAGGAGTTCATCGGATCTTTAATGACACACAAGATCACGATGGATTCCAATGAGAAAGAGGAGCAAAAGGAGAAAGATACTCCCAAAAGAAAGAACATAGCACACAAAGCCTCCTCAAGCTCTAAGCTGAATCTGATGGAGAAGATGAAGATGAAGTGGAGATTCAGTATGTAATACCCCAACAATATTTTTCTCGTATATGCGATGTAATTAAATTTTGGAACAATTAAAAAATTACATTGTGTGACGATACGTGTTAATTTATGATGTGTATATATGGGGTAAAGTTGTGGAATAATGGAGTATGAAAATAGATGGAAAAATGCATAAAAGGGAGAATAGAGGATAAAATGCGTAAATGAGATTTTGGACGCACGCTGACTAGGGGTCGCATCCAAAAATGCTTGGCGTGTCGTCCCCGAGTTTTGGGATGATGCAGGAAGCACCTCCACGTCCAAAATTTTCCTTCACCTGTAAACTCGAGTTTTCAGGCAAAGCCGGACAAAGGCGGACGACAGCAGTCACAGAGAAATCGAATCTGTCCTATTTTTGGACAGTTTCAGATGCATGCAAATGAAGGCAAAGATGCATTCCTTCGTCTGAAAAACGTAGCTCTGCTTTAGAAATGAGGATTTTAAACAAACACGGACGAGGCTAGGATGCATTCCCTCATTCAAAAAGTCCTAGTTTTGGGTAAAAATATGTATTAAATAATTCAATTTCTTGTCGTGTAGTCATGAAGAACACACTAAATCGACAAAGGAGACGAACCCCCACTCCTAGACCACCTCTCCTCCACGTCGAAGCAAGCTCTCCCTCTCCGTTTGGTGTACAAATGTCTCAACTAGGTAAGGTCTAACGTATTTGTAGGATCGATATACGCCTATAGGGGGGGGGGGGGGGGGAGGTGAATATAGCGTACTAGTTATTTCATGCGATATTTAATCTCTAATAACCCTAGGTGATTTAATGCATATAATTAAATAAAACAATCACACATAAAGAGTAAGGGTAAGAGAGTGCACACAACTTACACTAAACAATTGGTTTACGAGTGCCAATAAAACCGTTTACAAGTTGACTATTAAATGGAGCGTCACCCTTGACTAATTCTAAGGTCGTCAACCTTTAACTCTTACGGGGTGACATCCTTAAATTGACTATTGTGGGGCATCACCCAATGATTGAACTTACCGGTGTTCAATCGAGCCTATGAGTGTTTCGGGTTGTCACCCTCATTTGATGAATTCTTCGGGAATCACCCTTTATAATTTAGCACAAGTATAGAATACAGAAATTAAAGCTCTAAAAATTAATCCGAACTCTCCCAATAATAACTCGCAAGTTTATGAGTGGGGAGAGTTGGATTTACAATGCTCACAGTGTGTAGGAATGGAGTCTTGAATTTGGCAGGGCTTCGCCTCAATTTTTCGTTCGTTGTGTTGAGCTTTGGAGTGTCCTCAATATATAGACACTGCTGAAGCGGTCAACCTTATTCCCTAAATGGTCGACCCTTTTACTAGCCATTGGAGTTCTGCCCATTGAGATTTGACCGTTGGAAGCAAACTGCCATTTGTGTGGTCGACCGTTTCCTTCATGCAGAAACTCTAGAGCAATCTGTCCATTTTGCGGTCGACTGTGTGATCGACCCTTTCCTTTGTTGATGGACCTCTAGTAGAATTTTGAAGACTGGTGAGAAAGAGGAGTTTTCAAATGATGCAGTCGACCTTTTTGGCAAAGTGGTCGATAGTGGCCGTCATTGCAGAAATTTTCGGCAAGCTGTTTTTTTTTGCTGTACAGTTAGGTCAACCTTTTCCTTTGTAGATGCATAATCGGGTCGACCCTTTATGCTATTTCGTCGACCCTTTGCTCCTTTTTCACCTTCTTGATTGTCCTAAGTCTCGAAAGAATATGTATTCACTACATGAACTTAGATAGACATGTTAGCACACTTTAATACCCTCAATACAGGTATTTTTGATAAATTTGAGTATAAATATAATGAATAAAACATTGAATACGTTACCAATAAAAACACAATTAACCAACTTATTATTTTCATCCAATTAAACAATTTGGTCATCATCAAAATAAAACTAAGCCTAACAAAAAGGCTAACAATATTAAGAGGTTGACTGGATTCTTCTCTGTATTTCACCTCTAGCTTCCCTTGCAAGCGAGAGAAAAATCCTCCAGTGAAATTGTGAGTGTTCTGTGAGTTTATGAGTTGTGTGTTTTCTACGTGAGTGAGTGTGGAGTTATGTAAGCTAAGGATTTTGTTGGGTTCCTAGTGCTTGTTCTGTTTGTGTAGGAATTCTTCAACAAATTAGCAACAGAGGTAAGGATTCGGTAGAGTCTTGGCCAGTGGAGGCCCTACCCACAAGTAGTGTCTGCGTGTTTCTTTGTTGTTATGTATTTTCTTTACTACAAATATATGTTCTGAATGATAGAGAAGTTGATAAATGCTTACTGCTAGAATAATGGTCATTGACATTAAGCTCTGTAGTATAGAATGATGAACTGATCTTTGTTATTTTGTATTTTCTTTACTGCCATTCAATGCTTTGTCTTATAGAATAATGAACAATGCTACTACTATGAACTTAATTGACAAACTGAAGGTTATGTGATGAAATGTTACGTATGATTAAGTTGTTAACTATTTCATGGATAGTAATTCTATTCTATTTGAAGTGCTGTAAATCATATTACTTGTGAAGATAGTAGACCCGATTGACAATGCTACTAATAATTCTTGGTACTGGTTAGGAGCTGTATTTTTCCTTTACAAAACTATACATAATGAATCCCTAATACGACTCGTTTTGTTTTTAGTAACCTGAAGGTAGATTGTTAACGCTAACGAAAAATCAATTCATGCCATTAGCTCTTAGCGAACTTATTAAGCATGTTTCTGTCTACTTGTTATATCCATGTCTATTTAATATGATTAAGCATGTCTAATTCCTTTGAGCACCTCGTGTAAATTACCGGTTCAAAGCATGTTAATTCACTGTTATGTTCACAGTCTATTTCGTTGTTAGAAGCATGATAATTCGCTACTATGTTCACTGTATATTTCACTGTTAGAAGCATGCTAAATTGCCATTTCTTTTATTGATATGCTCAATAAACTCAAGCATGTTATTCGCTATTTTAATTTGTGGCTATATTCGTTATTTTATTCCCTTTTAATTACTATTATTCATTGATGGTCATTGTTTAATCATCGTTATTTTTATACTGTATCAACATGCATCATTATAATAGAAACAAGTAGGAAGTATCGCCTCTGGGGGGGGGTGGGGTACTCTTATGCATTATGTAAAGAAAACTAATGAATGAAAGGCAAAAGAAAATGGGGAGTTAGGGGATGGACGGGTAGTTCGGATCTAATCAGATAGTCTAGACTAAGTCTCCTCCTTTGTCGAGAATGGAACCAGCTATCTTAGGTGGTTAGAAGCCAACCAAGACTATACCTCCAACCCTGGTTCCTCCATTTCCCGCTCGATGTACGAGTTATGAAAGAAAGAAAGAAAGAAAGAATGAATCAAAGAACGAATTGTAAAGAAAAAATTGGTTTGGGGCGGTGCCTATTCCAAAAAAATATAAAGATAGGCATCAAGCATACTACATACCCCACTCCTTACTAGGCCTTTAGGCTCACGTTTTACTTGTGGTATAGGAAATTGCCAAGAAATGATAATGCTAGGAGCGGAGGAGGATGCATTTTCCGTTGAGCCTGCAGGCTATCCGGATGAATCGCGACTTGAGTAGGATTATGGCTCAAAAGAAAAAGGAAAGAAATTTCTATTTTGAAATGGTTTGATAAAGGACACGGTTTTGTAAAATGTTAACTCTTACCCTAACCTTCAAACCATGTTTTGATTATTAGTTATTGATATGCTTCAAGGATTGCTAAGAGCGCAATATAGAAATCTGTCCCAAAAATCTGTACTAATCTGAACTAGCAGCGCTAAAAAAGAAATATCTCCCAATTCCCACGTGAACTTGAGCTGAAAATTGGAAGGCACAAACTTAACACATTCAAATAAATTTTCGTTACAAAATCCACTCTAGATCTCCACTTATGGTCGAAACAACAGAACCCAAAAAACTATGGTGTCACAGATCAGATCTGACAACCAGAATTCAAACAGGGCTAACTCGATTTGCATACAACCAATGAGCACCAAATTTGGCAGTCAACAACTCAGCTCATTATAGAACAAATCTCCAGAAGAAACAAAATCAAGAGAAGCAATGTAAGGGCTTCAAAATAGAACCCCAATCGAACTCATCCAGCAGCGCAGGACAGAAAACAGAATTTGCAGCAGAATAGAAATCCAATAAAACCTCCAAGCCAACAAGGGCAACGAATACATTTTTCAACACAACTCAATAGCAACCAGTTACAAAAGGGACAGAATAAGGAGAACCAGAAATAACATAAAAACCCGTCAATGAACCAGCTAAAATCCGAGGAGTCCGTGGACCTCCTAGTGAGAGGGACGACTTGTGGTTTGCCGAGAAACAAACACTCTCCAAGGGGGAAACCTACTTCTATCTCCACTCCACAATCCACACCTTGAAGATGAGGTATTGGAAGAGATAGTATCCCAATATGCTAGGTCAAGAGGCTTCAAGAACACCTAGCTTGGGTGATGGAGGAATCGGTGTGGGGGGGTGGGGTTGGAGGAGGTAGCCGCGGCTTCTTCTTCAAAGAGAGAACCAAGTTTTTCTATTTGATCAAGAAGTGCTTTTTCATTAACAAAGTGGGGTTATAAAACCCTAAGTGTTTACAAAATATGCCAAAAGACCAAAATGCCCTTAACTTTGAAATTTCGGCATAAGGGCATAGTTTGCATGCAAACCACGCACCTCTCTAACACTTAATCAAAGACCAAACCACAAAATAGAAAAACCAAATAAAAGTTTCTAGAAAAAGTCTACTTCTAATTCATCAACAAGAAATCAAATGATACTAATAATCTTCGAATCCTCACCCCTTCATAGACTCTTTGGAAGTGGAATTGATATGCTATTTGTTTGGTTGTGCATGCACCCATGTAATCACGTGGAACGGAACTCCTTTATCCTCATGAGATATTTCTTTCAATGAATCCCAAACTTTGACATTTCCTGTAAAATAAAAATGAGTTAGGAAAGCTATGAGTTTCATTGCTTGACTCCGAGTGATAGGATCTTGGGGCACATCAGTTATGTTTCCAATTTAACTCTGAACTTTATTTAATGCATCAAATGTTTCCTCTTTACTCTAATATACTGATGCTCTTTAGATTTCCACGCTAAACTTAAGTTTTACTTTTACCCATTTTTAAGTAAATAAAAAAAAAAATTTTTACACAGAAATTTAAAGAGAAAAGTTAAGTTAAGAAAGAATGAATTTGACATGGGGCCTCATAGTTGGTATTAGAGCCTTAACCAGGCCACGTGCAATTCACTGCAGATAACCCAGACTCATTGGGTAATGCTCCTCTGACTGTAAGTTTATGTTTATGTTATTGAATTGTTTCCCTAACTAATTATGCTACAGTATGAAAATGTATAGGATTATAAATAACTGAAATGTTTCCTTAAACTTATTATGCTACAATATGGAAATGTATAGGATTATAAATGGCTAGACGAGGAAGAGGGAATATTCTGGTTAATGACGAGGGACCCAGAGCGCCTGGCCAGGGAGAGAATAATGGTGACCGAGATGAGGGTCTTGATTGTATCACTACGGTTGTGGAGCAGCAATCTTAGAGGATGGAGAGACAGTCGCAATACATGGAGCAGCATTTTCGATACATGGAAAGGATTATGGGGCAAGATCATGTAAATGGGAACTGAAATCAACGACACTGCCGATTCAAAGAGAAGCAGGATGGGAAAAGTTCCAAAGGCTCAAGCCACCCCGTTTCAACGAGAACATCTCAAATATCATGGGAGCCGAGGAGTGGATACGCCCTTTGGAGGACAAGTTCGCATATGCAGAGATTGGCGAGACTGAAAGAGTTAAATGTGCTACTTATTTGTTGACACATGAGGTACGCTTTTGGTGGGACTTGGTCAAGTCCTCACGAGATGTTGGAGCCCTGACATGGAAAGACTTTAAAGAGCTGTTTAATGAAAAGTATTTCAACTAAACCGTCTGTACGCAGAAGTTAATGGAATTTATACGCCTACGCCAGATGAGAACCATACCAGAGTATGTTCAGCGGTTCGAGGCATTATCCGGTTATGCCCCTCATTTGGTTGCTACTGAAGAGCATAAAGTCCACCATTTTGTTTAGGGACTTAAGATTGAAGTTTTGGAAGGAGTCATTGGGGATGGCACTGAAGGTGTCACCTATTAAAAAATTTTGGCAAGGAGTAAAATTTATGGCGGCTAGACAAAGGGAAGCAAGTGAGAAAATGTGGAAAGCCAATTCTAGCTAGCAGTCACGAAGTGGTCCATCATCAGGTCAAAGATTTAAACGACCTTCTGAAGGTGGGGCATAGGAAAGACTAGATAAGTGACTGATGACATAGACACCCAATGCCCCTCAACCTAATACATGTCCAAAATGTAAGAAGGTACATCGCGGCGAATGTTTCGCTAGTTCTAAGAAATGTTATATGTGTGGCAAGCTTGGCCATATTACTAGATACTGCACAACCTGACTCTGCAGACAAGGAGGAGTGGCCCCACGGGTATTCGCTATGTACGGACTGGACCAGGACGACGAGCAGCCAACAGTTGTGGCCGGCACACCTAATTTTATGCAATAATTGTTTATATGTGGTGATAACTACTTCCTTAGTTGAATTAGGAGATTTTACCTTAGAATAAACAAGTTACCTAATCATGACAGGGACAATCTATGTTTACAAGTGTGTTGCTTTCGTCCTATTCGATTTGGGTGCTACACACTCTTTTATTTCAATGAAGTTATGTGGACAAGCAACTTGTTTCTCCAGTAGCGTAAATTGTACGCGTTGCGTGTTAATGCCTTCAGGTGACAATCTAATTACCGACAAAATTCTCAAGGCCTATGCAGTGGAAATAAATGGCCATTTATTTCGGGTTGACTTAATTATAATGGACCTGGAGGGGTATGATGTCCTCATCAGAATGGACTGGTTATCTTCACACCACACGATCATCAATTGTAAGAAGAGGGAAGTCCACTTTGCCCTCCAGGTGGCGAATTGCACACTTTCCGAAGGACCAAGGAGAAGGGAAAACTGGCTATCATATTTGCCCTCAAGACAAATAATTTGTTGAGGAACGGATGCAATGGGTTCCTTATAAATGTAATCGACACTACTGTAAATCCTGAGGCTAAGTTGGAAGATGTTGCGATAGCCTGTGTGTAATGACCTGACTTTTGATTTACCTTTATAAATACTTGGAATTTGCAAAACTTTTATACAACGACTAAAACCTTTAAAACCCATTTTTTGAGTAAAATCAAAGTGTCTTTCAAAGCCGGATCATTAAAACTCATTCGTGAAAACATAGCGGAAGCAGTTGTAAAATCTTTTATGAAAACATAGTGGAAACGAAATCAATAAGAAATATTAAACAAAGCATCACACATTAATTACAAACCATTTTATCTTTACAAGCCATTTTATCTTTTATTTCCCTTAGCCTAGCCAGCCACAATTTCCTGCGAATGCAAATTCTTCATCCTTGCTTTTTGATCTATGCATTTTCATCGCCTACAAGTACCTACACCTACACCACAAGTAAACTGTAAGTCCAAAGGCTTAGTAAGGAAAGGAGTTTATGCAATATGATAGGCCTCTCTTTAGTTCTTTTGGAATGGAGGCCACTCAAACCAATTTTTTCATTAAGTGTTGGTTCTTTGGTTCTTTACTCGTACATCGAGCAGGAGTTGAAGATTTTATTCTGGAGTGGTATAGTGGATCGGATCTAACCTTTTACTTGCAACTAAGTCCCCCTTCCCGACTAGGGAGGGGGCTTCGCCTACTTGCAAACTAGACCAACTACCCATTCCGCCACCCAACTACCTTTTTCTTCTTTTTCCTTCATTTTCTTAACGTTTTTCTCTTACATAATGCATGTGAGTACCACCACCAAGGTGACACTCCCTATTGGTTTCCATTAGCATAATGTATGATGACACATTCTCCAAATAACATGATGCATGAATGTGACATTAAAAATAATTGAATTGCGCATATAAAAGAAAGTAAATGACAATAATAGAATAATAGAAATTGAGAGGGCATAGAAATGAAAGTAAATAGTCATTAAATAATACATTGAATAAAGGTAAAAAATATTTGAAGATGACAATAATTGACTAGCACATTTTAGGGAAAGTAAACAACGATATCGAACAAATGAATAACACTGCTAGAAAGATTGCATGCTTTTAATATCAGAATATAAAAAGACATGCTAATATTAGTTATTTAACTAGTATGTTTAAGGGTCAAGGATAATCAACATGCTCAGATTAGTAATTATGATTAGTGATTATTGACATGATAAAGTTATAATATTATCCTAGATGATTAAACATACTTTTGTTCTAGTTAGTTAAACATACTCATTAAACATGCTTAAGTAAATTATAATTATGATTCTAATTAATTACTCTAGTTAATTAACATGCTCAAGTCTAGTTAATTACTCTAGTTAATTTAACATGCTCATGGAAGTGATTAACAATTGTAAATTAAACAACTAGTTAAACCTGCTCAGATTAATTTAACATGCTCGAGTTAGTTATAGATTAACCATGCTCAGCTAGTAAATCAAACATGCTTAGTACTACCGTACTAAAAATTCTTAGTTACAATTATTAATCTAATTAATGAAACATGCTAACATTAGTCTAGTTACTTAACATACTCGGATTAGTCAATTGTTCTCAAACAAAACTACAATTATCGTACTCATAATTAACATTCTCCATTAATTAACAAATTAATTAAACATGCTTAATTTGTTAATTAAACATGCTCAATTATTATCCTAGTTAACTGCACATATTCAGATTAGGAAATGGAATGATAGAACGATATATGCATAAAACAATAGAAATGATAATAAACACAGAGATTTAAACTGGACCACAAATAATTAATAAAGAACAGAACAATTAAGGAAACTCTTAGCTCATTTATGCTCCTTTCCTTAGTTCATCATTCTACACCCATCGTTCACACACTAAACATTCATAGCAGTGATTAAAGTATTTGAAGTAAAGAGAATAAACTAATAGTAAAGGAAATATCTACAGAGTATCAATAAAGTAAAGCATGTAATCACAGAACCAACAATAAAGGAATTAACGACTAAATTTCATCCAATGAATTTGACACTACTCACGCACACTACTTGTGGGTAGGGCTTTGATGGCCAAGACACACTCACTTCCTTACCCTAAAGAAGACTCAACTCACAAACAACAAACTCGAGTTCACTCCAACAATTGCACAGCTCACGATCAACAGCTCCAACTTACTTCCAACTCTCAGTTCACTCTCAAACCTCACACGTATCACTTCGGAGAATCACACCACTCACCAGAACACTCACGTGCTCACAGAGGAAGCTCACACTCACAGGCGATTCTTCTCTCACGCAGGGGAGAAAACTGAAGCAGGGGAAAAGCTGGACGGAAGAAAATGGAAGAGTGAAGAGAAGGAAAGGCTTACATTGCAGGGAGGTTACACACGTACACCTATGGGCAAGGTAGGAATGGCATCCAACGTGGGGAGGCATGGCGTCTGGCATGGGGGAGCGACTTCGTGGTCATCTGGGTGAGAAATAAATGGCTAAACAACAAAAGCCCTAATATTTAAATGCTAATTTCTAAAAAGTTTGGGCTGTTTCAGACGAGTGCGGACGTTCTGTTCTCATTTGCATGTGTCCAAAACATACTATTCCTCAGAACAAATTGATATTCGGACGAAGGATTGTGTCCGCATTCATCCGAAAGTGTCCAGAAATTGGATAGATTCAAATCGACCGTGTCTGCTTTAGTCCGCCATCGTCCACTGCCGTCTGAAACTACCATTCGGACAAAGGAAGTCATCCAAATGCAGCGTCCGCATCGTCTGAAACTGCCTAGGAATTGGACAGATTCAAAACTTCAGCGTTCGCCCGCATCCGGATTCGTCCGGGTTCGTCCGAAACTTCATGACATAGACAAAGTTAGGATGTGAAATCACGTCATGAGTCGTCCTAAGACTCAAGGGCGACGTGAAATGCATCTGTGGTCAACATTTCTCGTTTGCATGTCGTCCGAATGCGTTCCAAAGTCAACTTTCAGAAGTATCAGGACACAAATCCTCGTCCTACTGCGTCCAAAAGTATTGAGGATGCCATGCAATGCACTTGCGAACAACATTTCTCGTCCCCATGTCGTCCACATGCGTCCGAACCTCCATAATTCCAACTTGTCCGTCATGTTTTCCTACTTAACTTTCATCCCATAAATTCCCATACTTATAAGCTAACGAATACGTCCTTGGTAATACCCCGAACATTATCCAATAAATCAAAACACCCTCCAATTATCATTATTAAACTCTGATATAAAAAGTCAGGGTATTACTGTGACGACCTGGTTTTTCATAACCGTTTTAAAATACGCAAAATTTAAAAATTTTGTAAGATAACTAAAATTCTTCATAATCAGAGTGCTAAAACCGAATCATCAAAATCCATTCAAGACATTTGTTATGAAAATCGTTTATCAAAACATAGCAGAAGCGAAAACATTCAAATTAAAACATGCTAAGTAAATCGTTATGATTTACAAATTACTTAACTCGTCTTTAGCCTGACTAGCCACAAGCTCTACCCGTGTAAATATTTCATCCACTGCTTTGTATTTTGTTCATCGTTCTTCTTGTTATACATGTATACCTACACCACAAGTAAACTGTAAGCCCAAAGGCTTAGTAAGGAAACATAATATACAATATGATCATGCCTCTCTTTAGTTCAATTGGAATGGGTCCGCCCCAAACCAGTCTTTTCATTACGTTTCACTCATTCATTCATTACTCGTACATCGAGTTGGAAGTTGAAGGAACACGTAGTAGATGGAATAGTTAGATCGGCTTCTAACTTTATGTGGACTAGATCCGAACTACCCATCTGCCCTTCAACCCCCATTGCATCATTCATCATCGTTCATTGCATTCGTTCATTTTTATTTTCCTCACTCATGCATGTGAGTACTACCCTGAGGGGCACTCTCTACTTGTTTCTATTATCATGATGCATGAGACATAATATAGAAAGAACAATAATAAAGCAATGAATAGCAAGAATAACACGAATAGTAAACAACAAATGATAAGAATGACATTAATTGAAAATAAACACAAACATTAATTGAAAACAAACACAGAAATGAATCGAAAGCGACACATAACATGCTTGATTCTACCAAACATAACACTCAAGATATAGCAAGACGAGTAAACTATTAACTACGAGGTATCTAAGCGATTAACATACTTGACACTGTTGTAAAAGCTTAGATGTAGCATTAATAAATAAAAGGAAACATACTTTTCTGAATAAAACAGAATATAAATATGCTTCTCAAACAAATACTGGAAACGTGCTTAATAAACTAACTAATTATACATGCTTGTCTAACTAACAATTACTTGGAATTATGCTCAAACACTATAAAACAGAATATAATTGATAAACGAACACAATTAATGACAATGTGCATGATATTTTGATACTATTAGAAACATGCTTAATGAATTGATATCAACCAAAGTCATAATCAATTATAAATAAAATGACTAACTAATTTTATACATTTGAAAGTAACATGCTAATTTATTAAATCAACTAAGTATGCTCAAATTACTTAAGGTACCAAAACTAAACATGTTCGGATTATATTCAAGAAGCTCAAATAATAGATTACATTTTCTAATTAATGGATCATGCTTTTATTCCAATTGATTAAACATGCCTTTATTCAATTAGTTAAACTTACTGCAAATAATGGTCTAGTTAATTAAACATGCAAAGAGTCCTATTAGACATGCTCAATTTGTTTAATTATACTAAACATGCTCCTAGAATTATTCTTCTAATTAATCTTCACATGCTTGATTCACGGAAATAAAACAAATATTAACAATTAAGAAACTATAGCGAATAACAAGGTAGATTACGCAGGAAACTACAGCTAGAGAATATAACCAACAGAATTTAAAGTCTCTATTCATTAATGATCATATGTACATATCATGTCATCCTTCATTTCATCATTCAATCCTACAACTTAACGTCATCATTCATCATTCATTCACACATTTCTCTACAATAAATATTTGCAATGAGAGATACAAATTCTATTTCCTAACTAGAACCAAGAAACAACAACATTAGATTTCAAAATACGAAACTAAACTATCTATGCATGTCATTCCGATAAAAACAGAACATAACCTACTAATTAGATCATAAGTTGGAAATCTACCTAACAAATCATAATTAGAACATGCTCCACAATTTGATAACGAGAATCATGCTAAATGAATTGATGCTACTTAAATCTAGAGCATTTATAGCTCCTAACCAGAACCAAGGAAAGCAATAAGCATCACAAGGAATTTATAGCAAGTAAAAGTAGTTCACAAAATAGAATTCCTAACTTATGTAGTTCATAACTCATTCATGCACATCTTATCATCCTATCACTTTCCATTCATCATTCGTTCCATTCCTAAGCATTTCAGTTCAACATTTGTAGTAGAAAATATACAGGAAATTAAACAACTCAACAAGAATCACAACCAAGAGAATATACTGCACAAAATAGTCAAGAATGCACATCAAGGAAAATCAATACAATTCATACAATACTTGTGGGTAGGGCCTCCAAATGGGAAACGACTCTACCCAATCCTTACCTCAATTCTTTATCGTGTTTAGCATCCTATCGTTATCCTTCTTTGTCTTTTTTGTACCTTCACAAATTAGTAACATTCATCATTAATAGTTACGACTTATGATTTTCCCTACCCTTAGTTACATAGAATTTCTAGGAACTCATTGACACCTAAACAGAACATAGTTTATTCTAATAAATTAATCCAATTACCGAGTCTTGTTTCTACGCAACCTAGCACATCCATATTTATCAATGTCCAACAATCCAATGATAAAGCACTTTGTACGTATATTCAATTTTATTACCTAGCAAGTTAATTCGGAACAACAATTTATCATTTTCCTACGTCCAATAATATATTTCAGATTATCAACTAACGTTGTATATCAAGACAGACCACAACAATGTTCTTTTCACGAGAACATTCATCAAATCCAACCTATCAACAGTTAACATGTTAAATGTCTACACATAACAGATTGCACAAGGACCTAGCTCAACGAAATTACAATCGATACATTAGCAGCATAACCCATTCTAGTTCATAAGTTGAAATGGAGGGATTGATATTGACAAAATGGTTGAGAGTAGCATCTAAGTCTTCACAAAATCCTAAGCTCTCACTCTGTCCACTTAGCTCACTTGAGAGCTTAAGCCTATCCAAGCCATCTCCCTAAACTCGGTCTCCAGATTGTACCATCGGAGAGAATTACTCTCTGCCAAAAGAAAAGGGCAGAGAGTATAAGCTCTCCCATGTTTGAAAATCCAAATCCAGCAACTTGAGCCTCGCGCTGGACCAACATTGCGAAGCCCGATGCTCCAATCGTTGCTAGCCGCCGCTCGCCGCTCGCGTGACCAAAATGAATCTGAGCTGAGTTCGATCTCGCAGTCACCCAAGCTGTCGCCTCTCTCACTCGGTCTCCATCGCTCTCCCTCGTCTCTCGCCTCTTTCTCTCACGGTCTCCCTCTCTCGGCTTTCTCTTTCTCTCTTCAGAACACCCCATAACCTAATTCATCCCCACCCCCCTCCCCTCCCCTGCCCTTTTCATTAATTAAATTTTGAACCGAACCAACCAACCACACAAACTGAACTGGAACAATAGTAAACCTGCTGAACCGGTTCTTTTCCCCTAAATTTCCATTTAATTTTCCTTTATTTTTAATCCTAATTGATTAATATTAAAAAATATATTTAAGTGTTAAATATTCGTATCACATATTAACCGACCCAAATTCTAACTCTCGACTTATCCCAAATATCGTCAAAAGATTATTAGAGGTGTAATTTAAATTTTTCGAGTCCATTTCCTTAATTGATTTTCATCAATTAAACTTCCAATAAATTCTCTTAAATTATAAACTAACGGTTGCATCCTTGGTAATACCTCGATACTTATCTAATAAATTCGAATATCCCCAAATTACACTCCAATTATACTTATTAAATTCCAATAAAAGTCGGGGTGTTACAATTACATCCCTCCTTATAAAAATTTCATCCTCGAAATTTGCCTAGCGAAATACCCCCATAACTTAACAAATGCTAAACTACACCTTCAAACCCTCCTTCGACTATCCCACATGATGACCCAACTTCCCATTGTCCCTAGACTTCATTCTATCTAGATTATTAACTCCCTTTTATCGATAGTTTGCTCCAACCTATGGCTAATTGATCAGCTTGACTTCATCCAAACGCGCCTCTCTTTACCAAAAAGTCGATCCAACCTTCAAACTCACTCTCCACACTTCCGCTGCGCCACTTTGATTACATCAATTTCAGAGAAAAAAGCCTCAAACTTGAACATCAAGAGTAAAATGCCAGCTTTCTTATATCTAATTATTGCTGTAATCTAATAAATATTTCACCGTTGCCACTCAACTCTTGATTTTGCAGCACTTTTCTCCTTAATTCAACACCAGGGAAGAGTCTCCTTGACCTTCACACCATCCGTTAACTCTCCACTTGACGTTGAATATCACACCTTCTATGGTTCTCCTTCCTAAGTCTACTACACTTCACGACCTTAGCATACAACTTTTTCCCTCACTCCACGACTTAGCATGCTTAAACGTGTTCTCCTCCCACCAATCCCTCCATCCAAGCTTTCCCGAGTTATGAACTACATAGGTCCATGGCTGAGTTGGACGCGTTCCGTCTTGCTTCTATTTTTGTATCTATAATCATTCCCATTTCTATTTTAGTTTCTGTTTCTGTATTTGTTCCCATTTCTGTATCTGTTTCTATATCTGTTGTGATTTTTGTTTCTATTTTCATTTTTGTTTCTATATCTGTTTTTGTTTCTATTTTTGTGTCTGCTTCTGTTTCCGTTTCTATATATGTTATTCTCAGAATTTATTCATGGAAACTTTGTTTTCGTTTTCATTTCCGTTTGTTTTTTCGTTTTGGTTTTCGTTTATGTTTCCGTCTCTTTTTCTGTTTCCGTTTTTGTTTCAGTTTCAATTTTTGTTTCAATTTTTGTCTTTTTTTTGGTTTCCGTTTCTATTTTAGTTGTTGTTTCCGTTTATGTTTTTGTTACTCGTTCCCAGAGAAGTTCAACCTACTGTCTCTGCCCTTACCATGCAATTGTGTAGTCACGTTCTTGGTTATTCTTGATTGAGTTCGGACCGAGATGAAGAACTTGACCAAGTCCGACATAAGTCCTATTATCCATTCGAATCCTAATCCAATACTTAATCCCCATTCGAATACCAACCAAATACTTAATCCTTGTCCCACTGACGGACATTGAGTACCTCATGTCAAAATTCGCTGTTAAATCCAAGTTGGTTATACTAATAGACTAGACCTTCCAAAGCTTCTCGTAATGTAACCTATGTAGGAGTCAGCTTACCCCAAAATCCAACATGTTCCTTTTTCAACTACCCTTCATCCAAGTCCAAACCTTATTCTCTTACTTCTCTCTCAAGGGTCCCAAGTGGGCCAACACTTGGCTAGTTAAATCTTATTCTCTTATTTCGGCTTAGTCCTTAATATTTTCCTTCTCCATAACCAATCTATCCTTGGTCTAATCCGTTATAACCTAGGTGACCTCGTTCATCTATCTAGTTGGTCTAATTCATTTGAGATTTTCTTTCCACTTATCTTCTCCTTCCTAATTCCAAAAATTTGGGCAGAGTATTCCCTATTTTTACACTCCCCCAAAGCTATATTACATGCATAAAATCCCAAGCAGTTCCATAAGAGTTCAATATTTAGCAACATTTACTTATCGTCCTACGAACACATCTGAAATCCAAAATATATCGGGGTACACATCCAAAATACAAACTAGTCTACCATTTCCGAAATTACAAAACAAAATACTTGTTAAATAAATCTACTTAGTCCACTAGTCCCAAAATGCAGGTCGGAGAACTCCTTCCTCCTTCCTTTGGACCGGTTGGGACACCGTCAGGCAATGTGTCCAAACATCTTGCATCGGTAACACTGCCTCGACCCTACCAAGTATAACCTAGAGTGACTCTTGGCGCACCCCAGACATAGCTCCTTCCGTGGTGTCACAACCTCGATCTCCTCGGAAGCATTGACTTGGAGGCGCTTCTCATCCCTTTGTTGCTCACCCTCCTCCAAGGGTCTCTTGTTCCTCATCGTGCTCAGTTCTCCTTCCTCCTTTGGTAGTGTCAGCATATCTTCTACTAACTACTTATTAAATGTCCTAAATCCCTTCACTAGGTCTTCAATGAGTCGGAACTGGCTTTTCATGTAATCCATCAACTGCTTAACTATCTCATTCTCGCTCTTCGTTTCCCTCTCCATGTTATCTCCTAAGATGCATTCATCAAAATAATATAAGAAATCATCAAGTCTAGTTAAGTTATAGGGAGTATACTTATAGTGGATGAAGTATTTCAACGTCAAGGCTTGTGTTGGCAGGCAGGCTATAAAACTAGTTTTATATTTAAGACATAGTCCTTTTGATACTAACAGCATCAGAACAATTTATAAAAATCATTTTTAAAACATAAATTGCTCTGATACTTTCCTCTGATACCAATTGTAATGACAGTACTTTTCATTTACCTTTAAAAATAAGTGGAATTTTCAAAAATTTTATATAACAACAAAAACCTTTAAAACCCCTTTTTCGAGTAAAGTCAGAGTGCCTTGCAAAGCTAGATCATTAAAACTCATTCTTGAAAACATAGAGGAAGTAGTTGTAAAATCTTTTATGAAAACATAGCGGAAGCGAAATCAATAAGAAATATTAAACAAAGCATTACACGTTAATTACAAACCATTTTATCCTTACAAGCCATTTTATCTTTTATTTCCCTTAGACTGGCCAACCAAAAGTTTGACGTGCCTCCAAAAGAGGGGTCTAAAATTCGGACCAATAAAATGGAGAAACTACAAGTAAGTAGCTCAAGCAAGTAGGAGGTGGGAGCTGCTACTTTCAAGCAACTGCTTCAGATTAGCGACTATCCAACTTCTTCTCCAGAGCTCCAATGAAGCTGGTTTTTGGATACCTCACTCTCACATATGTCTATTTTGTCTCCTCCAAATTTGAGCTCAAAATCCTGTATGCAACTCGAGATCTCGCACGAAAGCTGCTCAGAGGTCGGTGGGAATCGGCAGATTGAGTCTTCATCAAAGAAAGGTATGTAACTTCTGGACCCAAACTCCTTTTTTGATGATTCTTCTTTCCTTCGAAACCTGATTAATATGGAGTAATTTTGGCGGTAGTTGTACTGGCTTTGGTGCTGGGAATGATGGATAAAAATGCAAGACAAATTTGGGAGGAGTCAAAGGTGAACCGATCTGCACCTTTGTTTTGATTGAACTCCACAAGGAGTGTCTCCAACCGGGCTGAGATGTGCGTTTAACCTCACTTAATCTCTAGATCTACTACCTTAGAGGGAGCAGGGGAAGGAGGGACAGTAAGATCTTCAACCAAAATGAACAAGGATTGAAGAAATGGTGGCTCACTCACTCGGATCTCTCCAAGAAGCTTGGCCGATTGTTCCTCAATAAAAAAGGTGAAGTGTTTCTCTTCAAAAACTAGGGTTTTCTTTAGCAAATATTCACTAGCTACTCAGCAGCTCGAAATGTAATATTTATAGTGCAACATTAGGGTCACAAAATAAGGGAAAAAGAAAAAGAAAACAAATGACAAATAAAATGGTAATGTGCCACTCGGCTAAGGCATTGTGAATGGCTGATTATGTCTAGCTTGAGTGGTCCATATCTTCACTTCATTTCTCATGCAATAAGTTCCTTTTCTTTAACCATGCAAATCTTCAAAACACCAGCATGATATTCTCCAAAAACATCAGCATAAATTATACCAAAAAAGGATTGAACTCAAGGCCTTAGTGGGAGTGTTTTGCTTGAGGGCCGAGAGGGACTTCACTTGAGGTGTCTCCTCTATGTGTCCAAATCCATAAATTGAAGGGCTTATCCATGTCTTCAAATGTTGGTTCTCCTCCAAGATTAGCATAGAATTGATCCCCTGCAAAATGAGCAAACAAGTTAGAAATCTCTCGGGCTCTCGATCTAGTCAAGGGACCTCGCGACATATCATCCTCCCGGGGTAGTTGAGGATTTGTCTCCAAATCAACTTCTTCTTCAGATTTCTCTTGGACATTTTCATCTTCAATATAGGGTGACAAGTCTTGTACATTGAAAGTCGGCGACACTCCATAGTCTCCGGGGAGGTCAATTTTGTAGGCATTGTTGTTCACCCTTTGTAGCACTCGAAAAGGGCCATCGGCTCTAGGCATGAGCTTGGATTTCCTTTTGTGTGGAAACCTCTCCTTGTGTAGATGAAGCCATACAAGATCCCCTTCATTGAAGATCACTTCTTTTCTACCCTTATTGGCTTGTTTAGCATATGATTCATTCTTTTTTTCAATTGACTTCCTCACCGATTCATGCAAAGATTTAATGTGCTTGGCCTTGGCTTCTCCCTCGGCATTGATCATCTCCTTGGATCTAATAGGAATGAGGTCCAAGGGAGTTAAAGGATTGAAGCCATACACAACTTCAAAGGGTGTTTTCTGAGTGGAAGTGTGCATGCTTCGATTATATAGAAACTCCACATAAGGGAGTTGCAAAGCCCAATCCTTTAGCTTTCCTCTAAGGATGCTCCTTAGAATTGGCCATTCCTTAATGGCCACCACCTTGGCTTCATCCACCTCCATACCATCTTTTGAAAGTATGAATCCCAAGAAATGCACTCTTTCTTTGAGCAAAAGAACACTTTTTAAGATTCCCAAATAGCTTCTCCTTTCTCAAGGTTTCAAATAGCAATCTTAGATGCTCCACATGCAAAGTCAAATTCAAGCTATACACAAGAATGTCATCAAAGTTAACCACAATAAATTTTCCCAAAAACTCCTTCAACACATGGTTCATTAACCTCATGAAAGTACTAGGAGCATTTATTAAACCGAAAGGCATCACTAACCATTCAAAAAGACCATGCCTAGTCTTGAAAGCCGTCTTCCATTCATCACCTTCTTGCATTCGGATTTGGTGATAACCACTCTTCAAATCAACTTTGGAGAAAATAGCCGCCCCACTAAGTTCATCAAGCATGTCTTCTAATCTCGGTATGGGAAACCGATACTTAATAGTAATCTGATTTATAGCCCTACTATCAATGCACATTCTCATAATGCCATCTTTCTCAGGCACCAACAAACTAGGGACGGCACAAGGACTCATTGATTCACAGATGTACCCCTTCTCTAAAAGTTCTTGAACCTATTTTTGAAGTTCTTTGGCCTCCTCCGGGTTTAGTCTATAAGCGGGACGGTTTGGAAGAACTACTCCTGGCTCAAGATCAACTCTATGCTCAATCCCTCGAAAGGGTGGAAGTCCTTGAGGTAACTCCTCGAGGAAAACATCTTGAAAAGCTTTAAGGAGTTGTGCAACTTCCATGGGAACCACTCCTAGCTCCTCCATTCTTTCTTTGAACAAAATGAGGACAATCAGCCTTCCTTCACAAAGACTCTTCCTCAACTCATTTTTAGATAAAAACAAGTTAGTTTTGGACTTTTGCTCCCTCTTAGCTTCCTCATCTTTGGCTAATTGCTTCGGACTAAGAGGCATTAAAATGAAATTCTTGCCTTGGTGCTTGAGTGAGTACTCATTTTTGTAACCATCATGCATTACTCTCCGATCGGATTGCCATGGTCTCCCCAATAAGATATGGCTTGCACCCATTGGTACTACATCAAATAGAGCTTGATCTTCATAGACCCTAATAGCAAAATCAATCTTTACTTGCTTGGATTCCTTCAACACTCCTTGGTCATTCAACTAACTCAATTGGTATGGATTCGGGTGCATGGTGGTCTCTAACTTCAATTTGTCCACAAGCTCTTGAGATGCCACATTTGTGCAACTCCCTCCATCAATGATGAGTGAGCACACTTTGTCTCTGATTAGGCATCTACTAAAAAAGATATTCTCCCTTTGCTCATTGTCTCCACGGGTGTGAGCAACTACAGATTTCCGAATCACCATCAACAAAGGCCCTTCTTCTGCCAAACATCTCTCGGCCATATCAACTTCTTCTTCTCCCTCTTCAAGGGTGGTGGCTGCTTCATCTTCATCCTCACTAATTAACTCATTTGTAGCCTCCCTAAAGATCATAACTCATTTATTAGGGCATTGAGAGGCAATGTGGCCATGTCCGAGACACTTGAAGCATTGGATGTCCCTTGCTCTCTGCTTTGGAACTCCATCTACAATTTTCTTGTCGTCCACGGTTTTAATGGTAATTCCCTTGTTATTTGCCCCCTTGAAGTTTGTTGTCTTCTCATTCTCCTTGGTTTGGGGCTTGGGATAGGTAAACTTTCTTTGAGTTGTGAACTTGGTAGCCACTTCCTTTCCTTTTCTCAACCTTTGCCGCTCCACCTTCACGGCCATTTGTATAACACCCTCCATGGTGTCAAGTGGTTGCAACTCCACAATGTCTCCTAATCACGATGGAGACCTTTAAATGAACCTTGCTATGACTTGGTCCTCTAGTTCTTCAAGTCCACATCGAGGCTTCAAAGTTTTAAACTCGGCCAAATACTCATCAACCGTCGATGACCCTTGTCTCAAACTTTGCACTTGATAAAGCAACTCTTGTCGGTAATGTAGTGACACAAATTTCTTTCTCATCAAATTTTTCATTTCCCTCCATGTATCAACTTCATCCATGTCATCTCTCCTCCGCTGAGCTTTAAGGTTTTCCCACCACAACTGAGCATAACCATTAAGTTCAAGTGGCACAAGTTGAATTTTTGCTCCATTGGAATAATCATAGCACCCAAAAATCTTTTCCACATTTTCAATCCATTCCATGAATTCATCACCTTGGTTGGACCATTTGAAAGGGGGAATGGACACTTTTACATTCTTCAACTCATCGTTGTTGGAAATCCTTGGATTAAAATCGGACTCATCATCATCAAAATCTTCATTATCAAAATGGGGTCTCCTAGCACCCACATTTCTTCTCCTTGCGGTTTGATGGTGGTATTGTGGTCGGTCAGCATTTGGTTGGGGCCTTTGTGCCAATGTAAATTGTTGTAACATCAACCTTATCTGTTCCTTAAAAGAATCCATTTGCTGCTGCAAAGATGGTTCAACAATAGGTGGTGGTTGAGGAGCAACTGGTTGACTAGTTAAAGATTCCCGGTTTTGGTGTTGTTGAGCTCCACTTCTTGTCATCATAATACCAAGTAAATTAGCACCAAAATGTAACCAAACACAGATCAATTAAGCTCTAATACCACACTGACGTGCCTCTAAAAGAGGGGTCAAAAATGCAGACCAATAAAATGGAGAAACTACAAGCAAGTAGCTCAAGCAAGTAGGAGGTGGCAGCTGCTACTTTACAGCAGCTGCTACTTTCCAGCAGCTGCTTCAGATTAGCGATGATCCAACTTCTTCTCCAGAGCTCCAATGAAGCTGTTTTTTTGACACCTCACTCTCACATATGTCTATTTTTTCTCCTCCAAATTTGAGCTCAAAATCCTTTATGCAACTCAAGATCTCGGATGAAAGCAGCTCGGAGGTCGGTGGGAATCGGCAGATTTAGTCTGCATCAAAGAAAGGTACGTAACTTCTGGACTCGAACTACTTTTTTTTATGATTCTTCTTTCCTTCAAAACCTGATTAATATGGAGTAATTTTGGCGGTAGTTGTACTGGCTTTGGTGCTGGGAATGATGGATAAAAATGCAAGACAAATTCGGGAGGAGTCAAAGGTGAACCGATCTGCACCTTTGTTTTGATTGAACTCCACAAGGAGTGTCTCCAACCGGACTGAGATGTGCATTTAACCTCACTTACTCTCTAGATCTACTACCTTAGAGGGAGCAAGCCAAGGAGGGGTAGTAAGATCTTCAACTAAAATGAACAAGGATTGAAGAAATGGTGGCTCACTCACTTGGATCTCTCCAAGAAGCTTGGCCGATTGTTCCTCAAAACGAGGTGAAGAGTTTCTATTCAAAAACTAGGGTTTTCTTTAGAAAATGTTCACTAGCTACTCAGCAGCTCAAAATGTAATATTTATAGTGCAACATTAGGGTTACAAAATAAGGGAAAAAGAAAAAGAAAACAAATGACAAATAAAATGGTAATGTGCCACTCGGCTAGGGCATTGTGAATGGCCGATTATGTCTAGCTTGAGTGGTCCATATCTTCACTTCATTTCTCATGCAATAAGTTCCTTTTCTTTAACCATGCAAATCTTCAAAACACCAGTATGATATTCTCCAAAAACATCAGCATAAATTATACCAAAAAAGGATTGAACTCAAGGCCTTAGTGGGAGTGTTTTTCTTGAGGGCCAAGAGGGACTTCACTTGAGGTGTCTCCTCTATGTGTCCAAATCAATAAATTGAAGGGCTTCTCCATGTCTTCAAATGTTGGTTCTCCTCCAAGATTATCAAAGAATCGATCCCCTGCAAAATGAGCAAACAAGTTTGAAATCTCTCGGGCTCTTGATCTAGTCAAGGGACCTCGCGGCATATCAAAGTTCCTGCGCGTGCAAATTCTTCATCCTTGCTTTTTGATCTGTGCATTGTCTTCGCTTATAAGTACCTACACCTACACCACAATTAAACTGTAAGCCCGTAGGATTATTAAGAAAAGAGTTTATACAATATGATATGTCTCTCTTTAGTTCTTTTGGAATGGGGGCCACCCAAACCAATCATTTCATTAAGTTGTTGGTTCTTTGGTTCTTTACTCGTACATCAAGCTAGAGTGGATGATTTTCCTGTAGAACGGTATAGTGGATCGGATCTAACATTTTACTTGCAACTAAGTCCCCCTTCCCAACTAGGGAGGGGGCTTCGCCTAGTTGCAGACTAGATCCGCTACCCATTCCGCCCCTAACTTCCTTTTCTTCTTTTTCCTTCATTTTCTTAATGTTTTTCCCTCACATAATGCATGTGAGTACCACCACCAAGGTGGCACTCTCTATTGGTTTCTATTAGCATGATGCATGATGACACATTCTCCAAATAACATGATGCATGAACGTGACATTAACAATAATTGAATTGCGCATATAAAAGAAAGTAAATGACAATAATCGAATAATAGAAATTGAAAGCGCATAGAAATGAAAGTAAATAGTCATTGAATAAAGGTAAAAAATAGTTGAAGATGACAATAATCGACTGGCACATTTAAGGGAAAGTAAACAACGATATCGAACAATAGAGCAACTGGGAACCACGAGTATGAATAACACTGTTAGAGAGATTGCATGCTTTTAATTTCATAATATAAAAGACATTCTAATATTAGTTATTTAACAACTAATATGCTTAAGGGTCAAGGATAATCAACATGCTCAGATTAGTAATTATGATTAGTGATTATTGACATGCTCAAGTTATAATATTATCCTAGATGATTAAACATACTTTTGTTATAGTTAATTAAGCATACTCCTTAAACACGCTTAAGTAAGATTATAATTGTGATTCTAGTTAATTACTCTAGTTAATTAACAAGCTCAAGTCTAGTTAATTACTCTAGTTAATTTAACATGCTCAAGGAAGTGATTAACTATTGTAAATTAAACAACTAGTTAAACCTGCTCAGATTAATTTAATATGCTCGGGTTAGTTATAGATTAAACATGCTCAAAATTCTTAGTAAAATTGTTAATCTAGTTAATGAAACATGCTAATATTAGTCTAGTTACTTAACATACTCGGATTAGTCAATTGTGCTCAAACCAAACTACAATTATCATACTAATACTTAACATTCTTGATTAGTTAACAAATTAATTAAACATGCTTAATTTGTTAATTAAACATGCTCAATTATTATCCTAATTAACTGCACATATTCAGATTAGGAAATGGAATGATAGAATGATATATGCATAGAACAATAGAAATGACAACAAACACAGAGATTTAAATTAGACAGCAAGTAATTAATAATGAACAGAACAATTAAGGAAACTCTTAGCTCATTTATGCTCATTTCCTTAGTTCATCATTCTACACCCATCGTTCACACACTAAGCATTCAAAGCAGTGATTAAAGAATTTGCAGTAAAGAGAATAAACTAATAGTAAAGGAAATATCTGCAGAGTATCAACAGAGTAAAGCATGTAATCACAAAACCAACAATAAAGGAATTAATGACATAATATCATCCAAGGAAACCGACACTACTCACGCACACTACTTGTGGGTAGGGCTTTGATGACCAAGAAACAGCCACTTCCTTACTCTAAAGAAGACTCAACTCACGGACAGCAAACTCCAGTTCACTCCAGCAATTCCACAGCTCACGGTCAGCAGCTCCAACTTACTTTCAACTCTCAGTTCACTCCCACAACTCACACGTATCACTTAGGAGAATCACAACACTCACCAGAACACTCACACACTCACAGAGGAAGCTCACACTCACCGGTGATTCTTCTCTCAAGTAGGGGAGAAAACTGAAGTAGGGGAAAGGCTGGACTGAAGAAAATGGAAGAGTGAAGAGAAGGAATGGCTTACATCGCAGAGAGGGAACACACATACACCTAGGGGCAAAGGAGGATTGGAGTCCAGCGTGGGGAGGCATGGCGTCTAGCATGGGGAAGCGACTTTGTGGTTTTCTAGGTGGGAAATAAATGGTTAAACGATAAAAGCCCTAATATTTAAATCCTAATTTCTTGCAAGTTTGGGCTGCTTTGGACGAGTACGGACGTTCTGGTCTCATCCGCATGCATCCAAAACATTCTATTCCTTCGGCAACATCGGACATTTGGACGAAGGATGGCGTCCGCATGTAGCATTTGCATTCATCCAAAAATGTCTAGAAATTGGACAGATTCAAATCGACCGTGTCCGCATCCGTTCGCCGTCATCCGCTACTGTTCGAAACTACCATTCACAATAAAAGAAGGCATTTGAATGCAGCGTCCGCATTGTCCAAAACTGCCAAGGAATTGGAAAGATTCAAAACTTTTGCGTCCAACCGCGTCTGCACTCATCTGGGTCCATCCAAAACTTTAAGACACAGATGAAGTGAGGACTCGAAATCACGTTGTGAGTCATCCCAAGACTCAAGGGTGACGTGAAATGCATTTTGCGGACGACATTTCTCATTCGCATTTCATCCGCATGCGTCTGAAAGTCGACTTTCAGACAAATGAGGATGCAAATCCTCGTCCTGCTGCATCCCAAAGTACTGGGGACGCCACACAATGCACTTGCGGATAACATTTCTCGTCTTCATGTTGTCCGCATGTGTCTGAACCTCCATAATTCTAAGTTTTCCGTCATGTTTTCCTACTTAACTTTCATCCCATAAATTCCCATACATATAAGCTAACCAATACGTCTTTGGCAATACCCCGAACATCATTCAATGAATCAAAACACCCTCCAATTATCATTATTAAACTCCGTTATAAAAAGTTGGGGTATTACACCATGACTTCCCGAATATTTTTCTCGATGATCTGCCCAGCCTACCCCTTGACCGCGACATTGAATTCGAGATCAACTTACAACCTAACACTGAACCCATCTCTAAAAACCCGTATCATATGGCGCTAGCTAAACTACGGGAGTTAAAGGTCCAATTGGAGGAATTGGTCACCCAAGGGTTTATTCGCCCGAGCTTTTCTCCTTGGCGCGTATTAGTACTATTTGTCAAGAAGAAAGACAGTATGAAGAGGATGTGCATCGATTACCGAGAATTGAATAAAGTGACAATCAAGAACAAGTACCATCTATTGAGGATTGACAACCTATTTGATCAATTATGTGGTGCCCGGGTATTCCCAAAGATTGATCTCCACTTAGGTTATTACCAATTGAAGGTTAAACCAGACGATGTACCTAAAACTACATTCTGCACTAGGTACGGACACTATGAATTCCTGGTTATGTTATTTTGGTTGACCAACGCCCTTGCAACCTTCATGGACCTGATGAATAAGGTTTTCAGGGATAATCTGAACAAATTTATTATTGTCTTCATTGACGATATATTGGTCTATTCCCGAATTGAGGAACAACATTGTGAACATCTTTGGATGTCTTTATCGATTCTTAGCCAGCACCAATTGTACACCAAATTTTGTAAGTGAGATTTTTGGTTGAGCAAAGTTGGCTTCCTTGGCCATGTGATCTCCAAAGATGGTATCTCCGTGGACCCGACAAAGGTATAAGCAGTTGTGAACTGGGTACAGTCAAAAAATGTTGGAGACATACGGAGCTTCCTTGGATTTGCCTGTTATTACATGCGTTTTATTGAAGGATTCTCTATGGTCGCTCTACCACTCACCAGTCTACAAAGAAGAATGCAAGATTTTGGTGGTCCAGTGATTATTAGAAGAGTTTCAAAGAATTGAAGCACAGACTGACAACTGCCCTTCTACTGACGTTACCTGTAGAGGAAGGTGACTTCTGTATTTACTGGGATGCATCAAAGAGAGGACTCGGTGTAGTTCTTATGCAACATGGAAGGGTCATCACATATGCTTCTCGACAGCTCAAGCTTCATGAATTGAATTATCCCATGCATGACTTAGAGCTCACTATGGTTGCCTTCATTCTCAAAGTATGGAAGCACTATTTATATGGCCAGCGTTGTGAAATCTACTTGGATCACAAAAGTCTTAAATATATTTTCACACAGAAGGAACTAAACATGTGGCAATGGTGATGGCTTGAGTTTGTTAAAGACTACGACTGTGAAATTAAATACCATCAGGGAAAAGCTAATGTTGTTGCAGATGCTCTCAGCTGCAAAGTCATCGTGATGAGCACGTTATGTGAGGAAATGCCTTCTAGATTTCAAAAAGACTTACAGGAGCTTGATATGCATATGGTTCCAATGCAATTGGATGTGATATTTTCAAAATTGACCTTGAGGTCGTCTATTCTCGAGCAGATTAAAGAAGCTTAGCAAAGCGATTGTGTATGTGGGAAATTCAAACTGAACCCAACCTTACCAGAATATCGGGACTATTCTATGTCTATGGATGGCATAGTAAAGTATAAAAACCGATGGTATGTACCAAGCAGTACAGTCCTATAAACAAATATTCTACGAGAAGCTCACTCTTCTAGCTTCCCAATTCATCCTGGTTATAACAAGATGTACCGGGATCTTAAATCACACTATTACTAGCCAAATATGAAGTACGACATTGCCGTGTATGTGGCTCTATGCCAAGTTTGTCAACGGGTGAAGGAAGAACACCAATGACCAGGTAGTTTGCTCCAACTATTGCCAATTCCAAAGTGGAAATGGGAGCATATTATGATGGATTTCGTTACAAGCTTGCCCAAGACAATTAGATGCCACGATGCTATCTGGGTGATTGTGGATAGAATGAAAAAGGTCTCACACTTTCTGCCTGTAAGCATGATGTACAAAATGAACCAGTTTGCTGATTTATATGTTAAGGAGATTGCACAGCTACATGGTGTTCCGATTTCTATCGTGTCGGATCAGGATCCACAATTAACTTCAGTATTTTGGAAGAGTCTAAATAAGGCCATCGGTATGGAACTACAATTTAGCACAACATTTCACCCTCAGACGGATGGTCAAAGTGAGAGGACTATCCAAACTCTTGAAGATATGCTTCGTGCCTGTGTACTTGAATTCTAGGTCGGATGGGAGAAAATGCTACCCTTGGTTGAATTCGCATATAATAACAGCTTCCAGGCTACAATAGGCATGGCACCGTACGAGGCACTATATGGGAGGAAGTGCGAATCTCCCTTGCACTTGGACGAGGTAGGTGAAGCTATTTTTTATGGCTGAAAGATAGTACAGAAAACTGTAGAATCTGTGGCCATAATCAAACAGAGGATGTTAGCAGCCCAAAGCTGTCAAAAGAGCTACGTCGATAATCAACAACAAACCCTGGAATTAAATGAACAAGATAGTGTATTCCTAAAGATATCCCCATTCAAGGGCATCATATGCTTCAGAAAAAAGGGAAAGCTCAACCCAAAATATGTGGGCCCCTATGTAATCACGAAGAGGACTGGATTAGTCGCCTACCAGCTACAGTTACTAAACTCTTTAGTGGGCATACATAACATCTTTCACTTGTCAATGCTCAAAAAGTGTTTAGGGAATGCAGCTTTATTGAGCCCTTCCGAAGATATTGAAGTTCAAGCTAATTTGAGCTCCAAAGAAAGGCCTATTCAAATCCTAGATCTAGAGTAAAGGAACTAATAGGCAAGTGAATTCCGCTGGTTAAAGTCTTATGACAGAACCATAGCAGCGAAGTGGCCACCTGGGAGAAGGAGGATAATATGAGGGCCAAGTACCCTGAGCTATTTAGTTAGCTAAATTTTGGGGATAAAAGTTTTGCAAGGGGGGTAGAATGTAATACCTGAACAATATTTTCCTTGTATATGTGATGTAATTAAATTTTGAAACAATTAAAATATTACATTGCATGACAATATATGTTAATTTATGATGTATATATATCGGGTAAATGTTGTGGAATAATGGAGTATGAAAATTGATGAAAAATGCATAAAATGGAGAATTCAGACGCAGAGGATAAAATGTGTAAATGAGATTTTGGATGCATGCTGACTACGGGTCACGTCCAAAAATACTTGGCGCGTCGTCCCCGATTTTTAGGACGATGAAAGACCCAGCTCCATGTCTAAAATCCTCCTTTGCTTGTAAACTCGAGTTTTTAGATGAACCCAAACAAAGGCGGACGATAGCAGTCACAGAGAAATTGAATCTGTCCAATTTTTGGACAGTTTCAGACGCACGCGGACGAAGGTGAGGACACATTCCTTCATCCGAAAATGCAGCTTTCCTTGAGAAATGAGGATTTTAGACGAATGTGGATGAGGCCAAGATGCATTCCCTTGTCTTAAAAGTCCCAGTTCTACGTAAAAATATGTTTAAATAATAGAATTTCTCGTCGTGTAGTCATTAAAAATGCACTAAATCAACAAAGGAGACAAAACCCCACGCCTGGATCACGTCTCCTCCACGTCGAAGCAGGCTCTCACTCTCCGTTTGGTGTATGAATGTCTCACCTAGGCAAGGTCTAACGTCTTAAGAGGTTGGCTTGGCTCTTCTATGCATTTCACCTCCAGCTTCCCCTGCAAGCAAAAGAAAAATCCTCCATTGAAATTGTGAGTGTTCTGTGAGTTTGTGAGTTGTGTGTTTTCTACGTGAGTGAGTGTGGAGTTATGTAAGCTAAGGATTTTTTTGGGTTGCTACTGCTTGTTCTGTCCATGTACGAATTCTTCAACTAATTAGCAACAGATGTAAGGATTGGGTAAAGTCTTGGCCAGTGGAGGCCCTACCCACAAGTAGTGTCTGCGTGTTTCTTTGTTGATCTGTATTTTCTTTACTGCAAATATATGTTATGAATGATAGACAAGTTGATAAATGCTTACTACTAGAATAATGGTCACTGACATTAAGCACTGTAGAATAGAATGATGAACCAATCTTAGTTATTCTGTATTTTCTTTACTGCCATTCAATGCTTTGTTTGATAGAAGAATGAACAATGCTACTGCTATGAGCTGAACTAATGAACTGAACTGACGAACTGAAGGTTATGTGAAGAAATGTTACGTATGATTTAGCTGTTAACTATTTCATGGATAGTAATTCTGTTCTGTTTGAAGTGCTGTAAATCATATTGCTTGTGAAGATAGTAGACCCGATTGAGAATGCTGCTATTAATTCTTGGTACTAGTTAGGAGCTGTATTTTCCCTTTGCAAAACTATACATAATGAATCCCTAATATAGCTCGTTTAGTTTTCAGTAACCTGAAGGTAGATTGTTAACTCTAACGAGAAATCAATTCATGCCATTAGCTCTTAGCAAACTTATTAAGGATGTTTCCGTCTACTTGTTATACCCATGTCTATTTAATATGATTAAGCATGTCTAATTCCTTTGAGCACCTCGTGTAAATTAATGGTTTAAAGCATGTTAATTCACTGTTATGTTCGCTATCTATTTCATTGTTAGAAGCATGATAATTCGCTGCTATGTTTGCTGTATATTTTACTGTTAAAAGCATGCTAAATTGCTATTTCTTTTACTGATATGCTCTATAAAATCAAGCATGTTATTCACTGTTTTAATTCGTTGCCATATTCGTTATTTCATTTGCTTTTAATTACTATTATTCATTGATGTTCATTGTTCAATTATATTTATTTTTATATATCAACATGCATCATGACAATAGAAACAAGTAGAAAATACCGCCTCTGGGGTGGTACTCATATGCATTATGTAAGGAAAACTGATAAATGAAAGAAAAAAGAATATGGGGAGTTAGGGGACGGACTGGTAGTTCAGATCTAATTAGGTAGTCTAGACTAAGTCTCCTCCCTTGTTGGGAAAAGGACCAAGTACCCTAGGTGGTTAGAAGCCAACCAAGACTATACCTCCAACACCGGTTCCTCCACTCTCGCTCGATGTACGAGTTATGAAAGAAGAAAGAAAGAATGAATGAATGAATGAAAGAACGAAATGCAAAGAAAAGATTGGTTTGGGGCAATACCCATTCCAAAAAGAACTAAAGAGAGACATAGAGCATACTGCATACTCCACTCCTTACTGGGCCTTTAAGCTCACGTTTTACTTGTGGTGTAGGAAATTGCCAAGAAATGATAATGCCAGGAGCAGAGGAGGATGCATTTCCCGTGGAACCTGCAGGCTATCCGGATGAATGGTGACCTGAGAAGGATTATGGCTCGAAAGAAAAAGGAAAGAAATTTCTATTTTGAAATGGTTTGATAAAGGACGTGGTTTTGTAAAATGTTAACTCATACCCTAACATTCAAACCATGTTTTGATTATTAGTTTTGTTTCCGCATTTAACTCTAAACTTTACTTAACGCATCAAATGTTTCCGCTTTACTTTGATTTACTATTGCTCTTTAGATTTCTACACTAAACTTAAGTTTTACTTTTACCCGTTTTAAGTAAATAAAAAGTAAAATTGTTACACGAAAATTTAAAGAAGAAAAGTTAAGTTATGAAAAAAAGGGCATTGTTTGCTTCAGATGCAAGAAATCAAATCATACATGAACCGAATACCCAAAAGTGAATAGGGATTTAAAAGCATCATAGAAGAAAGCATTAAGGCCACATGGGACAAGAGCGATGAGAGCTCTTCTTCTAAGATAGAGGAAGTATCCAATTTTTGCTTTATGGCCAAGGAGGACAAGGTACATAACTCATCTAGTGATTTAGATAGTAATATTGATAATGATGAGTTGTTCGATGCTTTCAATGAATTGTTTTATAGATTCAATTTGCTTAAACGTAAATAAAATTCATTGAAAAAGGATAATGACAATTTGATTGTAAAGCATGTTGAAAGGGTTAATTTGTTAGAAAATCAAATTTTTGAATTGAAAAGCATGAATGAGAAATTGGATAACTCAAGTACATCTTTTAAGAATGAAATTTCCGAATTGAAATTAAAAAATGATGAATTAAACTCTATTGTTTTAAAATTCACTAATGGTAGCAAAAACTTGAGCATGCTTTTAGATAATCAAAGGGTTACATTTGATAAGACCGGTATTGATTATCAACCCTTTATTAAAAAGAAAAATTATAATAACTTCTTTGTTTTCCCATCTACTTACAATATTTGTAATCGTATAAGGCATAAATCATTTTATTGTCCATTGAAATCTAGTAGCAAAATGATTAGTCCTAAACTTATTTGGGTTCCTAAAGGAACTAAGCCTAAAACTCTAGAACCCAAAAAGATTTAGGTTCCAAAGAAATGCAATTAAGCCTAAGTTTTATGTTGGAAAGATCTCCAATTTTAAATTTGTGTTTGATTGTGGACAATGAGAGACTTTATTGAGTATGCATATAAGATAGAGTTTTATCCTGTTGATTGATTTTGATTTTATTGGTCGCATTATTCCTTTTGTATAAGTGGTTAATAATTCTTTTGGTATCATTGGCTTATTTTGGTTTTAATATTAATCCAACTATTGCTATCATAAATAGTGTATATTAAATTGTTGTTTGTTGGATTTGATTTTGATAAGATGAGCTATTTTTGATTTATTTATTAAAATTGGTATTCATTTTTTTTATTTTGGATTTTAATATTTGGTATCTAATAGCTTAAAATATTTGATAATCTAACAAGTGTTTTTTATAGATCCCCTTTGAATTGAATTTGTATATTGAAATAGGGGGACAACTTAGTTTAACTTGAATATCTTATTTTAGCAAAGATTAAATATTTTCTTTCTCACAATTGATATATTATTTAGATCCTACAATTGGTATCCAAAAATTGGTAATATAACATGTGATTTTTGAATTGTCTTGTTGGTTAATTTTGTTCTCTTGGATTGTTAGAGTTCCCCATTGATTTAAACCTGTGCATTGACAGTAATACCTCGAATTTTTATATCGTAATTTATTTGGAATAATTGGAAATTTATTTGAGGTATTTGGATTTATCAGATATTTATTGGGGTATTACCAAGGACGTAACCGTTAGGTTATAATTTAAGAGAAATTATTAGAGATTTAATTGATAGAAATCCATTTGGGAAATAGAATTAAGTAATTTAAATAGGATTCGTAATAATCCTTTAATGACATTGGGGATAAGTCGAGAGTTACAATTTGGGTAGGTTAATATGTAGTACAAATATTTAACACTTATATATATATTTTAAGATTTAAAATGGGAAGAGGGATTGAGAGAGGGACGAAGAGGGAGACGGGGTCCGCGACGAGGAGACGACGAGCTGCTGTGACAGTGAGCTGCTGTGACGGTGAGCTATTGCGACGGCGAGCTGTGGCGACGGTGGCGTGCGAACGAGCGGCGCGAGACGATTAGGGCTTCGCGGGATGGGACAAATCAGAGCTCCTGCGGTGGACGGATTCTGACAACGTGTAGAGGTAAGTCGGTAATTTTCGTTTTCTTCTTGATGCTCTGACTTTTGGATGTTGGTTCTGGTGTG